>OY720683.1:42033338-43233338 GCA_963170755.1 Amphimallon solstitiale
ATCGCCCGTTGAAGAGGAGCGTGCACTCGGTGTTTTAACAGAAAAATGGCTTACGTCATCATGACGATTCACGTGACAAGCAAAATAAATCTCGGGAAACGTCAAACTCAGTTGTAGCTACAGATTCACTTTTAAGACTGAAATACGAAATTTTGAAGGTTGCGAGGGTCCAACAAGACCCGAGGTGTTAAAGAACGGCCTTCTGGGCATCTCTTACATGCTTATTTCGAGTCGACAGACGCACGCAATGTAGGGCACAAGCACTTTCAAATTCGTTTGCAGACAGATTTCGTAAGAAAAATGGCCGAAATACGTCACATATTCAATGTGCATGTGATTCAATGTACTACGGTCGGGCAAAAAATATCAGATTAATTTATCCGGTCCGACAAATTCGGCATCTCAATCTCGACATAATACACCCGCTTGACTTAACATTTTTATAGATATACAGGTTGATTGTTATTTTAATGACTATATATTTGAATTATTAAAATACGTTAATTCCAGAACGCGTACGCCTTAATGGGGAAAAGGATTGCTTTTAACATTTATGTGCCCTTATGACAACGATTACGCATACATGCAGAGTGGGCGGAGCTACCTGAAATTAAATTCTCTCTTCTGATTAAAGTAAAATTCGGCACTTGGGAGTTTTTGTGGTATCATTGATCGCGTATCCAAAGTCGAAATGTCAAAAAAAAAACAAAATGGCCGAAGGATTTTTTGAAAATTGACGTATAAATGTGAAATTTTAGATACGAGGGTGTCTTAAGTCGCCGATCACAAATCCAAAATCAAAATGTCATAAAAAATTCAAAATGGCGTAAGAATTTTTTGAAAATTGACGTATGAATGTAAAATTTTAGATACGGGGGTTTTGGGAGTCGCCGATCACGATTCCAAAGTCAAAATGTCAACAAAAAAACAAAATGGCGAAAGATTTTTTGAAAACTGACGTGTGAATGTAAAATTTTAGATACGGGGGTTTTGGGGGTCGCCGATCACGATTCCAATGTCAAAATGTCAAAAAAAACAAAATGGCGGAAGATTTTTTGAAAATTGACGTATGAATGTAAAATTTTAGATACGGGGGTTTTGGGGGTCGCCGATCACGATTCCAAAGTCAAAATGTCAAAAAAAAACAAAATGGCGGAAGATTTTTTGAAAATTGACGTATGAATGTAAAATTTTAGATACGGGAGTTTTGGGGGTCGCCGATCACGATTCCAAAGTCGAAATGCCAAAAAAAAATGGCGGAAGATTTTTTGAAAATTGACGTATGAATGTAAAATTTTAGATACGGGGGTTTTGGGGGTCGCCGATCACGATTCCAAAGTCAAAATGTCAAAAAAAAACAAAATGGCGGAAGATTTTTTGAAAATTGACGTATCAATGTAAAATTTCAGATACGGGGGTTTTGGGGGTCGCCGATCACGACTCCAAAGTCAAAATGTCAAAAAAAAACAAAATGGCGGAAGATTTTTTAAAAATTGACGTATGAATGTAAAATTTTAGATACGGGGGTTTTGGGGGTCGCCGATCACGATTCCAAAGTCAAAATGTCAAAAGATAACAAAATGGCGGAAGATTTTTTGAAAATTGACGTATGAATGTAAAATTCTAGATACGGGGGTTTTGGGGGTCGCCGATCACGATTCCAAAGTCAAAATGTCAAAAAAAAACAAAATGGCGGAAGATTTTTTGAAAATTGACGTATCAATGTAAAATTTCAGATACGGGGGTTTTGGGGGTCGCCGATCACGACTCCAAAGTCAAAATGTCAAAAAAAACAAAGTGGCGGAAGATTTTTTAAAAATTGACGTATGAATGTAAAATTTTAGATACGGGGGTTTTGGGGGTCGCCGATCACGATTCCAAAGTCAAAATGTCAAAAGAAAACAAAATGGCGGAAGATTTTTTGAAAATTGACGTATGAATGTAAAATTTTAGATACGGGGGTTTTGGGGGTGGCCGATCACGATTCCAAAGTCAAAATGTTAAAAAAACAAAATGGCCGAAGGATTTTTTGAAAATTGACGTATAAATGTGAAATTTTAGATACGAGGGTGCCTTAAGTCGCCGATCACAAATCCAAAATCAAAATGTCATAGAAAACACAATGGCGGGTGAATTTTTTGAAAATTAACGTATGAATGTAAAATTTTAGATACGGGAGTTTTGGGGGTCGCCTATCACGATTCCAAAATCAAAATATCATAAAAAACACAATGGCGGGTGAATTTTTTGAAAATTAACATATGAATGTAAAATTTTAGATACGGGGGTTTTGGGTGTGGCCGATCACGATTCCAAAGTCAAAATGTCAAAAAAAAACAAAATGGCCGAAGGATTTTTTGAAAATGACGTATAAATGTGAAATTTTAGATACGAGGGTGCCTTAACTCGCCGATCACAAATCCAAAATCAAAATGTCATAAAAAACACAATGGCGGGTGAATTTTTTGAAAATTAACGTATGAATGTAAAATTTTAGGTACGGGAGTTTTGGGGGTCGCCGATCACGATTCCAAAGTCAAAATGTCAAAAAAAACAAAATGGCGGAAGATTTTTTGAAAATTGACGTATGAATGTGAAATTTTAGATACGAGGGTTTTGGGGGTCGCCGATCACGATTCTAAAGTCGAAATGTCAAAAAAAACAAATTGGCGGAAGATTTTTTGAAAATTGACGTATCAATGTAAAATTTTAGATACGGGGGTTTTGGGGGTGGCCGATCACGATTCCAAAGTCAAAATGTCAAAAAAAAACAAAATGGCGGAAGGATTTTTTGAAAATTGACGTATGAATGTGAAATTTTAGATACGAGGGTGCCTTAAGTCGCCGATCACAAATCCAAAATCAAAATGTCATAAAAAACACAATCGCGGGTGAATTTTTTTGAAAATTGACGTATGAATGTAAAATTTTAGATACGGGGGTTTTGGGGGTGGCCGATCACGATTCCAAAGTCAAAATGTTAAAAAAACAAAATGGCCGAAGGATTTTTTGAAAATTGACGTATAAATGTGAAATTTTAGATACGAGGGTGCCTTAAGTCGCCGATCACAAATCCAAAATCAAAATGTCATAGAAAACACAATGGCGGGTGAATTTTTTGAAAATTAACGTATGAATGTAAAATTTTAGGTACGGGAGTTTTGGGGGTCGCCGATCACGATTCCAAAGTCAAAATGTCAAAAAAAACAAAATGGCGGAAGATTTTTTGAAAATTGACGTATGAATGTGAAATTTTAGATACGAGGGTTTTGGGGGTCGCCGATCACGATTCTAAAGTCGAAATGTCAAAAAAAACAAATTGGCGGAAGATTTTTTGAAAATTGACGTATCAATGTAAAATTTTAGATACGGGGGTTTTGGGGGTGGCCGATCACGATTCCAAAGTCAAAATGTCAAAAAAAACAAAATGGCGGAAGATTTTTTGAAAATTGACGTATGAATGTTTAATTTTCTATACGGGGGTTTTGGGGATCGCCGATCACGATTCCAAAGTCGAAATGTCAAAAAAAAAAAACGGCGGAAGATTTTTTGAAAATTGACGTATGAATGTCAAATTTTAGATACGGGGGTTTTGGGGGTCGCCGATCACGATTCCAAAGTCAAAATGTCAAAAACAGCAAAATGGCGGAAGATTTTTTTGAAATTGACATATGAATGTAAAATTTTAGATACGGGGGTTTTGGGGGTCGCCGATCACGATTCCAAAGTCAAAATCTAAAAAAAAACAAAATGGCGGAGGATTTTTTAGAAAATTGATGTATGAATGTAAAATTTTAGATACGGGGGTTTTGGGGGTGGCCGATCATGACTCCAAAGTCAAAATGTCAAAAAAACAAAATGGCGGAAGATTTTTTGAAAATTGAAGTATGAATGTCAAATTTTAGATACGAGGGTGCCTTAAGTCGCCGATCACAAATCCAAAATCAAAATGTCAAAAAAAAACAAAATGGCGTAATAATTTTTTGAAAATTGACGTATGAATGTAAAATTTTAGATACGGGGGTTTTGGGGGTGGCCGATCACGATTCCAAAGTCAAAATGTCAAAAGAAAACAAAATGGCTAAAGATTTTTTGAACATTGACGTATGAATGTAAAATTTTAGATCCGGGAGTTTTGGGGGTCGCCGATCACGATTCCAAAATCAAAATGTCATAAAAAACACAATGGCAGCTGAATTTTTTGAAAATTAACGTATGAATGTAAAATTTTAGATACGGGGGTTTTGGGGGTCGCCGATCACGATTCCAAAGTCGAAATGTCAAAAAAAAAACAAAATGGCGGAAGATTTTTTGAAAATTGACGTATAAATGTAAAATTTTAGATACGGGGGTTTTGGGGGTGGCCGATCACGATTCCAAAGTCGAAATGTCAAAAAAAACAAAATGGCGGAAGATTTTTTGGAAATTGACGTATGAATGTAAAATTTTAGATACGGGAGTTTTGGGGGTGGCCGATCACGATTCCAAAGTCAAAATGTCAAAAAAAACAAAATGTCGGAAGATTTTTTGAAAATTGACGTATGAATGTAAAATTTTAGATACGGGGGTTTTGGGGGTCGCCGATCACGATTCCAAAGTCGACATGTCAAAAAAAACTAAATGGCGGAAGATTTTTTGAAAATTGACGTATGAATGGAAAATTTTAGATGCGGGGGTTTTAGGGGTCGCCGATCACGATTCCAAAGTCAAAATGTCAAAAAAAAAAATGGCGGAAGATTTTTTGAAAATTGACGTATGAATGTAAAATTTTAGATACGGGGGTTTTGGGGGTCGCCGATCACGATTCCAAAGTCAAAATGTCAAAAAAAACAAAATGGCGGAAGCCGTTTTGAAAATTGATGAATGTTTGTGGATTTTTGGATACGGGGGTGTTTGTGGTCGCTTATTACGTCTTCAATTTGGCGATTCTTCGAAACGTGATTGAACAGGGCTTAAATTTAATACTTCATTTTTTCTTAATGATAATAGATTCGCAAACATCAGAATCATATTGTACACTGTCTCAATGAAAATGTTGCGCTCATTGAGCTCATTGTTTCTTTCGATACTTTAACATGACTTATGTTTAACATTAAGTTACCTTCCCCGCTCTTGAGTGTGTACCAGTTTGTGTTAAAAAACAGTTCGAGAAGAATTTTAAATAAAATATACCATTGGCTCAACAAAATATATTGAAGGGGTGCTTAAAAAGTGGACATTCTAAAAAGCGTCATGCCAGTGATCGCTTTTTACAGGAAAGGCGTTTCAATAGGGCTTCAATTTAAAACTCGGGCTTTTTACTTTTATTATTATTTCGTGCTCCTTTATTAACGATAGTGGATTTTGAAAAGGTTGACGGGCTTTTACACTTTCACATTAAAATAGTATTGTAAACTGTCTTAATGAACATGTTGGGTTTTTTTAACTCATTGTGTCTTTGGATACCTTAACACGACTTATGTTTAACATTAAATTAGCTTTCTCGCTCTTGAGTGTGTACCGGTTTGTGTCAAAAACAGCTCGAGAAGATTTTTAAATAAAATATCCTATTGGCTTAACAAAATATATGTATATACATGGGTGTTTCAAAAGTTTATAAAAGTGGATATTCTAAAAAGCGTCATGCCAGTGACGGCTTTTACACTTTCACATCAAAATAGTATTGTACACTGTCTTAATGAACATGTTGGGTTTTTTAATCTCATTGTGTCTTTGCATACTTTATCACGACTTATGTTTAACATTAAATTACCTTTCTCGCTCTTGAGTGTGTATCGGTTTGTGTTAAAAACAGTTCGAGAAGAATTTTAAATAAAACATCCTATTGGGTTAACAAAATATATGTATATACAGGAGTGCTTCAGAGGTGTATAAAAGTGGACATTCTAAAAAGCGTCATGTCAGTGATCGCTTTTTACAGGAAAAGGGCTTCAATTTAAAACTTGGGCTTTTTATTTTTATTATTATTATGTGCTCCTTTATTAACGATAGTGGATTTCAATAAGGTTGACAGGCTTTCACACTTTCGCATCAAAATAGTATTGTACATTGTATTAATATAAATGTAGCGCTTCTTGATCTCATTGTGTCTTTGCATACTTTAACACGACTTATGTTTAACATTAAATTACCTTTCTTGCTCTTGAGTGTGTACCACTTTGTGTAAAAAACAATTCCAGAAATATTTTAAATAAAATATACAATTGGCTTCACAAAATATATGTATATACCGGGATGCTTTAAAAGTTTATAAAACTGGACATTATAAAAAGCGTTTTTTATTGGAAAGACGCTTCAATTGGACTTAAATCTAAAACTTGGGCTTTTTACTTTTATTACTATTTTGTGCTTTTTTCTTAACGAGAGTAGACTTCGAAAAGATTGACAGGCTCTTACACGTTCACATCAAAATAGTATTGTAAACTGTCTTAATGAAAAGGTTGCGCTTTGTGAGAGCTCATTGTTTCTTTGGATACTTTAACACGACTTATGTTAAATATTAAATTACCTTTCTCGCTCTTGAGTGTGTACCGGTTTGTCAAAAACAGTTCGAGAAGAATTTTAAATAAAATATCCTATTGGCCTAACAAAATATTTATATATACAGGGGTGCTTCAAAAGTTTATAAAAGTGAACATTCTAAAAAGCGTTTTTTTTACAGGAAAGGCGCTTCAATAGGGCTTAAATTTAAAACTTGGGCTTTTTACTTTTATTATTATTTCGTGCACCTTTATTAAAGATAGTGGATTTTGGAAAGGTTGACAGGCTTTTACACTTTTACATCAAAATAGTATTGAAAACTGTCTTAATGAACATGTTGGGCTTTTTTTGTTTGTGTTAAAAACAGTTCGAGAAGAATTTTAAATAAGATATCCTATTGGCTTAACAAAATATATGTATATACAGGGGTGCTTTAAAAGTTTATAAAAATGGACATTCTAGAAAGCGCTGTTTACAGAAAAGGCGCATGAAAAGGGCTTAAATTTAAAACTTGGGTTTCTTACTTTTATTATTATTTTGTGCTCCTTTATTAATGATAGTGGATTTCAAAAGGGTCACACTTTACATCAAAATAGTATTGTAAACTGTTTTAATAAAAATGTTGCGCTTTTTGAGCTCATTGTGTCTTTGGATACTTTAACATGGCTTATGATTAACATTAAATTACCTTTCTCGCTCTTGAGTGTGTACCGATTCGTGTCAAAAACAGAAGGAGAATAATTTTAGATAAAATATACTCTCCTTTTTTATTAACAGTGGACTTCGAAAAGGTAGTAAGAAAGTAATATACTTTATAAATTAAATTTACTTTACCCATTCGCATACATATGTTTGCGAGCTATATGTTCGAAGTTCATCAGCATTCATTAGCATTCTATAAGAATGTTTGAAAGCGACGCCCATTTACCAAACAAAATTTGTTGTAAACATATTAAACACTATGGAGATACTACGTATATTTGAGTATGTCAATTAAAATGACGAGCCCGCGATAGCGGGCGAGTAGTATATATGTAATTCATTGAATATTTAAAATGTTCTTCAATACAAGTCCTTCATTTTTAATTGGCATGCGAAGTAATTTTGAGTATGTGACAGACGAATATTTCAATTATGCTGACCAAAATTTCATAATGAAAGTGCTGTTCCACTTCAAATAATTTGGGTGAAAATATCTCAGTGTCAAACTGATTATTAGGTTCTTTTTTATTAGTATTGTGCATGCCTGTCTTAAATTGTTTCTGAGCAATTGACATACTTTTTGTGAATATACTAAATTTTTCCACTGTTATTTCAATAGCGTATTATCCCGATTGTCTCAATAAAAATGCTGCACTTATTGAGCATATTGTTTCATCGGATACTTTAACATCATTCTTATGTTTAACATTAAATTATCTTTCTCGCTCTTCATTGTGTAACAGTTTGTGTAAAAAAAAATTCTAGAAGAATTCTGAATGAAATATACAATTGGCTTTACAAAATATATGTATATACAGAGTGTGCCACAAGTCTATAAAATCTTACATTCTAAAAACCACCACGAGAGTGATCGCGTTTTACAGGAAACTGTAAAAATCTGTAAGCGGACGCGAAAAGGCGAATTCAAGCTCGAAAAGATTGAAGCATTAGCTCACAAACATTCAACACAATAAATATTGCAATATATAATAATTGGCCCAATGATAATAGTATATAGGTAAGAAATTTATAAATTCGATTCCTTATTTATTTATAAATACTTTCTACTCATGTTTTTCATCGATGAATTAAGTTGTAAAAATACTTCAAAATATTATAAGATATTGTAAATAGAAAAAAGAAACTAAAATATATTCTTATCAGATTAAACAAGCACTTAATCATGTTGTTACTGTGTCAGGCAAATTGAGAAGTAATATCATACGTATTCAAAAAAGATTGTTTAATTATCATTGATGAAAATGAACGTCCCGCGACATCGTCAATTACAATAATTCAAAATAGAAATTCTATAAGGATGTTTTACAGTATTTTCGAATATAATAATAAGTAATCTATATATTCCTTAAATTGTAGGTGTACAATGCAAAAGAAAATAATTATGTACAGTGTGAACAAGGCTTTACCAACATTATTAAGCATCATATATAACTGACAGTTGTAATACAATTTACCACAAAGAACCACTGCAAATTATAAAAGTATAGGAATGGAAATCATAAAAAATGCCAATGAAATAAATATTATTTGTTATAGAACAATAATTAAATAAATTATTTAGAAGTATACATTCGCGTCAACAAAACATAATTCTAATAAAGCTATCTACAAGTTTGTATAAAATAAAATGTTTTTTTTTTAAATTCTAATGAATTTTCATTTAAACCAAAAAGACCAATGGAATCGACATATGTATATAGACTGAAACACTATTAACAAAAACTATCAAATCACATTTTCCAACTGATGCAAAAAACACATATTTCGAGATTATTCTAATTTTATACCCACAAACAAAATTCAAACTATAGATAAATTAGGCAAACGTGAAATAAATCATCGGCAAGTCAAGGCACTAAAGCCAATAATAGTAGAAAAATTATAAATAGAGTGAAAACTACCGTCTGTGAGGCACAGGAAAAGTATGTGAAAAATGTCAATATAACATTAAACGATAAAATACATCTTATTTCATGGACAGCCGTTAAACATTTTCAATTTAAAAACTGCTATTATCACTAACTCTATTATTAATCATTTCATCCGATAAGCATTGTGAATAAAATATTGCATAGTTGTAAACTATATACAGGGATGTATAAAAACAACTAAGCGATATTGAACATCTAAAACACAATTATATTTAGTTATTCGCTATATATCGGAATTATATGGTGTTTCAAAAACTGAAACGCAATATAGACAAAATCCGCAATAAATTGAGAAAAATAAGGGGGAGCGGTACCTCAACTGTAAGCGGAATAAGAGGCGGCAGCGGGCCTTCTAGGCCTGCCGTATTAGCTAGTATTCTATAACAGCTGCTTGCAACTCACTGTCGTCCTTAAAACTACGTCCCCTAAGGGTTTTTTTTTTAAATTAGAAAACAAAAACAAATCACAAGGAGCCATATCCGGACTATACGGAGGATGTTCCAATTCTTGAAAGCCGAATTCGCGGATGGCAGCTTGTGAAATGGTGGCAGTATGGACGGGAGCATTGTCGTGAAATAATCGCACACCTTTTGTCAATTTTCCACGACGTTTTGCACGAATACTGTCCCTTAATTTATGCAATAAAGACGCATAATATGTGCCGTTCACACTTGTATTGCTCTCTTTAAAGTCAATTAGCAAAATGGCCTCACAATACCAGAATGTTGTGGCTATCACCTTTTTCGTTGATTGAACGACTTTCGCCTTTCTGAGACGAGGTTCATCAGGTCGCTGCCATTCCATCGACTTCCTTTTCGATAGAGGATCGTAAAACAGAACCATTGTTTCATCCCCTGTGAGAATTGACTCCAAAATCGGTTTTGGGTCGCCTCCACACATGTTTAAAAACGACTGCGCACATTCGACTCGACGTTCACGTTGGAGAGCAGTAAGAAGTCGCGGTACCCATCTAGCACTAATTTTATTCATACTCAAATTGTTATGACGATATTCCACGAACACTTGTTTCGGAAATGTTTGTTATCACCGCTAATCCCTTCACTTTCAAACGGCGATCTTCTAGCAAATGTTCAATAATTGAAATTGGTTGAGGCGTTATCACTTCAATTGGTCGACCCGACCGATCAGCATCTTCCAGGGATTCTTGTACCAAACGGAAACATTTTGCCCACTTTTTTACAGTTGAATACGGAGGAGATTAATCACTGTAAACGCCGTCTAAACGTTGTTTAATGTGATAAGGTGTATACCCTTCTTTTGTTAAAAGCTTAATAACCGCGCGGTACTGAATTTTCGTTACTTGAGACATTTTCGTGCGCTAGTAACGTTGGTTGGCTGGTTACTAAAAACTACTAGGTTTCGAACCGTCATATTTATAGTGTACACCTCGCGTATGTGCATGCATGACGTGACGGAGTTTGAACACGTTTGAACCTGTACAAGCCTGTTAGGCCGAGAATTTATGGCGCCTACCTTGTATATAAAAACATACTAATTTTCTTATACAAATCACATCTACTTAAAATTAGAAACCATATTTTGATATATTCTGTATTAATAATTCATGCTGGTATTAATTGTTATTAATTATTATTGCATAAGGCATATCAATTCTTATAAGTATTTTATGTTTAATGTAAATAAACAATAAATAAATTGTTAAAAATAACGTCTATGTCCCGAAATATGTGCTTTTCCACATGTCAATAACTTAAGAGGACATGCAATAACAGTCATGAAAAAATAGATTATATCTTTTTTTTGTAACGATAGAACAAGGTATATAATATAATGTGGAGAATGCCGAGAATGTATTCCCAAAGTTAGAAAACAAAATTCGCAAAAGTTACAACCTGTAAACGCTGTACTTGAATAAGCGCGCGGGGCAGGTCGAAACAAGATCCCAGAAGGGCAGGTATACAATCTTTTATTAGCTATGAGCTACGGATTGATGGAACAAAACCAACTTTATTAGAAAGCTGCTAGTAAGTAATCTTCATCATTGGTCTTTTACATGTCGAAATTATAAAAGCGTTTGTCTCGAAACTTCATTTTAGAAATTGGCGTGCACGGGTACCAAACCGACTAAGTTAAAGCTTAGTATAAATGTTGATAACGTTATCATTTTCTAGTTGACAGAAATTGCTTTTGAAAAATTTGAAAAACAACACTTTTTTAAACAAATTCTGTGGAAATGTTATAATGAAAATGAAATTTTCTTTTCTAATGCGTCAATTTTTAAAATTTTCATTTTCTTCATTTTTTCTAAGGTCAAATAAAAACTAGCCATGTTCTGAGAAAGGTTTCAAATTTGAATGCCGATATGAAACTCCCGCCACAACTTTACTGTAACACCATCACAGTCCGCTATTTTGATTATTAAGAAATTCGAAAAAATCGTTTTGTCTATTTAGATATACTATTAAAAATACCTACAGTATTTCTTAGTTAAAAAGATTCCTCAAAATTAACACATTTCCCCCCGCCTAATTGCATATGTCCCCTTAATTCTTAAGCGTCTACCAATTTCTGTAACATATATCTGTCAATTTCAAGTTCAATTAAAAATTCTTATATAATTGACAAGCGTAAAACGTTTTACTTTGCAATTTCAAGTTCAAGATCTTGGTGTCCTTCAACTTTCAGTTGAATTAATTCACAAGGTTTAAAACAAACTTTAGGTAAGAAAGAATTAAAATTTGAAGGAATTACCATTTGAACTTATTTTGCTACTTCGAGTATCGATTCTATTTCATAAAACTTTAAATAAATATATGAGGCTGATAGTGTAGTCAAATTAATGCGTCTGTTAAATAAGCCAGTTAAGATTTTTTCAGAAATTCGCAAATTGCTATAGTTATTTTAATTGCTTTTAATGAGAATCTCATAAAAAACTTTTGACACGTCCTTGTGCATGTTTTTTTAATGGAAACTGTTTCCAGACTTTATTATGGTAAACTATTTTTTCTTCAGAATCCGATTAAAAGGCGCCAAGAACATTTTTATCGCCATCCGCTATCTATCAACGCTCAACAATTACACGCATAGCCGTTTTAAATTTTTTGCAATTTAAAAACAATGCAAGAACGAGTGCTTGCCGTGGGTATATTTAAAAATTCGTTCCCTTTTCTACAATTGCATTAAAACAGACGACGATCAATATAAGCAAACTTAATGTTGGATACTTACACTGAATTGAACAAATACGCTCGGCCTTGGCTGCCTTGGAATGACTAGAACAAAAAAAAACGCAAATTGCTTTCATTGATTTTTTCACGAGAAACATCAAGTTTTCCTTACATGAAATATTCACCACATACATCATTACTACATGTTCTAACTAACTACGCGTTGTGATTCTCCTTTCATAATAAATATATTTTCTAAAGAAAAATTATTGATTATTTTGAACGTTATTAACACTATGGTCACATTATTTTTAAAAAAATGCGACTGAAATTATAACGAATGAAATGGAAATTACTTTAAAATTGGTCAGAACTTATTTCAAAAGTGTTAATACTATGATTTTATAAACCTGTTATACCATAAGAATGAGTGATTCAAATATTCCACCAAGACTCGGAACACATCGCTTAAAATGAAATAAACAATTTGATATGCCACATAAATAGTTGAGAATGTAACTATTTGTCAACAATTTTAAATGTTGAATTAATTAAAATTAGAATTGAATGTAGTTTATGTAATACTTGCTCAAATCATTCTTCAAAAATATTACCCTTCATTTCATCATGGTAGTCAGATGTGTTTCTACCTTCAAAGAAGTTCGTTTTTTAAAAATAAACTGCACCCCATCTAACATATAGTATTTTAGACAAGTTCATCTCATTCTTATAGTTTCGAATGTCTTCCCATTCGTTATTTATGTCATAGTTAGCCTGTTAATATTCTTTGATTATGCGATATATTTTGTCAGCCTTATATTCTTTATAATATAGTGTCATTGAAATAATTGAACTGAAATAATTTTGACATATTTAAAACAATTTTTTGTTTGTTTTAAGTGCACCAATCGTTGACGCTGTTTGGGTGGTGAATTTAACGGTTTGGTTTGCTTGGATCTGGCTGATCACTAATATTTGTGACGTACTTAAAAGAACAGAGCCACCAAATTAAAATGGCGTCAAATTAGAGACGTTGCAAAGTTTCATCTGTCTAGTAATATAAATTTTGACACTATAACTCTAAATAATCAATTAGACTTGTGGTTTTAGCACTACTGACAATAATTCTAATATGTAACTATTAATTTGATAATAATTTTACTTACACACTATTGAAAAGCCAAATATAATGATTATTTTATATTTGTGTGAACTTGTGTGCTGTTAATAATTATTATAATTAAATATAAAGTACAATAAAAGTAAGATTTTCAGAGAAATTGAACTTTTAAAGTTCCTTTAAACATTCAGGAATGTATTAAATAAATATGTTCCAGTTAATTTTACTACAGACAAAAATAGTTATTTATGTAACAAGTGAGTAAAGTGATACTTTATCGAACGAGTCTGATTTACGAGCCAAGCGAGTGAAGCGAGCGCGGCGAGTAACAGACGAGTTCGGTAAAGGTACTTTACTGACGTGGTGCATATAAAATTTTATCGCCAACCGTGAAAATTGTTAATTTAAGAAATAAAGATATAATAACTTATGACAGTTTATGACAGTGACAAACGATTTATTTTTAAAGTCATCAGTCATGGCTACGCTGACAGATATTAGCGGCAGGTAAAGTACTTTATTGTTCAGTACGATAAAGTGTTTCTTTACCTCCGTAAAACGCTATGGTAACGCATCACTTTACTGACGGTTGGCGATAAAGCATATTACTTACTATCAATGACAATTGTACAGCAGTATCCTTACTAATACTGCTATATCGCTTTGCCATTAAATGCATAAAAATTAATTCTAAATACCACAACAACAAGGTCAGAAAAGTATTACAGCAATTAATTATAAAAACATATTTGCCATATTCTTCTGTTCACTATGATTATTACCGTTTTCACTGGAGTACTAAAAACAACTTGTTTGAAACAATTCTCTCAAGTATTATCATTGATTATAACATAGTTTTTGCACGTTAACCAATTTTTGATTAACCTAAACACAATCATAATTATTATTTATTTAAGCTTTGAACTAGTATAAATTTGTTGATGTTAAAGATTATATTTAATGCTGAAGTATTTCATGATGTTACCTTTTAGAACACTTATGGAGGCTTACGCAGAGATGCCGACTAACTGCCGTGAGGTAGGACGTAAGGGGGTGGCGCCATATGCGCTAATGTAAATTCCGCCGATGTAAGGTATTCGTTAAAATAAAACAAACAGCAGAAATTTTTGTTTTTCTTATTATGTTTTTGCATCAAAATTGAATACAAAGGATTAATTAAGGCTTCGTTGGGAGTACTTTCTTATAATTCAAATTATTTACTCCTACATTTCACTCTCAAAGTTGGCAAAAGCCTGACAGCAAAGCTGGTCAGGATTATTAACAAATGTGTAAACAGGTGCCAAAATCTGTCTTTGATTTTTGATATAGACACTGAATTTAATCTATCCCCAAACTTTTATAAGCCACAAAAAAACCTTCCGTTTAATAAAACACTTTCTCAATATGGTTTAGATCATTATATTTGACTTATTTCTAAACAGGAAATTGTGCTCATTGCGATGGTTTTTAATAGCATTTCTTATTCCTTTTGTAAGTAAATTGGAAAACATGTTCTGACAATATTTAGCATGTATTCGTTTATGTAAGATATTCCTAAGTTATAAAATCCAAACTGCAAAATATTTATGTACCAGTAAAATCTCAAATACTATTAATAGCAAGGTCGTGTAATTATATGAAATAAAAGTTCGTTGCTCAGTTTCTTGCCCTTTGCAAATCATTTGCAAATAATCTTGCAATCAGTTCCGGTTCACCTGAACGATAGACTCGCATCGCCTTCTGGTTACCATAACAAATTACTGAAATTATTAGTTTTTCCGCGCTGTCATAACTATGCTGACTTTTGTACAGTGTACAATTTCATATTTGAAAATTTCTGGTGAGACTTAAAACTATGATAATAAGGATGACTACAATGTGTCATTCATTAACATTAATAATCACAAATAATTAAATGAAGTGATGGAAATCTCTTGGTGAAACATGTCGAAATATAAGCAAGTAATAACATATTTATTTGTGAAACAATACCAAGTGTGTTTTTTGTTATTACTTGCTTATATTAATAATCACTTTCGCAGTCGCTACTAGCGCTATCATTAATACAAAATATTACTGAATTACCTGCTTTATCAATTGCTATTTTCTATGTCAACAGTCATCCGTTCCGGAAAATAAAAATCTGACAACAATCTATGGTGGAAACGCGTTACATTCCGTTGCACGTCATACTAGATCCATGACGACTCGCATTGTATATGCTGCCGGATCTATTTTTATTTCTGTCAGTGACATTTGATATAACCAAAGAAAAAAATTATTCACAATACAATAACTATAACGTAATATATTTAGTAATTGAAATGCTCAGTCTTTCTCAACTTATTTATTATATTGATTTAGATTGTCGAAAACCATTAAATGTTTCATAACGTATCCATAATAAAATTTAAAATAAACATTACTTACGCTATTCTCGTTAATCAGATGATTATAGAAAAGTTTGTAAAAAGCTTCGACTGTTTACAGAAACCTTTCGGCATTATATTCAATGGACGCAAATAAATAATAAATACACTTCTAAGAAGCACTGTTTTTAAACAATTTATATCAACGTAAAAATAAACATGAAAAATTTGACAGGAAAAATATACACAACGCACGTCTTTTTGACAGATATGATTTATCTGTCAACACCGAATTGAACTATTAGTCTATTAAAAATATGTAATAAAGAAATGTAATATTGAAAAGGAAATTATGTGTTTATTTGCCATGAATGCGTATATTACGATCAATTTATAAATCTTCTATTTAAGCTAATGAAATAAATGCCCTCAAGTATAATTTAACAAAGTAACTTTTTTAGTTTCTCTAATACAGTTATGACAACATGTAAACGTCATCGATGACGTGCAACGGAACTTAACGCGCCTCCAGTATAGCCTAGTAAACAGTATAGCCATTTATTAAATAAAATATAGAAAAGTAATATTTAGAAACTTTATTTGTATTATTCAATTTGTAACTGGCTTTCATGTAATAGTATTTTACTAGCAGAAGGAAGCTATTATCCTGAAATATTAATTAGTTACTTGAATTTTATTGTTCTAAATTTGTAGTGGTATTGAATCGTCGCCTTTAGTTCGTATTTTTGCCGTGTCGCTTGCCAAAACGACTCGACTATACATGTAATGATTTGCATAGCAAAAATATATTGTTTACTTTAAATAAAACAAGTTGGCTTGTTTTGTGATGTGGTTTCTAATTTGTATACATGCAAAATTATTTTAACAAAAATGAATAATTGAATTAAAATTGTTTACATATTTGTTTTACATATACATACTGTCTCTCATAAATTTAAGATATTACATTTGAAATAAACAATTTTTTAATGCAAATCAAATGTATTGCAAGTAATAAACACAAAAAGGACAATATGATATTGAATAAAAAAATTAAAAACCCAAACTTCCGAGTCGATAAAAAATACAGTTCTGTAGGTACATAATTATTGTTTCTCTCGGTTTTGACATTTTTCTAAAATATGTATTTTTTTAATAATAAATGTGTTCTTGTATCCTAAGTAAAGCAGTAAATGAAAGAATTTAAAAGCTGATGGGTCTTTAAGAGGTGTTTGTGTGCGAACTAGAATGTTTTGAAACCCTCAGTATATCTTAATAAATAGATTGTGTGAGGTTTCTTCGTACTAATTTTTCGAATTAATTAAATAATCTTCTTCGAGAAGACATAATATAACTTTCTGTCATGCTTACGAGAACAAACTGCCATTGCAGATGACAACGTAGCCAGTTAACCCAATGAATGCTTGGTAAAAATATTAATAAAAATAAATAATAAATTAATAAATATTATTACATAGTAAATACGTAACAGTATACTTCCCTAAAACTTAAATATCCACCTCATGCTAAAGTTTCCGTTGATAAATCCATGTAATCTTTAATTCTCTTTGGTGTTGTATATAGAAAGCCTTTGATCTTAAAAATACAGCTAATGTTTATTTTAAGGCCACTTTATTCGAGAGTCTTAATGAGTTTAGTATCATAAAATTTACAATAAATCACGCGAAACGTTCTTTCTAAAATAGAAGGAGGCATTTCAAGTCAAATTATGACGCTGGATTAATTCGAATTTCGCTTGGGAATCACCGTATACGAGGGTTAGATGATAATTAGTAAAATAATTTTTATATAATTATAATTCTCTGTACACTTTCGACCAATATTACAGAATGAAATGTGTTTCGTACAAGGCCTGCAGAATAGGTCTCAATACTGAAATTTACTTAAAACTGGAATCTTTATATTCTCCTGAATTTCTCTAACATCATTAATTTTTATAAAACAATTTTCTATATGGATCAACTGCTATTTGTAGCATCAATTCTACATACAATTATCTGATAATTAGTGTATTTTGAGTATTACCAAATACACATTCAAATATGCATTATCATGTTCGTAATTTATATAGGTACTTAATCAAAATGACCTTCTTCTTATTCTGTAATAACATACATAAATATAATGCGATGTTACCAATCGATTGCCAAACTAATCAACGATATATAAAATATATTTATTTAATTTCGGCGCACACCGAAATTAAATAAATGTGCATTTGAACTGAAATTTGAGTTTTATTTTACGGTACTTTCAAAATAGGAAGTGTCCTTAACACTTCTCTTGATGAATAGTCCTCTTGATGGGTCCCTGTAGAAATTGGCCAAATATACTTGAAACTAACTTTGTTCTCCACCGATAAATAATAACTGCTTCTTTATTATTATATTCCAAATCGCGTAGATCACCAATCAGAAATGCTATGCTCGTAGAATAACAGAGAATGTCTTCTAAATCGTCCCGGCCTTTTAATCGTCGAAACAGGTAAACTTCCTACCTCGTAAAGGACTGCAAACGGACCTCTCCGGAACTGTTCTTCGGTCGTATTTGAACAACTTACAATATGTCAAATTTATTATTGTCAAATCCCAATAATATTAAAACTGTCACTGTCAATAAAACTTATGCCATCGAAAAATATTTAAAAATATAAGTGTCTTTAACAACTTAAGACGGGCGTTTACCAACAAATAGAAACTTATGCAACTTATATTACTCGCGGGACGGGTAGACGCAAGGGGGTGTGAGTAATTGGATCTACACGATATTCGGTTTCCATCACAGCGCTTCGGTTTTATTCATAGATTAAGGAATACTATAGATGTATAAAGAATGAGTACTTACGGAACTGTTGATGTTGTTGATGTTTTATAATAAGCCAATTTTCGCTTGCCCATAACGGTTATATTATTATACACTCGAATATTATAGCTATATATGACATTTAAATGCCAGTGACAGTTTGTAATTAAACTGTCACTTGCATTTAAGTCTGCAATAGCCGACCGATTCCGATAGGTTTTCGTCTTCGCTAGGACCGGTAGAGATACCGTAAAGTGGGGATAGACGACGCGAAAAACCTCGTGCGAAATGTGTGTAACAATGTTTACTGTTTAATGTTTTTTATCTTCAAAAATAATTATATATCTTTTTTTTTTATATCGTACATCAAATGTGCAGCTGGCGCGTAGAGGTCGTTTTTTTTCTTTTGTGTACCAATCTTAGTTAGTAGACATTAATCAAAATTTTGTGGTTATTTCTAAAACACATAACTTTTTTAATAAAATAAATTAGTACAAAAACAGACCTTGACATTCTAAATGTATGCCTTTTGCATCATTAACCCAAATTTGAGATTCTAAAATTACAAAATAAGTGTAAAAAACGCGAAACGGCGATGCCTTAGTTTTCGATAGATAAACGCCCCTCTTAATTGTAATAATACATTCACCTGAAAAAAACCGTAACAATAGTATATTATTAATGTAGATATATACGTTATAGTATGATCAGCGAATATTACTTGACGGAATTTGTATTTAAAAAATTCCCCCATAATGGCACTTGAACCCATGACTTTTCGATTATTAAATAAATGCGGTATCAACTGCGCCACCAGGAGGTTTGAGAGACATGTTTTATAAGGTAGTAATGTGCAAAGATACGTAATATTATATGTAAACTTGAAGTACGTCGGTACTTTGTGGGTTTTACATAATATACCTAATTTTATATGTACGTGTATAATACTTTGTGTAGCTCAAAATAAGTTAATATAAATTTATAATTTGTGTAATATTAAAAAAAAGTTAACCAGGCCGAGCAATAGATATGTTACGAAGCTATGCAAACGAAACATCAGCAAACCCTTGCAGCTTCACTCACGAAAGAAAATCTTTTATACATATTGTAAAGCACATGTCATGCATACGATAAAATGATTATGAAACTGAATAATGATGTTGTCGATCGCTAAAGTAAAAATATTACTTGAAGAATCACATTAAAATATAACAAATTCGTCTAAGGTCTTCCACGTGTTTAAGTAAACTAAATGCTAAATGTAGTTGTTTCGTGTTTGTGGGTTGCATCCTCTACTGTCAACATCCATCTCCCTAATTTTCCTTCTTCATTGATACCTTGATTCTTGCTAAGTCGTCTGTCTACGTATCCTATGACCTGTGTTTTGCCTTGTGTAATAACAGTTCTGTGTTTTTAGTATCTTCTTCCAAGGCAATCTTAAAAAGTGTTGCAGACATTGTTGTTCCCTCGCGTTACTTCCAATTTCATACCCGATGCTATTTTTTAACTGTGGCTCCTTTTGCTTCAGAAATAGTATAATAGTTACATAATTATGGTCATAAAATATAGTCTATGTCCACCTTGAAGTAAATGATTTATCTCAATCAAATGAATAATTCAGACAGTTATACAATGTTACTATGTACTGAATAATGATGTTGTCGATCGCTAAAGTAAAAATATTACTTGAAGAATCACTTTAAAATATAACAAATACGTCTAAGGTCTTCCACGTGTTTAAGTAAACTAAATGCTAAATGTAGTTGTTTCGTGTTTGTGGGTTGCATCCTCTACTGTCAACATCCATCTCCCTAATTTTCCTTCTTCATTGATACCTTGATTCTTGCTGTAAGTGCTAAGTCGTCTGTCTACGTATCCTATGACCTGTGTTTTGCCTTCTGTAATAACAGTTCTGTGTTTTTAGTATCTTCTTCTAAGGCAATATTAAAAAGTGTTGCGGACATTGTTGTTCCCTCGCGTTACTTCCAATTTCATACCCGGTGCCATTTTTTAACTGTTGCTCCTTTTGCTTCAGAAATAGTATAATAGTTACATAATTATCGTCATAAAATATAGTCTATGTCCACCTTGAAGCAATGTACCTGTACTGGTAAATGATTTATACCAATCAAATGAATAATTCAGACAATTATATAATGCTACTATGTACTCATTGATTTAATGATAATTTCTAATTTATTTTAGTAACTTTTTGCCAAAGAGAATTTAACGGATCTTTGTTCTAGTTATTATTTTCATCTATATAACTAGAGTTCAAAGTTCGCTAGTAAAAACAGGCTGTTTCCTTTTTAAGCAATAGCACCAAAAATAGCGACCAAGCTTCGTAATAATACGATTAATTAATGGCGGAATAAAATCACGAAGAAAATTAAGCATTTCTACTATCGGAAAGTTAGCCAATGAAAACTCTAAAAATCCAAGTGTTGATTTGTAATAATCTCCTAAGAACGAATCAATAATTCTTCTTAATAAATTAGAAATTTCCAATGTATGTGTCCAAGATGTTATATCGACAAACAAATTAACTTGCGCATATGAAAATAATTCATAAGCGTATGAGATTGTACACTTTCGTTCAAGAGATCATGAAATACATTACAATTAAAGAATAAGGCAGCCAACTATATACTTATATCTGAGTCGTCGGTGGGTGCATATATTCCGAAGAGTTTTACGTTTCTTCCTTTTATCTTCAATTCGATATTTTTATATCCTTGAGATAAACAAATTTAATATAAAAAATTAAGTACGCGATATCCGCCATATTTTATAACATAACCAAGCCTTAACCTGCGAACAATCTCTTACATTTTTACTTTAGTTTATTATATTGTACTTAGTGATCAGGCAGGTTCAAGCAAACCGCTAAATTCACCACCCACAGCGTTAACGATTGGTACACTTAAGATAATGAATAACACTTTTAAATATGTACAAAATGTTACAAATTCGAAAAATAGGAGCAGTAATTGCAATGAACATCTCTAATACACTAAGTATTACTTCAATTACAACAAATACATATAAATATGTGTCTATTACGGGGAATAGGAACAGGAGAAAGATCTCCTAAACAAAGATACTATATAGTAGATGATGTGCAATGTCTTTCTTAAAAATGAACATTTTCGATAATACATTAAGAAGAGCAAATGAATTTAATTTAGTTTAATTATTTTTGAAGATTAATTTGAACAAGTATACATAAATTGCCAGATAATTCTGTAATAGTCATGGACCATGAATCATACCATTCACGTATGGTGGAAAGGTTAAGTACATACTTCGAAAAAAGAATGTGGGGTGGATCAATGAATGATATGGAAAAATATTCGTTATTTCTTTTGGAAATTGTGACAGTGAAACTGACTTATTATGATCCAGTGAAACTAACTAATTTTGGAAACACTTTCATCATAAATTTTATAAGTAATTTACATTTTACTCTAAATTTTACAATGAAGCCTGATATAAATATCAATAATTTACGATGTATGCACATATTACTTTCATATTTGAAAGAAAGCTTTATGAAATATTTACCAGAATAGGTTATGTCAAATATCGCATTCAGTCTTAATTTGGAGTGGATTTTACATATTAATCCAGAAAGTCACTCTTGTACAATAATTTCATTAATATAAATTTTTACACTTATTATAAAAAAAAATTCAATTGTTTAGATATCAAATTGTTTATTACATTTTAAGCTTTGTGTTGTTCCGGGTTTTGGCGAGATATTTGAGTCACTCCTTATTCTGAGATAGGGTATAGCGCATATTTTAAAACTAATGATACATGGCACCTAATTTAAGGATTAAAGGACCTAATTGTACACCTGAGGGACACTACTGCCATATAGATACGATGGTACTAAAATAGAATCAACTGTAAATTATAAAATATCTTGCAAGAGAATTGCAGAAGCGTTCATTAGTCTTTAATTAACCACTAATTAGTCAACTACATATTTCAAAGGTAGTGACTATTATTAGACAAGAAAGATATGTGGCTAGATATGCACGTTATCTTAATGTTAATCTCGTATGTAATTACTGAAACGCAGTTAAAAATAATAATATCTAAAAATATTACATTACATAAAAAACAGACTTTTACTTTTTATCAAATGATGACCACCACACTTCATCACGATTCCGTTATTGAAAGTTAACAGAATAACAATTACCTACATTAATTGAGGCGCACAAAGAGGTAAATAAAAAGTGAAATTACCAAGTTTCTGATTTTTATTTCTTTCGAAACAATATCATAAACAGCTTGCGTCGCAGTAGGTAAAGTTCGCCCGACCTGACTCCATTGGGGATATTTATAAAATCAGGTATAGAAATAACACCCGTTCAGAAAGATTGGCTACTTGAAAGAACCTATTCAGATTTCACCAGTATACCTGAGAAATGTTTCAAACAAATATGACCGTGGGTTACATTTTTCTTTGAAGTATTTATTATTTTTACAGTGGTTTTCTTGTTAATATTTGGAAATTTCAAATTGTTTCCTTTTACTCTTTTTTTTCTAGTTACATTTACTGAAAGAAGAAAAAAGGTTTTATGGTCACTTTAGGTTACTTACAAATGAGAAATGACAATCGGCAAATTCTGTATGTTCACTGAGAGAAATGTATTATTGTTATTTATACAATCATTTTTGTTATAATTACAAACTGTAATGTGTAACGCATAAAATTGCACAACCAGGTTGATTTTTCCAAACCCAATTTTATTGCATGTTTATTGTACTGCGCACAATCCGGATTGATTTAATTTAATATGGGAGTATATACGAGGGTTGTTCAAAAAATACACGAATTTTCTTTTAACTTCACATAAATCTTATTGTCACAATTTTTACGTTCTTATATGTACATAGTATAAGTATTGTGATGATGAACGATGACCTCGAGATTTTTTCAAATATCAACGTTTTAAGTCTTCTCATGACGAAAAAATAGTTGTTGCAAACATCTTGCCACGAATAAAACGTCAAGAGGCCTGTGGCAATAATAATATGGCGCTGGGTAAATTAAAGTTACAAAGACAAAATATTTGTAAATAATACTTCCAAATGAGTCACAACCTCTATGCCCACCTACCTGCTATTCTTGTCATTTAGGCTGCCGCTTTACTCAGTGAAGATGGTATGGGTCAAAACGTCGTGAAGCTAATTTTAATAGGGCGCCACCGCGAATTTAAAGCCTATCGAAGAAAACGAACGCAGATCGTAGATGGTAAGAAAAATCAGGTGGAAATAGGTAAAAGCAACTCGACAATAAAACAAAATAAATCCAAACCACAAGTTCTAAATTTAATTCCCAACAAGAGGATATAGAATATTTATATATAATAAAAAAAAAGTCAAGTCAAAATTGAAATAAATTCAAATTGAGTTCAAAACAGTTTTATTCAATTTACTACAATTGTTTCACTCTACTAGGGCTTCATCAGGTGATGAATATTATAATATTCATCACATGAGGTGATGAGGTGATGAATATTATAATATTCATCACCTGATGAAGCCCTAGTAGGGTGAAACAATTGTAGTAAATTGAATAAAACTGTTTTAAACTCAATTTGAATTTATTTCAATTTTTACTTGTAAATTATGGAGTTTCAACACGTATCTCCGTCTTCAATCAATTAAAAAAAAGTCAAATATGAAATGATTGAATATTAATGGTGTGAAATTTCAAAGAGAAAAATAAAACAAAATTTAAATTATGCCACTAAAGCATACAGGTGATCGTGATGGTACACCCTGTATATCAAAAATTAACATAAGCAACCATCCATAAGGGTTTTAAGGAAAAAAAAGACAATCCATCGATATATTAAAAGAGAAAAAAAAAGATTAAATATCTAAATTTGAAATGCAATAATAATAAAAAAAAGAATAATACTAAATGATTAGTAGAAATGAATGAGTTATCAGTTACAAATAATCAGAGCACTCCTAAATTTAGAGCAAACACAATCGGTGAAATATCACTGTAGGACCCGAAAAATTTGCAAATTAATCGCTTACAATAGGTTATAATGTAGGTCAAGCGACCACTTAAATAACTAAAAATATTAACCAATTACATAATATCAGAATTATAGTAAGCTATTCATGCTTATCTCTTATACAAAACTACTCCTCTGCAATAACTGCTCAGCAAAATTGAAACTGAAAATCAAAATTACAGCAATTAATTTAAAACACCCTGTAGGGTGGGCTAATATGCAATAAATTTACTAAACAAAAGCTTTATAAAAGTCTCCGATCTGAAGGAATCGACAAACATTATTCCTACAATTACTAATTATAAAGAAAAAATCCCAATTCTCATCAAGGTAAACTCTTATCTGTAACTAATGAGGGCTGCATTAGCTGGAACAACAGCGAAGCAACAGGAAAACTCAGCTGACTGCCAAGTTTAATTGGTTTAGGTTTCCAACGGAACAAAAAAAACAGAATCCTTCTCCACGGGGCTTTATAGTTAAGTCCAACATATAATCGTGGACCTATGTTTCGCAATTAAGTCTCACAATTTCAACGTCATACAATTTCACTGACTAATGTTCTCCTAAGGTGCATAACAATAATCATCCATAATAAAGCATTCGAAAATAACGAAGTCACTTGCCGATTAACCAAAAATTTTCCGGCCTAGCCGATACCGGAAATTGCGCTTCTAAGCAATCCAACAACAAATGCAAAATTTCCAGGTACTGGATTCCATTCACTAACATCCGTCCATAAGACTATACAGGCTGTCCCAGATAGTGTGCTCACCATTGGGATCTCGTGAACGGTAAGAGATAGAGAGTTGGTTAAATGAGACAAAATGTAGGTGACACCTGGGTTTATTTTTTTAAGCAAAAAAACTTTTAAAAAAATGAACGATACGTGCGCTATAGGGGAAAAACTAAAAATCGGCAATTTTAATTTCGTCGTCTAACTTATTTCATGTAAAAGATACCGAAATACTATTTTGACATTATGAAGGTACTTTTTTACGCAGAATTCAAATTTGGTATTGCAACCTCTGAAGCTTTTATACGTTTCGAGATTTTTATACAAACTTTCTTATTTTAAATACAAATCGTAGGCGGCTTTGACTGTATCAAAAAGAGCATAATTTGCTGATTTCAATGATGTATAACACTTTGGGTTTATTTGTAGAAATAACAAAGTTATAATGATATTTGTGCAATTTTTGGTATCCTTATGAATGCATAGGCTATACATCAGAGGCAGCATTGAATTATTAAGACAATAAGTAGTATCTGTCAAATTTATTTACAAGCAAGTTACGTATCCGTTTATTTTTGTGTTATTTAGTCTGCTATTTTGTTCGTTTATTTAAAAATCACCGCATTTGTTGTTTTGGTTCGTTTTATTACTTGTTTATTGTTGTTCACGTTATGGAGAAATTTAATAATGAAGAGAAATATGATATGCTTCAAAGTTACATATTGGCTCACAAAAATTCAAGGAATGCAGCTAATCATTATTTGGAGTTGTACCCAGATCGACGGCAACCACACGAAACTTTATTTCGAAGATTAGAAGTAAATCTAAAAACATACGGTGCCTTTAGTAAACCGAAAAGAAATAGAAAAAGATTACATGAGGAAACCCAAGTTATTGTATTAAATCAGGTGCGTGAAAATCCAAAAGTTTCCACAAGAGAAATAGAAAACAACACCGGAATCCCTAGAACATCAGCCCATAGAATATTAAAAAAGCATCGATATCATCCTTACAAAGTCCACATTAGCCAAGGACTCCAACCAGGAGACGCAGAGAGGCGGACTCGTTTCTGTCATTGGTACATTAATCAGAATAACAACAATGTTACATTTCTGTTTAATGTGTTGTGGTCAGATGAATCTCGATTTACGAACAATGGGTTATTTAACAGAAATAATATTCACTATTGGGGGACAGAAAATCCCCATGCTCTACATGAAGCTCGACATCAAGAACGTTTTGGGTTCAATGTGTGGTGCGGTATTATCGGCAGAAGAATAGTTGGACCTATTATCTTCAATAACAATTTAACGAGTGAACGCTATTTGAACTTACTTCAAGGTGAAATAGAAGATCTTCTAGACGATATTCCGCTTAATCTAATTGCGAATATGTATTTCCAACAGGATGGGGCACCAGCACATAATGCTCACATTATTACGAATTACCTAAATAATAGATTTGGTAATCGGTGGATTGGTAATCGAGGACCCATTTCATGGCCTGCACGTTCCCCAGACTTAACCGCAATGGATTTTTTCCTTTGGGGTTACATAAAAAATAAGGTGTATAAAACACAATTTAATAATGTGGAGGAACTGCAAGCTTGTGTTTTAAGAGAGTTTCATCGGATAAATGGACGTATTTTAGAAAAAGTGATTAATTCCACACTAAGAAGAGCTCAGTTATGTATCAATAACAATGGAGGACTTTTTGAGCATTTAATGTAATTTATCTATTTACTAGTAGTAAATAAATAGTTAGGTATGTGAAGTTAGTGTTTTATTTACTTTTCAGTCATTTTTGTATTTTGTTTCCAGGAATAGGTAAGTATAAAACAAAAAAATATGCTAATTATTCTTGTAACTTTGTTATTTCTACAAATAAACCCAAAGTGTTATACATCATTGAAATCAGCAAATTATGCTCTTTTTGATACAAAGCCGCCTACGATTTGTATTTAAAATAAGAAAGTTTGTATAAAAATCTCGAAACGTATAAAAGCTTCAGAGGTTGCAATACCAAATTTGAATTCTGCGTAAAAAAGTACCTTCATAATGTCAAAATAGTATTTCGGTATCTTTTACATGAAATAAGTTAAACGACGAAATTAAAATTGCCGATTTTTAGTTTTTCCCCTATAGCGCACGTATCGTTCATTTTTTTAAAAGATTTTTTATTTAAAAAAGTAAACCGAGGTGTCACGTACATTTTGTCTCATTTAACCAACTCTCTATCTCTTACCGTTTACGAGATCCCAATGGTGAGCACACTATCTGGGACACCCTGTATTGATCGATTTAACATCTAACCCAAAATAACAGAATGAAAATCCATGGCTAACCAACACGTGGTTGTTATCAAGACCGTCAGAACAAAAGTCAATGCTCGCGCTACAAAGTGACAAGTGAATATTTTCCGGTGGAGGAAGAAGTCGATAAGGAAGAACAAAATTAACTTAAAGAAGATGTTAACAAAGCTGAATTAATTAAATCTGATTACAATTTGAAATGCTACTAAATTATTAAAAAGGAAAACACAAGTAAATTGAAACAATAACTACGTTTATCGGACATTAACTAATAATAAACAAATTTAAAACAGATAACTACAACTACACTAGTAGCTTACTGACGAAAGACTGGACGTACTTAAGCGATCCAATAGATGACGCTACTATACCCAAAATATGCAAGAGAAAATTATTAATTTTTAAAACAAGTCAAAGTTGTACTAATGAAACCGAGAATAATAATAATTGTTAATTAAAAATAGAAATAATTAAGCCTATGATTTTTGAACCGTTATCTTTCTCTCTCTCTCTGTGTGTGTGTGTCAGTGACCATGATAACGGCCAAACGGCTAAGGTTATCAATACCAATCTAATATTCAGCATTATAATCTTTCTCTTAAGATCTGATGAGATTTTTACTGAAATCGGTAAATCAGAAGTATGTAATAATTTACTGCGGTGACAAAAACAAATTTTAACAATATCTTGTCAACTAGTAAGTTCAGACAAAATTCTAGAGAATAAAAAAGTACTCAAAACAGAATTTGAAAAAAACATTTTCGATTTACAAATCAAAATTCGAAGCGGAAGTAACAATTATACTCTTATCAAAGAAATGTTTTTTTACAAATGCCTCGTAAATTACGCATTCTATATACATTTATGTAAAGAATTGAAGTATTTAGAGCTGGATTTGAAACAATTTTTTTATACAAAAAAATATATATGAAAGTCGTGTGATACCCACGCTTCACTTTTTGTACAGTATTGAAGTATTTGTCTGTAACAAATAACAAATTGGATGATAATGTTGGCTGTCGAAAAGGTTGCACCTGTTTTGATGAGCTCGGTGATTTCTCACTTGAGAAAAAAATGGAACAAAGAATTTGTATTAAATTTTGCGTGAAGAGTGGAATAATGTGTATCATTCTATTTGAAATCTAAATATTAAGGATTAAAGAGAGGTGACCGGGAGGTGGAATATGGGTGAGCTTAGTAATTTAACTGTGAATAGAAAGAAATGGAAAGAGTTTTGGAAGTCCACACCACGAACAACACTATACCAGCAGAAGCATTGAGATATTATGGCTGAGAAGTTTAATTAAAGTAAGTTTAAGACGAATATAAACAACCTAATTACTTGTGGTATAAAATAATCAATATTAAATGCAAAACCACATAATAAATTAAAATATTTACCTACCTGCGATGTGTATAGAATTTCTATAATAATCGGCATTACAATTAGGGAATATCATATACTAATGTTATTCAAATTTTTATATATTTCTTTCAATTCCTGAAGTGCGACACATGCTTTTTCAAAATAAAAAGCATTCGTAAAGTTCAACAAACACATTTTTGGTTCAGAGTAGGTAGTAAATAAAAAACATAAACAGAAATATAGGCGGGTAAGGTAGGGTACTCGTTATTTATTTGTTATGCTTTGTTTTGAAGACGATCGTGAATAACTTTTTTAGTTCATAAAAATACAAACGTTACCTTCGATATAAGTTCGTCGTGATTGGCAAGGTGGGCACGGCAGTGGATGCATGAATAGGTGCGATGGCACTGGGGCAGATAAGCCTGGAAAGTCTTCACCATCGTGGTGGCCACGAAGGCAGGCCATATGTAGTCGTCACACCTAGAAAAAAATGAGAAATATACTTACTTTGAACGTTTACCATGAAGGAAATATCGTATCTTGTTTGTGAAAGTAGGTGCACAGAAATTTATAAATTTGCGATAGTATATCAGTATCATTTATACGAAGAGTTGCATCGCTTACAAAGCACGGCAACCTCAGTCAAATACACACCATTGATTTTACAAAAACCAGCAGGTATTACATAATAATAATAATTTATATTTGCAATAATATTTATAATAATTTCATAATACTTTTAATTGGACTTGAAGGCATTACATACATTTCCAATTCATAGGAATAGTTTTATGTACCATGTACACATGTATCGCGCACAAAAGAATTGTTAACATCATTATGATTGTAGGTTTAGTTAATAGGACTGCAAGATAAATCAGTAAAAGTCCCAGAACATCAACTTGAGGAACAGCTATTTATTATCACATCGTGTAATAAAGATTGGAAAAAAGTTCCATAAAAAGTCAGGAAGTTGTGCGGAAAAATATCTGACAAATATTTAGAAATATAAGTCCTCAATTCCTTGTTAATGTCGATATATTATATTATTTCAAAAGCATGTTCAAAAATGTTTAAAAGTTAATGAATATTCATTTAAACACTTGTTGAAATAATTTTTACCAATTATAACCCACTGTACCACTAATTACTCATACATTCAATTACAACAGTTCCTGTTACTAAAATTAACTAATTAATTTATTTGGTTTTACAAAGTGTTTATTGTGGCATATTCTACATATTTTATGAAATATATTGCTGGTATAGAATGTACTGTAAATAAGATATATCAATTTTTTTGCCTTTTCCTCAATACATACAAAAATCATATTCATATTCCTAGAAAAATGCATTATAAAATCATGCTTGTCAACTGAGGAGCAACATATAAATGTCATCCATTCAATTGTCAATTTTACGGCAAATATCAATCACTTTTAAAGTAACAAAATGTAGACAAAAATGTGTCATGTAGTTTTAATCCAGTTTTCCGCAAATGTAATTAGTAATTTAAAAAAAAAAGCTTGTATTAAGACCTTTTATTATGAACAATACTATCAAGAATTGTGTTCACCTGTTACGTCGTTTTCGAAAAATATAATTTTATAAAAACATTAAATATTTCAGAATAATAAGTCGATAACTTTAAATTTTAGGCCTATACTATTTTATAACTTTTGGACCAAGAATTGTACTAGGAATACAAAAATGTAATAGTATATAGGCTGTTCCAATTAAAAAAAAAACTATAACTATGGTCATCCACCAAGTTATGGAACACTCTGTACAATAGAAAATAAATTTAAAAGGTGCTCTTAATGAGTGGCTATCATGAGCAAAAAGCGCTTCGAAATATCTTTTTTTCTCATAATGTCACAATCTGCTTTCCCAGGGTGACGACTCACCCTGTATATACAGGCCAACCCATGTAGAAGCTATGACGTCAGAGATATTTTTTACATTGTTTGATAAGTATTTGAAATAAAGTTCATATAAAATATACAGGATTATCCAGAAAGATGTTACCACTCATGTGGAACTATCTAATTTTTAATTTAATTTTTTTTTTTTTATTTTGAAGACTAAATATGGCCACCCTTCTTACTTTGGAAGAGAGAAGGAAGGTAGCGTCTTGGATGGAAGTGTTTGGGTCACCCTCAGTAGTAAGACAAACATTTCAGCAATGGTTTCAGAAAGAACCTCCAAGCCGTTTAACTATCCGTCGAGTGCATGAAAAATTTGTGCGCACAGGGTCTGTCACTAATGACTGTTAAGGAAACAGTGAACGTCTCAGAAGTATTCGAACGGAAAATAACATCATAAATGTACAAGGTCGAATAATTAACAGCCCAAGAAAATCAAGTATGAGATTAGCATTGGAAAGCGGAATCTCGCGGACAAGTGTTCTGAGAATTCTTCACCTCGATCTGGGAATGAAGCCGTATCACATTCAAATGATTCAGGCTCTTTCTGATGCCGATAAAATTGTTTGTGTTCGAGCTGCAGAAGTGATACAAGAAATAACGAACATAGACCCTTATGTTGTGTCCTTCATGTCGGATGAAGCCACATTTCATATCAGTGGCAACGTCAATAAGCACAATTGCAGCATTTGGAATACATAAAATCCTCATGAACTAAGAGAGCACACTCGCTCCACACCAAAAGTTAACGTATGGTGTGGCATATCGAAGTTTGGAGTGCTTGGTCCATATTTTTTTAACGCCCAGACTGTAACGGGATATGCTTACCTGGATATGCTGCAGAATTTTGTTGTTGACAATCTTCCCCTCCGTATCTTAACATCTGGTTACTTTCAGCAAGACGGTGCACCACCACATTATTCCTTAGCGGTTCGACATTACCTAGATCAAACATTTGGTAGACGTTGGATTGGAAGAGGTGGACCTTTGTCTTGGCCAGCACGGTCGCCAGACTTGACCCCTTGCGATTTCTGGCTATGGGGAATGTTGAAAGATCGCGTGTATGCTATAAAGCCTACTGACATTAATGACCTGAAAGAGCGCATAATAACAGTAGTCCGCTCTATACCTATGGAAATGTGTGAACGAGCTATGACCTCTATGGTGCAAAGACTTCACTCATGCATTGAAAATCAAGGAGTACAGATCGAAGGAGTGCATTAGGTCTATTTTGACTTGTGTACATAATGTGTTACTTATTAAGTTACTAAAATAAAAGTTTTTCCCATATAAGTGGTATAAGTGGTAACATCTTTTTGGACAACCCTGTAGAATATCTAAATTGAACAGTTTCTTTAAAAACTCCTTATATCAATAAGTTCTACACGTATTACTACCAGAATAATGTCTTTAAAAAATAAGGTCTTATTAAGTTACTAAAATAAAAGTTTTTCCCATATAAGTGGTATAAGTGGTAACATCTTTTTGGACAACCCTGTAGAATATCTAAATTGAACAGTTTCTTTAAAAACTCCTTATATCAATAAGTTCTACACGTATTACTACCAGAATAATGTCTTCTTCTTGACTAGGCGTATTATATCACATGTAAGACTAATCACATCAGACATAGTCAAATTTATTCGTTCAATATTTGTAAAGTTTCGGAATGGAAACTTGTCTAACTTGAGGATACATATGTATTTCAGGATTTATGGCTTATTTTGCTTCGAGCCTGGTCAAGTTATTTTTCTTCAGCGTTGTTTTTACTTCTTTGTTCCGTGTTTTCGTGGGTTTTCACTTTCCTTTTCTGGAGCAATAACCGTTCTTGCAGACATACACAATCCTGAAGATATGCAGCTTTTAATTATTTAATATTTGTCTTTTATGGTCGCGATTAATTTCTGCAGCAATTTCATGTGCCATTGTTTTTCTTGGCTCGTTGACTGTCTTCCATGGCAGTTTAAATACTTCCAACAAAATTATTTGCTCTTTTACCACTAATAACACGATTTTTTTGATATGCAGTAAAGTAAATAGGAAATAATTCTTTTGATGGGTTATGAGGTTTTACCTGGATTAACCCATCCATGAGAAGAAAGTATATTTAATAAGCTTAATCTTTGAAAAAATGCTTTATGAAATTGTCGGTGCTAATGTGAGCCCTAATGTGTATATTAATAGTTTAGTTTGGAATAAACAGTTTACTTAAATGGAGCTTGAGAAAATGACGTTACATAGAATGATAATATTTCCTGTTTAGTTATTAAATAATTTTTGTAGTCATTCGTAATAGTAAAAAAGATATAACAAAGCTTAAGTAAAAACAATAGACCCATAAATATGTTCAATTAATAAGGCATGATTCATCAACTGCTATTAGTGTTGAAAGGGAATTGTTTTTTTTATGTAGGAAGACGAATAATAAAGGCGCCAGGATGGACTTTAACTTATTAATATACTTGGTATTTACTTATTATTATCGAGTGACATATAATCAATAGATATCCAAGTGTGTGTAGGTTTTAATATCGGGATATTTCGTTAGTGCCATTAAAAGCTAAAATAATATTAAGATAGAAATGTCGTCAGGAAATGTAGATATTGATTATTATAAAATGAGGATAAGTTTGATTTGAACATAAAGGAAAACAATTAATTTTATTCGATGTTTCTGTCTCAAATAAATTATTTAATAAAAATTTAATTTAATAAAGACAGCAAAATTATATATTGTACATAGATATATTCATATGAAGTAGCAGGTACTACATAAAAATATATAAAATAATGTAATATTGTTTACTCCGATAAGATTTGCATCTGCAGTCATTTTAACTGCACAATACTGCAGCATTTGGTTTCAAAATCTAGACAAAATTGCAGAAAGAACCATATTATAATGCCAAAAATATTAAAGGTCCTTAAGTTTTAATTTCTATATAACAAACAGTCTATAACGTTAAGCTGAAATGCTTTAAATCCACGTTCAACCTGAGTAAGGGGACACTCCTCAAGAATATATTGGAGAGATTCGATTTCAGCTCTGCAATCACAAGCAGGACTATCAATAACATGACAGCGATGTATTATCGCATTTTCCAAAACTAGACCACTAACAACAATTACACCAAATTTATCTAAGATGTGTGAAGCCAGATACTTCAACTTTATTATTTCCATAATGTTTCCAAATGTTAATTGTTGACAATTGAAATCTGTCTAACATATTAGCTTTTCTTCAAAATCTATATATTTTAACTGCTGTGTTGTCGTAATGGTTCTTTTATTAATTTTTACATAATCTCTCCAAATTATTGCTATTGTATATTTAGGTTTGTTATAAAATACCTTGTCAAAAAATTACGGCCCCCTGAAAATATTAAAGTTTTACTAAAAGTTCTTAAAAAAGGGAGGGAGAGAAAGGGGGAGGGAGGGAGGGAGGGAGGGAGGGAGGGAGACTTTTCAAAAACCACTTTTTTGGTATCAGGGAACTTCAAAACGTGTACATTTGCAAAAATCTCGTGGTCGAAAATGTTCGTCATCACAACACTTCCTTATACTACGTATAAGAAAGTAAAATTCTTTATTTATACAGTGTTCGGCAAAGACGAACCAACACAAACTTAATATAACAAGCAGCATTCACAACTGGAAGCTTTTTTTTATAAAATCTGTCTAGAATTCACTTTTTAGAACTTTTATATTGTTTAGAAGTTTGTCTAAACTTAGTTATTGGTAAATTTTGATTTATTCACTGTAGTAAGGAAACTACTATTTCCGGTCGACCGATTTCACTGAAAATTTAATCAGATCTCAAGAGAAGATTATACCGGTATATATAAATTTTGGTACTGACAGTTTCTGCCGTTTGATCGCTATCGTGGTCATACAATACACACGAACCCATACAAAAACCGTTTTTTTCGTATCAGGGGACTTCCAAATATGGGCATTTGCAAAAATCTCGAGGATGAAAAAATTCGTTACCACAATACTTCTTTATACTACATATAAGAAAGCAAAAATGGGGTATTCATACAAAAAATACCATTCAAATAGATATTGTCTGATGGAGCAGCTATATATAGTGACATGAGAGGAACAATATTGAGACTTTCTAATAGAGAATGATAATTTCATAGTTAACAAAAATACGGTATGAGCATGGTATCAAAATGTGATAAATTTATCAGTGTTTTCAAAAAAGATGATAACGGACAAGTATGGTTCAAGCTAGAAGCAAGACGAATTTCATGCAACTTATAAACGAGAAAACCATAATTTGTAATATTCTGCACAAATTAAGTTATTTGAAACTCCATGAACAGGTTTTATAGTAAATAAAAAAAATGACATGAATATTTTCTTTTGACATTGACTAATTAATTTACAAAGTAGTATTTTTTCTTAAATGAGATTTCTAATATAATGAAGAAATATCAAAATGGCGTTTTCCGGTATATTAAAATTTATTAGATAATTCAAACTTGACGCCATAAGACTTTTGTCAGGTAATATACTATTTGGGTTGATTATGAAAGATCAATTCTATTTGGCCAGACTCTATATTGGAATCTTCATAAGCCCGATATAAGTTAACTGCGCCTACGCTATAAGTGTATGAGCATTTTAAGGTTAATAGTAGTTACTCATTGATTTGGGATACTATTTTGAGTATTGGCCTAATCACGGTTTTGTACATTTGACATTTACTTATTCCGGAAAAATGCCATATGTCAGTTATCTTATTAAACAAGTTTAAACAGTTGAGGACAACAAGGTTGAGTGCCAAAAAAATAGACTAGTGAAATAAGAGTTAGAGCCTTTGATTAATATTTGCCCATAAAATTAACAAGAAAAAAGTATAGAAGAAAATAGTGTATAATGAAAAATTTCGAAGTCAGAGGTCACAAAATGTAATAACGTTAATTACTAGATCAACGATCGAAATCATTCAGAATACTTCCTTCATCGTTTCACTTCTTGCGTCATGCTTTCTATCATTTCCCCAAATTTAAATTTAAAAGATCATCAAACTTGTGAAAAGCCGTGTACCAGGGGCAACACTGCAAATCGATATCAAATCCAAAGGGATTACTTTGAGTTGAATTACATCGGCAAACGGAAAAAAGAACATTTGAGTTTGTTTTTATAACACCATTAAACAAAAATTTACTTTCAATTGGTCTTGAAAGCATCATTTCCATTATTTCATTTAAATATCCATCCTAAGACACTGAATAATTAATACCGGTATTTAATCACCATTACGAAAATGGAAGATACATTTATGTGCCTAGCAGAGAGAAACGCGCATTTTTAATACTCTCCAAATTAAACAGACAAATGAGAGAAAAAAAAACAGCCATTTTATCGAATTGCCCTTTATTGGGGATGTGGTGGGGATATATGCTTTCAAATTTCCTTTTTTTTAAAGCAATTTGCTCCAGCGATTAAGTTCTAAAATAAAATGCAATCAGTAAATTAATCTGTATTTATAGCTTTTATATACATCACAGGTTTATCGAGAAATTCAATCTTCTTACTTTAATTAAACTAGCATTAGTACATAGAACTTTATACACGCATTTTCATCAGAGAAATAGAGTAAAATTTCATACTAGTGTATACCAGCTTGTGAATTAAATGTCAAGATAACATACGTCTGTGAAATAATAATAATACTTTTTGTTGTCTCTTAGTTGTAATTCCAAAAATTAAATTTTTCTATAACGTGAGTTTTTTTTTCTCACAAAACGAATTTGGTATTTTTATTTTTGGTTCATCACTTGTGAAATATACGACGTGCCCCAAAATTCGCGGAACACCTGGATGGTACGTTATTATGTGAGGACCAAGAATCATGAGAAAAATATGACTATTTGACTAAATTACTGTAAAATATTTTAAAGATTGGTTTTGATACACACACACACACACACAAAGAGACATTTTTTGAAAACCACTTTCATCTGCAAAAATGTTGGTTAGGCAAATAATTGTACAATTTAATGCCCCAGTAGTGATATTGTTTTGAGCTGTTGTAATTCGATCTTGGTCAACTTTGGTGGTTTGTGATAAATAGTGAGGGCGAAAAGCTGTGCAAAATAATCAATATAATTTGGTGAATTACTACACATTTCAAGTGCTTACCTCTTTCTTTTTCATATTGTTTGCAAAATGTGCGGGTTTTGCAGTCCTCTGAGTTTACAAATAGAAATCTGGTACCAAACAACATATGATTAAACACGCAACACATTTTTTAATGCTATTGTTTTTGTTGAGTATGGAAAAACGCTGCTCAAATGTACTTAATATTTACAATTTCCCCGCCGTGGTTTTCAAAGACTATTAGGGAGAATATAAAGATGAAGGATTACTATCGACGTAAATCGAGTACTCCTGATGGTGGGGCTTTTCATGATGATTTTAGAAGACTTAGAACTTTAATTAAACATCAAATATCAGAGGCGTACAAAAACTATGTAACCCACTCTGAAGCCGTTCTTAAGAAGCATCCAAACAAGATCTGGTCCTTTGTCCATAACAAGCAGCGTTCAACACGAATTCCTGGACGAATGCGCCACAATGATACTTGGTTGGACAATCCTAAGGATATTGTCGATGCCTTTGCGTCTACTTTTGCCACTTCATATACTACTCCCACCTCTGCGGTTCCTCCTCAATTTTTTTCTCAGTTTCCTACTTTTGCTGTCCCTTATATTTCCGGGGAATCCCTAACTGAGATTATGGCCAAATTTGATTCGAGCTTTACTGCTGGTGATGATCTTGTTCCAAGTTTCTTGGTTAAAAACTTGCGACATTACCTGGTGAAACCGTTGTGCTCTATAATTAATCTTGCCTTGAAAACATCAGTTTTCCCGGATCGGTGGAAACGTACCAGGATTGTTCCCGTGTATAAGAAGAACGACAAATCTCATACCTATAATTATCGACCGATAGCCATCTTGTCCAACTTTTCAAAAATTCTTGAGCAGGTCCTGTACAGATCCATATCCTTCAATACTTCCTCCCTCATATCTTCCCTTCAACATGGCTTCATGCCTGGTAGATCGGTGGTAACCAACCTTGCCACTTTCACTCAATATGTAAGTGAGGCGATGGATGACAGAGAGCAGGTTGACGTTATTTATCTAGATTTTTCTCGTGCATTCGACACGGTTGATCACAGTCTTCTGCTAGAGAAATTGTATTATTATGGATTTGCTCCACGCCTTATTAACCCGTTAAAATCATATATTACAAATCGTTCAAACTACGTATTCTATAATGGTTACAGATCCTTTACTTTCCGTGCAACCAGTGGCGTTCCCCAGGGTTCCAATCTTGGACCAGTGCTGTTTAACATTTTCGTCAACGATATATTTCCTCTTCTGACTTGTCAGGCATTAGCTTATGCTGATGACTTAAAAATGTTTACAACAGTCCATTGTGAAGATGATTCCATCAAATTGCAGTATAACCTTGATGTCGTCACTGCGTGGTCGCACTCGAATGGCCTGGTCCTAAATATCGAAAAATGTAATTCTATGTTATTTACTCGCAAATTCGTTTCTCTGGATTACAATTACACCATTTGTGGGCAATTGATCAGTGGGGTTCAGTCGATCAGGGACCTGGGCGTTGTATTTGAGACGTCCTTGACGTTCACGCCACATATAACATCTATGTGTGCCGCAGCGTCAAGGATGTTGGGATTTCTGATGAGAATCTCGAGGTACTTCACGGATCCCTGCCTCCTCAAGTCCCTCTACTTTGCGTTGCTAGTCAGTAGGTTGGAGTTTGCCTCGGTCATATGGTACCCCCTCTACACTTCACAACAACTTCCTATTGATAGAATTCAGCGAAGATATCTAAGATTTTTGTCTTTTAAACTGACTGGAGCCTACCCGGAATGGAACATTTCTTACACACATCTGTTCGAGGTGCATCAGCTCCAATCCTTGGCCGTGCGACGCTCCATGCATAGTGTCAGATTTTTATTCAAGCTGATTAACAGTAGGATTGACTGTCCGCAGCTGCTTGGTGCTGTGCCTTTCTACGTTCCGCGATGCTCGGCTCGGCATGCAGCATTCTTCAATCTGCCAACGGCCAGGACCAATGTGCTCAAGAAGTCGCCCTTGCACCACATGGCACGGAATGCCGAACTTTTCTTTTCAGACATTTACGCTGGATACTGGAACCAATAGTGACGTCTGTTACATTTTTCTTTTTGTGTCCTTTTGTATTACATGTTAATTTCTTTTTTTTTTCTGCATTAACGTATGTGTTTATTTATATTTTGTCCTGTAATTGGAAATATTCTGTTGGGCAAATAAATGTATTATTATTATTATTAAACGACTTTCAGTAGAAATCTTGAAAGCTTGGATACTAACTGGCAATATGGACCTCATTTTCGGGATCTCGATTAAGGGCACCAGTATTGATTGATCTCTAGTATTTTTGAAGGCAAGTTTTTTGTAACATGGATAAGCTTCTTATAATAATTCTGGTTATGTGTTTTCTTCTTTTAGAAGTGATTCAACTTTAAATATGAAAATCTTGATATCTTCCAGGATCTTCTTCGACTTAATAATAATTTTTAAATATAATGGATGCATTTATTAATAGAATGAGCACGTTCAAAGAGTAGATGAGACAAGACTAATAAAAATAGCTAAAGATCAAAGAGCAGCAGGAAAAAGAAAACCCGGACCATCGCTGAAAAAAAAATGGAAAGCTGAGCCTCCACATCAACCAAAACACCATAGGAAATATAAACGTGAAGGAGAACAGGTTCCGATATAAATAAAAAAAAAGAACAAATTATTATTTAAAATCTATGAATATGTTTAACAAGTTCATACAAGTAAAATTATCTTGGTATTAAACATATAAAATTCATAAAAATTAGCTTTAGCATAAACAGCTTTTCTTACGACTGTTCAAACTATTAAAATTTCCATTAACTAATTAGTAAAGCAAAAGTGGAAACATGCAATAGATTATGCGATAACAGCAAATATAAAAAAATCGAAATTTAAGAACTCTACAATGTCAACAAGTTAACTTTTAAGAATTTGGATCGTCATCCAGTTAGGATATACAATAAAAGCCACCGGCGACTGCATATTAACACACGTCGTCGGTTGAAGACGGCAATAGGCAAAACCGCGTGAAACGTTGCACTGATCTCGAGAAAATCGATAGCATGTTGTACTTGTACGCCGACAAACGCGCGTCAAATTATATGTTACAAACAAAACAGAATCTAATAAAACAACGATGAAATGGTTATACACTATAACCGCACAAAAATTCTCAACTTTTTATATTATAAGTTGTTATAAATACTTTGTATACCAAAGCATAAGGAAACTGAATATGAAATAATTTATTTTCATCAACTTAAAGTCCAGTGTCCTTGCTGTTTGTAAATAAATTATTTATTTACAATTTAAATGAACGGGCTCGCCAGCTAAACATTTCTTACGACACTAATCAATGGCCAGGATTTTTTTATTCACTCAATGGAACATAGATAAGCAAATTTGTCCGATTTTTGAAAGTAGAAATTCATATGCTATTACACTACTTAATCGTCAAGTAAAGGTTTAAGCCTTAAGTTATTGAATAAATATTATTATTATTTTTGACAGTTCAAAAGGATGCCGTGTATTCTCACAAATTACACAGGTATACGAAAAATACTTTCAAAAGTTATTTTAGTTTTGATAACCTGATTTATACAAAAAAAAAAAACTTTGGCAACGAGTACAAACAAACACCAGGATATTAAAATTATATGCTACGCTGACGACGTGGTTTTAATAACTGTAGATGAAAACGACCTACAACGACTTCTTCACTCATTATTTTTGAAAGCCAGAGCCCGAACATGCTAATATCGACGGCAAACGAGGTGCAAACTTGTAGTGGAGGACAACCCAAAAGAACAGATCAGACGCTAAACCAATAAACATGTTTGGAGCCGTTAGCATCATTATTTGGAGCAAAAAATCTATGAGTAAACAAGCCAAAATATATAAAACATGAGTTACATCCATAATGAAGCGATGGACATTATAAGATGGGACGACAACGTTGAAAACAGTAAAAGGAACATATAAGGCCTAGCGCACACGCATAGATTTCGACCGTACGGCAAAATATCGTACGTTATTTTATCGTGTGTCTTATGTGCACACACACATCGATTTTCGATCGTACGAAAAAATATCGTACATTATCTCATCATTTGTGTTATTTGCACACTATGATTTTCTCTGCATAGTAGTGCAGGCATTTGCTAAAAGCTTGCGAAAATGAATTCCACGCATTTTTGTAGCATTCCTATCTATGTGAATTGGTAGCATTTTGTCCCACAACACTGATTTGATTTCAATCAATGAAATGAGGATTTCGTTATCCACATTGTCGTCCATAGTGACAGCAATAAATTATATTTAAAAAATGAATAGACGACACAAGGCTAGTTACCTGTTACTGTACTTAATATCTTAAGCAAATCATAAAGGACAGAGATCGACGTGAAGATTTATCGTACGATAAAAATCGTGGTGTGTGCATGTGTTCGTTGGATCATATACGCCACTGTATTCACGGCGACGACACGGCGTCCGTATATCGTAGTGGCAATACACGGCGATCATGCCGTATCGTGTGGAGTTCGAAGCGTGTGCACGCTCCTATGCTCTTCTTTGTTCCACTAAAAGAATTTGATCGTACGATATTTTTCCGTACGGTAAAAATCGATGCGTGTGCGCTAGGCCTAAGCAAGACGTAAATGACAGAGCAGCAAGGATCGCGCAAGACGGGATATCTAGAACACGAGACCTCTAGGCAGGCCTCCTGAACACGGCAAGGACTTATGGGTGTCAGCATCAAACAAAACCTAGGTTGGAAATAAATTAAGAAGAGGAAGAGGAACTTTATATTACTTTTAACGCTTAATCCACATATGCGTTTCTTTCTTTTTCTCAAAACATCTTTTCCGCTTTTGTTCCAGCGAACTTGCTGGGGATCGTCTCTAGTCGGCTGTAATGCTGAAGTTCCCCATTTCCATTGCCATTATGTCTTGGTGATCTTGTGCATTTTGCTCCTCTTTGACTACACCTACATTTTCTGGAAAATAGTCCTGGTGTGAATGAAGAAAATGTACTTTTAAACTCATGTTACACCATCAAGTCTCAAACATTTCGTTGCCGGAGATTTATAGTTTCGGTATCCTTGGTTTCTAAAAAAGCTAGTTACCTTTGGTTTGAAAGATTTCCAGGATTTTCTACCGTTTCTACGTTCTCAAAATTTCCATCTTTCATCAGTTTCCTATCTGATATCACGTCCGTGGAATACACACTCCTTCACCTAGATTTCGGACAAACCCAGAAACTGTTTGCTGCTTGATCTTTTTTTTTAATTGCTTCTTCCAAGCTTCTCCTACCTCTAGCTAGTATAATGAAATCGTCCGCGTACGCAACTACTTATACCGTCTTATTGATTATTGTTCCTTGGAAATTGCATTCCTTAATCACTGCATCCTGTCTTTTGGCAATGCCTCAAGAAATTGCTTTATGAGACCTAACTTAATAGGGAGCTGTGGAAGTAGAACCACTGAATTTATCAGATATTCCTTTGGAATATTTTTCACTCGAGGTTCTAAAGTCTTCCTACTTCGACATTATTTCTTTATATAGTGACAGGGTAGTGGAAAGAGAATGATAGAAGAAGAGGAGAGAATTAAGATACTGCTTAATTTCTCTGATTGAATTGTTGTGTTTAATTTGCAATTTACCAGCTTAGAAAAAAATACTAAATAAATAACAGTTTAGTCCTTCTTGGATAGTATTTATATGTACCAAATTATTATTTATAACAAGATTTTAAAACATGCAAATGTTTTAAAAATTAAACACGTGATTTATGATGGAACTTTCAAATGGTTTTCACAATAATAAGCATCCAAAAAACTATACAATAATTATTTTTAAAACAACTTGACTAAGTATCGGTAATCAGTATGCAAGTTGACTAAGGATTACCGATTTGATTCGTATATATGAAATTTAGATTGACATTTGTAAAGACCTGTATGATTAACAATATAAAGAAAATTATTCGATTTTAAATATCTTAAGGAAACTTTCCTATACAAAGTAATTGCTGCGTCTATATTTTTGAGAATCGTAACTTCCCCAGACAAATAAGAATCTTTGAAATAAAATATTCGAATAAAGTAAACATACGCATACCTTTCTTTATGTGAAAGATCTTACTGCATATTTTATATTTTCACATATAAGAAGCAGTACAACTCGGAGGATTTCAATTTAATGAAATTTCATCGGACGTAAAATAAACGACCCCCGCTGTCGCCTCGTAACCTTTGGCTCGGAACATAGTGCTGATTCATTTAAATAAAGTAAGGAAAAAGACTTCGGGGCACTAATTAGTTTCTGTTTGTCGCCATCATAAATTTTCCTCGGCCAAATTGAAATGGAGCAGAAGGTTGAACTTAAGCGTATCTGTTAGGTATGTGTTTAAGTGTGAGTTTGTGTGTGTGTGTGTGTGTGCTGCGTTTGTCCGGCTGTAACTAATGGAAATCTGTGTAATTGCCGTTTTCCAACGTAATTCCTATGAGAAAACAGTTGACTTTACAAATGAGCCCGTACAAGGGTAACGCGTACATGCTCAAAATCCGTTTGATTTAATTCAAGATTGAATGTCGTTCTATTTGGTGTTGTTGTTCTCTATACACTGTGTGTTCAGTACCACGTACGCTTGGGATTTTTCCGCTTACGAATTTGACTAAAATCTCGTAAATGACGATCTTCATTTGTAGATCTATCACCTTTCTTCAAATTCTATTTCTATAACGATTATGTTAAATATAGTCATCCCCCCCCCCCTGTTGGGCATCCATTTTTACACGCATGCTTGCCCAACTAGTTGTAAATACAGAAAGAAATCCTTTGGAACCATGTATTTTCGTAGAAGCTATCGCTGCTTTTATACAATATAAAACAAATTTGTAATGCGTATGTGCTATCTGTTTCGATTTAATTACGTTTTTTTTATTCATACGTATATCAACTCTTTCCAAATTAATTTTCTAAAATGAACAATTGGAATTTACATAGATATAAATAAAAATTATATCTTAAATATAGTCGTGCCCCACGGTGGGCGCCAATATTCATACTAGCTTGGTTTGAAAATGTATTTCTGTAGAAACTGCAATTGCTTTGATTCAGTACAAAACAAAACTGCAAATCCTACTTATGCACGGGAGTAGGCTACATTATTTTTTCATCTACTTCTACCTATAGTTTGTAGTGCTGGCCGCTGGCCTATTTTTAGACGACTTAAAAAAAAGTTAGAGGTCAATTCAATATAATGTTTAACACATTTGTGAAATTAACGCAATGTAAATAATAAAATAGGATTCGATATTTCACAAATTATTTATTAATAGATTATGTACATTTCATATACTAAGCATTTAGTGTGATTTTTAATGTCTGTGAGGCACCTATGTTTGAATTTACCGTTGAATAATTCTTCTTGTTTATACTATCTGCTCTATCACTTTTCCTCAGTCACGTATTATATTGCTGGTATCATAATTAAATAAAAAAAAGTGTGTTTAACTACCGTATTACTATCAGCGTAATTATATTAGTTATTAAAACATTAGAAAATACATCACCAACAACACCTTTTGTTAAAATTGCTGGTCGTTTGTTGCGTTTGTTATTACAAATACAATTTTTATTTTCAAAACGGTTAACAATTCTATCTTGATGTGTACAAAGACTTTGTTTGAAACATATGGTCAGGATAATTCAACCGAAATTGCTCCACATGCGAGGAGTGCAATGAATATTTCACAGTCCTGTGCGAATCTGCTTTTAGAATAAAAGCATCTTGCTCGTCCGTAAAATGCAAACTGGTACATTGCTTTAAAAATAAATGGCATCATTTTAATCGTATTGATTTAAGCTGTTTGTTAACTTATCTAAACAACGAAAAATAAGAACGGTAGTTCTGATAAAACAGTGTTTGACCTAAAAGGAAACAAATAGTGAAAATAAAAATACAGAAATAGTTCCTTTTTAGCCGTTTGATAAAACAATTCCTTTTCGTGGATTAGAGGCTGTCAAGTAAAACGCTTCGATAATATTGATATTATCTTTGTCAATTAATAAATATTAACTAATTGAAACATAAAAATATTATTCAACTGTTAGTAGAACTGTCAAATATGTTTAACAAATATCTATGGACAAATTTATTGAGGGCAAATATATGATACGCAAAAAATAATATTATTTTTATTATTAATATTAGATGAAACACAATTTACAATATCATTTTTCAAGTAAATCCATTATGCTACCTTGAACCATCCCGATGCACGAAAAATCCGGTTGACTCATTGTATTCAAGATCAACCGTGCGAGTGTCAATTCATATTTACTCTTTTTAATTCCTAGCTGCACCTATACATATTTTGTAACAGAGTTTTAAACATAATTTTAGTTTTGTTTTATTATACTTTGTGAAAACGCATAAATTTACTTATTACATTTTAGCGTTTTGGTCGGTTTCAACTTCTTTTGTCTCCATTGTAATAGCATTGCATCCACTTGGTTTTTCTTTGATAAGCAGCCCTATTTTCACGATTTTTATTTGCACATAATTGTTTATATGGCAAATGCTGTATAAGATAATTTTTTTGAAATTTCCATCCAACTCTCTGCATCTGTACATTGTTGTAAGATAATTTATTGCAGTTACGTCACACACTAGCTTGTTCCGCCAATAATAGTTGATTTGGTGGGAGTAATTTGATATGGTTTAAGATCTTCTTGCTGTGACTAGAGAAAAGAATCAGTTCTATCTAGGGTGTAAATTAAAATAGTTCATATACAAGTCACAAAGGATAGTTCTGCTTGTGGTTTGTTCATATTAAAATAAAATCACCACAACACAATATTCAATTGTAAACAAGCAGTTAGCTTAAATAATAAACTTTTAAGGTGGAGTTTGAAGTAATGTATTTAGTGCAACAATGCTGGATTTTTAAACTTACAGAAATCTTTGGTCCTTCGAACACAAAATCATTTGAAAAAACTAGCGCGCCTACAGTCCATCAGCAAATACATTGGTTTCACGCAACCCAAACACGTATCATGGCATTACGGAATATAACATTATTAGTTTCGCAATCATTCAACATTATGATGCAGCAATATTTCCTGTATTTTTAAGATTTTAAATCTGCATATAATAACATACTTATAGACAAAACAAATAATCCAAAAACGAAGCCCCACACGCTAAGCGCCAATTAAGTTACGTGCCAAAACAAAGTAATGACTAACTCTTTGTGAATTAAAGATCATTAACAGTTACATATTAACAAATTTCGAGCAGGTCACCTAATCCTAAATACACACACATATATACAATCGTTTATGCGACGCTCCCAACAAACCACCACAGATAATGATGATAATGAAGTGAAAAGCATACATAAAGATCTCTATGGATATAAACACACGTGGGTGCACACTATACATATGTAAGTTGTGTGTATGTGAAGCAATGCACGGGAATGGCTTGTTGCCTGGCCTGTCGACGCGTGAATTATGGGCATTGGCGAAGGCGACAGTAGGAAATGGTGACCTAATTCGCGATGAAAACTGGAACGAACTCATGAAGCGCGTTAGAGCGCGCAGGACACGGACGTTCTGCCAGCCGTATTGCATGCCGCTGTTGCTATTTGAACCCAGTTCGGTGGGTTCTCCGTTTACCTTTGAAACTTGTTCTTAGTCGTCAACCCACACGACACAGCTAAACAAATCGATGTGTACCAATTATGCGTTCTAAAAATAAGACTGGAAATATGTGTCGATTGTGCAGTAAGGAGGATTATATGGAATTGCACATACCGCAAGGCTGTTTGAGAATGAACCTGATGAAATATTATATTGTAGATACGAAGATGAGTGTTAAATTTGTCAAATATTATTTTATTACGCAAAAACAGTTTATGTGGCATGCTGAATAACTTCAAAAAGATTTAAAGTACATATTGTGTTTTTTATGTATTTTATGCATTCAAAACGTCAGTGTGTCAATACATTAATTAATGTGACGTTCTTAAACGGATACAAAAGTCAAAACAATGCCGATTTGTTTTTTCGATGTGAAAGGAGTTGTTCCTTCAGAGTTTGTTTGATAGGATCAGACAGTTAACCAGACATTCTACGTGAAAGTTTTGATGAGATTGCAGCAGTTTGCGGCAGCGGAAAAGGCCTGATTTGTGGCAAACAGGCGACTGATTTTTCAAATACGATAACGTCCCTGCTCACACAGCCCTCTTCGTGTGCCTATTTTTTTTACCAAAAATGGCATGACCCCTGTGCTCTACTCCCCATTCACCCGACTTTGCCCCCCTGGGACTTTTTTATTTCCCCAAATAAAACTCGTCAAAGTAGAGCGTTTTACCGGCGTTACTGAGTTGAAGAAAAAAACAGCGGATGTGCTGTCGGGCTTCACAGAAGAATTTGAAAAATGAGGTGTGGCCACCACACCTCATACAGCGTTTCAAATTGTTCTGAATTGTTTTAAATACTTTTATCATAGAAAAGTAAACATGTAATTGTGTTACTTCATGTTCAAATTTTAAGAATTTTTTTTATACAAAAAATATTCAAAATCCTATTCTAAATACTTTTATTCTCTTAATAAATCTCTATAGAATGCATACTTTGCGAGATATTTGAAAAAAGGTAATCGCTAAGAGTAGAAGTGTTACTTCGGGTCCGAATTTTTAAATTTCATTTATACAAAAAATATTCCAAATCCAGTTCTAAATACTTTTGTACTCTTGACAAATATATATAGAATGCATAATTTACAACATATTTGCAAAAAATCGCTATTCGATACGAGTAAAAGTGTTACTTCCGGTACGAATTTTGAATTTTTTTTATACAAAAGGTATTGAAAATTAAGTTCTAAATACTTTTATACTCCTAACGTACCTGTCTAAAAAACATGGCTTGCGAAATATTCGCAAAAAACTGATTTTCGATAAGAGTACAAGACCTATTTCTGGTAGGAATTTCGAAAAACTTTTTTAACAAAATTCTTTTCAAATTTAATTTTGAGTACATATGAATTCTATATAAATTTGTTTAAACTTAGTAGTTGACGAAATATTGGCAAAATTTAATTTTTTCACCGAAGGAAACTACTACTTCCGGTCAGCCGATTTTATTGAAAATCTAATCAGATCTCAAGAGGGAGATTATATTCGTAAATACAAAATTTTGAATTGATACCTGTAGTGGTTTATCCGCTATCGTGGTCACACACACACACAGAGAGAGAGAGACACACACACACAGAGAGAGAGAAACACAGACATTTTTTAAAAATCACTTTTTCGGTATCGGGGGACTTCAAAACGTGGACATCTGCAAAAATCTCGAGGTCGAAAATTTTCATCATCACAATATGTGCTTCCTTATACTACGTATAAGAAAGTAAAAATGTTTTGAACTTGAAATAAAAGATTCGGCGAGTGTATTAGTGCTAGTAGGCAGTACTTTAGAAGGGATTGATAGTTTTGTTTAAAATTTAATAAATAAATTAAAAAAAATAAGTTCAGTGTTTTGGATACTCCCTCGTATTTTAAGCTATTCCGTTACTGATCACGTGTTTAATAGTATTTTAACTGGTGTCTTATTCGTGCACTTGATTCACTGTTATCAGTCAGTATTTAGCTTTCTTCATTCCTAGCGGTAAATATTCTTCGTAATGTCCAAGGCACTAAGCTACGAAGCAAATATGTTAGGCCTAGTGCACACGCATCGACCGTACGGAAAAACATCGTACGTTATTTTACCGTGTGTCTTATTTGCACACACATATCGATTTTCGATCGTACCGAAAAATATCGTACATTATCTCGTCATTTGTGTTATTTGCACACTATGATTTTCTCTGCATACTAGTGCAGGCATTTGCTAAAAGCTTGCGAAAATGAATCCGAAATGTGTCGTTGCCATGTGGTTGTTGTACTGTCGTTTCATACAGCGCAGGCGTAACCGAAAGTATTAGGTTTACCAAATTAATGAAAAAAGAGAACTGCAGCAGCAGACGTCCTTCCATGCATTTTTGTAGCATTCCTATCTTTGTAAATCGGTAGGGTTTTGTACCACAACACTGGTTTGGTTTCAATCAATGAAATGAGGATTTCGTTATCCACATTGTCGTCCATAGTGACAGCAATAAATTATATTTAAAAAATGAATAGACCACACAAGGTTAGTTAACTGCTACTGTACTTAATATCTTAAGCAAATCATATAGGACAGAGATCGACGTGAAGATTTAACGTACGAATAAAAATCGTGGAGTGTGCAAGCGTTCGTTGGATCATATACGCCACTATATTTACGGCAACGGCATGGCGTCCATCTGTCGTAGTGGCAATACACGGCATCGTGCCGTATCGTGTGGAGTTCGAAGCTTGTGCACGCTCCTATGCTCTTCTTTGTTCCACTAAAAAAATTTGATCGTACGGTATTTTTCCGTACGATCGAAATCGATGCGTGTGCACTAGGCCTTACAAGTAACACGCCAAGATTTGTTAAAGGGCAAGACAACACTCCAAGGCATTTCAAAAAATATGGCACTCCAAAATTCACTATGTTATTCAACAAACTCCGAGCCTTTGGCCCTTAACTTGTATTAAGAACAGTCAATTGCATTCCAGAATCAGAAAGAACGGAGATATTATTGGCAACGTTCAAAAATATTTGCAATACAATCCACGTCCTAATCCATTCAATGACAATGGCCCTTGTCCTGCATATATCAAAACTTTCCCCTGCATGAATCAAAGCTATCCTTCACGGGATTCTCATGTTCGCCAACGAACTAGAGATGGTGTTACAACAGCTAGTTTTTGTTTATCATAAAACAATATTAGAAAATGGTTTGATGAAATTGGCAACATTTGCTCATATTACGGACAAGGAAAAGCTAAAGAAATGTTTGTGTTATTGACAATCGTCTAACAATGATGATTCCTCGGACTTTTTCTGCATTTGGAGTTATTACCATAGCAGCGAAAATATTAATAAGATACTGCGACAAGTTCAGTGTTTTGGCTACTCTCTCATATTTTAAGCTATTCAGTTACTGATCACGTGTTTAATAGTATTTTAACTGGTGTGTCTTATTCGTAGACTTGAGTCATTGCTATCAATCAGTATTTAGATTTCTTCATTTCTAGCATTAAATATTCTTCATAATGCCCAAGAAACTAAGGTATGATGCAAATGTGTTGCAAGCAGCATTGCAAGATTAGTCAAAGAGACATCACTCCACGGCATTTCAAAAAATATGATACTCCCAAATTCACTCTATTATTCAAGAAATTCCGGGCGTTTGGCGCTTAACTTGTATTAAGAACAGTCAATTGCATTACAGAATCAGAAAGAACGAAGATATTATTGACAACGTTCAAAACTGCTTGGAATACAATCCACGTCCTAATCCATTTAATGACACTCCCCCTTGTCCTGCATGGATCAAAACTTTCCCCTGCATCAAAACTTTCCTTCACTAGTTTTTGTTTACCATAAGACAATAGTAGAAAATGGTTTGATGAAATTGGCAACTTTTGCTCAAATAATGGACAAGGAAAAGCTAAAGAAGTGTTTGTGCTATTGACAATCGTCTAACAATGATGATTCCTTGGACTTTTTCTGTATTTGGAGTTATTACCATTGTAGCGAAAACATTAATAAGAAATATACTGCAACTGATTCACCTCTAGTTATGAATTTTGTTGATGATGGTCTAAATGAAATTCATGTACGTGATCCCGCAGCTCAGCCATCTTGCTGCAGCTATAGTAACCTCCTCCAGGACCCCTAGTTCAAAATGTCCAATTTGTCTATATTTTTGTATATTAACATTCATATATTTTTAATAAATGCTAATGTTGTAACTAAATAATTTGTATGCTAATCGATAACACAGCGGATTACATAGCAGTACTTATACAGGATTCAGCAGAAGAAGTATCCATTTTCAAGTTAATTCATTTCATAATATAGTTCGCGATAAATGGAAATTTAAAACAGTTGTAAAAACGTTCCAAGAAATGCTAGTTTAGATGTGAATATGGAGCGTTGGTCAAATGTTCAACGTTCTCTTGAAGTTGAAGTTTATTTTAAAAAAGAACAATTCTGTTGTAACCATCCAGTGCTTATTTCGCCGTCGCTTTCATTTAAATCCACGGAATCTAGTTCCTTGTCGAATAACAATTAAAAAGTTGATATAAAAGTATCACGATACTGCTTCTTGTACCAGAGAAAACTTTAAAAAAAGAACTCGCTCTGTACGCGTACTTGAAAATGAGGAAAGAGTAAGTGCGGCTGTGTTACGAAGTCCTATACGATATGCTGAACGACAAGTATTAGCACTTAATATTTCGAACTGTAATTACCGGATTCTGAAAGACTTACACTTTCATCCTTACAAACTTCAAGTCGTATAGAAACATCCGCGTCAAGATGTAAGAAGACGTCTTGATTTTTGTGAACATTTCGAGGGGCTACTTGCTGAAAACCCGGACATCAATGATTGCTTGCTGATGTCACACGAAACTGTCTTAGTCGTGACGGTTGCTGTCATCACAACGGTATCAACAGGTATTGTATAACTTTGAATAACAACTTCTAATGTAGATCTGGATATTCGGAGCATATAGTTTCAGCAGGACGAATCCTTTTCCCACACCGTTAGGGAGGGATCTTAATCAGCCGGCACAGTTACCGGATCTCTTAGCTTGCGATTTCGGGTACTTAAAATCAAAAGTGTTTTCTAATCGATCGCAAACTTAGAATAACTTAAACAAATATAGCAGCAAAGACGAATCATTTGACTAATGTCATATTTAAAAATAAAATTTCCATGTTTCTTCTAAAACTTTTTGTTGGATTTTTAAATAAAAAAAATGACAATTAATAAAAACAACTCAATTTAAAATGGATACTGCATTCTGCCGGATCCTGTATATTCTTCAAATTAAGTAGCAAATTTGTGTAAAGTGTCCCATTGCCATGGTTTACCCTATCAAAGCTGCAAAATTCAAAAAACTAATGCAATTTTTCCACAAGACAAAGACGTACGAATAGAATTTTGTTAAATCTTTTCCTCTTATGTCACTATAACGCCGTATCTAAATCAATTAAATACGTTGATATAATTTAAAGATGTTTTATGTCATTATTTCAGAGAGGTCTTAGAGTATTAAAGAACCGAAGAAATAAAAAAAAAACATTATGTTCTAGCAAAAGTACGAGGGATTCTTCTTATATTGAAATACACGCCTGTCTTCATTTACTTGTGCTCCAATTTACAAAACCGACGCAAACGTATTAATTTTATTAACGTTCAGAAAAGAACAACAATTCAAGCTGAAATTTAGTTCTGGAGGCTGAGTCGCAATTTAGCCTCTGAACAACAATCTAGTAAGTGCTTCTGACTGATCTGTTATAAATCGTTGGCATGGAGCGAAGGTTTGATCCTATAGAGATAGACCAACCTATTAAAAAAATTGTGCCGCAAGTTTGGCATATTGCGTGAGGTGCGGCGGTTGGTTTACAGTTCTATTCACACGAAAAATGAATCCTGATATAGTTTCCGGTTTGATAGTAGAACACTGAGAATGTGCCTTATGAAAATAACCTTAAAACACACTAGACACCAACATGTGGATAATTATAGAGGAGGTTCTGTGTTGATACTATACATGGGCGAGATAGGGGGGAAGTGGATCCGATTTCACTCAGACTAGACCGACTTGTGTTTTGTCGGCTCTCGGGTACCGTATTCCCTATCGGTTTCCCCGAGAGTCGACAAAACACGAGTCGGTCTAGTCTGAGTGAAATCAGATCCATTTCCCCTATCTCGCCCATGTATAGTTGATACTAACACTAGAAAGTTGACTTCGTTTGCATAGAAAGGATCAGTAAGTGAATCCACTTGTTCAATAGATTGCGCACCGTTTTTATATTCTGCTGGTCCTGATTTGATATATTTATGATAACGCAGGTGTCCACACATACATTGCTTCAAGTTGATTCGATGTAAAGCATATTCCTTTTCTTCCAAAGGGGTGACATTGAAACATAATATTATCATGAATATCAAAAGAAATTATGTAGAAAATTAATAAAACAGCCTTCAGGTAATCTTTTTTATGCAGGTACCGTGAATTTTCTAAACAGTTTATTTTCCGACTCTCTGGGGCCTTCAATAATGAGTTTTGTCCAATTTCTTGATTTGTAAAAATAATTTATTGCATAAATCAGTCTAAATTCTAAACTTAGTATGACATGACACTACCGATATTCAAATATGGACTTAAAATCTAGTTAAAACTCAGTATAACCAATTTCAAGAAAACCACATTTCTAAAATTTTCAAATAAAACATGTCCCTTAATTTAAGTCTTTTTGTACTTTTAATACCAGAAATAGAAAGAAACACACATTTGGGCACTCGTTATTTAGAAAACTTGCCGCGCCCGTTTTATAAACTTGGTCTCGGACGCAAAAATCGTAACTTATGAAACTTATGTTTTAATATAAGTATTTCACTGCGTGACGGAACTTCAAATTAGGAACATCTGGAGAAACCTCCAGTCGAAAACGTTCATTACCACGTTAAAAGTAGAAATTTTAATTTTGTTTACAATGTCTATTTGCTTTTGTTCCTTCACCATAGATTAATCAAATGGTAATAAATCGCATTCGGAAATATTGAGAAATTTCTTCTTACAGCGTAAATGTGGTGATTCTCAAGACCTATTCTGAGTACTAACCTATTTCACATACAAAAAGGAATATTAGTGCAAAAATATGTTATTGACCGCCCGTAGGTATTGGACATGAATATTCTTCGCACGCTTCCTTTCCGAAAACAAAGATAGAGACAGTCTATTAAAGACGGTGTTAGTGTCGTCGTATATTCCAAATAACCTTGGCTAACTTAAACATTGATCAATCTCGTGTATATTCTTATAGATAAATATTTAGAATAACGTCAGGAGATACGTGTAGAGATATAACTCAATTGGCAATGTGCTTAAGCGATGGATAATAACAAGAAATAAAATATTTCAACTTTAATTTTATAACTCAATGAAACACAATAAAATGTAAATAATCTTTCAAATCTAACGCGGAAGTTTATTCCCTAAAACAAATCTGGGTACAATAACAATACAGACACGTGAACTGCCAAGGATGGCAATTGTGAAAAGTATCTGATTCGTTTAATGTATATTTGGCAATGATTAATGGTAATGTAGATTTTAGTTCAAAATTACATAACTTCAGTTTCTTATCTCTAAAATCAAATTAAATCAAATTTCGCGGTGTACTTAATGGGGATTTCACATTTCTTCTGTAACATTCTACTAACAAATCGACAACAAATATATAATAATAATAATAATGTCTTTATTGTAACTAGAAATACAAAAGGCAAAGAAAAATACAAAACACAAAAATTACATTTAAGAGTCACACTCTCAGGTTCAACCAGAGCTGCTTTTCAACTTAAGCTTAAAATATAACATATATTTATTAAAAAAAAAACAAGTACCGTAATTTTGAGAAAGATAGATCGCTTACGATTTAAGAAAGAGGGAGGCGTTCAATTTGGTTATTATTCTGAACAGGTTGGAAAATCTTTCGTCTTATGCAGATGGTTATTTTGCGATCTTATCGTCGTATAGCTTTTAGTGCTCTTCCCGAGGTGTGTAAAATTAAAGTGAACAGGTGCGAACACAGCACTTCATTTTAACCAATAAATATATATAATGTTTCAAACGTTAAATTCTTACTTATACAGTACAAGCTCGATAGTGTGAACACAAAAATACTAACGGACATTCATATTATAGAGAGTGTTCATATAATTGAAGGTACTATCAAAAGCTGTCTATTTCATAAAAAAGTAAAGATGACATATATGTATACATATAATAAAACAAACGTTTATACTTTATACAATCAAGAAAATAACTATAAAAATATTATATAACAAAAAAGTAAATATCTATTTATTTCCCCAAGAAAGAAAAGTTGTATGCATGTACTTACATACATGTATATATGTATGTATATGCATTACATATTAATTTTAAGTCTAAAATAAGTATTTTTTTGAATCGTTTTAGATTAAATATTCCAAAAAAACCAGCATCTAATTCTGATTCCCCGGGTCCATCTTGGTTATCTTCATTCCATACTTCTATGTCTTCAGACATGCTACCATAATTATTTTAGATTAAATATTCAAAAAAAACAGCATCTAATTCTGATTCCTCGAGTGCATCTTGGTTAGTTTCATTCCATACTTCTATGTCTTCAGACATGCTACCATAATTTATTTCAATAATAAAACCGTGCCCTTAAGTGCTTCATTACAGTCATTATTATTAGTGTCGATAGAGGTATATTACCTTCGTCTGGTTCATTACTCTTTAAAATGTGATTTCAACATTTACAAATTATATAAGAAGTAATTTTATTCCACGCAATGCATGCATTATAGGATCTCTTATTGTTAAGAGTTTCAGACTATCTGTTAGTTGAGCACTTTTTTCTACAATAGAGCTTAAAAGGCTTTTTCTATAGTACAGTTTTGTTAATTTATAATGTTCTGATGTAGTGGTTGAATTAGTGGAGTGACATTGGGTGGCATGAATATTGCGAATATCATCATCGGCTGTTTTTAGCTGATCTTTTGGTGGGTGACTAGGAGCATTATCAAGTAGAAGAATGTCTTTTGGAGGCACACCTTGGGATTTAAAAAACTTTTTTTACCTACCAATATAGGAATACATTATTATGTACAGGGTTTTTATATGACATAACCTAAACTTACATATGCGCAAAATTCTCAAAAAATCACCTGTTAAAAATTTCACTAGTCATCCATGCACTTTTTGAATTTTCTTAAATTATAGGATTTTTAAATTTATTTAATGCTCTTGGGTTCCTAGATTTCCCAATTACAACGGGTGTTAATTTATGTTGGCCTGTATCATTTGTGCAGCGCAGGAATGTCAATCCTTGCTTCTAAATTTATAATACTAGGGCTGTTTTTTATTGTGATGAAGAAACGTAATTTCTGGGAGAAGCTTCGAAAGTAATCCCATCTCATCTGCATTATATTTTTTTATATTCTGTATAATTCTTGTTTAAAAGGGTCGGCCAATTATGACAACTTTTCTCCTGTAATTTTCAGAAATCGAATGCCATAACGGGTCTTGAATCTTTGCAGCCAACCATCACTAGCTGTAAATGTTTTGTTTCCACATAACCTTAATGCTTTTTCTCAATGTCAGTTCTTTTACCATTAATTTGTATGTAAATGCCTTTAAGGTGTGTATTTTGGAAATACGTATTTAACATATTGTCTACAGCTTCAAAATTGTCATCTTTTTTCTTTTTTATCAAACAAACAGTTAATTTTGCTTTTGGCCAATAACGATACTGTCATACCTTTTTCAATTTATTCTAATATTTTTGACTTTTCTTTTAATGTTAAACACTTACTCTTTGGCTTAACCATGTTCATAATTAATATGAACATATAAAACTGATTGACTGTTCGATGGAATAGATCGAAATGTAGTGAATATGTAATATTAATGCCGATTATATTGAAAACAAGTTTTTAGCCATTGAAAAACAAATGTTCATAGTATCGAGACCTATATACCGTTCACTCTATACGGCTGTCAGTACAAAATTATAGAACAGACTCTGTTCATGTTACCTAGCTGTTGAAACTAACAAATGTACTGTACTATATCAAACTTTCATTACATATTTAATGTAACTTTTTCTCTTCTATTAACATACCTTAGGTTAGATTATATGACTTTATATTCTGTGTAAGATTTGAGGTAATTTCTAATTAATATTGATACCTGTGGGGACTAATGTTATTTCTTCCCTTTTGGGCTCCATATTTCTAATAATATTTTATTCTCTAACTGTGTGATGAAAAGCTTTTGTAGTGTTTCTTAAATCCATATTAGTTCATTTATTATTTAATTTACGACACTTTTATCTTTGTGTGTCTATTAATAAAATCAGACAGTCTCGTGTCTGTAATACTAGTTTTAATTGTCGTTTAATGACTTTATATCAATTTTGTGTAGACCAGGAAAGCTTTCAACGTCATATTGATTACTAATGTTAATGAACTCGCGTCATTTTTTTTAATTAAAATATTTCAGCAGTCTTATTTGTGTAGATAATATATAAGAAAAGACACATTTTCAGTTCCTTAATCGAACACATTGTAGGCATCTCTTGAATAAGCTTTTTGACAGTCCTGTTTTTTCGTTTTGTAAAACTTACGAGTAGCACACAGGGGTTGATCCATAAGTAATTGGTATTTACATATTTTTCCTAGCAAACTTTAATTTTAAATTCGTATCAGCTTGGTGTTAATCCAGATGGAACAAGCGCTTCAACGATTGACGAATTAACTCTACTGCTATTCTTACTATTCCTTTTCATATAACTTTTATCTTTTTCCCTCTATTTAAACAATTTCACTTCAATTCATTTTCATTCAAAATTTTCTTTGATAAGTTCATAATAGTTTTCATTTGACAACACTGCCAAATCACAATGGTGTATATTCATTAAAAATTTTTTCTTGCGTTTTTCTGACAGTCGTTCAGCACTCTTCTCTCCTTTAAGGCCCCTAACAGTGTGGACACATGAGTGGAACCGTCAATGAGTACAATAAATTGCTTAATGTGGGGTTTCGATCAAATTCAACCGATGTTTTCATGAAAATGGAATGATTACAATCTATTAGGAATTAGCTTATTATGCCTGTCTAAGGGAAAGCAACCTTCTTCAGTGATGTTTTGCATCACAATAACTATTCAAAGAGTCTCTAGAGCACACTTAAATGGTTTAATATATACAATAAACCCAGTCATGCAGATATTCCTGATCCACTGAGAAATGTCAATGACATAAATCAGAAATCTTGTTACTATACCCATTGTTGTGAACCCAGGTTTGAAACATCTCATAGATTACTGTGCATCCAATTACCTTACTAATTTTGAGAAAGCTTTTTGTTTCCTTTTGTCCGGTATCTGAGGATGACGTAGCGACTATTACTTTTTATACTGGGTCTTCTGCGTGTGGTCATGATTAAAACTTTTGTATTACTGAGAATGTTTCTTGTTTGGAAGGAGGCTCCCGTTATTCCACTGGCTAAGGTGAACACAGCATCGGAATTGAACATGTGAGGTCCACCTCTTTGCTTCCCACTATGTCGATATTTGAAAGAGTTATTGAATCCCATTTGCGTGCATATTTATCAGAGATAGATATACTACCTGAAAACGACGTGGATATTCTTGTGGGACAGCTTACTTTCAAATACAGATGACATATTTCGCGCTATTAACAACAAAGAAATGACAGTTCTCATCTCTCTACACTTCTCTAAAACCTTCGGCTGACAATAAAACGGTGCATTATCATAGCGTTTTACTGAGGTAAACAAACACTTTATCGTACTATAAAATAATAGTTATTTATGTAACAAGTCAGTAAAGTGATACTTTATCGAACGAGTCTGACTTACGCGCCAAGCGAGTGAAGCGAGCGCGGCGAGTAACAGACGAGTTCATCAGTCATGGCTACGTTGACAGATATTAGCGGCAGGTAAAGTACTTTATTTTGCACTACAATAAAGTGTTTGTTTACCTCCGTATATCGCTATGGTAATGCATTCGTATATTGACGGTTGGCGATAAATAACTATTATAGAACGGATGTACATAATATGAATATTCGCCGAAAGCATGCTCTTATTTCACCTTTCAACTAAATACAAAAGGTCCTTCAGTTTCAACATTTGCAGAACTATGCACTCTTTACCTCAAATTATTAAATATTTACCTTTATCCCAATTCAGGACTAAGATGCGTAATCATTTACTTTTTCTGCAGGTGTAGTTGATGTATGTACGTATATATAAATTTTGCTATTATCCTTATGTTGTAGTACTTTTATGTTTCTAAAATTAGTTTCCCGGGCTAACTATTTCACTATTTATTATTTAATATTGTTCAATTCAGTTTCATGCAGTTAGTACTGACCTAGATCCATTTGACCTGCACGTATGATGGAGATGTAGAATACTAATCTCAGATTTTTAGAATCTTTTATAATTCATTTTGTATATGTACTATGTGCCTAGTCAATATGCATTATATTATTAAAATCATCAGACCCACCCCATTTCCGCACAATGACATAGGGGCATCTAGAACGCCTGTACTGAAAATCTAGATTGGAGCAACAGTAAATAGGCAAAGTGATAAGTGAGTAAGGTAAAGTATTTTAAGGATTTTCTTGTACTCAATATCGCGTCATTTAGATAGTTATTACCATGTAAGCGCCATACTTTTTTACCATTTGAGCAAAATGTGGGTAGCAATATTTTCCTTTTTTCTATGATCTTTAAAAACATTTAATTTTTATTGTGTAAGGAACTCTGTACCAGTTAATAGTTATACATAAATCATTATTATTTTTATACTGTAAAACAAGTATATTATATTGATCTCTAACTGACAGTATCAAATATAATCTCTCATAACCTATAATACGTACATGTAGAAAGAGATAATGTATGAACTTGGTTTTGACATTAGTATCATTCATAAAATTCCAAAATACATAACACTCTAGCATGAACATCATTGTGAAAATGATATAAAAAATATCTTACAAAGCGAGGGTGCTTTAGGGTTAGAGAGACTAACATTTTGATTGGTCAACGCGGCTGGTTTCGTTTGCAGAAGTGCCTATGGTCATAGAAGTTTTAAAAACAATCTTTGGATGAATAAAAACTGACAAATTAATTAAAACCATAGGACAGTATATAAAAATGTGCCTTTACATTTATTTTTTCTTTATCCTTATGCCAAAAAGAGGATCGCGAATTTAGTTTTAGCCATAAAAAAATAATTTACTTACTGACAGTTTGCATGAAGCTTAGTGGTTTCCCGAACATTAAAATGCTTGCTATATTTGTAACTAGAACGATTTGATCGAAATGTTTTACGAAATCGTTAAATTCCTCGTACACATTGTATACATGCATTTGTATAAATAGCACCAGAACATTACACGAATTCTCATTGCAATCGCAGGAACATATGCATGCGGATATACCGAAGAAACTACAGCTTACATAAGTAGGTGATCAATAAATAACACGATGTTATATATTTAGCGCACTCAATAACAAGTTTCCAACAAAATCTGGATTCTAACTCCATCTACTAGGACTATAATTTATGTAAAATAGTTGACGCAAAATAGAGTTAGGAGGACTTTCTCGATGTTATTCAAATATACGTGGATATCGAAAGACGAGAAATTTGTGGTTATAGAGTATATTTCTTTAATAATTGCAATGTACCATCATTGTATTAATTTAAAGTGTGCATAATATTAAACACTGTTTTAAATAGTCCAGATACTGGGTGCGTTTTTATATCATAGAATCAGGCATTAAACAGACCCAAGTAGCAACAACTGTATTTTCTAATATAAAGCATTCAGGTCGCTTATAACATCTATAATCTGTTGTAAAGATTGAAGCCACTGAATGTTGTAGGTACCTCAAAGCATTTTCGTTTGTGAAATAAAACAAAAAAATGATCAGTGTTTAAGCTCTGAAGCACTTTCGGTTTCAACAGAAATGCATAAAACATATTTTTTTTAATTGACTTACCCTATATATTTTGGACTTTCAGTAATCCTTTTTTCTTTTTCAAAATTAGGCCGAAAGTTTTTGAGTTATTAATTCTCTTTGTAAATTTTTGACCAAAACAACGTGATCTGAAAAACGCATATTCGCATTGTTTTTAAAAGTAGTCACATTAATTTTGGTGGTGCGCGTAGTCAAGAAAATTCTGCATCATTTGGTGTAAGTTTCACTTAATAATACCTCAAAAAACTTTGTTTTATCAAATCTACTTCCCTAGATGTTCAAATATCAAAATCTTAATATTTTTAAATGGAATGGTATTGTTTTGTGGCATTTTCTCCCCCTTTTTAATTCTCTTTCTTTTTATTACTATAGGAGCAATCAGGGGTCAAATAAAGAACTTCAATTCATTAGATCTGAATTAAATACTACGGTTTACCTCTCTGTTTATACCTTTCACGCCCGCTATACGTGTTGAATTAAAAAAATCGAATTGTTTTTACTCACTGTTAAAAATGTCTGTAATATTTTATTATATATTCGTTAATATGGGATTAAAGAAAAGCACATAATATACTATGCGATATGCAAATACATAGTAAATAACAAGTATTAATTGTGTATTATGAATTTTACAACAAAATGTTCTTTAAAATATAGTAAAAATACATAACATGTTATGCGTCTTTTAAGTTAGAGCATGCGCATCAAAATTAGTCGCATTAGTTGTTCATTCCTACATAACTGTCGTGACAAAGAAATAGTGTCTGTGTTTTTTTGTTGTTGTAGCAGTTGAAATAGGTAGGCTTATATACTATAACAATGATTACTTGCAGAATGTGCAAATTTAACTGTGCTACACAGAGAAAATACGATTTACATCAATATTTACAAAGAATTCGGAAAAATGTTTCTTTTTATTGCACAAGTGAGAATTGTAATATGATATTTATAACATATATAAGATTTAAGCAACATTTATCTAATAAAACAGTTTTTTAAAACATGTGAAAAAATTAAAAAGGCTCTTGAATAATAAATCAACACGAACATTGGATGAAAATAGAAGCGGTTCTACAAAAGAAATTTTAAGAAGCAATTACAAAATATTTTCAGGAGGACTTTGGTGTTATTTACAGATTTACAGAGGTAAAATAGTTTAATAACTATTTTACTCTCTCTTATTAAACTATTTTACCTCTGTAAATATGTAAATAACACCAAAGTCCTCCTGAAAATATTTTGTAATTGCTTCTAAAATTTCTTTTGTAGAACCGCTTCTATTTTCATCCAATGTTCGTTTTGATTTATTATTCAAGGGCCTTTTTAATTTTTTCACCTTCAAGAGCCTTTTTAATTTTTTCACATTCAAGAGCCTTTTTAATTTTTTCACATGTTTTAAAAAACTGTTTTATTAGATAAATGTTGCTTAAATATTATATATGTTATAAATATCATATTACAATTCTCACTTGTGCAATAGAATTATAAAATCATGTAAACCTAATGGTTACATGATTTTATAAAAATAATATAACATTTTATTTGTAGAATCTGTCCCATGATGTCAGTGAGGCCAAGCTGCTAGCTGCATCATGTATTTAATACAGAAAGGTATATTTGTAGATATAGTTTTGTACGTAAAATGTCCTTAATTCGCTATTGTCAAAGCAATTACTATATATACTTCTATAGTAATTGCTTTGACAGAAGCAGTATAGTTTGACTAGGTATAACATTTTTCTAAATATGGTTTTATATTTTATGCAGAACAAGAAGATGCCTATATATACTTTATTTATATGGATCATCAACTAACTTGGATGCTTACGAAAATTTCGAAGATGCGTTCATGGTCTGTTTTTCGTTATATTTTATATGTATATATAAAGCATATTATTATACAATTCCCCAAATCATGCAGTGCAACCCTAGAACTAATTCAAAGACATACTCAAAATATATCCAGACAGCGGATCAAAATCAAAAAAAGTTAATCCTATTAGAAAGAAGGTTTTTAATGTTATGAATAAATAAAGAGATTTTTTGTTTTACTGGAATACATACTTTTATAAACTTTAAAACTATTTTACGTTTCATTATATGTATTGTACTTATTGGAATTTAGTTTAGATTTTGTGTAGAATAACTTATTTATTCTTGTCGTTCAATGTTTACCAAAATTAAAAATTAAATATATTAATACTTTATAAAAATTATTTTTAGTTTATTATCCAACCAATCCTTAAATCTAATTACAGAAAAGCATATTACATAATTTCTATAATTTACCAGTTAAAATTAGAATAAATATTTAGCATTCAGACTGAAATCGCACTTGGAACTAATGTTTTATTGTCGATGATTGGTTTTCTATTACAAAAGACGTCCTAGATATTAAAAGCTGCATATACTTAATACATAAATTTCATATTTGCTATGACTTAGTAAATGTTATAACTGATGTCTTAAATATTCAGGGTAAGCAAAATAACACGCACTTATATACAGTTGATACAACTATTGTTTTTTGATTATTCTGATGCATCAAATATAATATATATTAAGTCGAAATAATTAAGAAATTTATGTATTTTTAAATATTCAATCATTTTACCATGTAAATGTAGGTACATATGTATTTGAGGCAAAAATTTTACCATGTAAATATCGTAATTATGTAACCCTCACAAATTATACAAATGCACAATGTATTTTTCAATAAGCGGCCATTGAAAGCAGTTTCAATTTACAATGTAAATTTCAGTAAGCAATCATTGAAAGCAGTTTCAATTTACAATGTAAATTTCAGTAAGCAATCATTGAAAGCAATTCCATAATATATCAGGTAAATTTAAAAATTCCATAACATAACGTTGGTCACAAAATTGCCAACGTTATGTTATGTAATATTTTCTTACAGTGTAAAGCCACTTATTTTACACATAAACGGTATTTTAAGTTTCGTATGATTGACACTGTCGACTTATAGTTTGCTTAGCTAACTTAATTAGATTACTTCAACGACTAAATAATCCATGACTTTCTTATGGGAAAGGAACATTCCAAGAGACCTACTATATTTAATATTGTTTTTGAAAACGCTGTAATTTAGTCTTTAATAAATAACAAAGGATAAACACTTCTCGTCCACATAGGTATATCGTTGCAAAATCAAAGATATAAACCAGACCATTGCTCTTGCATAACTACTCCAGATAGATACGTATACTTTTTTCACCAGCTACTTGTTCCACGGCACATAATTTTTGCAACGTTCGTCCACTGTTTCACGTTCCGGTTTATAATTAGCTTACGCCTCGATTATTCCTCTGCCAGTTTATCATCCTCCGCCACCTGTACTTCGCCCAGTTGGGTCCGTTTTTTCTCAGTGAAGCGTAGGGAATCTCCGCGAATTAGTTCTTTAAATAACAACGCACAACGTCGGCGACCCATATAATGGAGCCAGCAAGGTGGCTATTGATTCCCAATTTCCATCCAGTAGGTGTATCATTCATATTAGAACCGTTGCGTTGAGTCCACAGGGGTCTCGAAACGGTTCAACGGCTATATCATCGTTTCTGAATGGGGAAAAAACGGGGTCAATCTCTATTAAAATTTGATTGGGGGGTTGGCTTGAAAAAAGCGCTTGCTTACTTTGAATGCGCACACGAAAACTTTTCGTAACGTCAGATTGAAAATTATGAAACCAATGAAGCGCTTTTCGTGGAAATCGAGAAATTTTAAGTAGAAATGTACATTATGAATTCCATGAAATAGTCTAGGAAGTTTGATATATTGTTCATTAATTCTTTTGTTTTGTGTTTCCTTTTATTAAAAAATCAAAATCTGAATTAAACTGAATAAAATCCGGACGCACGAATGTAAAAATCTATACTCTAAATTAAATGGAGAAAAAAATACAGATTTATACTTGTTGCATATAATTTCTAAATGGAAAATGTCGAGTTGATCTATTTCCATGTAAAATTCTGTATGAAATTATTATTATAGGGTTCAAACAATAACAAATATATTTTTCTTCTTATACTGTTGTCAAAATTATATACTAAACCACATGCGGGTTTACTGCAAGGCGGTCCACTGTCACTTATCTGTGTCAATTTACTCAAACTCTATCGCAAGCTCTAAATTCTCGCAAACAAGTCGCATTGATCACTCTTATCTTTCCGTCCATACTCAGTTTGTTTGGATTCAGCGCGCCCCCAGCGAAAAAAGCAATATCAGCCAGGGTAAGACTGTGGTCACTAATAGGAAGATTGAGTACACTAACCCAAACATCTAAACTGAGAATCTATGGACAAATCATAAGGTCGATGATGACCTATGCAGCACCAATATGGGTTAACGCACCTCCCACCCACGTGCACTCCCTACAAATCATTCAGAATATCTGAGAATGGTATTGAAAATTCAATGGTACATGAGGAATACACAAACGCACTCCGACACTAATACTTCTTCTACAAAATCATGCATAAAAGAATTAGCAAGAAAATTTTTCTATACGATTATAGACCACCCAAATTCAGATTTGGAAAGAACAATGAACTATGACCCTCATGTGCCATGGGGACATAAACTCCCCCGGCAGGCCATCGTACACGATGTTTTTAAAGTTTAAACTAGCAGCAAAACCCAAAATCATGATTCATCTCATTCAGATTATGGGTAAAAGGCAATAGCCTAACTTGAAATCAACAACAACAAGAAGAAGAAGACCTATCTAACAGGCATATTTTACAACAGCTACGCTTCTGATGCATACGTTGCGGCCTCAGGAATCTCTCAAGGGTCCAATCTTGGTCCATTGATTGTGACCGTGTTTATTAACGACATCACCGAGAAGTTAATGTCACAGCTTTATCTATGCTGGTGAACCTAAATTGTTCCGCGAGATATCTATTGCAGAAGATATCAATTTACTTGAGAACGACCTTGGAGATATTGCTCGATGGTGCACTTGGAGTAACTTACCAGTCAACATCAAGAAGTGTAAGACAATTACATTTATGCGTGGAAATTCTCCCTTTATGAACGTGGATGTGGAATGTGTAAATCTGGGTAAGGACCTAGCTGTTATATTTGACAATAAACTTATATTTGCGTAAGATATTGAATACACCACTAACACTGCTAGGTTTTAAAATACACAATTGTGGTACTTTTCCTAATCTAGCAGTTTTAAAAGCGCGAGATCTCGAGGCGGTGATTTGGAATCCTTGCTATGTAACATGCAAGCGGCAACTGAAGTTTATAAAGCGACGACTTTAAGTGGTTTTGTTTTGATGGGGAATTTTCCGGAAAGGAATACTGATCAGACCGTTCTGTTATCGCGTATTTGTTTACATTCTTTTAATTTTGGACGTATTTAATAATAATAATAGATAATAATAATATTTTATTCTTTGTAATTACCATTACAAGAAAGTCAGTAAATTTAAAAATGCCCAGTTAGATGTATATGTCAATAAAACAAACAATAACAACAAAACAATAATGTGTATATAATGCATTAATGTATTTAAAAGTCATTAATGTTGTAAGTCACACTTTAAGAATTCTTCTATTGAATAAAAACTGTGATAGCTTAAAATTTTCTCCACTTTTTTTATGAATAATTTGTCCCTCTCTTCAATATGGTTCTTGATTTTGTTATATAGTTTGGGCCCCCAATAGTCTACGTAGCGTTGTGTCGTTTGCAGGCGGTGATATGGGATTTGGAACTCTTTTCTGTGGCGGGTTTCGTAGTTATGATGCCCTCCATTCAATATATACTTTTCTTGGTTTTTTCTAACGTATTTTATACATTTAACTATAAATAGGCAAGGCAAGGTCAGTATTCTTTCTTGCTTGAAATGTTCCTTACAACCATCCGTGTATTTCAGATTACAAAGAGCTCTAATCGCTTCTTTTTGCAAGCAGAAGATTCTTGTTGCTGCAGGTGATGTGCCCCAAAACAAAATTCCGTAGCTTATCTTACTGTGGAAGTTCGCAAAATAGGCAGATTTTGCAGCGGCATGGGTAGCAATAGTCTTCAGTCTTCTTATAGTATATATAGCTATCGTTAGCGAATTAGCTAATTCTGATATGTGCATGTCCCAAGTGAATTTATTGTCAATCGTGAGCCCCAGATATCGAATGGCGTTGGATGACTGTTCATTTCTTGCTGAGAAACAGAGATGCTGTGTTTTCTCTTCATTTAATTTTAGTTCATTATCTTGGAACCATTTTGTGATTTCTTCCATTACCCGTTTGCTCTCTTTTCCAATTTCGTCAATTGACTTTCCAGTTACTACGTAGGATGTATCATCAGCATAGAGACAGCTTTGTTTAGGTGTTATATTTTTTGGGAGATCATTAACGTACATCACAAATAAAATTGGTCCCAATCTCGATCCTTGTGGTACCCCATTATGAATTGGTCTGGTATTTGATATTTGTCCATTTAAGTCCACTCTCTGGCATCTTCCCCTCAAATAAGAAGCAAGTAGATTATGTTCTGTACCTCTAATACCATAATAGTATAGTTTCTGTAGTAGAATTTGGTGATTTACCATATCGAAAGCCTTACTGAGGTCACAACATGTCAGTTCACATCGTTCTTTATTGTCGTAGGCGTCAATTACAGGCTCCATCACCTCCAGTATTCCAGTCACTGTGGATTTGTTTTTCCTGTATCCATGCTGTTCATTAGATATATAGTTTTTTCTTTCTAAGTATTCTAGTAGACGGTCCACTATCAACCGCTCTAAAATTTTGGAAATTGCAGGCAGAATAATGATGGGCCTGTAATTGCTGCTATCATTCGGATCTCCCTTTTTATGAATTGCAACCGCTCTTCCTACTTTCAGTTGTTCTGGATAGATACCTTCGCGGACACACTTATTGAAAACTGTTGTCAGAATAGGTGTTATTTCAGTTTCTACCTCTTTAATGATATTTGTTGTAACGTCATACACATCCCTGGTTTGTTTGTTTTTCACATTTCTTATTACCTCCGATACTTCTATTTCTGTAATAGTTTTAAAATAGAACGAACATGTATTATCTAGTCTCATATTTTCTAGGTACTTCTGTATTTGTGTATGTGATTTCGTGCTTATTAGGATCTGTTTTCCAATGCCCGTAAAATAGTTATTAAGTTCGTTTGCAGAGAGTTCTGTATCTGATTTTCCTTTATTTCTAGTTTTGTTTGTTTCCCTGTTGATGACCGTCCATATAGCTTTTTGTTTGTTACATGCTTCATTTATATATATTTGATTTGCAGTTTGTTTTGCTTTATTTATTTGATCATGGAAGTTTTTCTTGTATTCTTTGTATGCTTTGTATATGTCTTCATCTTTAGTTACCTGGGCCATTGTTCCCAGAGCGTCCAAAGTGTTACCCATTTGTCTTAATGCGGGAGTATTCCAATAGTCTACTCCGTCACGACAATTTGGTTTATATGTTTTCCTGGTTATAGGAAAATGTTTATTAAAATAATAGAAAAATACTATATGAAAATTTTCAAAAGCTTCTTCTGCTGTCATTTCATCGAAGCTATCCCAGATATGTGTTGCCAGGTCATTTTTAAATAGACCAGTTGTAATTTCATTTATTTGTCTTGTGTACAAGATATCACGTGCACCCGCAGGCACATCATCGAAACCACCCAATATCATACTCTGGGTCCTGTGGTCTGACAAGTGCATCATTTGCTCCAGTTTGCATTTTTATTTAAGCTACGCCACAAGTACATTGCCAGATTTACTCAAAATACTAGACTTCCACGTTCCACATTTCGGTGCTCGTTATTCCATCACCTTCTACTTACCATTTGCACGCACATATGTGTTACAGAACTCTCCCATTTACGTGATGTGTTATCATTTTAATGCGATTTTCTCTGATTGTGTTATGTTCCAGCCATCTGTCAATGCTTCAATTTATAATAATTTTGCATGATAATAATATTTCTTTTGATTTGTCACTTATCGCTCTTCAATTTTTGTTAATATTTATTTATACATGTGCTCATTATATCATATTAATTGTCCAGTAATTGGAATTGGATATTCTGTTCGGCAATAAAAAGTATTATTATAATTATTATTGTCCCACACAAAAAAGTTACTTAGTGATTTATGTATCTCCAAAATGTCCGTCTTCCGGAAAATTGATTATCAACACAATCTTTAATTATATTTGTGCTAAGTGCACTAACAATAATAGTTTTATTCACGCAAATCTTAAACCCATTATTTTCAGGATCCAAAGTATAAAATCAATCTAGGTGTATATGGACATATGTTATTTTACTATTATACTTTTTCTCAGACATTATTTGCATCACACTTATTTCTGCTGCTCAAACTTACCTCATCATTCTATGAAGTTCTCCTTTTCTTCCTTCTAGCTACAGAACCAGTTTTATCAATAACTAAATAAATTGACAGAAGAAGCTCCAATACCTAATGGTATGGACAAGGTGTCTTCAATATAATCATGACCGAATAATAACATCACGTAAAGAAAATGGAGATGAAGATAAACTGTGAGTACTAGAGTAATTAAAATTGTACATCCATGCAGATGATGTTGCCCAAATATTTGACCACGAGGACGATCTGTAAAGAAATCTACATTCAACAACAAAACAACATGAAGATATTACCCCTTAAAATTAAATCTCTAGTAATTAGCAGATAACATCTACGACCTAAGAGCGCCGTTAACATACAAGGTGTCGAAAAAAAGAATCCTTAAATTACCTTTGCATTGCAGTATCATCCCCATAGAAGAGAATGAAAGACGTATAAAATAAAACCAAAACAGCACATAGAATTTCATATGTTTACATTCCAACAAGTACATGACCAAGAAAGCGACAACAAAGACCTATAAAATATGTATCCGCCCCGTAATGATCATAGAAACACGGATAAACCAAGAAAACTCAATAAAGAAAATCGAAAATAGTACATGAAATAGCAGTATTTAGGTATACTGAGAGGCTTGAAGTGAACAAGAAAATAAGAAACATACGCAAAGTACAAGAAAGTAAAATGAAGACGAAGACAATGGAATAAACGCTTAATGATAATTTAATGGAGAGAAAAAGAAGTCCGACGATAAGGCCATATATATTTAACGTACGAGGGGAGGTCCAGAAGTTCGTGGAATGAAAGGGTTTTAAATAAAATGAAACAATAAATCTATTTTTCCTTTTCAATATAATCACCCTTAAGCACAATATATTTATTAGATCTATGAATTAATTTTTCTAAACCATCATAAAAATATTTTTTATCTTTCGCCTCAAAATGGACCAACATTGCCTCCTTTACCTCATTGTCGTCGGAAAACTTTCTTGCACGTAAGTCTTTTTTTAAATTGGGGAACAAAAAAAATCACTAGGTGCCAGGTCTGGACTGTAGGGTGGGTGGACTATTGATTGAAAGCCATGCTTGTGCAGAGCAGCCATTGCAACTCTGCTCTTGTGAACCGGCGCATGGTCTTGCAAGAGCAACACACCCTTGGTCAATTTTCCTCGACGTTTTTCCTTGATGGCCTCCTTTAATTTTTCTAATATCGCTGCGTAATATTCTCCGGTTATGCTCCTTCCTTTTTCTTTGTAATCAATCAATAATATCCCCTCACAATCCCAAAAAACAGTAGCCATCAACTTTCCAGCCGATTCTGACACTTTAATTTCGTTGGCGGTGGTATCCCCTTTTTATGCCATTGCATGGACTCCTGTTTGGACTCAGGCTCAAAGTGATGAACCCATGGTTCATCTCCGGTAACAATCCGCTCCAAAATCTGTGCAGGTTCGTCTCCACACAGCTCCAAAAATTGTTTGGACGCATCGACGCGCTGCTGTTTCTGCAGCGGCGTGAGCATTCTCGGTACCCATCATGCACTGACTTTTGTCATACCCAGGTGGTCCTGTAGCATACGCAAAATGGTGGTATCTGATACTGCAAGTAATGCAGATAATTGTTTTTTCTTCAAACGGGTATCTTCCAGTACAATTTTTTCCACTTTTTCGACGATGCCTGATGTGGTGGCCCCAACTGGCCCTCCTGAGCGGGGGTCGTCTTCAATCGACTCCCGACCATGTTTAAAAAGAGCATGCCACTTATAAATCATTGATTTACTAGGGCACTATTCCCCATAAACGGTTTCCATGTCATTCAATATGGTTTGAGCGTTCTTTCCTTGCTTTGTAAGGAACTTTATCACAGCACGGTGTTCAATTTTCTCCATAGTTTCAGTTATCTTTCGGATTGACTTGTTTAGCAGGCAACTATTCGTAAACGACTGACACTATAGAGCTGCAACTTAACTTATACCGATAGGTCCAGCCCGCGACGGGCCATACATAGGCAACAATATACGTATGGAACGTGCTATGTGGCAACGTGTGTACGATACCACTCCGCGTGCTCCTATTTTGAGTGACTTTCTTAAAATTTGAATTTATTTTGTAGAATTATTGATTTTTTTACTTTTATCTTTTAGAAAACGTTATTGTTTTTTTATTACTTAAAATTACTTTTCCGTAGCAGCTAAGAATACAATAATAATAATAAATTGGACCTTATTATGTCTGAAACAAATGGGCAAATTACGTATACAGAACGAATATGCAAACGACTATATCCTTGCGCGGTTTAAGTCTTACTAAATTCTTAACTGCAATGTGCTGCTGCTGCGGGTAGAGGGGTTTCGGTGTTGCCACTCATTGCTGACTATGGCCCGTTCCGAGCTGGACCTATCGGTATACTATTGATGAGTCGCCAATCAGAATGCCACCGAGCGAGCGCCCCTATCTCCACTCCATCCCCCCCATTCCACGAACTTCTGGACCTCCCCTCGTATCAATATTTTTTGGTAGGTATCTAATTTCTGCGATTCTATAACATTTCACTACACAAATCCGTAGCTGGAACATAAGCTTTTACTAAAGTTATTAATTATCGAACACTTAAAGAATTGATTTAAGTAATTATTTTAACAGTTCTGGGTTATGCGATAATTCTGAATATATTTTGATCTTTGAGGGCATTCCCGAACATGAAGTGAGATTTTCAAACCAAAATGATGTAATCAAATAACTCTTGACAATCAATCAATACAACAAATTAATACAGTACCGTCAACTATCTTCTCCGAATTTAAAGAAGAGACTTTACTACTAGAAAACGCAATAAAATAGTATTACGTTAAAACAAAAATAAGATCTCAATACCAGTGGTCCGAGTAAAAGGAACATCAGAACCGGAGACAAAAACAGTGAAACGGCAAGACCATCTGCGTTTCTTTTCTTCAAGTTACTGGAATAAATAAAGATTCTTCGAAAAGCTCTAGAAAAACGAATACATTGCCAATGTGTAAATAATATTAAAAGTACTAACATGTACACTAGTGCACAATTCCATGAAGGGCAGCATTTCTAACGTGTCTATCAATACATTATCACCACAGTGTTAATTGAAAGAGTAAATTCTTGATTTTATTTGTTTCTTGTAAACAATAAAACACTGAAATCACACACTGAATTCTTTATCTGTCTGCAGTCTTACACATTGTCATATAAACTTCTTTTCTGAAGTACCCTGACATCTGGAAGTTATATTAGTCGGTGCATACATCATATACAGGGTTATGCAAATTAAACGTACGTCGCATTTACCTAATTATTGGTTCTCGATTGTATTAATAAAACAGTAGTACCTTTGGCACTGGTTAATTTGTAATTATCAAAAAGCTAACTAACATTCGTATTTACATTTATAAGAAAATTTGGCGTTTAATACTTTCTTTACAGGACAGCCATTACTAGCTCATTGTGCATTAAAACGTGCATGGGCTGTTCCTATTTTTAAGAAGGATTGTCCAGCAATCCCTTGATAACTATTGACTCATTACATTATTTAGCATCATCTCCAAAATAATAGAAAAGACAATTTGTCTAGGGATCATCAGTCATGCGTGCCGAAATTTATTATGGTTTTGTTTATTCAGCATTATATCTTTCGTTGCGCAGAAACGTATCATTTCACTCATTTTTAAAGTAAAACAATGGGAATAATGTCGAAATTTAATCTTAAACAGTCAAATGTCACAGCTATATCTATATATTTATATTATTTAAGATCTTTTACATTTACCAAAATCAAGAGTGTTTCATGAAAGCAGTTCTTGTCACAATTACTACACTAGGATAAAACATGATATAAAGCTTTGTGGCCAAAATTATAACAGAAAAAAAGCTAGCATTAGCTGTCAGATGTTTTATGAGCTAGCTGACGAAATATAACGCTCAGGCACGTGGTAGACATTTAAAAATAAGTTAGGGCATTAGGGAATTTGAGAAGTACATAATAAAGGATTTTGACATATAATGTGTTAAATACGTCAAAACATGTAAAAAAACTAAAGTAATTACACAAACATAATATACAAACTAGAACTTGTACATCAAAAACTCTTGCAAATTGTAAAAAGCAAAATTAATGAGTATGGGGCTGAGTCTTTTCTTAAAAATACTCCTTGGTAAATTTGGTAAATTTTTTAAATCTTAAGGTAGGTGATTATATATTTTTACTATTTGCGTAGATGCATGCACTTTTCTGCGTAATACTTTTGGTAGTCTGTGGTGGTAACAGAGCAACCTGCGTTGTTCCCTGGTTCCATAGCAGTGGTGAAGTTAATGATGTTTAAATATGTAATTCGTAATTTTCTTTCGCTTACAGACACCTTAATGTGAGCATTTTCTTTTCTTTAAAAACTTCCTTGCAAGAATTACATCTTATTTCAAAAAACTTCCTCCTGGAGGATGAATATCCTAGTTACGTGTGCAGAGCTCCCCATTATACGACTCATCATAAGCATAATATGCAGAAAGACTCGCCTGCACATTTACTGACGTTGTTATTACTCTTAATGCGTAGTTGAATGAAGATATTTTACCCGCAAGTTTCTGTAAATCATTTTTTTGAAACCATGTTTCAGTTGTTTCTCTGCTAATTTCATTATTTTTACTTCGTATTACAATTGAAGTGTCATCAGCTAGAAGTGCAATAATTGTGTGTGTCGATGCCAAAGACAAATAATTTTCATAAATTAAGAATAAGAGGGGAGACCCTACATCGATCATTGTGGGTCTTCTAATACCTATTAGTTCTACTTTTTGGTACATTACATCATAATTCACAGAAGAAAAAGCTCTTTTAAGTCTAAAAAAACTGTAAGACGTTTAAATATAATGCTCAACACAATCTTTATGTATTAAGATTAACTACTAATAACATAATAAACTTATTGTTTTTAAATAAGTTTAACGATGCTAAAAATTGCTTAGAATTTTTAGCACCTAAAGAGGAAGGCTGGGTAAAACCGCGTCAAATCGCATAGGGCCAAAAATATTATTTATCGATTAGCGACACCTATTTTTTCGGAAGCCACAACGTAGTTATTTGTGTATAGTGGGTATTACAGAATACTGCAACGAAATTCTAATTCGTAAAGGGTTGGGTATATTTTGGACTACTGTCTTTATATAGTATTGTCCGTTAGTTATCCATTGTTTGAAACGTTAGTGTTTTTTCAAATCATTAAAATTATTTTTATGGAGCAAACTCGCATACAGAAGTGTGGGGTAAAATTGCACTTACGTAGTTTTGCCCCATTCAGATATAATTAAGGGCGTTAATCTACAAACTGGTTTTATCGATATGTATGGGTACATGCAAAAAGAAAACTAATGAATGGCCAGCAATGGTCAGAGCTTTTTGCGTTTGAAGCGTGCCTAGCCGCAGTTGCGGATACCAAAAAGTTGGTTTCTAAACAATACAACATTCCTTGCAGTACGATCACAGATAGAGTATTTAGTGCTGCATATGCAAAAACAGGGAATATAGAAACGGCCGTCAGAAGCTCAAATACAATCAAAGAATTTTCAACAGTGAGTGTTATCACACTTGCACAATCGTTATCATAAATGTTAGAAAAAGTATCAGCAAATGCACGAGGTAATGTTATTACGGTGTCTCTATATTACTATATAGCATACAACCCGCAGTCCTTCGAAACTACCGTTGACAACTTATGAATTTCGAAAATGTTATCGGGCTGTTCACAATTTCGTATTCGTCATGAACTTAATGCAAAAGTAACACTGTACACACTGAATTGCACATCAAATACAAGTACCTTAATCGTTGTTTCCGAAAGCGTAGAATTTTGCAAACAATGAATGACGACATAAAAATGTCTGATTCGATGTGCAAACATGACCCATCTCAAAACTACTTTCGGATAAAATACATACGGATGAACAGTTAGTAATAATGCAAACTGTGTCTAAGCGGTAAGAAACGCAATCAAAATTATCTGAAAAATTGTTGGAAAATACCTTCCTTGAAAAGCTATTATTCATTCGAGAATTTGATTACTAACACGATCGTGTTACATATGTTTTAACCAATGCCTTCTGCGATTGTAGAGCAGTTTAGTAAGCATAAGAGGAAACTACAAAGGATGAAACAATATATGTCTATACAATGAATGTATCCGTTCTGTTGTAATTATTTCGCAATACTGACACGAGTAAGTTACACAGAATTCTTAAGGTAAAATGATATTTGCATACTTTGCGAATAGGATTTTTGCCAAAGGAAACACAGTCTTTAAATATTTGAAAGCGTAAATTATTGAAGCGTATTTTTTATAATTTTACTACCGTTCTGTGTTTCGCAATTATCGAGCCAGTAATCTCTGTCGAAAGAGTGTATACATATATATCCAAGCCTCCTTTTTATTTCGGAAATGAAAAATGTTTTATAATCTTTTTTCGTAATTGTTTAGAGAATCATAGGATCCTAGTATATTTTCATAGCAAATGTTTATTTTCAGAATATCAGTTCTATCTTAATTATAATTATTTATATTTTTTAAGGAAAATGAAAAGTTGGTGATTACTTTTCTAAATTAAATTAATTGTAACATTTAGAATAAATATAATTAAGGGGGGCATCATTCAGAGTACGTAAAATATTGAGTTTTATATAGGGTGACTGCGCCGGTTGTCGTCCATTTAAGCAACTACTACTACTACTACTTCGCGAGCTATTAAATAAATTTCTCGTACTCTGATTGGAACATACCATCATTGAAAAGTTTGGAAGTCCAAGTTTTTTAAAAAAAATACACTGCTCCAATAAATTAACGCACCATGCTATATTTTTGAAAAAAATTCTACAATGAGTAAATATATATATTTTTTATTTCTTGTCATTTGATTAGTAGAAAAAAGTGAACACAACATAAAAAATTCTTAAAAAATAAATAAGGAAATTGAAATTTAATTACATAAACTGTAAGTCTTAGTTTTGTTTTTTTTTTTAAACATTTAGTTACATTTAATATTGAGTATTTCCGCCTCTGTTTCGAATAACAGCCTGACAGCGACGATTCATGCTCAAAATAAGCGACCTTATATCGTTTTGATCCAATCCGTCCCATATTTCCACAAGCCGCCTTCCTACTTCCTCCAGGTTATTGGCTGGGTGTGGAAAGTTTCGCAGCCGTCTAGAAAGCATGTCCCAGATGTGCTCGATAGGGTTAAGATCCGCACTTCTTGCTGGCCATTCGATTGTATTGATTCCGACCTCTTGAAGATAATTTCTGACTATCCGAGCAGTATGCACTCGAGCATTATCATGCATTAGCATGAAATTTGGGCCGACGTAAGGTGCAAATGGCACAACATGATCTTCCAGAATGTCTGTTATGTAGCGAACAGCGTTTAAAGTTATGTTATTTAATACCACCAAGTCCGTGCGACCTGTCAAAGATATACCCCCCCAAACCATTAGAGATCCGCCACCAAATAACGTGGTATTTGTAATATTGCATTGCGCATAGCGTTCATTTGGACGTCGGTATACACGAATACGTCTGTCGCAGTTGTGCAGACAAAACCTGGATTCGTCTGTAAACAAAATTCGGGTCCAATTGTCCTCCAACCAGTTGACGTGATTTCTGGCAAAATTTAGACGATCTCTACGGTGATGTACAGTCAACATCGGACAACGCGCCGGAATACGACATAATAAATCATCTTCCCGAAGACGTTTGCGAACTGTTTCCGTGCAAATTTCCAAACCATGTACCTCCCGGAGCTGAGCCTGCAGCATTCTACATGTAACAAACCGTTGCCTTAATGCACAAAGTCTTACAAAACGGTCATGTACACGCGTTGTTGCACGATGTCTTCCTTGGCCACGTCTTCGAGAATGATTACCAGTCTCCCTATATCGTCCAATTATCCGTGATATCGTTGTATGCGACACACCATACCTTTTTCCAATTCTGCGGTAACTGTAACCTTCTTCCTGTAAAATCACTGCTTGAGCGCATTCTTCCCTTGTTAAGTTTCGTGTTTCTCGTTGCATAATACCACACCAGTAAAAGAAATAAACGAATAAATTGTTTCACAAAGGGAAACACTTTTAATACAACAGTTAAATCAAAATTTAAATGTCCCAAAATTCCTTACTTCAGTTAAGTGTGCACTTTTAACTTAAGTCCTGAAAATATGACAACAAATGTCAAATAAGTTAAGGTTAGAAATGATGTTGCTTACAAATAATACCAACTATTAAAAATCGGAAATAAAATAATCTATATTTTTTTATTTATAATAAGTGGTGCGTTAATTTATTGGAGCAGTGTATTATAATCTTTCAAAACGAGTTCTAGTAATTAAATAAAATAAACTTTATGAAAGTGTAATTTTTACCTATTTTCGGCCCCATGGTGCCAATTACCGGCCAAATGGGATCCGGTTTTCGACCGATAGGCCGAACAAATCCGGATATGCGGCCAGCCTTGTATCACATTAGTTTGAAAACTATTTCTGGGATGTTTGGACTAGTGGATAATGAAATAATTGTCAAATTAAAAGAAGTAACAAAACGTATATTAATTATAAAAACATAAAATACAAACTAAATTAAAGCTTTTTCTTTGGTTTATAAAAAAATAACAAATAACATTCTTTGGTTAAGAATATAAAATATAGCAGAACGTTTATGTGCACATATTGCACTTATAATCCTTGGACGCGGCAACTTCATATGTTAAATCGAGGAAATCTGTACATTTGTAGTGATACCACTTGGTGCAATAATCACAACCGATATTTTTCTCAAGATCATCTTCTATGTCACTAATAAGGTCCTCTTCGCACAAGGCACATTTTACCTTCTCCTTCTTCTGTTCTATTGTCTTTTCAGTATCTTCCTTATTCTTAAACAATTTTCCTTTAGCCTTCCTCACAAACTTCTTTTTTTTACTATTTGTCATAATTTGCTTCTGGCGTTTCTTGGCTTCACTTTGCTCTTTTCTCAATTTCACGTTGTTAATTTTGTCAAGCTTTTCTTGTTCTTTTCTCAAATAGTGATTTCACCAAGCCTGAGATGATATCGCACTAGGTAACTTTGCTTTTGGTGTTTTGTTTTCTGACTTTTTCGTAGGCTCTGGAAAGCACAAGTGAGCTTCAAAGGGATTTAATTTTTTTTCTAATATCGTTATTAGGTGGAAGTAGTGTTTTTATAACTCTACGCTCTTCATCCGCTATTTCTTCTCTAGGCTTATTTTCGGTTACCACTGTATCTTCAGCGAAGCTTTCAGATCTTCCTTCGGTTACCACTGTATCTTCAACGAGACTTTCAGATCTTTCCTCGTCTTTATTGTTACTTTTCCGTTCATCTTCTCCGTAGTGTCCTTTTCTCCCATCGTTTCATCATTAGGTATATGCAGAATAGATTTCCTCTCAATTTTTCCCTTAGAGGTTGTTCGTTTTTAAATAAATGGAGCTTTCCAGAATCCCTCGCAATTTTAGTAACTATCTCAATGAGATCGCATTTCTTTATTGGGAAACCACATTTTGCGATATCTAGCAACCAGTCAGCAATTTTCTGCTCACCTTCTCTTGTCATAATTGGAGGTGGTCCAGTTCTTCTTACAATAATTTCTGGGGTCTTTCCTTTTAATTTGTCTTGTATTGTTGTACGTGGTACTCCAAATTGACGACTTGCTTCTCTCACACTCATATAGTTTTCTCGTACTTCAGAAAGAGCTCTTTTTAAGACGTCATCTGAATAGGAGAAAAATTTTCTCTTATTTAATTTCTTGAGAGGCTGCATCTTTACTCCCTCATGTTTTTTCCGAAAAACCATCTGAAAAAGCAAGTTTTAGTTAGGTGGATAATATGAGGAGGACAATGGACTGTTTCTCGGCCACCGCTGTTATGTATATATTATATATAATTATACGGGAGACCGAAAACCGGTATACTCTTTCCTATTTTCGGCCACGTTATTCGGTGGTCTTTATATCTCAGGAGCATTTGCGAAATATATGGCCGGAAACTGGCCTGTATTTTCTAAATAGGCTCAGGGATAATATAAGAAAATGAGAAGTTTATGTCTAAAATATAAATAATAGAAAAAGACATCGTCTTTAGACAAAATATACCCGGTTTTCGACCACCCTGGCCGAAAAAGGGATAATAATATAATTTATTCGATCAGAGTATAGAAATGAACACTATTTCCGGCATAATATAAATGTGGCCGACAATAGGTGGCGGCCGGCTAACCGGCGCATTCACCCTAGGTATGCATGTGTATCATGCTTGCGTAATCGTCTAACGCGTTTATTAAATGAGTTTCATATTATACTTTTTCTACAGCAAATAAAAAAAAAATACAAAATACTGTCTACAGTGACATCATCATTGGCAAAATTATGTATTAACGTCTTCTACATGCTAGTGTTTCTATTTTTTTCTTTTCTCTTTTTATTATTTTATTTTAAATACACATGCATGTGTTTCAGCTTATATTCCTCTGCATTACTGAAGCTATATACAAAATAATCCAACTGCAACTAAGTGAAAACCAGCTCTAAGATTTTGGGAAAGCCCGTGTCACCCTATAGAAATAAAACTTCTTCACATACTATGGGTATCTCGATGGGTTTAATGCGGACCACTCCAAATGCAGTCATAAGGTTCTCTTAGACCTCTCGACTCTTCACTTTGTGATACAGAGGGAGGCCACGATGTGTGCTTTTAGGCTGCAGTCAGCTAATATCAAAAGAAGGACGGAACACATACCAAGTGGCTTGTGGGCGTAGATGTTTTAAACGTGAAGACATGCCACCTGGTCAAGCGATATAGCCCTATCGAACCATTCGAAATAAACTTTCCAAAAAGAATCGAATGGAAAATGGTATGCAGGGCATTAGAAGGCGGGACAAGACCTGGCACACAGACGGGTCAAAAGCCTTAGCTGGCACTGGGGCAGGAATGTATTGTGCTAATAGCAAATTCTCTGCACTGGGGAAGTGTGTCTCTGTATTTAAGACAGAGGTGTATGCCATACTCCAATGTACTACAGAAAACAATAGGAATGCAGCCGTTAACCAGCGGATTCAAAATGTCGCGGCATTGAAGGTAATATACAGACAAGAAGTGATGTCAAGACTACTTTGGGAATCCCTCGAGAATTGAACAGCCTGGCGGGTCAGAGTAAGGTTAAACGTTGATAAAAAGTTGATAAACTCGCTGGCTAGAGTATCAGAAACAAAATTAATAGGCCCAGAATAGACTCTGGGGGTACCAAAAAGAATTACGCGAAGCAACAACAAAAACTGAGGTATATGAAAAACAGAAGCATTATTGGGCAACAATTCCCGGGAAAAATCATAGAAATAAATTTATTGGTCAACAATGCAACAAAAAGGCTGAAGAACTACTGTTTATAAGTAGCGACCGGTTGTGAAAAATAACTGTTTATTTCACCGGTCATGAGCCTTTATGATGGAGACCTTAACTACAGACTTTGCAAACCAGAAACAGTCAGACATATCTTAGTAAACTGTGAGGCACTAGATCATAGGAGACAACGCATTTTTGGGCAAACGAACATAAATCCAGAAATGCTCAAGAAGCACCCAGTACAGGACGTATAAGTACTTGAACGGATATAACAAGCTACAAAGTAAGGACGTAAGTCGCCCGGGGGAAAAATGGATATCTCAAAAGATCAACCAATATACAAAGTATAAAATGAAGAATAAAATATAAAAGTTAAAATACTATTTTCGAATTCTGTACATTGGCTAAGAAAAACTATGATCTTCTAGAGCTAGTAGACACGAAAAATAAGCTCCCGTACATAGGGTAAAAATCATATTAATAACTTGATATATCTTTAAATTAATATGTCGTACTTAAAATTTGTAAATTCCTAAGAACCTTATTTATTTATTTATACGCCATATAATCAAAAACTAGGAATAGTTTCTCTCCAATCAATATCATTAATCAATTCTCTGTAATGATGCATTTATCTCTAAACCATAACTTAATTATATTCATAACGATTATAAATGATTAGCATCATTGGAACGACCAATTAAAAAGAACAATTACAGAAGCAATTAAGAAACTTTAAGAGGTATTAAAACTTCCATCTTATTCCCGAAACAATACGTCGTCTAACGAGTTTCTTAAAGACCTATAAATATATTTCGGCGGGCAATTAAAAATCCCGCATTGTTTTTCGACTGTTTATCAATTAATTTGCATCTTTCTTGGGTATTTGTGCCGCTATTATTCCATTCCATGGCTATATTTCAAAATGTAGTAATTCTCTGATGCCAAATTCTATACACACATGCGTCTTAATGATTCATTGTCAACCCATCAAGATCGTAAGGTCAACACTCTGAAAATAAACAGTCCGATTTAGACTTTCAAATCGTGCATTGTGCTGGCCTACTGCTACTGTTTAATTGTCCTAGAAGTTAATTTTAAAAAAGGTTATTTGGACACGCGTTGTACGAGTATATTGAAGGTGACTGCTGATAAGTAACATTTCGTATCTAATATTACATGCTGTTTAATTGTATGTAAAAGAACTGTGAAATATTGCGGCCTGCCGATCACCGGGTTTTGTGATTATCCCTTTATTAATAATGCTATTACAATATCATATCTTAATTTTGTCGTGCTTGATAACAATGATTTGCTTTGCTTAATTTGTTTAGTGCGTGCTGTAAGCATCGATCCGTTTATTCAATTATAGATGTATAGATAATGGTCAAGGTGATATTTGTAATATTTATTGATATACATGTATGTCTGGCATACTAGATGATGTTCTTAATTTAGACTTTGTTACGAAGAAATACCAAAATTAGGTATGATAATTATAAAACGATATCATAACTTAGTACAAAAGGTTACCCTTCTACTTTCTTATATGTAGTATAAGGAAGTCAGAAAATCAAATTTTACCTATATCTCATCAATTACTAAGTTCAGACAAATATCTAAAGAATAGAAAAATCCACAAAAATAACTTTGAAAAAATTTTTACACAAAAGTTTTTCAAAATTCTTACCGGAAGTAAGTGTTTTACTTTTACCGAAAAGCAATCTACGCAAATTATACAATTATCACAGATTTACGAAGACCAAACTAAGACTATGGAAATATATAGAACTTCACCTGCAACAACTTTTGTAAAATATTTAGAAAATCCGGAAGTTACACTTTTACTTTGATCAAAAAGCTGTTTTTAAGAGTAAAAATAGTTATTTACGAACCAAGCAAGACTATTTTCCCCATGAGCGCACTTTGAAAGCACGAGAGACCGAAGGGAAGCGAGTACTTTTAATTGCGCGAATATGTGGAAGATGTCTTCATGCAAGTGGTTTATACAATATTTTTTGTACGAGCATAAATTTAAAAAAATATTATTGATTAAAGTGATTAGTATCATACCTAGCCTAAAATAGATTACCTAATTAATTTCTTGTACGTACCCATTACTCACATTTAAATTTAATTTAAGTTAGTATATCTTGCTTACGGCGTTTTTATTCTTATATTTATAGTAAATTCATCGCTTTTACTTTCTTATACGTAGTTTTTGCATGATTAATAATTTTATATTCCTTGATCTTTAACCAATTTTGTTCCCGATTGTTTGTGTCCATCTTCAAATTTCGTTGGTGATAATTAGCATGTTCTTGCACCATGCTTAAGATGATTGTTGGATTTATTGTCAAAAACAATCTCTTGTAATGTGATTACTACGATTTGTTCGGTGCAGTCGTACAGGATAGATAGATATTACTAGGGCGCCGACACGAGCGAATCATGACTCATCACCCATGGGCGCACTATTGAGATGTTGTATTTTTAAAGAAGTTTTAATTTTATTTATATAATTGGATAACAAGTGGCTGGTGATCTATAAAATACAAAATACCTTATTACCATTTTCTCTTCTGTAAGACTTGTTCTCTTTGAATTAAGTACATTCTTGTATATAGAAAACGTCCTTTCTACATTGCAACTGGTTATATGTGCGTACTGGAAATATTCTTTTATTTCAGCGTATTTAGCAGTTACATTTTGTGTCATTGTTCCCATACACAATTGCAGCAATGTTATTAGATCTGGATTTCTATTTAAAACGGCGTCTATCTTTTGCCGAAGGCCACATCCGAAGTCACTTGGAATTATTAATAACCACATCTAATGTAGTTAATCCACTTTTTAATTTGAGATTCGATTTTCAAAATATGTGATTCGTTAGGCAAATTTCCAAAGTGTCCCTGTAGGAATAACAACTGATTTTTTAAATTTGGGATTTGTGTTAGTTCCTTGTACTCAGAAATACTTCGAGCATCGTCATTTAAACATGTAAGGAAATTTTGTAAACTATTGAAATTCTCTGCATAAAAACTATTTATGTGTATGTTTTAGCAAGGCTAAGTGACGAACGGCATTCTGTAACGATATTTTACAGACTTTGTAATAAATTTCGGAATCACTGACAATTCATTTTCATATTAGAAAAAGTAACATAAACAACGTTCTAGATCTAAATAAATGATAACTAAAAATGTACGCGTATGTTATTGAAACTAATAACAGTAAGTATATACATATTTACATTATTTCTCTTGCGAAATATAAGGTAAATATAATAAATTTTAAAAACCCCTCAGGCTATCTACGCCGATGTAGAAAGAATTTTACTCATAGATTCCTTATTTTATGGCCATTTTTTGCTCTCATTCTCGGGCTCTTCTCGAGCGTAAACAGATATTGCAGTTCACCATATGAATTAGTGCTATTCAGTAAATGTGTGTTGTTTACATTATTTCTTTGCTCCATTGTAACTCCGTCCGTCGTAGTTTAACTCGGTCTTGTCCGCGCCCTAGATATTACCTATAAAATTACACAAAATTATTTCTACACTACACGGCAAAATTTAAATTTGCATATTTTAAAAGTAAATCCCTTGATTTTCAAAATTAAATCGCCCGTCACTCCTTTTTACGATATTTTTCGCCTTCGCGAGAATTTCATTATATCACCCCCGCCCCCACCCGAAAAGTAGAAGAACTCGGACATTAGATTAACATCTGAATTAATAATTCCCAGCTGTCCGTGCTGTCAGACAGACGGACGAGCCGAGTTCACGGAAGGAATCGAATCGGGTAAAAGATTAATGCCCTTTCGGAGTGTTCGCAGTTCCTGGGAAAACGACCCTTGCGGTCCTTGCCATTGACCCTCTCGCATCCACATCCTCAGAACACGATGATTTATGTACACACTCGCATATACACAAAACTATGCGCGTTTGCTGTCATCGCCCGATGCGCCGACTCTAATGTATTCAGGGAGTCCAAGGTCGGAAGCGATTTCCGAGTAACTGAAACAAAAGCCGCCTCTTTCCTCCATCGTCTCGGTGTCAGTCCTAAGAAAGGAAATTCTCGGGGTGCAACGACTTCGGCATCACAGTAACAGATGTGAAGTAAAGGAGCCGTCGAGGATTAAACAAACAGAACAAAGCGATTAAAGACTTGGAAGATGTACTAGCGGAGACCGTTTACCTTTCGGGTGTCTGTCTGTTTTCCGAGGTGGTTGCTGCGGTCGCCGCTAAATTAAAGATAATGCCGGATGAGTCATGAAATTTAATTAGGAGTCAGTGCGCCACCAGGAGGACCAAGTGCATCAACGCTATATTAAGAATGACATTTATCCGGGCGATTCATCTTGCTTTATGAGCGAGTCCGGTTCGTTATAATTAACTATATGTAAATACTGCGAATTGAAGAGAAACGTTGATTGCAATAGCCTCAATTAAAATAAGCCATGTCTGACGAGAGGGAAGCTCTCTTTTTGTGATGACTAAAGCTAGACGGTTTTACATGTGTGACTTCTTATTCGGCGTATACAGTATTTAAATAATAATAATAATAAAATGTATTTATAATAAAACGGAATTGTTTAGTTTCAAAAAATTATAATGTTCGCACACTACATATGATTCGCCACACTGTGGCTTCATCAGGTGGATGAGTATTTTCATTCCCCTGATGAAGCCACAGTGTGGCGAAACATACCGCATGTGTAAAATCATATTGGGGATACCCCTTACGTTTTCTACCTATAATTTACTTTCCTCTTTGTTATCTGTAATGTTGTAATATTTTTTTTTATGGAAGAAAATAAAGTTATTATTATTATTATTATTATTATTATTATTATTATTATATATGTATACTAGGCACACCGGCATCAACGCCCAATCGTGGCCGTAGTCATGGTACAAGGAAACAAGGTATGCTTTTGCGCATCTCTAGATGACGCGCATTTATCGAAAAAAATGTGACTTGACAACTCACTGACAGAAGTAACTGACAGAAAGCATTTTCCAAGACTCCCTTTAACAACTAAAATTGTATCTGGGAGATCGTGTCGAACAGCGTCGTTCTGTGTTTGTGAGAGGAGGGGTCAATGGTTACAATGCCTCGCTACACACCAGAAGAAAAACTGCAAATTATTAAATGGTACTATAGTGGTCATTTTAACTGGAATCGCCCACCATTCTCCCTTAGACGTTGGTCAACACGTTGAAATGTCTTAAGGTTTGGTAGAGCACGATCAGAAAATCTTTCCTGATATAATCTTCTGGCTTCTAAAGCTTTGCAAGACGCAATACCATACATCAGATGCATATCTGCATACTTAATAAACGTGTATTCCATACTTCGAATAAATTCAATGTATCAACGATGTGACGGCAAGTTCTAAAATGCCGGATATTTTATTTATTTCGTACCATAGTAAGGTTTGCAACAGCAATAGGTCTTTTTGGTGCTGATAAAAACTAAAACGGACATTTTTTGCAAACTTTTTCTCGTAAACGGTTCATTTTGACGCCAATAAGCAAGAATACCTTTTTTAAAATCACATTCATTTTCGCTGAAGCTGGAGTTGACAAACAAAAACTAAATAAAATGACCGCACTTTCCAAAGTAAAGTCACTTGCTCCGTATATGCTACTAGATAAAGCACTTCATAATGATTTAACATAATGTTTACGACTTGAGTTACGGCAGCCAGAATCAACAACAACACCGGATGTAAATAAATATTATGTCAACAACATGTAATAAACATATTTCTTATTGTAATAGTTAGGGATTCGGAAGTCATATTTACATTGAAAGAATGGACTTATTGGGCACAGTAATAACAGTAATATAAATAGCTAACAAGCTGTATATTATGCATAGTAATGTTCTAATATACATATACAAATTATCCCAACTCGGGCTTGTTAACGAGAAAAAGGCGACTCCCCCTTGCCTTCAATAAGAATGTTTACAATATATGATAAGCATATATAAAAGTAGTTGCATCTGTCGCGGGGCATGTAACCCAACATACCAAAAATATTTTGGTTAAATAATAAGCACTGTGTGTAGCGGGCCGATCTATTGTTTACTTTTATTAGTTACATGTGTTCTATTGCGTAAATATGTTCCGCCCACATCCGCGGCGAGATACTGTTGAAATGTGGAAAGATGTAACTAGCATTCGACAGTATTCAACTTCGATGCAAAATTTGCAATGTGTTACTGTGGTGGTAAACCTTCGTAGAAAAACATGTGTCGTCGGATACACATAAAGCACGTATTGCTGGCTCTGCAACTGCTTATGAACGGCGGAAAGCATTTACTGACGGATCTACTTAAAGTCCCAGAACGTGTAACATTCCCTGGAATACAGCAGTGAATTATTCTTAGGTTACTCTTTTTTTAGAACATTACATATAATGACTTGCGTGTGCACGAGGAATGCACCTTCAGAAAATAGTATTTGTCCCCGATGTACGATGAAATTAAGACTTCAGTTATCAATGACATAAATGATAAACAAATTTGGGTGTCAGTAGATGAAACTACTGATGTTAAAGGATGCAATATTGCAAATATTTTGGTTGGAATGATGGACAGCGACACGGTAGTGTCTACACATTTACTTGCATTTAAGAAACTCGAAAGAGCTTATGCAGAATCCACATCAACAACTGTTTGGAGATGTCGGTATTTAACATTTGTAAAATAAAAAATACAATGGACGCTATGAAAATGGTAATGATGCTGCGGGGTGATGGAGATTCTAAGAATGCATTCAATATGGTCAGGAGGGAGTACAGAAGAAAGATATAAATGAGTAAAATGGAAATGAACACAAATCATGTCATGTTATCGGCCAATAAACAGAAAGCAATATGGGAGGTTGTCAATAAAGAGGTCCAAAGATCAGAAGACACTGAAATGATTGGAAAAGAACTAGATTGTAATTCTTTTCAGAGATACTTCAGCTCTGTCAGACAATTACTTGATACTAATGGTATTTAGATTTGACCAAGCACCAGATGTGTATTTCAAGGACATGAAAATAAATAATACCAACTCGTTTGGTTTGAGCCCCGTGACACCACAAGAAATATCATACGGTCCTTATAATGTAAAAAAATAATCTACAGCTCTATTGATGGAGGTTGCAATTGACATAAAGGAGCTGTTGGCATAAAAAAAACTGTGCTTTATGGAAGGAGTCTTTCCGGATGCATTGAAGCTGGTCAAGGTTGTTTCGATATTCAAGAAGGGCGAAAGAGATGAGTATGAAAATACAGGCCGATATCGATCATGCCTGCGTTATCAAGGTATCAGAAACTGTTCTGAAACCAACAAATTTTTCAACGATATTCAACACGACTATCGGCAAAAGAAACCTACATCAATAGCAATTGTTGACATTGTCGAGAGCACACTAACATCTATTAATGAACAGGAATACACTAAATTAACAATGTTGGATTTAAGTAAAGCCTTCGGTATAGCTGATCTTCAAATTGTTTTAGATAAACTGTGTTTTTACGGGGTCAGAGGTGTACCATTTCAGTTATGTAAAAGTTACTGTGTCTCTGTGTGACCACGATAGTGGTCAAACGGCTACAGCTAGCAATACCAAAGTTTATATTTACAGAATAGGAAACAAGTGGTGTATTGGAATGGCGACTATTCTGGAGAGTAAACGACGACAGAAGGAACACTTCAGGGACCAGTAATGGAGCCATTTTTGTTTATTATATACTTTAATAACCTTCTAGTAAATAATAAAATGTCAGACCTTATTTTAGGATGACATATCGTTATTATTGAATAGGGATACATGCAGAGCAACTTTAAAAACAAAATCAAGTAATTCGTTGGAGTGTGGGAAGAATTGGTTTGACTGCATGATACCCAAATGAAATGAAGAAAAGTCGGAGCAAATAATATTTTCAACAAGAGATGAACACCAAACGGCAACACTGCTTGGTTTTAAAATTAACAATGGCTTAAGGTGGAGCCACCATTTCGACCTGGTGTGTCAAAAGTTGTCATCTGCCCTATTTGCACTTAGAACAATAGGTCAAGTGGCTACCTACGTAGTGGCAGGTGTCACTTATCTTAGTTATTTCCACAGCGTGGTAACCTATGGATTTTGATTTTGGGGTAATTCTTCCGCGGCCAATAAAGTATTCCTGAGACAAAAGAGGGCCATTCGTATATTGAGTGATACTGGTGATCAGCAAACAAGTTGCACGGGACTTTAAACATCATCGAATACTTACCATTCCAAACGTATATATACTTAAGAAAAACAATTTGTCAGAACCACATCACCTAGTAAAGTACGCACAGGGGAGCATAATATATATATATATATATATATATATGTATATAATAAAGTGCACTACAAGATCAATGGTCTCCAATTCTCAAAAGCAACAATAGTGCTGCGCAATATGCTGATGGAGGGTGAATTTTATTCCGTCCAAAAATATTTACAAGCGAATTTGTGACAGGATGAAGCACATATTCTCTCTGTCTTTAACTACTTTTTATGAACATGTGTGTTTGGAAGTATGTACATATAAATTCTGATGAGGAAAATTTTCGACTCGAGATTTTTGCAGATATCCACGTTTTGATGTCCCCTGATAGCAAAAAAGTGGTTTTTGTAAACATCCCCCCTCCTCCTCTCTCTCTCTCTCTCTCTCTCTCTCTCTCTATGTGTGTGTGTGACCACGATAGCGGTCAAACGGCTACAGCTATCAATACCAAATTTTCAGTAAAATCGGCAGACCGGAAGTAGTAGTTTACTTTAGTAAAAAAATCAAAATTTAGTAATATCTTGTCAAATACTAAGTTTCGGTAAATCTCTAAAGAATACAAAAGTACTTAAAAATCAATTTTAGAAAGATTTTACAAAAAAAGTTTTTCGAAATTCCTACCGGAAGTAGGCCTTTGTCTTAGCAAAAAACCGTTTTTTGCAAATAACTGGCAGATTGAGCATTCTATACAGATTTATCCGATATATAAAACTATTTAGAGCCCAAATTGCAATAATTTTTGTTTATAAAGAATTTCCAAATTCAGACCGGAAGTAATACTTCTACTCTTATCAAATAGCATATGCCAGTTTCTCGCAAATCTACCATTCTATGCAGACATATTAAGAACACAAAAGTATTTAAAGCTGCATTTGGAATAATTTTTGTATAAAATTTTTTTTCAAAATTCGGACCGGAAGAAACGCTAGAAATATTTCTCAATTTATACATTCTCTAGAGATTTATTAAGAAATAAAAGTACTTTGAGCTGGATTAAGGATAACTTCTATATAAAAAAAATTTCAAAATTCCGACCGGAAGTAACACTTTTACTCAAAGGTTTATCTTATTAAGAAAACACAAAATGTAAAACTTAATCTGGAACAACTTTTGTATGGACATGTTCGAACGCGCATATGTATAAGAAAGTCGTGTGGTCTCCATACCTTATATTTTTCTTCTTGTATTGCATTGTTTGTTTATTCGTATGCTTCGCTATGTAATTGTTTGACACATATATGATGTGTGTAATGTACTGACTGTATGAAATACCCAAATAACGTTATTATTATTATCCGATAACGTAACTATGTGTTTGAAACCGCTATGAGGTGTTTTCAAAATTCACTCCTAGTGAACAGCAGATTTTTGCAAATTTTGTTTTCCGCAAAGATTTATTAAAAGCATATAAGTATTAAAAACTTAATTTGGACAACTTTTGTATAAAAATTCGGAACGGGTACACGTATATAGAAGTCGTGTGGTGCCCACAGCTTATTTTTCCCTATATAATCTAGGATAATTTACAAGAAAGATTTTTAAATAATCTTTCATTTAAACTGCAAGCACATTACAGGAATATAAATTGTTCAGACAGTTTTTATCGATTTTACATTTTATGCAAATAGTGTAATTAATGAAACGCTGTTAAAATATAACACTTTATTTCTTATACGCTATTTTTAAACACTGCCTTTGTTTAAAAAAAAATAATACTGCTTCTGCGACTAAATCAAAATGTTAAAAATAAGAATTAATTATGATACATACTTATCAGACACGAACAATCGAAAAACGTGGGGTATATGAATGTATTACCAGGTAATAGTTTCCCAGCTAATTTCGAAATACAAAAATACGTGACCCACGTTTGTGAATATTCAGTGTGAATCTGTTATTTATCATCTATTGTTTGTGTATATATAGCATATATGCTGTGTATGTTCACAGCTATTGTTCATTACACCTAATGAAAAGCAAGTTGCTTACCTTTTAGTGGACGAAAACGTTCTAATACAAACAAAAACAACACATTTGTCGTTGCAAGGCCGTACAAACTAATCTGAAACAAAATAAAAATAAGAATTATTAATATGATTACTCAGCAATTAACCTATTTAAAAAAGTTTTAAGATAAAACTTGAAATTAATTTATTCATGTTACTGTACAGGGTGAGTCATTAGTAGCCGCTTTTTCGATTGCTCTTTTGTGTTTCAAATAAAAGAAAAAACAATTAGTGAAAGATGCATGGTTGCTTGTGGCGCACTTCCGGTTTCACCGGAAATGCACGGAACTTATTTTTTTTAAATGACACCCTATATATTTTTGGTTTTTCTTATACTGCTTTAAATTGTCTGTTCGACTGCTTTTTCTTTTTCAAAATTGAGCCAATAGTTTTTGAGTTATTAATTTTTTTTGAAAATATTTGACCAAAACACGCATTCAGAAAAAAATCATTTTCACATTGTTTTTAAAAGCAAAAACATTAACTTTGGTGGTGCTTATAGCCAAGAAAATTCTGCATCATTTGGTAAAGTTTCACTCGACAATACCTCAAAAAACTTTGTTTTTTCAAAGCCTACTTCCTGAAATTTTCACATAGCGAAAACTCATTTTTTTTAAATGGAACACCCAGTATTTTATTGAGTCATTTTGTTCCTTTTTTATTCTCTTTCATTTTTGTTAACAATGTCCTATACCTATCTTTTGTAATTTTTGAGATAATCACTATAGGAGCAATTAGCGGTCAATTAAAGAACTACGGGCGCTGTTCTGTGCACCCAAATATTCGCCCAATAAAGGCTTGAATCCGACTGACTGCCTGAGTCAACTGTTGAAGAAAGTCGGTATACATTTATTTCAAACTTATAAAAGCATCGCTATTATTATTCATTATTATTATTATCCAAATGAATTATTCTTACGAAGAGTTAATACGTATGACTGACGTTTTGGGTGATCCTGAAAGAAACTCTTTGTTAGCATCCAGACTTTATGCACAGCGATCCCTGGTAGAAGTCAACCGAAGCCAGAAACCTTCGAAAATATAAAGTGGACGGTTGGAGTGAACAGAAAGCATTGAATATGAAATTAAGAGCGGAAAAAGCAGTAACTAAGTACTAGTACTAAGAAAATAAGTCGTCAGTTAGATGTAAGTCAAATTTGAGAATCCAGAATAATTAGGAAATATAAAATTCACCCGTAGCATATTTATACACAGGGTTAGATGAAAGAAATTTTCAGAATCGCTTACATTTTTGCCAATTGGCAGCAGATAAATTATCCTGACTTTCTCAATTTTTTGTTGTTTACCAACGAAGCCACCTTCTATTAAAGTGAATACGTTCATCGTCACAATTTCCGTTATTATAACACATAAAATCCCCCACTTTATCATACCTGTAAACTTTCAAAATCATTGGTCATTAAAACAGTGGGGAGGAATAATGGTAGTTACATAATTGGACCTTATTTCTTTGATGAAAATGTTAATGGAGAAGAGTATCTTCGGTATCTACGGACGGATTTTCAAAACTTTTTGAAGATATCTTCAAATATGTCAGTAAACATAACCTTTATTTTATTTCGATGTTAACCAACTGTGTCAAAAATGAAATTTTGCAACTGGACATTGCCGGAATTAAAAAAATTAAATGCGATGCTCTTCATTTACTTTGTTTGACAGTTGACTAAGGAAGTCGGGCGCCATCCCTGCCTTCCATTGGTTGAACGAATATTTTGGTGCATAGAACAACAGCGCTCGTAGTTCTTTAATTGACCGCTAATAGCTCCTATAGTGATTATCTCAGAAATTACAAAAGATAGGTATATGACATTGTTAACAAAAATGAAAGAGAATAAAAAAAGGAACAAAATGCCTCAATAAAATACGGGGTGTTCCATTTAAAAAAAAATAAGTTTTTGGTATGTGAAAATTTCAGGAAGTAGGCTTTGAAAAAACAAAGTCTTTTGAGGTATTGTCGAGTGCAACTTTACCAAATGATGCAGAATTTTCTTAGCTACGAGCACCACCAAAGTTAATGTTATTGCTTTTAAAAACAATGTGAAAATGATTTTTTTCTGAACACATGTTTTGGTCAAATACTTTCAAAAAAAATTAATAACTCAAAAACTATTGGCTCAATTTTGAAAAAGAAAAAACAGTCGAACAGACAATTTAAAGCAGTACAAGAAAATCCAAAAATATATAGGGTGAGTCATTTAAAAAATTAAGTTCCGTGCATTTCCGGTGAAACCGGAAGTGCGCCAGAGCTTGAAGTATTTTTACAATATGCACCACCAACAACCATGGATCTTCCACTAATTGTTTTTTCTTTTATTTAAAACACAAAAGAGCAATCGAAGAAGCGGCTACTAATGACTCACCCTGTATATACATAGTTATGGTTACAATGTTACATGTTTGTAGAACCATTCATAAAATTTAATTATAAGAACATTAATTTAACGTAATAATGTGTTTTCTAAAACATCAAAAACTTTTAGATGTTTGTGGGGATCCTACATATTATTAATTTCTACTTTTAGTGAGAATTACGGTGAACAAATTCTGTAAAATTAAATATTTTTTTTATTTTCGTACATTCAAAACTGCTGCATTTATACTATATCAAAAATTAAATTGGTCAATGTTGGTCATGGAATGTAAAACGCTTGTCTTAGTTTAAATCATCCTTTAGAAATAATTCAATCATTGTCAAGCTACACTGACATTATCAATAACCTACAAATGTGTTACCTACTTAGTTCAGCTGTAAAATAATAATGAACTACAAGTTATGAAATAAATAACGTTTTTATTAACCAGAAAACTAAATTACAATAATTGTTGGAAATGTCCCCCGTTTTGTTCAATGCACAAGTTTACGCGCCTCCTCTTGCTGTGAAAAGTGTTTTGCAGCATTTCTGGCGTTATGGTTGCACTTTGCCGAACAATTCTTTGTTCCAGTTCTTGCAAATTATGTATCGGATTTGCGAAAATCTTATTTTTTAAATAAGGAAACATAAAATAGTCCATAATTGTCAAACAAGGTGATCTCGGAGGAAACTCAACTTCCGTATGCAAACTTATCAGCCGGTCATCAAAGAACTCGCGGAGAAAAGCAAGATTTTCTCGTGTAGTATGTGCTGTTGCACCGTCTTGCTGGAAATAACCGTATTGAAGTGCATCATCGTCTAACTGTTGCACAACTTCAGACAAAAAAATATTTCTGTACCTTTCTGCGTTGACGCTGAAATTGAAAAAAAATGGCCCAATTATTCTTCAGCGAGAAACTGCCATCCAAACACCAATTTTCTGAACATGTAGTGGCGTTTCAATAAAAATATGCGGGTTGTCAGTGCTCCACATTCGCATATTCTGAGAATTGATGTATCCCGAAAGGTGGAACCAAGTTTTGTCAGAAAAGAAAGTTAAGTTCAGCAGATCGTCATTCATTAAATTATTAACGAACCAATGGCAGTACGCAAGGCGTCTGGGGTGGCCTGCAGGCAGAAGAGCTTGATATGATTGCATCTTATATGGATGCATGTTCAGGTCCTTCTTTACAATCGCTTGGCATGTTCCATAAGAAACCCGAATTTCTTGAGAGAGACGTTTTAAAGGTTTTGTAGGCTCTTCTTCCATACGTTGACGAACGTCATTAATAACTTCTTCTGTACGAACTCTTGGTCTACCAGCACCTTTTTTATGCGTCACAGAACCAGTTTCGCGAAACACTTCAACACAATTTGTAAGGCATGCATAAAAATTGTCCGGTAATACTGCTACGGCTAGGAAGTGCTCTCAAAAATTGTCCAAACACAAACTGTACTGTATTCCCAAGTTCAATTAACTAGCACACCCGTTCGAAAATAGGCTTCAATCATGTAAATTTTGTGCTCTGTGGTGAGAACCATGATTCAAAAACCGTGCAGGATTAGAAAACTACAACACAATAACTTGACAGATTTTGACATTCAAAAAATTATGACATACCTAAATGTACGATGCACGCTACGACAATAATTTTAAAATCCATGACCACCATTGACCAATTTAATTGTTGATATCCCGGTATAACGTGTCTGTAATTGATTTACTGTGGACCAATTGCATTTTAGTGAATTTTACGTTTTAGAATGTCTGTCCTGCTGGAATTAACATGTTTTGTAAAATTTTATATTATAAATTTTTATTTATCTGTGATTTTGATCAACATAAACTAACCAATTAAAACAGGATACGTATTCGAAAAATAGGTTTTTAATGCTATTTCGTTATGACATGATGTTTACTTTGTAAATTAAATATTTAAGCACGTTTTTGGCGGTAGAATAAATAAAGGAAAACGTTTCGAGGTTGCCGAATTAATAACATAAATTTCTATATCGCAATGCGTAAGTCGATTATAACCATTGCTCTCCAAACAAGAGCACATTAAATAAGTTTAAATGCATTGATGTGTCAGATACGTGTTCTTAAAAATACTCTAATCAAAAAATTTTTTCAACGTTTGATTTAAAATGTGATGAATATTAAATATGAGGTATATACATACATGCACGTGTGTGTTTGCATACTACAAAATATTTATTAGTTATTTAGCTTGATTTAATACTTTTTTTATTTATAATATTGCTGGCACACGGCATGAGAAACATGACATATGTTATATCTAAAAACCACAAAAGGTGTAGAGGATCCCATGCGGCTTTCGGGGTAAAAATATAAGACCAACGCTGGGCTACGCAGTTTCATTCATTATTATTTAAATATGTTTTTCATGTCAGTATGTATACAGAAGCAAAGAATAAGTTTTATTATACATATATAATACTGAACGTCATTTCCCAAGCTAGAATGAACATTTTTGTGTACAATTTGTTTGTAATATTGCTGAAAGAATCGAAACAAAGCCGTGTAAGCTCTTCAATCTTCACGTTATTTTTATGGTAAAATTATATCTTTGAGGAATTTTGAAAAATTGATTCATTTGGAATCTACAACATCATAAAAATATGAATATGACTATAAACTGATAGTTTTCATTTGAACAATTATGCAGGTAATAATGACATTGGTTTGCTATAAAAGAAAACTACAAAAATAAATCAATCCTGAAAATTTATTAATATTTTTAGAATAAATAGTTTAAATTTTAATTCTTCTGTGTAATGTAGATGATTTAAAACGTAAAGTTCACCTATCTGATATTACCCACGACGAGTAAAATAGTTTCAAAAATTATAACTAACATATTACTATAATATGCGGGTTCAATGTTGTAAAATGTATGTCTGTCTTCAAATCTTTTCTGAAAACACAGGAAGCATAGTACAACATTTTAGTATAAAGATTTTTGACTCCAAATTTAACGAAGAACATCGCCACGTGTAGTTTGCACGTAAGTTTATACACACCTTGTATATACTTTGAGAATACGTTTGATTTTATTGTATTTTCTACAATAAGAGCGACCCGGGCGAACATGACAAAATATTCCCATAGAATAGATTGTCCACGTTTTTAATATAATTACAAATATTATTTTTTATTATCTTTTTAAATAATGGATCACATTTAGTTCAGCTTCTCTCAAACTTCAATTTTATGCGACCCAATTTTCAATCATAATTCTTACCTCCCATTAAATTATTTTAATAAGTCGTGCTGTAATTGTAATATTAGTTTCTATTTGAATGCGTTTTGAGACTAAGGCCATATTTACAACAGTAATTACAAACCTTAAAAATTACCATGAAGGGGAAATTTACTGGTATTTGGTAAACTGATATGCTACACTGATACATTCAGAATCAGTGTCCCTCTATCGCTCTCTGTGTTATGTCCACCATATCTGAAATTCTCGTAGCTTCCCAAAAAGTTCAGATTTGTCTCGAACATTCTAGAACGTCAGTCGCAACCGCGTATATATCGTACAACAGTGGTCCTTGTGGTGGTTGAGATAGTGTGTCTCGGTACGCTAATGTACCTCTAAATTAATTAACTAATAAGCACGGTAGCACAAGCGATCGTTTCGATCATTTAATACAGATGCTGATCTGGGTGCATACCCAGGCGGCGGACACTATCTCACAAAGCACCAAGCAAACCCCTCCACTCAATATATTTTTATGCACACAACCTAATCTTGACACTTCGTGTCGCGTGTATATTAATCTAGATATGTAATAATAACTGATTATAATTAATTGCATATGTGAATGCGGGTAACTCAAGTTAAATGGAATTGTGGAAATATAAAGCAAGAAAACCTAGAAAATTTGCCAATGTGGATGAATTTGTTAAAACTTACTAAACAGAATAGAAACATATTAAAGTTGGTTTTGCAACCATTCTGGCATACACATTCAAAAAATATTTTTTGTTGACGACAACTTGAGAGCAAGTTACGAGTGAAATAGGGTCCAATTTCAAAATACTATCGAAGGTCTCCCAACTGGCGAAGAAGAAATATTTATAGATTTCGCGGTAAATAACGAAATCAAAAAACAATTTAGTAGGAGATCACTGCTTGAATTTTGAGCAGTAATGGATAGTGAATTTTCTACACTGAGATCATTTCGTATACTATAACTATTTTCACCACTTATCTTTGCGAAACCTGGTTTCCTACGGTGGTTACTTTGAAAACAAATTATAGATCACAGCTAAATATAGATAGAGCACTCAGTGTGTCATTTCAAATAATTAAACTTCCTTTTTATTTTCCGAAGTGCTCGCGGTCCACATGTACATTATGTAGTGTTTTTTGTGATTATTGCTTGCGTAAGTAAAAGCTTTCTGAAATACAGTACCTATTTTCATGTAATTATTGAACAATTAAGATGTATTTATTATTATTATTATTACCACTCGATAGTGTGAACATCGCGTGACGAAAACCTAGCATAACATGAGCAACATATTAATTGCGCTAGGCCACCATATACCGTTAACCCATTACTGGCCAAGACAAGAAAAAAACATTTTAAACATCTTTTTTATTAAAATAAACTCAGAACACAGTAATTAAGATACATTTTTGGTAGAAGAAAATTAGGTATTATTTTTAACAAAAAAATATATGGGTGCATGTACGTACCTTTGGCGAAACGCAGGTTATTATAAAATAAAATACTAGTCTCTTGTATGAAAAATATCAAAGCAATCAGGATGCAAATGCACATTACATTTCTTACACAAGCAAATTGTATTACTTTTGCAAAGTCGACACTTTTTTCTTGCACTCTTAGCATTTCGAATTATAATGTGCCCGATATTGTCAAATCTTATGTCACCTGGTAAAGCTGATTTAGGTCTTCCATAAGACGAGTTGGATTTTGCTGAAGTGGAAGCCTCATTGTGGGTGTATTCTTTTTGTCCTTCGTAAGTCAGCAGAGACAGCGCTAAACTTGAACGAAATTCCAGTTGGGAAATTTTGGTTTCATTTGCGATATTGAATATTTTCCAACTGTTTACAACCATAGTATCAACACCACCACTTTTTACCTCTAATACCAACGCGATAATTGGCTATACCATTGTCGTGAAGGTCTACCCACCCATGGGTTTGTTGTACTCATGAATCACTTTTGGTTGATTGATAAGCATTTCTTTACGCTCTTTCCGGTTGTAACGTTTGGCTTGAGTGACTGGTAAGACACAACAGAAATTCGTCCTAACAGTAACTACAGAGTTGTTATTCCACCGAGTAACCAGAACTTTCAAGTTCGAATCAAAAGCGGAAGTGAAAGAGCCTCTTTCCTTTTTTGACATGATTTGGTATCTTCAAGTGGACATTTTGCAGTACGGTTGTCTCTTACCGTTCCAGTCGCAAAGAACCCTTTTTCACCTAAGTTTTTAAAAAGAGAATATGATGTGAAAAAATTATCAAAAGATATTTTATGCTGTTGCGGCTTTTCTACAACAGAAAGAAGCTCTAATACAACTTTTGATCCTAATGGACCCATGAAACCTGCATGAAACCGCTCACGTCCTTCAAAAATGCCATGCTGCAGTAACCAGTGCGGTCGAGTAGCTTGGCACCGGGCGCGCGCTTTTACCTATGTATTAGCCAAAGGTGCGTTATACGCATGCGTTACAAAATACCTGTCATTCTAGCTTATATGAAGAAATTTAAAAACAATTTATTAAACACAGATGTTTCTCCACTTAGTCAGAGTTTCCTAGAATTCATACCACCCTTACACATTCATTAAACACCCACCATAGTTTTACAATATTACAGTAATAAAAGTACGGTTAGATTTATAGAAGTCTTAACTTACTACAATGAGAAGGTTTATCACTGCAAACGTTCGAACATATATATATAATGTAAAAACACGAATGAATCTGTATACTACCGATGATGTTTGCTTGGCAAACGAAATGTACATTTAGTTTATGAAATAAAACATTATATTTTTGTGAAACGAGTTTTTCTTTCTAATTAATTGTTTAAAATTCACAAGTGCTCAATTATCAAGATTTTCTAGCTGTCGTTTTCAAACTATAGATATAAAGATGTGTATATATCAAAGAAGACATATTTTAAATATACACTGCGAGAAGAAATATATAACAAACAAATAATTAGTACCCAAAAAAATTATTATTTGAAGGTGTGCACAAAAACCAAAAATACCGATTTTTTTTAATTAAAAAAAAAATAAAAAAGTTTAACTTTTTATTGGATCATAATTTAACATAAGATTTTAGCCTGTTAAAAAAGCAACACTTGCGACATAATGTATAAAAAAATATATTTTTGATGCCAAAAAAAAATGTTTTTAAAAGGTTGCGTTTACGCACCTTGGGCAAATAATGGGTTAACAAACTGTACCTTGGCTTATGGACATAAACTTCACTTGCAAAATGCACATGTATTTCGCTGTTGCGCTATTACCCTTATATAAACACTTGCGTTCAAATCAACAACATATGCAATTTTCTTCGCCAGCATCGTCGCTCGTACTTCAACATAAACACGTTAATTCCCCCTGCGTTTCGTGTAGTCACTGTAAGTAGACAATACGTTACTGGGGTTGTTATTTGTGTTTACGTAGTAATTTCAGTATTTATCAATAAAATGTCGCTTAAAAAGGTACAGTGCCTTACTCTTCGAGAAAAGTCGCTTATGATTCAAGAACTGAATACACAAGGTGTAACGTATTTAACCTTGTGTCGCAAAATCTACAATATGTAAAATAAAACAAAAACAAAAAAATTTTACAGCTGTGAGAGATACTTAGGTGGAGCCACGAAAAATGCCAACTTTAAAGAGTTTCAATTTCCCTAAGAAGAAAAATGTTGTATAAATGGTTTCTTGACCAAACAAATAAAAAAAAATATTGTAACTTGGACATAATTAAGCAAAGAAGCGAAACTAATTCATTCACAAATCAGAGAAATTGATTAACAACTAGAGCCACTGAGGGATGGCTACTACGCTTTAAAAAGCGGTTCGGAATTGTCTTCTCAACCAGAACTCGTGGATTCGTTTAAAATTCAGTTAAAAAATAAAATAGAAGAACTTGGTATTAACGTTGGAGCAACTGTATAATACCGATGAGACAGGCTCTATTATTATTACCAGACATAACTTTTGTCTGTGTTGAAGAAAAAACTGCTGCTGGTAGAAAACCAGGAAAGCAGAAAACAACATTTTTGGCATGCACTAATGCTACTGGGTCTCATAAAGTAAAGCTATTAGTTATTGATAAAGCTGAGAACGCAATGTTCGTTCCACAAACATATCAACAGGATAGAAGAGGCCCGAATAGCAAGGGCCGTGTGAGACGAAATTCCCGGGACATGGCGACGCCTGGGCACACCCCCTAAACGCTGGAAAGATCTTGGGTATCGATATCAAACGAAAACTAAGTTGAAAAAACAGGCCAAAGTCCTACATCATGATGAAGAAGAAGAGCAGAAAAACACAGTATTCAAAAAAAAACATTCAAAATCAACTGGGATGACTTGAAATTCTGTTTTAATTATTCGTTTGTACCTTAAGTAAGTTTTAATTTTTTCTTTCCTAAATCTTAAACTTTGTCAAATTTTGTACTTAAAAGTTAAACGGTTTCTAAAAAATAAAGGTCCCCAATACAAGCTTTACTTCTACTAGATAACGTGCCATCGCATCCAAATAAAGATGTATTAAAAAGGATGTCAAATTGTAACAATGTTTCTCCCCTAATGTCACCACATCACTTAATCATCTCATTTGCCAAAATGTAATCAGACTAACAAAATTGTACTACAGAAACTAGAAGAAAACGACAAGAATATTTCCGATACCTCGAAAAAGTTGAGTATTAGAGACGCAGTGCAGTATCCTACTTAGTGGTAGTTCGGAATCATCTTAATCCCGAAATTATAAAGAAGTTTTGATAGAGCCTTCGATATCTCAGGTTAGTCCCATCTCGAAAATACATATGCAAATTTGTCCTAATTGTATGTATGTACAATAGGCAGCATTTGAAGACTCTAGTGTTTTGGAGTGGAATCAGTGTGACTCTGAATTGAATAAAGCTAATGATTTCAAAAATGATGTTGAGGAATGTGAGGAGGCGAAAATATGAACCCTTGAATAAAGTTTCCTAGATAGCGCTATAAATGCTTTAACTATAGACCTTATAAAGAGAATGAGATAAAACGTAAAAAAATAAAACAAATTCGATACACCAACAAAAATTTGTTGCTTTTTGAACAAAAAAAAAATACCTATTACTATTTTTTTGTTTGTTGCTATTTTTGATTAGTATTACTATATTTTTTATGTTTATTTTGTGAATTATCAATGTTTATTACGTATTAGATATGTATAACCTTTGTTAACGTAAATAAATCGATAATCTGAAAAACCAGTATTTCATTTAGTTCAAACTATCGAGTGTCTACTATACATCTGTTGAAGACCATAAGTAACATTGAATAAGAAAGGCAATTGTTTTATATATGTATTTATGTGTAATACGTTAATTTTAAATATTGATAACTTACACTGTATACAGTGTGCTTGCCGGCGACCTGCGTATAAGGCTTACTGTGAGATAAAACGACGACACCGAGAGTTTGTATGAGTTAGTACGAGAAAGCAATATACAAACCGCTTTTTGGTCGAGTGTAGTGTTGGAAAAGTGGGGATTCGAGTACATTTACGCTGAGGCTAGAACGGGCTAGACTGACTCTCCGTTTAAGCAGGGCAACAAGGATAGATAGCAGCTGTACTGCAGTTTGTATATTGCTTTCTCGTACTAACTCATACAAACTCTCGATGTCGTCGTTTTATCTTACAGTAAGCCCTATACGCAGGTCGCCTGCAAGCACATGGTATGTATTCTAGAAGTACAAGTTTCGTTAGAAAAACCCAGATTTATCTTCTATTGTGAAGAAATGTATGTAAATATCTAATTTATTGCCAATCATTATAAAGGTACAATAGTTTGGTCTCTTTCGACGCGACCGCCATAAAATCATAGAGCCCGTCCATAACCATTATTTTATTACATGGTATTTACGTTTCACTCAAATATATTACTGCAATTTTCAACCCCATGTGTTTAGGCATTTTTCTTGGTAAGTAATTTACCCTCCTATTCATGAAAAGAAAGTACTGTAACTAGGAGAAGGGAAAGAATCTTTGATAGATAAATTAAGGATAGTAACATATCACTGTTTCATTTAATATTTAAACAATAAGGATTTATATTCCTTAAAAAAATGGTGTGGCCACCACACGACTTTCTTACACGTATGAGCGTTTCAAACTATACAATTTTAAGAATTTTTTTATACAAAACTTATTCAAAATCCTATTCTAAGTACTTTCATTCTCTTAATAAATCGCTATAGAATGCATACTTTGCAAGATATTCGAAAAAAAGTGCTACTCACTAAGAGTAAAAGTGCCACTTCCGGTCCGAATTTTGAAACTTCATATATACAAAAAATATTGCAAATTCAACTCTAAATACTTTTGTACTCTTAATATAGATTATATAGAATGCATAATTTACGACATATCTGCAAAAAAATCGCTATTAGGTAAGAGTAGTGGTACTTCCGGTCCGAATTTTGAATTTTTTTTATACAAAAGATATTTAAAATTATAATTTAAATACTCTTATACTCGTAATGTACCTGCCTAGAAAGCATGACTTGCGAGATATTCGCAAAAAACTGATTTTCGATAAGAGTAAAAGACCTACTTCCGGTTGGAATTTCGAAAAACTTTTTTAAGATAATTTGTCTCAAATTTAATTTCGAGTACATTTCAATTCTTTATAAATTTGTTTAAACTTAGTAATTGACGAAATATTGGCAAAATTCGAGTTTTTCACTGATCAGTGTATTTCATACGGCCCTCTGTATTTTTTTTTGAGAGAACACAATTTTCTTGATATTCCTGTGAAAAAACTAGCTACTTACATCATGATATTTATGAGATATTTAAAGTTAAAGGTTTCAGATATTAGGAATTATTAACTCCTTAAAATCATAAGTTAATCATGGAAATAGTTTGTTTTAAATTAGAATTGTCAAAGTTGTCACTTTTATGTTTCATTAATGTTAATACTTGTAAAATTGTTCTCAAAGTTTTGACTTTTTTGATGACATGGTTTACACTCGGGAAGAAAACACTAAAATTGTTTTTCTATAAGTGTTCGAAAATTTTATGAATGTTTTAGAAAAAATTATTTATGGTTAAATGTAAACGGTGAACAATTTGAGTATTTAGTTTAACTAAGAGGTTGTGAATAAAACTTGTTTTAAGTGTTTTCATGACTAATTTATGATTTTTCGGAACAAATTTATTGTGTGAATATAATAAGGTCAAGTCGTTCAGAAGTTACACGATCACTAACAAACGCACCAACGGTTATATTTTCTATAAAAAAATTTCTCCAGATCTTCCAGATTTTTTTTCCAATTCAATACATTCAATTGAGCATATCGAACAAAACAAATAATGTATAAAATTATAGAATTTTAAGAATTTTTTATAAAGAGAATATTCAAAATCCTATTCTAAATACTTCTATTCTCTTAATAAATCTCTATAGAATGCATGCTTTGCAAGATATTCGAAAAAAAGTGTTACTCGCTAAGAGTATCTAAAAGTTTAACTTCCGGTCCAAATTTTGAAATTTGCAAATCCAGTTCTAAATACTTTTGTACTCTTGATAAATATATACAGAATGCATACTTTACAACTCATTCGCAAAAAATCGCTATTCGATAAAAGTAAAAGTGTTGGGTCCGAATTTTGAATTTCTTTTTTTATACAAAAGGTATTGAAGATTATGTTTTAAATACTTTTATCCTCGTAATATACCTGTCTAGAAAGCATGACTTGCGAGATATTTGCAAAAAACTGATTTTCGATATGAGTAAACGACCTACTTCCGGTAGAAATTTCGAAAAACTTTTTCAAGATAATTTGTCTCAAATTTAATTTTGAGTACATTTTAATTCTTTATAAATTTGTTTAAACTTAGTAATTGACGAAATATTGGCAAAATTCGAGTTTTTCACTGAAGTAAACTGCTACTTCCGGTCTACCGATTTTACTGAAAAACTAATCAGATCTCAAGAGGGAGATTATACACGTAAATACAAAATTTGGAATTGATATCTACAGCGGTTTGACCGCTATCGTGGTCACACACAGACACACACTCAGACATTTTTTAAAAACCACTTTTTCGTTATCAGGGGACTTCAAAACGTGGACATCTGCAAAAATCTCGAGGTCGAAAATTTTCATCATCACAATACTTCCTTATACTACGTACAAGAAAGTAAAAGGAGGAATCAACAACATCCTTAACTTCCTTAAAACAATTTATGTTTGAGCAATGATTCATTACAATATTATTAATGTTAATTTATCTCATCATTAAAGAATATAACGATATATAACGATATTTTAAAATCACCACATATAAAACATCGACATCGAGACGTCTCGAATTGTTCGAGATTTGATTTCCACCAATGTCAAACGTCCCATCATTATAGCACTTACAGCTGTTCAAGAACGGGCTCGCCAGATCGATGAAGGGATGGGAAAGTGTGCCGAACGCGAAACCGTTCATTGTCTCCACGCTCCAAGCGCAGATAATGACGTTAAACGGCGACAGTTTAAAATGAAAATAATAGGCTTCATTGTTAATCGTTTAACTTTTTCTTTTTTTTTGTTTAGTGTATTCGTTGTCTCATGTTTTACCGTTACTTTTGTCCATGTTTTGTATACGTCGTGTAAATACGATAGGTGGGCACTTAAACCGATGTTATTATTGTACGTACAGTTACGTAAACTCTAGGAGGGAATTAGAACGTATCTTTATTGCTTCGTTGTGTCTTGCGATATGAGTATATATTAACATAATACGAAACAATAAAGGCCAGCTATTGTTTTAAATAATGTGAAGTTCTTTTATAATGTACCTATATGGAATTTTTCATTATGTATCTTAAATTATCTCTCTCACAGCTCACCGTGGGTGAACATTCTTTTAAGCGTTTCATGAATTTGCATGAAATGTAAATTAAGTATTTTGGTATTAATAATACAGTATCGATTTTTAATTTTTTTATTGTGATAAGATAGTAAAGAAAATGCAATTCATCCAATGATAATTATAGATAATTTAAAAACAAACATTGGCAACGTAATCCTTTTAACATCTGAATAGTACAGTAATACAATCAGAAGCAAAAAAAAGAAATCGATGTTATAATAAAAATGTGTATTGAACATTTTGTTTTACTGGTGTGCCTTCAAACATTTCCATATAATATAATGAAGGCTGACATACTTCAAATATTTTGTTTACAATAAAATTGCGTTGTATTATGCTTGCGGGATAAATTGAATGTTAACACGCAGAAAAGGCTAAACCATGTTGGATCGGACATTACTTTTTTCATTAATATTTTAGTCTTTTCATTGTATAAAATGTGAAACACTCTGACTCATTGACTCATTTTGTGCCACGTTTTACGATAAATAGCGGCAAAAATTGTAACTTTCTTGTAAACTGTCATTGCGATAGCAGTTCGTTGACATTTATTCGTTCATGTAAACTTCATCTATTGGGAGAGCGAAATCTCAAATGCCATAGCGCTTAACCATATTATAGTTCCAATAGTCGTAGGGACAGCAGTTCGTTGACGTTTATACGTTTACGTAAATTTCAAAATCTACTGCGAGAACGAAACGTCAGATTGATGTCATGGTGCTTAACCAAATTGTCGGAAAAACTGCGAAAATTACACACGAATTATTTACAAGAGCCTCAATTCTACGGCCGATAAGTGCTAAATGCATGTAAATTTTTACATTGGGCAGTAATGTCATGGTTTTTCTCTAATTGAACGAGTTCTATCGAAGGGAATCGCCACATATCGAATTCGTTTCAAGGTACCATACTTCGTATATTTTTATTATTCTAGCAGTTCAGATGTTGAGTTTGAAGATTAATAAACGTGGAGACGTTTATTAATTTTCAAACTCATTGGTGGGGACCAATACATACGCATTTGGTTATGCGCATTTCGACTGCACGACTGACTTCTTCTAGCATAGTTCAAAAGCAGGTTGATGAGTGATTCGTAATTATGTAATAGAAAGACAGAAGTATCAGCTTGTGAGTGGTAAAATTGGCATCTATGAAAGGTTTATGATAAACAGATGCATATAAGTACCTATGATCATTTTTAAGAATTATATACTTTGTTTTTCAAAAATGTCAGTCTCTGTCTACAAGTTTCCCTCAACCAGTAAATTTATTCATATCGAATTGAATATACTGTGTAAAGTGCTAATTTATTATTAACAATGTTTTTGATACAACCCTAGCAAAGCTGCGTTTATTTACATACACTACTTCATTTTTATTGATTTTCTTGAACACATATAATTAAATTTCTAGACTACTTACACCGGATGTCCCAATGAAGCAATAAAGTCTATTAACCCATTACTTGCCAAAGGTGCGTAAACGCAACCTTTTAAAAACATTTTTTTTCGCATCAAAAATATTTTTTTTATACATTATGTCGGAAGGGTTACTTTTTTAACAGGCTAAAATCTTATGTTAAATTATGATCCAATAAAAAGTTAATTTTTTTTAATTTTTTTTAATTAAAAAAAATCTGTATTTTTGGTTTTTGTGCACACCTTCAAATAATTATTTTTTTTGGGTACCAATAATTTTTTTGCTATATATTTCTTCTCGCAGAGTATATTTAAAACATGTCTTCTTTGATATATACATACCTTTATATCTATAGTTTGAAAACGACAGCTAGAATGACAGGTATTTTGTAACGGATGCGTATACGCACCTTTGTCTAATACATAGGTAAAAGTGCGCGCCCGGTGCCAAGCTGCTCGACCGCACTGGTTACTGCAGCATGGCATTTTCGAAGGACGTGAGCGGTTTCATGCAGGTTGAGACACGATTCGCATGTTGACGGAAAATTATTTGACTCGTTGATACATCTCTCAGTTGGTTGCCAGCAATCGTAGCGGTACTTCTTAGTAGTGCTTTAGAGTTTTGAATTTGTGTTTTTAGATATCTAGTCAAAATGAGGTAAGACACAAAGAGGGTCTTTCACTTCCGCTTTTGATTCGAACTTGAAAGCTCTGGCTACTCGGTGGAATGACAACTCTGTAGTTACTGTTATGATGAATTTCTGTAGTGTCTTACCAGTCACTCAAGCCAAACGTTACAACCGCAAAGAGCGTAAAGAAATGCTTATCAATCAAGCAAAAGTTATTCATGAGTACAACCAACACATGGGTGGGGTAGACCTTCACGACAATGGCATTGCATTGGTATTAGAGGTAAAAAGTGGTGGTGGCCATTATTCACCAATGTTGTTGATACTATGGTTGTAAACAGTTGGAGAGACTAGTATTTTATTTTATAATAACCTGCTTTTCGCCAAAGGTGCGTACATGCACCCATATATTTTTTTGTTAAAAATAATACCTAATTTTCTTGTACCAAAAATGTATCTTAATTACTGTGTTCTGAGTTTACTTTAATAAAAAAAAATGTTCAAAATGTTTTTTTCTTGTCTTGGCCAGTAATTGGTTAATGATATCTAATAATTTAAGTAGAAAAAATTTTAATACAAAAAAATTATATAATCATGAGCTGTACAATTTAAGAATATCTCCTTTCTACAGAGTGTTTGCGAGTAAAGAACCAAAACTGATCTATCATAGATTTTATGATTTTAAGAGTTGATTAATCTAACATCAACTTGTTTTAGCCGATATTTAGCTATTTCTAAGATATAGTAATTTTTCGATGAAAATTCGCAATAAAAGAACTGTTATGGGCTCATTTGATATCTATTTGAATTTAATGTTCGCTGCGACGATTTAAAGCAGTTTCTTTAGATTTACATACAATTCGCTGAACTAAGAAAATCTAAAAAAAACTTCAGTGAATATCTTCACGCCAAGGAAAAGTAATAAAAATTCTTATTTAAAAATACTTTCTCTCTTGCATTTTTGGGTAATGTCAAAGTTATAGGATATTACATCTCGATAAACCCGACATGACCTACATTACACGTACCTAAAATTAGTCGAAAAGGGTTAGTTATAAAGTTCACTAAAATTTTAAAATGCATTAAAGACAAAATTAAAAATTCGTGAAAAAGCATTAGTTAAAAAATATCGCAGTTGATGTATGTAAAAAAATTGTTAAAACGTTAAAGTAACTTATACCAACTATAAAGCATGATACCATCTTAGTCCAGAATTGTATTTGAAACCAGAAGACTGGAAATTTGCAAACAAGTGACGGAATAACGCAAAAAGAAATTTATCGCGCGATTTTAAAAAATAAAATAAATTAAATAACACAGGTAATTGATATGGAGCCAATGCCACATAAAGGTGAGAAAGGCTGGTCTTAGTTCGAAGGAACAGCTTTAGAATACTCTTCAAAACTAATGGAAAAATATGCGGAACGAAGCAATAGAAAAATGCACACTTGTTATTCAAGCAGTACTCAATTCCAAAGGATAATTTGTTTATGAAAAAGAAGTAATATTTATGAAAGTCAAAATTTAGTAAGCGGTAAGTTTTATTGAAGTTCAGAAGAACCAGCATAATTGAGACCCGATTTCGTAGTAGCACTTGACGAATTTATGGACGACGTTGATGCATACTACTGGAGCAGTATCCAACCAAACTGAATTTTATTCGTAAAGAATTATATGTATACATTAGTCACAAACAAATAAAGGAAGTTATTTTCAAACACACACACTGCTTAATGAGTGAAATGACCTTTGTTAATGGCGGGCGTATTACGATTGCGACAAACTTCGTCACATACAACATATCAAAACACCGGTTCTCTTGGGAGAGTCTGTCGGCCACCATTCTACTCTACAACTTGTTTACATCATGATACGATTACACAGATGTAATTTTGCACTGTTGCTAGTACTGTTGCGTATAGCAGACACTTCAAAACACCTGTAACTGAGTATTTTGTTTCAAGGATTTGAAATGTACTTACATACATAATATGCATATATTTTTATGTACCGTACACGCAATATTCTGAGCAGTGTATTTCTGTATTACTTAAAATGAAATAGTTATATATTCATTATGTATGTAATCCGTTTTACTTCATTGAAGTTTCAAGTCACTCTTTGATTGGTCATTAATTTTTTTTTTGCTCTTTTAAGTGCATAATTGCTAACCGTTATTATTTTAACGAAATAACTACCAGATTGATCGACTTCGTAATTTATGAATGAAAAATAAATAGTTTTCAAACGACTTTATTGCATTAATCATTTCAGCAATTACAATCACATTCTAAATGGCTTAACGTTCTAGTAATGTCTCTATTAAATAACTGAATGAGATGAGGTTCAAAATGATTGTCTGCCAACTATTATCTGTTTTCCATAAAAGCACATATTACATTACAATTTAATGAGCGATTATAATCGAGAAGAAGTTTTATTAGTTCAAGGGAGTAAATGGTTTTAGTCATTAATGTCTATTAATGTAATAATATTATCTTGCTATTGTTTATTTTATGTTCCCTTATTTTTCGCTATTAAACCTTAATAGATTAAAACAATGAACATTTGTATTTGAATTGCCCGCCCTTTGTGTTCTGTGAACGTAGGTTTTTGCAGTTAGTGTCTTAAAACCATTCATATTATGGTATATTGTGCAACGACTATTGTGTTATTTTTTAGTGTGGCCAAATTCAATGTAACTGTTTACTGAAATATACGAGGTAGGCGCGCCATAAATTCTCAGCCTGATATACAAAAAAAAAAAAACTGGAAACAATATAAGAATTTTTATTTTTCAATGTAATCTCCCCTAACTTCTATACATTTATTACAACGATTAATTAATAATTCGATACCCTTGTAAAAATAATCTGAGTTTTTCCGTCAAAATGTTGTATAACAGCTGCTTGCAACTCACTTTCGTCCTTAAAACAACCTCCCCTAAGGTCTCTTTTTAAATAAGAAAACAAAACAAAAATCACAAGTAGCCATATCCGGACTATACGGTGGATGTTCCAATACTTGAAAGCCGCATTCGCGGATGGCAGCTTATGAAATGGCGGCAGTATGGGCAGGAGCATTGTCGTGCAATAATCGCACACCTTTTGTCAATTTTCCACGACGTTTTGCATGAATACTGTGCCTTAATTTATGCAATAAAGACGCATAATATGTGCCGTTCACACTTGTATTGCGCTCTTTAAAGTCAATTAGCAAAATGCCCTTACAATCCTAGAATATTGTGGCCATCACCTTTTTCGTTGATTGAACGACTTTCGCCATTCTGGGACAAGGTTCATCAGGTCGCTGCCATTCCATGGATTCCCTTTTTGATAGAGGATCGTAAAACAGAATTATTGTTACATCCCCTGTGACAATGGACTCCAAAATCGGTTTTGGGTCGACTCGACGTTCACGTTGGAGAGCAGAAAGAAGTCGCGGTGCGGTACTCATTTAGTACTAATTTTATTCATACCTAAATAAATGGTCGTGGAGAATTCGGCAAACACTTGTTTCGAAAATGTTTGTTATAATAATAATTCACTTTATTGCCCAACAGAACATACATATTCCAATTACAGGACAATTTGCAAGATAACAAATATATAATGAGTGCTTAAAAACTAAACAGTAAGAAGTAGCTGAAAAATGAAAAACATAAAAATATGAAAATAGAAAGAATAGTGACTACAAATACAATCAGTGCTAAGCAAAGTTATTGAATGTTCGCACCGCAACACCCTTAACTCCACCAATAGTAGAATGAAACAAATCACACTGAGACGAAATGCTATCAAAGTGAGAACACATCACGTAAACAGGGGAATTTAATAATGCATTTGTGCGTGCAAACGGTAAATAGAAGGTGCTGCTGTTCCGAACACCGAAATGCGGAATACGAAAATTAAGCATTGAAAGTAATGCGGGAGAGTCAATATAGTTCCGGCAAAGCTTAAATAGAAATATTAGACTGGCGATAGTTCGTCTGAAATTAAGAGAGGTCAAAGTAATACGTGATAAAAGAATATCGTGATCAGTGCTACGCTCCGGATAGTGACCATCCAGACGAAACCATAAGAACTTGGCAAACCGCCGCTGAATCAACTCTAATTCACGCTTGTTATCACTGCTAATTCCTTCACTTTCAAACGGCGATCTTCTAGCACTAAATGTTCAATAATTGAAATTTGTTGAGGCGTTATCACTACAATTGGTCGATCCGACCGATCTGCATCTTCCAGGGATTCTTGTCCCAAACGGAAACATTTTGCCCACTTTTTTACAGTTGAATACGAAGGAGATGAATCACCGTAAAGGCCGTCTAAAAGATGTTTAATGTGATAAGGTGTATGCCCTTATTTTGTTAAAAATTTAATGACCGCACGGTACTCAATTTTCATTACTTCAGACATTTTCGTGCGGTAGTCACGTTGGTTGGCTGGTTACTAAAAACTACTAGGCTTCGAATCGTCATATTTATAGTGTACACCTCGCGTATGTGCATGCATGACGTGACGGAGTTTGAACACGTGTGAACCTGTATAAGCCTGTCAGGCCGAGAATTTATGGCGCCTACCTCGTACCTATAGACTTGACTATTATCATAAATACTTAATATTGAATTATTTCTGGTGTTTTTGAAGACAAAAACATGAAATTTTAGGTGGTTGTTTATGATATAGGGGGACAATGATCAGTGTATTTCATACGGCCCCCTGTTTTTTTTTTTTTTGAGAGAACACAATGTTCTTGATATTCCTGTGAAAAAACTAGCTACTTACAACATGAAATTTATGAGATATTTAAAGTTAAAGGTTTCAGATATTAGGAATTATTAACTCCTTAAAATCATAAGTTAATCATGGAAATAGTTTGTTTTAAATTAGAATTGTCAAAGTTGCCACTTTTATGTTTCATTAATGTTAATACTTGTAAAATTGTTCTCAAAGTTTTGACTTTTTTGATGACATGGTTTACACTCGGGAAGAAAAAACTAAAATTGTTTTTTTATAAGTGTTCGAAAATTTTATGAAAGTTTTAGAAAAAATTATTTATGTTTAAATGTAAACGGTGAACAATTTGAGTATTTAGCTTAACTAAGAGGTTGTGAATAAAACTTGTTTTTAAGTGTTTTCATGACTAATTTATGATTTTTCGGAGCAAATTTATTGTGTGAATATGGCCTAAATAGGTCAAATCGTTCAGAAGTTACACGATCACTAACAGACGCATCAAGGGTTATATCTTCTATAAAAAATTTTCTCCAGATCTTCCAGATTTTTTTTCCAATTCAATACATTCAATTGGGCATATCGAACAAAACAAATAATGTATCAAATTATAGAATTTTAAGAATTCTTTATAAAGAGAATATTCAAAAATCCTATTCTAAATACTTCTATTCTCTTAATAAATCTCTATAGAATGCATGCTTTACAAGATATTCGAAAAAAAGTGTTTCTCGCTAAGAGTACCTAAAAGTTTAACTTCCGGTCCAAATTTTGAAATTTGCAAATCCAGTTCTAAATACTTTTGTACTCTTGATAAATATATACAGAATGCATACTTGACAACTTATTCGCAAAAAATCGCTATTCGATAAAAGTAAGTGTTGGGTCCGAATTTTGAATTTCTTTTTTTATACAAAAGGTATTGAAGATGATGTTTTAAATACTTTTATCCTCGTAATGTACCTGTCTAGAAAGCATGACTTGCGAGATATTCGCAAAAAACTGATTTTCGATATGAGTAAACGACCTACTTCCGGTAGAAATTTCGAAAAACTTTTTAATACGGTTTTTCTCAAATTTAATTTTGAGTACATTTGAATTCTTTATAAATTTGTCTAAACTTAGTAATTGGCAAAATATTGGAAAAATTCGATTTTTTCACTGAAGTAAACTACTACTTCCTGTCTACCGATTTTACTGAAAAACTAATTGGATCTCAAGAGGGAGAAATTATACTCGTAAATACAACATTTGGAACTGATATTTATAGCCGTTTGACCGCTATCGTGGTCAGCGAGAGGGGGAGAAAGAGAGAGAGGGCGGAGCGAGATAGAGCGGGAGAGAGGGGGCAGTGATAGAGGAGGGAGAGGGGGAGGGGGAGAGTGGGAGAATTGTGAGTTATGGTCTTGAGTTCATACAAAAATCCCATAGAAATAATGAGGTGTGGCCACCACACGACTTTCTTATACGTATGAGCGTTTCAAATTATAACATTTTAAGCATTTTTTTATACAAAAATTATTCAAAATTCTACCTAAGTGCTTCTACTCTCTTAATAAATCTCTCTAGAATGCATACTTTTCAAGATATTCGAAAGAAAGTGCTACTCGCGAAGAGTAAAAGTGTTACTTCAGGTCCTAATTTTGAAATTTCATATATACAAAAAACATTCCAAATCCGGCTCTAAATACTTTTGTACTCTTGATAAATATATATATAGAATGCATAATTTGCGACATATTTGCAAAAAAACGCTATTCGATAAAAGGAAAAGTGTTACTTCCGGTCCGAATTTAAATTTTTTTTTAATGCAAAAGGTATTGAAAATTATGTTTTAAATACTTTTATACTCGTAATGTACCTGCCTAGAAAGCATGACTTGCGAGATATTCGCAAAAAACTGATTTTCAATAAGAGTAAAAGACCTACTTCCGGTAGGAATTTCGAAAAAATTTTCTCAAATTTAATTTTGAGTAAATTTGAATTCTTTATAAATTTGTTTAAACTTAATAATTGACGAAATATTGGCAAAATTCAATTCTTTCACTAAAGAAAACCACTACTTCCGGTCTGCCGATTTTACTGAAAAACTAATCACATCTCAAGAGGGCGATTATACACGTAAATACAAATTTGGAATTGATATCTACAACGGTTTGACCGCTATCCTGGTCACACACAGACAGACAGATACACAGACATTTTTTAAAAAACACTTTTTCATGGGATTTCAAAACGTGGACATCTGCAAAAATCTCGAGGTCGAAAATTTTCATCATCACAATACTTCATTATACTACGTATAAGAAAGTAAAAAGTACTTTCAGTTTTTCCCGAATTTTCCCATTTTTCGGCCAACTTTTCCAATTTTTCTTTCCCTAAAAACTTTGTTCGGACTATTATGAATGTTTTATTTGAAAAAAATATCCAAATGGATCCAGCCATTCTCAATTGATGCGCTTACCAATAAACAGCATTCAATTTTTATTTATATAGATTGTAAAATTAAATTATTATTGTTAAACTTACGGAAAGAAACTTTTTACCAATGTCTAAAAAGTTACTTGAAAATATGGGATAATATATAAAACTTAAAATACCAAACGTGAAGAAAACCTACTCAAAGGAAACGGCCCAACTGACCCGACGAACCCTGAATCAGCTGTGAATATTCCTTAATATGTTAGTGGTAGGATACAATGGACGTGACCGACTGAAATGCGTTCTTTGCACCACCTTACATGATGAGGAGTTCCTTTGCTTGTGTCACTATACACATTATCACTATATGATAAAGACATGATCAAAATTAGTATGTTTTCTTTGTGGTAAACTTGATATATTAATCTGTGTACGTATATATTTCCAAAAAGTTTTACATTGAACCAATATTGCAAATAATAAACCATCTATTTGGAGCAAGACAAGATAATAAACGCTACAAATAATAAACCATGGCACCCACGACAAGTATTTCAATTTACATTACATACTAATTCAAGACGTTCTACTATTTCATATGGAAAGAAGTCTAAAAAAGTTAAATGAATGTGTTTTGTTTAATTATCTAAACATTTATTTCTCAGTGCATGCTTTACACCAATATTAATAGAATTCGGACATGTATGTGACGAGAAAAAAAACCTTCATATTAACGCCCTCAATAAATACTGAGAAAAATTGTGAAACGCTATTCTGAAGGACTTGTAGATCTGAATTGAATAAAATATAAAGAACACTCTTGCTCGAAACAAGAAAACTCAATTTTCAAAATCCGCACTACCCACAATATTACCACCCACTTATCTTTACTTTGACATTCCCTATGAAAGGCCTAACCGATAAAATCGCCTAAAGAAGTAAAAAAGTTTCTTCCACCTTAACATTACATGCGAAAACGTAACGAGCCGAGCTGTTTACAAACTCTCGAGATAAACTTGGCGAGGTGCGTTTGTAAAATTGTTGAATGGCATACGAGTTTTTCTCCCGTGTTATAATAATAGTATTAGTCTATAAATAAAAATAAAAATTTCGCGAAAATAGTTACAAAACATTGGACCGCGCCTTAATGTTTAGTGTGGTTATTTTTGATTTTTTTCTTGTCTCTCCCAATTCATAAAAACATGTTTCCTTATATTTCACGCCTAGCCTGACTTAAAATAATAATCCCATAGTAAATTTTGGGTAATTTAATTCCTAGGTTCAAATGATTTCCTTTTGAAAAAAATATTTTTTTATGGAATTGCCTATATGGTGGAGCAACGGTGGTTGATATCAACTTTTACAAATAGGAAGTTAAGGATAATAATTTAACTGATGAACTACATAATTGCAATTATCTTCAATACTTCCCTAGTTGAAGAACAGATAAAATTCGTGAAATCTACACCACATGATTCACTTCATTCTTTGACGCTGGTTGCTTAAATATCAAGTTTTCAGTAATAACTAGAATTCCTTTTTCAGAATTTATATCATATAATCTTATATTAAAATTGAAAAATAAAAGTAGCTTGGGTCTCGACTTAATAACCATAAAAATTAAGTACACAGTTTTAAGCAGAGACAGGCTCCGAACAACAAAACTTCCAAGTTCTACATGCAGAAAGCCGTATGTTGTTGATCGAACATCAAAGAAAACGTCCAAATTCTTTTCAATATCGACCTTCTTGAGATCAAAGCAGTTAATAGAATATTCAGATTTAATAAAATTAATTTTTCTTGTAAACGAGACGAAGCAATGTTTATTGATATTCAGCTTTAATTTGTAAGTAGAGTAGCGATGCGTCATCAGATATATATTTTGCTGTAGACAAAGGCCGTCATCCCAGTTTGCCACATTCGAAATACAATTTAATATTAACCGAACATGCAAGTATAGGTCAAGATAGCCATGCTAGTAAGTCGTTAAGGTGGCCATCTAATAGAAAGAGAATCGTCACATTGCTCTGTCCTTTTCTAACCATTAGGCGTGTATTATGTGTTGCATACGTGACTGTATTTTAATTAGCCATCTGGTTGCCTGTAGCAGCGATATTATTTGTAAAACAAATTTATTGGATAATAGATGGTACTACTAACGCAACGTATCTCTTAGATTGAACCAAATTATACAGAGACTGGCAGACCAGACCGTTGTTTTTTTGTGTATGAGACAAAAAACAGAGTTTTTGTCTCATACACGATTTAATAGAATATGTGTCTATTTTTAAATCATTGATATGTACCCTAAATTGTAAAAATGCAAATAACGTCCTTACAAGAATAATAGGAACATTCTGTTACATATAATGTTTGTCTTGTAAATACCTATATAGATCTATGTCCTTTATCTATTTGATTTAGATAATAAACAGGCATTTTTTTAGTGATTATTGCATTTTTGAAAAAGGAATATATAGGCTGATTCAATTTTGATGGTCAGCAGGTCTCGCTTATTATTTGGAATAGATAGTAGGTTTAAGTTTGGCAAAGTTGGTAAATTTTGTGTTTTGTTATGTAACTTCAGCATGTACCATGTCTTAGTTGGAAGAATTAGATTGGTAGATGAGAAGTAACACTTGAGCGCGAAATACATAGTTACCGAAAATAAAATAGATTCGGCTTTTACTTGATGTAGTTCCATATTACAAACGTAAATAAAACAAAACAGACTTGTTGAACTACACTTTAGTAACTAACAATTGAACAATTGTTTCACCGCACAGTGGCTTCTTCAGCAATGACTAAAAATATAAGTTACAAAGTATATATCATGTGTATCGGTTGTAGGAGGTAAGAAAAAAGGGGAAAAAAGGAAACAAAGGGGGAGGTGGGCTCCTTTGTTTCCTTTTTTTTTTGTTTCCTTTTCTTTTTTCTTACCTCCTACAACCGATACACATGATATATATTTTGTAACTTATATTCTTAGTCATTGCTGAAGAAGCGACTGTATGGTGAAACAATTGTTCAATTTTTAGTTATTAAAGTGTGTTCAACAAGTCTGTTTTGTTTTATTTACGTTTACATAGTTACCGAGTATGTTGTCAATGGTTAGTTTTTTCAAAATATGTAATGGATACAAAAGTATTCAGAAGAAAGTTTGGAACAACTTTTGCATAAAAAAATCTAATTTCACAGAGGCAGTACATTTTTATCCTTATACATACTTTTATGGAAGTATTTATTCAAATTCGTTTTTTGGCCATTAATAATAAAAAGAACAGAACTCTTTGTTCAAGAAAACCCGTAAATAGTCAACTTGTTAGTGTAAGAAACACTAGGCCTATAATGTGTGTAAAAGTAAGAAAAAGAGAAACAATCAATGTATTTCACATACCTACAACAGTCTAATTAAATAAGTTAAATATACATGTGTGCTCAGACAGTAGTCTTGGATATTATAAAATGCCTTCCTTGTCATCAAGTGTTTTATTAACTTCTGATACCGTACCAGCTATTAGAATGACTAATTCAATTGGAAAAAAATTTGAAAGACCGACCTGAAATTTATCCGACAGTGTGGATTTCGCACGTTAATACCTAATAAATTATTAAATATAATTAAAAACAAGATCTGAAGAATATTAAAAAAATTAAATTTCTTACATGCCTATGTAAGTAATTTTTATTACAGAATTGAAGAAAATAGTTTAAAAATTTTGTATAGGTACCTAAATAACTTGCCTAATAATTAATACCAGTGGTCGACCAGTGGCCGAAATTCGAGCTTAATTCATTAAATTTTTAAGTTTGAGTTATTGAGGTTATTTTGTCAAAGAGTATACTTCTATAACCATTGCATATAATTTTTTTGAATTGTCTATTACGTCAGCTGCGAGCCTGTAGAAATATGTCGTTATGCATTAATTTTCGAGTTAATTAATTAAGGTATTTGTAACACATATTATCCATACATTTTATCTTTATGCACTCCATCTCCATATGAACTGTAACTATGCCAAATCTCACACTAATCCTTGCGCGCAATATGCTTAAAAAGGGGTGCAAAGTTTTTTGGTCACGTATTAATATATAGACAGTTCTATTATCTATTCATTTCAATTTTCTTAGGATTTCACAAAAATGAAACAGTATGCTAGTTTTCATATAAAAACTAAAAGAATATATTTTGTCATATTAAGGTGGCTACCTGGCCAATTTCAATTACATTGCAAACATGCTGCTATCATATGGCACCAGAATCCGTTAGTAAGCAACAAACCGATACCAAAAAAATTCCGGCATAATCTGCAAACTTATCTCCAGGGGACTGGGTGGTTATAACAACTGAAGTTTGTCCGAATAATATGAAAAAAATTGTTCAAAAACAGGAAGTTTTTGTACCAAAACTGTGCTACCTTATCTCGTAATTACTTCGAATATATAAATAATTCTAAGATATTAGGTAGCTTAGCTTATGGAGAAGAAATGCTCTTTCTTTTGGTGCTTGATCCAAAGCAATGAAGCGTATTTGCTTAACTGCCTTTTGCATTTAATGGTCTCCACCCAGCATTCCGATTTAGCAAGGCATGTTTTAAGTAGAAAACCAGATTCCGTCTTCCACGACCTGGATAATTCAGAGGCCGCTAGTGTCCGACGATTATAATGCTATAAAAATAACTCCTGTGATCCCACTATTTCTTCTAATTCAGTTTAATTAATTCTATAGGAAAAGATAATCAAACAATTTCCAATTTTTACAATTTTTATTAAGGAAATACTAAGAAAAAAATAATGAAAAATCATCATTACATCTCTGACACTGTTCTTAGCGCGAGTGTATGTAAAAGTGTGGTTTCAGGCTCCACTGGCAATCCAATCACCATATCAGACTTTTTATTTTTGAAATCGTTGTTTGATTACGAAAGCATCGATGTAAAAATTAGCGAGGCAGCCGTAAACAAGTTTTTCGATCACCTTTGGTATTCGTCGCCTGAACTAGTTGCATTTTCCTTTTTCGGCCCGGCAGTTCCCATTTCAATTAAAACGAAGATGAGTGAAAAAGTACTCATGTTTATAGACGAGGAAGACTAGGATTATGATGCAGAGGATACTCCTGTAAAACGTGTTACTGTAAAGATGAATGAAGTGAAAATGTGCCTTAAACTTTTTCAATACCTTCAAGATTAATTGCGATTTCTTAAGAGTTGAATCTACATTTTGGTCTGCTGCAAAATTTACGTGCAGTAAATGACGTAGCCGAACGTGGCATAAAGTTGATTACCGACTACTAATGTTTTGGCGAAAGATGAATTACAACAGCAATATATCCTACAAGTAGTTAGTCAATATTGAAAAGAATTTCCGGACGCATACAAATCGTCAAATTTGTTAAACGTTTTACTCATTAACTATTGCTATTCTAGAAAAAATTAAGGTATGTACATTTTTACTTTGAATTTCAAATCCTATCCATTTATGTATAATAAGTTGCACTTTAATTCAACAGAAGAAAATGCGAAAAAGTTGATTTTTTCCAGAAGCGACTTTAACCCCTCTGCGGAGCTCGTTAATATTAATCAAATAAATACTATTTTATGTATTATGTTTTTACATTTAAAGGAAAAAATTAGGTGGTACCCGAAAGAAATACCAAATTTGAAAAATAACGACCACCCTAATGTACGCTATGTTGCAAATTAAAAGCAAATTTATGGAAATCAATTGCAAATTAAATGGAAATTAAATCCGAAAGTATTTTCAGATTCGCATTTAATTTGAAACACTCTGTAGGTATATGATCACCAAAACATAAATATTTTTCGTAAAATATGGTTGAACAATACTTGAAATAATCTCTTGGCTGGATATTTTCGGTATATATATATATATATTATTAAATAAGAATCCGAGACCTTCTATTTTCGGCTTTTTGTAATTGAGGAGCAAATAATAAAAACATCCATGAATATTTGTTTGAATTCAACAAATAGTATCATATCATTACAATTTCATTTTATTTGTAAATATGTGATTTTTTTAGGGGTTACTATTTTAATGGCAGACAGAAAGACATATAGAACGTGATAATATGACTGAGAAAACCATATAAGACGTACGTCGACCCTATATTTGCATTCAAGTTTTGCTACATTCAACTAGAGAGCGCCCCGAATAATTTTAAAAACTAATATTATTGTTGGCAGCGCCCTTTGTTTAAGAATTACTGCACCCATCACCCTGATTATGATATATGGAATCTACTTTTCTCTTAAAATATGGCTTCTTTAATCGGAATGTTGGGTAAACACAATTAAAAGCACAAGACAACTATAAAATACGCTTAATTGCTTTATATCAAGCATCAAAAGAAAGAGAATTTATATCTCCAGGGGCTAACCTACCTAATATCTTGCAATTATTTATATATTCGAAGTAATTACGAAATAAAGTAGCAGATTTTTGATACAAAGACTCCCTGTTTTTTAACAATTTTTTCCACATTAATGGAACAAATTTCAGTTATTAAAACTACCCAGTCCCCTGGAGATAAGTTTGCAGATTATGCCAGTATTTTTTTAATATCATTTTGTTGCTTATTAAGGGAGTCTGGTGCGATATGTTAGCAGCATGTTTGCAATGTAATTGAGGTGGGCGAGATGGCCACCTTAATGAATAATATGAAAACGAGAGGTCATAGGTGTCATCCTTGAGGAACATCTGATGTGAAATTTCGGTTGATTTGACACCGTTGTTGAAATTATACTAACACATGTTACTTAAATAAGATTTCAGGAGCAACAATATAGACCACTCAGTCCAAACAAAGATAATTTAGAAAGTCAAATTTCATATTAACTACTGTGCACTGTTGCGTCTTTGCTTAGCAGACCAGTATCTAAATTTGACAATTTATCTCTTTGTTCAGGTATGTTTCCCAAAAAGTTAAAAATGTCGGCAGTTTCACCTATTCATAAATGGAACGCATTGACTGTAGTTGTAAATTTCAGACCTAGCACAATTACATTAAATTTTTCCAAAATCTTCAAATACGCCAAGCTTTCCTGAATAAAAAGACATTTAGAAGTGAATGATAACAGACAACACTGTTTTAGAAATGAATACTCTACAATAATCAGGGTTAAATCTTTTATATATGAGGGACGATTTTAGGGTCTATACTATTTTTACTTTTCAACAATGTCTATAATTTTCGCAGAAACACGCTCGCTGTATTATTGCTGAATGAGCAGCAGCAATTGTTTCAAACAAACATATTCAAGAGTAATGCAGAAAAAAATGCAATTTTATTCAGCACAAGCAAGAAGTAATGTCTCTATTAACGTTGCAACGTGGAGATTCCACAGTGTGTCTTAGTGAATTTTTAGATCTTATGTTAGATGGGTATTTAAGTTGGAAAAGTCAATGTAATATTGTTGATAAGGCATGTTAACTAATTAGATAAGCAGAATATTATTCCCGTAAATGTCATTCGAGATTTTTACTTTCCTGAGATTCTGTGGAGACGGCTATGGTGTGACGCAGTTGATATCATACGTACCATATTCTACCAAGTTTCTGAATTTTAGGTTATACTTTCCATAATGAATCTAGTTTTGCTACTAACTCATGCGTTCATGATCATAACCACAAGGAGAAAGAAAAAGTTCTGATCATGGTTAAATTAGTTGTATGTAAAACTGTTTAATAATTCATGTTTATAATGCATGCTAGAACTCGTTTGCTTTGAACAGCTCCTATTAATCATTCAGCATTCCCAGATGTTTAGAATATTAAGGTTACGAATATCTAAATAATTTTAAATATTCCTCCTATAGACGTTTGTTAATCGTACAAGCCTTGCATATATATTCATTGCATTATTATTCTGATTCCACTTTATGTTCTAACTAAACTAATTCACATCTAAAATAAAATAATAAAGTGCAATATATTTATCTAAGTATAGTTATGTATTGTACATTCTCAGAATTATTGGCTACAATAATAATTAAAAATAAGATTATGTTTTTACAAATTCTTACCGAACTTACCGTCCTTTTGGAATTGTCTTGTGATGATTATGTTGATAGATGTTCATGTCTTATGAACACTCTACTAGTTTGACGTCAAGTCTATTTGGTTTGATCTATTTTGTGCTTAAAATAAAAGTTTCAAGGTCCTCCTTACACAAAAATACTCCAGGTTATTTCGCTTTTTTTCTAGATATTCGTCAAATGTTTACCAATATTCTATGAAAATTGGTGTTTACTTTTAATACGATGTTTGATATTGTGTTTATAAAATATGTAGATAGGTTGTGTTTGTGTATTAGTATGTTATATGTATGTTCTATATTATCACTCACTTAAATATAAATGGTATTGAAATACTATTTTTCAATCGTTACATATAAATAAATCAGATGATCTGTTTTCTTCATAAACAGAAGAAATTATAGTTTGTAGTGTTTGCAACTAGTTAAAATATGCCGTTAGTTTGACATCTTCAATTGAAATTAGTTGATAATATCCAGGTTTTAGAATATATAATGAGTATCTTACAAACCTGAAGAGAATGTTTACAATATTTATATTTTTTCATGATTTTGTTGAAAACTTATTAGCTTTCGTGAATGCTCTGTTAGTAAAATAAAAAATATATATTAAATGGGACATAAACCAACACGATTAATTAAAGAAAGTACCTCTGGAGCCATCAGCCACATTTTCTGTACTTAGTATTTCGTTCAATCTTACCATATACATTTTTCATTCTCATAAATATATTCGATGTTAAATGTTGCAAATATAATAAACGCTAAATTGAAAATGAATACGAAATAAATACATCTGGAAAACCTGAAATCTCTTGAGATATGTCTAAGGCCCGGACGTGCTCTTTTAAATGCAGAGGCTAGCGTGCCCTCGGTTAAAGTTTTATTTGGAGATCCCATACTTATGATATAAAGTTGTTGACATCAAATATTACATTTCCAAGGTGACCGTGTGTAAGGTTATGTTAATGTGTGGCAATAAAAATCGTATTCTTCATTTGCTGAAAAATGAAATAAAACGTAATAATGAAATATGGATTCCTTGCAAAGAAGTTTATCAGTTGATTATCAAAAAATGAAGTGTTTTTTATTCAAGGGTTTATTAAAATTAAGTTTTAAATACATTTATTCTCTTAATAAATCTGTATAAAATGCATAATTTGCTTGATATTTGGAACAGAAGTTTTTCGATAAAAGACCATGTTACTTACGGGAGGAATTTTGAAACACTTTTTTATGAAGCTATTTGCAAATCACTTGAATACTTTTATAGTCTTTAGAAATTTGTGTAGTTGACGAGATATTGGTAAAAATTTCTTTTTTCCTTTGATTCGGTATTGATTGTTCTGGCAGTTTGTTCGTTACCGTGGATACATGAACGAGGGGAAAGACAGAGAAAGACAAACAGATATTACAAAAGATACTTTTTTCACATCTACAAAAATCTGGAGGTTGAAAATTTTCATCATCACATTTATTCTCTTCAAAAAAGCGTTTCTAAATTTATCAGCCAATTAAATTTATCAAAGAAACTGTTATAAAAAGAGCACGTGTTTGTTGAAAAATATGTGCTAGAGCACTGTCATTCTGGTAAAATCTTTTTATAAATCCACAATGTTGTTGACTAACAAAGATTAATTAAAAAGTGATTCATTTGCGTGACAAATGTTTAGAGAAATATGATGGTGTCTATACAAAGTCATGAGGATTCTTTATAGATCATATTCTTGTATTTTATTTGTTTAAATATCCCAAAAAATAAAACCAAGCCTCTTTAGAAAAGAAGCATTTATCGATAGAATCGTCATTATTCAAGTTATCCAAAAACCACAGGGATTATTCACTTCCTCTACCATAAATAAAAAAACTGTGTCAGATAATAGCTTGAATTTTGTATGAATATATATAATTTTAGGTCCATGCAACATATTCCGATTGATAATTGAGCTTCGGAGTAGATTCCTTAAGCTAGTTTTCCATTCGATGTTCGAATTCGATTTTTAATTTAGATATATGACAACTATGCATTTCAGGCGAAACTGTAGCATCCTTTTCATCTCTTGTTTCCTTCTTCCCTACAAATACTAAAGCGCCTTGGTCATTTTGCTATTTCTCTCCATCCTTTCCTGTCATTTGTAAATCTTCTTCAATTATTCATTTCTATGGTTTCAATTCATTACATCATTTTACCTACATTACCTTTATATTTCGTTAATGGTATTGAATGTGTAATAGTTAATTTTGTAATAATGAAAGCATATTTCAGAGACACGTATCAAGACATATTTAACAACAATATTAATATTTACTATATACGTCTACATAAGTAGCTCATGCTAAATAAAGTGCATCATTATTATTTTAACCACGTTATTTTCTGACCTTCCTCTGGTAATTTCTTCTACTGGCTTCCAAGTCGTTACAAACTTTATTGCTTCTTTCTCCTTTCTTTGTGTATACATATTTATAATTAATTCTGCTCGCTCCTATTTGTTGTCTCCAGATTGTTCTGTCTTTTATTTCAAAAACTTTCAATTGTTTTTCCTGTTTCTCTGTTAAACTGACAATATTCTAAATTAATAATCGACGAAGGAGATACATGTTGAAACTCTATTATATATGTATATATAATAAACCACAATTGTTTAGTTTCAAAAAAATATATAACAAGGAACATTATCGAAAATTACCAACCACATCATAAGTATAATAGAGATAACAGTATACTAAAATCAATAAAACAAAAAACGTTAGACGACAATATTATATTTACCAACGCGGACAAAGGCAGCGATTCGAGAGACAGATTATATACAGAAAGTTCAAGAATTTCTAAATAATAACTCCTTTAATAAACTAAAATCTGACCGTACCAATAAATACCAAAAATTGCTAAAACAAACTATAAACAAGTCAGAAGCACTGATTGATAATAACTTAAGAGCAAAATTAACTAGTATGAATACACAACCACCTAAATTATACGGTTTAATTAAATTACATAAAGACAATTTACCGATACGACCAATAGTATCTTATGTAAAAGCCCCATGTAGAAATTTGTCAAAATATCTAATAAACGTTATACTTGAACATACTAAATTTGAATCCAATTTTACTATTAAGAACTCACATGAATTAATAAATAAAATTTCAAACATAAATTTACCTAACCCTGGACGTAATAGATATAATCTCCTAAAAATTGAACAAAAATAAGACAAATCCCATTATTACAACGGAATCCAATAATGGGTGGAGACTGAGGCTAAAAATCTGAAACTAAATGCAAAAGGAAAAATCCCTTGCCACAAAAATTAAAAAGATATAAAAAATCTATATACGTATTTCGGTAACTGAGTTGCTATCTTCAGTAGAAATCTATAGAAAAACAAAAAAGAGTGTTAAACGTAGTATTTTTGGCTAAGGTTAACCTTAGAAGATATGCTCTTCACCAGATCACCAGTGGGATAACACTGCGTTATCTCACATTAGCCAAACATACTACGTTTAACACTCTTTTTTGTTTTTCTACAGATTTCTACTGAAGATGGAAACTTAGTTGCCGAAATACGTATATAGATTTTTTATAACTTTTTAATTTTTGTGGTAAGGGATTTTTCCTTTTGCATTTTGTTTCACATTACAACGGAACTTTTAAATTTACTAGAAATGTGTTTAGACCAAAACTATTGTCAGTCTCGATATGAATTTTATAAACAGACAGAGGGTTTAGCAATGGGAAACCCGTTGAGTCCGTTACTTGCCAACATATTTATGATCATTTAGAAAACATAATACCCTTTGTTCAAACATTGTATTTACTAGTTAAGATATGTGGATGTCATATTAGTTTGTTTTAACGGTATAATTAAAAACTTTACATAATTATATTAACACTATTCACTCAAACATCAAATTTACGATTGAAATAGAAGAAAATAAAACTATTAACTTTTTAGATCTCACTATAACTCATATAACTAAAAAAACGTGAATTTTCAATTTACCACAAACCTACACATACAGACACAACTATACACGCAAGTTCGTTTCATCCCATGACACAAAATTATATTCTTATCAACCAATGGTTCATAGACTAATTAACGTTCCTTTGAGAAAAGAAAACCGATTTAGAATTTAACAGAATATACATTAAAGCGCTAAATAACGGCTTTTCAATAGATTTAATTAATAATATTTCAGCAAAACTACAGAAATCTAAAACACTTACTCTAATTTACCCCACGGTAAAAAAAAAAACAATAGAACCCACAGTTATAATTCCATTACATACATTGGTAAAATTTCAAAAACAGTAGGGAACTTAATTAAAACAAGCAGGGAAGAGACTATTTCATCCAAAACAAGCAATTCCTTACAAAAAGCAATGAAAAACAATAGAGATAAAACGAACAATAGATTAAACTCAGGGGTGTACAAGTTGACATGCGAAGACTGTAAAAAAGTGTATATAGGACAGACAGTAAGGACCGTCGATATTAGAATGAAAGAATACGAAAGATGTTATAGGGATAAGAAGACAAACTCAACTTTTGCGAATTTTATTATACAGGGTATATACCACTTAAAACGCCCAGGTCAAATATCTCGAAGTCGGATAAAGATATTTGAATTTTATAAAAAGTAGCTACTAAAGAATGTGATTGACTTTAGTTTGCTCTAACAATTGTGTTTTATTATGTGAAGATATAGATGGCGCTGCGATGAAAAGAACTTTTGTGATCGCCACAATCTTCATTTGTTTTTCATGTGAAAGAGTATTAAAATTAATGTAAATTTTATTATTTGTGTTAGTTTCCAAAATTTAACGCTTTCACAGATATTCGTGTTTAAGAGTAATTTTAAAGTTTTGTCTTTATTTTGTTTAAATATTTAAAAGGATCAAATATAACTAACAAAGATGTTCAAAATTGCTACCTTATTGATTGCTACATACGTATGTATATCGCTTTATTAGGTCTCTTTCGCAAACATTTAACAATGTATTTCTACTAATTTTTTGAACACTTGCATAAATTTTATTATAAAGGTCGCCCATATCTGTTATGGGTTCCTTGTAAACTTCAACTTTCAAGTAACCCCACAAGAAAAAATCTAACGGGGTTAGTGTAAACTTCAACTTTCAAGTAACCCCACAAGAAAAAATCTAACGGGGTTAGATCCGGCGAACGAGTCGGCCACCTAAGGACGCCATTAGTACCAATCCAACGACGTGGGAACGTTTGATTAAAATAGTCAGTAACTATGTTGGCATTATGAGCAGGTGCCCTGTCTTGATGTAACCACATATTATTTTGCAGCTCTATAGGTACATCTTCCAAAAGTAGTGGTAACTCAATTTGCAGGAAATGTAAGTAGCGCACACCAGTTAATGTTTCATGATAAAAGTGGGGGCCTAAGATATATCCGTTTAGAATTCCACACCAAACATTAACGCCAAAAACTGTTTGATTTCTTGTTTGCCTTATCCACCTAGGATTATCTCCTGACCAATATCGAGCATTATGCTTAATTAAAGTACCACTGTTGTGAAAACCACATTCATCACTCCACATGATCTGATTCATAAAGTTGTTGTTGTCCGCAAACATTACAGAATATATCAGTTTCAAGGGTATTTATTAAAAATATTGTTAACTATAATAACTATTATAATAAATACATACGTAACGGTTAATAGAGTCAACGATTCTTAATATGGAAGAACATTTCCAGTAGCTAAATTTGTTCTAGTCATTAATTGAGTATTGTACGTACTAAATGCTTGTAAACAAATACAATAAATCAATTCCATGTATTCTATTGAATTAAATCATCTGAATAGATAAGCTTGTGTTAAGTGCAATAATACAAGAAGAATCAATTGAGGAGCAAATTGATAAACGTTTCATATTAGAAGGTTATATTATTGAAAAATATTCCGTGGATCGGTAATCCTACATAATATTAATGTTTTCTGGGAATCTACCAATTATTTGCTACCGCAGACTCCGCCTTCCTATTTTCTCCGGCCATCTACCCCTATCCCTCTTGATCTTAATAGCACTATTAGAATTTCAAAGTGCCTTTAAGAGCTGAACCCTTCGAGAACGTAAAGGTGCTCCAATTATAATTTATCGGCTTGCTATTGTTTTGCGTTTATTGGTCAACACTTACGTCATGCAGACACGGACAATTCCATACCATGAAACTATTATACAAACATTCACATTGGAAGGTTCTGCGTTTCTGCAATCGATATTATCCGAAGGAAATGCGTAATAAATTACGAAGTTAGTCAATCCTGAGCCACCCCCTCCCCTGCACGTACACCTATTAGCTACCACCTCTTCGATGTTGTCTTCTTATAATATATATTGCCGGCCTTCTAAGTTTTATGTTAAAGTCTATTTGTTTCCGGTCTATTTGCAGCGATATACATAATACTAATTTACAAACCTTTACTTTCGTCTAGGTGTATAAAGGTTGTAAATCAATCTTGAAAGCTGACGTTTATAATTTGCTCTAGCAGTGCAGCTTTAACGTTGATATTGCAATTCGTTGTTTATTTTATTCGAAATGGAAAGCTAAATGACAAACAGTGAAATGTGACAATGTTTCGTAAAAACCAACAGTTATACGTTTCTGTATGTATACAAGTGTTCAATTAGAATGGATGCGAAGAATACAGAGTAAATCAAGTATGCCAATAGTATATTTACGATAAGACATTATAAATGGGCGAGATAGGGGAAGTGGATTCGATTTCATTCAGACTAGACCGACTCGTGTTTTGTCGGCTTTCGTGTAACGTATTACATACCGGTTTTCCCGAGAGCCGACAAAACACGAGTCGGTCTAGTCTAATTGAAATCGGATCCACTTCCCCTATCTCGCCCATGTATATGACATGGACCGAGATAAATAAAAATAACTAATGAAGGCTTTATATATTGGAACGTCATAAAAAAGGCCACTGTTTAGTTTTTATGAACGACCACTAGATATGACACTTAAGAGCACGGATGATCGGATTGTTCAATTAAATACGGGGTTTTGCCGCATAATCTACCTATTCACGCCATTATTAGATGGCGCCACGGTGTTAGAAACAAGAGACCTATAAGTAAATTTGAATCATGACTTACACCGAATAACTTAAGATGTCGCAACTATAGCGCTGTCACTTTATGGAAACGCGTAGAAACGTTACCCAACAAATTTTGTGTGTGTTGCTAAACATTATTTTTCTTATTACTACTTAGTTAGTGGTGTTATAATCGTACCGTAAGTTCTGTAAAGAGTAATATGATAATTTTATTAAATTAATGTAATGCCTTTTTAGACTTAAGGATGGATAGAAGCTGGTGCATTGTGCGTGGGGCGTACAAGCAAGAAGCAAGAGCGATGCATATTTTCCGAGAATGCGAACAAGTAACTAACTGCATAATAGTTGACATACCTATAACCCGAAGGTGAGCTGGAGATTTTTTGTTTGTACTTCTGATTCCAAGTGCATAAGGACCACCTGGCTGTAGCAAGGATTTTGTTGCTTCCCGATTACACCAATAAAGTTTAAATGACAATTAATAGTATAATTTTTAGGAGTATAATATAAGTGTATAAGAAAGCCTTTAAAGTACAGGAAAAACTTACTACTTGTTTTTAAGTTTCTATATTACTTTTTTTCACAAGCAATCATTCGATGTTAATACAAACTTCAAATTTCTTGGTACAGAAGCATTTATTATTTTTTCTAATGATTTTCCTAGGCAGTTTCCTATAATGAAAACGCGCCTTTATACTATCGTTGATATTTGTTAGTATACGGTTGTAACTATTATATTTTATTATTTAGAAGTGAAACTTGGCAACAGCAAATGGATGCCAGTATAATGAAAGAAAGAAAGAAACTTTGCAGCGTACATTTTGACATAACCTACTATGCACACCCTCAATCAGTACTCCTCAACAGAAATGCAGTGCCGACACTCCACCCCATGAGGCAACCCACGGAACCAAAGGCACCCATATCATTGGATGTCTCATTTATTTCATCATAACAATAAATTAATCAATTTGGTGTTACTTTTTAAAGCCCTAATTGTCACTCTTTTAATTATATATTGATGAAAAGACGTCTACTAAATTTGTTAAGGTATCTTATGTATCCATATTTTTATTTATGTCACCTTATTTTATGTTCATCATTTATGTAATATAAGATTTTGCAAATGGTGGTAGTAAACATGGGCTTAAGTCATTGTGTATCTATCGGGTTTAATTACCTACTTTGTAGTATTTTGAGTAGGTACTTGTATTTTTCAACAGCAATTCTATCTTATTATTAAAACTATCTTTGTAGTAATATATGTTGAACACTTGTGAAATATAGAAATAGTAATACAATAAAACACCTTTTTCACAAAATATAGTTTTATAACTAGATGTTACATTTCGTGTGCACTGCACACATCGTCAATAGTAACTGTTATTACTGACGATGTATGTAGTGCACACGAAATGTGACATCTAGTTATTAAACTATTTTTTGTGAAAAAGGTGTTTTATTGTATTACTAAAAATATGTTTGTTAGTCGAATATTCTACTTTTGGTAGATTATGCTATTGTTTGTTAATTTATTTTTGTACTGGTAATTTAACTAAAACATACATGTTGGATGTTAGTTATAATTTTTCAATATTAATCATAAATGTACTTTATACCTTTTCTACTTTTTAGTATTTTGAGTGGTACTTGTGCTTTTTCGACAGAAATTCTATCTTATTGTTAAAAATATGTTTGTTAGTCGAATATTCTACTTTTGGTAGATTATGCTATTGTTCGTTACTTTATTTTTGAACTGGTAATTTAACTAAAACATACGTGTTAGATGTTACTTATTAATAATCATAAATGTACTTTGTACCTTTTCTACGTAACGATATTAAAGTGTAATTATTTAAGTAATTCTTTTCTTTAAAACGTTATTGTGTGGTTACAACATTGTAATTGAATATCGTACTGTATACTGTTTTCCTTAGCAATGATTCCTCATTACTACGGGAACTAGTAAATAGTATGCAATTTGATTACAGTGTTGTGATCATGTACAGCGAGATCAAAAATTATATTGATAAAGATAAAGATATTGTCATGGAATGTAAAACGTCTGTCTTAAGTTATATCATTAAGTGTCACACTGTCATTAATATTTGTCATTATATTTTCTCTTATAATGACAGTATGACACTTAATGATATAACTTAAGACAGACGTTTTACACTCCATGACAAATCTTTATCAATATAATTTTTGATCTCGCGGTATTAAACCCTTTATTTTGTTCCCGCTACCAAATACATTTTGAATCGCCCGCTATTTGCTTAGTGTTATTGAAAACTGTAATTTTTTGATGTCAACGCCATCTATATTTGGCGGAAGACAATACAAAACGCGGATAAAAATGTTGGCTTGACTGCGCCATCTTATTCTAATCTGTGCTTAAGAGTGACTTTATAAACAAAATGGCGACAATGGTCAATGGTATAACTGGTTGATGCACAGGAAATCCATCCACACAATGGCATAATGTGTAAAAAATGTATTTTGTTGTCACATCCGGATCCTTTTTTCTTCACGTTTTTTAAGTGAATGTACAAGTTATGTTTTAAGATAAAGTACCGTTTATTATATCAAATACATATATTGGTAGTTTTTCTTCAAATCATAAGTTAGCTAAAGTTAAGTAGGTATTCCATTTGCTTTAATCAAATTGAATTATCTGAAGTCAAGGGTTATGGTGAATTTAAACCAAGTGTCGTGACTTAAATATGATGGATGATTAATGTAATCAAATACAATAAAATCAGTTTGTTCCAAACAAAATGTTTTCTTTTCCACTTTTTGTAAAAACTTAAAAGGCGTATTATGACATAAAATTCCAGGAAATCAGTTTAAAAGATATATTTTATAACTATGTATAGTTGTTTCGCAGTAAGAGCGCTTCATCAGATGGTGAAAATTATAATGCAAAGTTTATAAGTAATAAAATTTTATACCTCCACTAAATAAAGATGAAATCACTAAAATTAGAAATCAATAAGTAGAATTTATAAGAACTTTTAAACTTACAAAATTAATTTTTAACCTACTTCCCCTTCGAAATTTAAATAGAATAATAATAACTGGACATTTTGCTTAATCCATCTCCTTACGGCTAATGATGTATTGGGAATTTACTTTTATCTTAAATATCATTCACTTAATTAGGCACGCAAGTGTTATTATTACGATAAAGCCCCAATTACATACTTTATAACAATTGACGCATATCACTATTGTTCTATTCTTTGAAAGTAGTATGTGAGAATGAATGTATCTACTGCGACATATATAGTCTTGAATGTATTAATTAGACGCCTTAACAGGGATGAGAATAAAAATTCGTTTTAATCAATTTGTTTTGACAAATAGCGATATTTATTACTCAGAAAAACGATTTAAATTGACGCTTCCATATAAATCGACTAAAATTTATACAATGTCGGATACAACGATTTAATAAGACCTTTTTTTGGTTTCGATGGATTAAATAATATAATCGCAAACAGAAACTCCCAAATCCATACATGTGACGTTCAATTTTTTTTAAACTTTTTCAATTTAAATGGCTTTTCCGAATTAAATTGATTCAATTTTGAGACTGGGCTGTAATTTCAAAATGGAAAGTAAATATATGCTATTGCGCACTGGATCTCCTAGATAGTATTCCCATTTTTAGAAGCATTCCTAGAAATTTTCTTTGTTAAGAGTATAAAGCTAGATCAGGAAAATAAGGCGGTTAAAGCAGCACAAGAATTTGGATTTTTTTCAAAAATTTACTAATTGAGAACGCACTCATTATAATGGTGGAAAATCTGATTCTTTACGTAACAGAGTACAGGTCTGTTTGTCAGCAGCTTCGAGCAAAACCTCATCGATACTATTGTATACCTGAATGACTGTATGCCTCTAGGGGCGTATACATCATATATAATGGCCGTGGAATCGAAAAAATCCACAACATAGTCTTCACGAATTCACTGCGATGATTAATTGCCTGTAATAATTCTACTCAACAATTCTGGGTCATCTTCGTCCTGATTAAGCAGTTCTTGTAACACTTGAAGTTGGTGCTCTTTCTACTCGTCTGACAAAGATTTCGAAATGAATTTCACAGTCACTCGGCGCATGTTCAAATCTTCAATTAAAATTGGTTGCACCGCGTAAAAGCTTAAATGTCAGGAGTTTTCGCTATGTTTTCGTTGGTTTTTGATGTGGAACGTCTGCTAACCCAGGAATCATTATCGACTGATTCGTGGCCATTTCTGAATCTGTTAAACCGGATAAAAACATTTTATCGGCTCAGAAAAGTGAATAAACATAACGCCGTGAAAGTTTCAGAACCTTTCAAGAACAACACAAGCTTTATCTTTTATATGCACTGGAAAACCCATTCTTTCCCACATATTGGGCAGTAGCTGTATCTGCCTTAAATATTTCCATTCACACCACGTATAGAGACATGAAGGTCAGTATGCCTTATTGTTTAAAGCATCCTCTTATTGCTTTGTTTTGCATGATGAAAATTCTGTCTGAATACTGAACTTGATGTTTCTCAAAACAGGATATAGTTGGGCAGGTAAATAGGCTGTACGAAATGACAGGTGAGTACTAGTACAGTGTGGTATGTTGCTATTCACTTAAATTCGTCTATAATGTATCGTGGTATCGTACCAAAAGCTTTGCTTAGATCCAGCAGATTCATCCCAGCTATTTCCCTTACATCCAGAATATCATTAATATATTTTAACACATCAACCAAAGCTGTTATTGTTGAACGGTTTTTTTTTTTTCGGAAATCAATTCGTAGATTTTTTCAATTTAATATTAATATAATTAGGATTTGTATCCTAAATTCGTAAGTTTAGTGATAACTTTTTTGCTACGTCTAGATCAACAGTTTTATTTTTAGACTCGTAGTATGTGTAGTAAGTGCAATACTCGAAAAATGCACACCCAAAATGCATTCCAAAACCTGCATTTTTGTTTATTAATAACATTATTGGTACCTTGCCAAAACATAAATTGCCAAAATTTATATACGTACACCCACCTCAATTAATGAATAAAAACAGCAACACCTTTTTGGTCTACCGGAGTTGTGTATATTTTATGCGGCTGTCAAAAGACTCATATGTTCTAATAAATTATTTCGATATCCTATCACATTAGCAGTATTACATTAAAGCTACTAACAATAAATAGCATAGTATAATCTTTCTCTCAAGATCTGATTATATTTGCAATCAAATCGACAGAGCAGAAAAGTAGCAAGTCGCTAGTATATAATATGTAGTATTAATTTTAAGCCACATGTAAATAATCATCAAATATACCACACAAGATTAAAAGACACATTTTCTGCTACGACTCCTTGAATTTAATGGAGTTCCAGATTGATAAACTAAGATAATACGGCAAAACAATAAAACTAGTTCAAGCAACATTGAATACGATAAAATATATTAACACCTGTGGCTCTATATTTTATCAAAATGTCATTCGAATGATTTTAAAGTTCCTTGCACGGTGCCGGTCGAAATCAGAATTGAAAAAACAAAACAATATGTGTAGACAGCTGCATCTTTGCGCTGTTGCGATATCTTCCAGAAAAATGTATTTTTCGGTATGTATAGCTACTGCATTGTTTGGGTGATAATGATACAAATTTGGACGGTCAAACTAATAGTAATTACTTATCGCGGAGACGCTAATAAGCTTTTTGAATGCTCAATAGACGAACGATATAATGGAGAAATCGCATTTCAAAGGGATATCATGCTATCAATATTGTGATTAGGTAATGGGTTAACTCAGATACAAAAGAAATTATTGAAAAGTGAAGAATTAGAGAACTCAAAATTATTGGTAAAATTTAAAAATAGAAAAGTCTTCTTTTGAATGTTTCAATAATAAAAGATTATATCCAACAGACTAATTGCTCTCTACAATCTACACACAAAACTTAAAAGGAAGTATGTACACCAAGAGAAATAAGTAGCCGTACACTTCGCCGCGGTATGGGCGTGTTTATTATGCATTAGTATATGGCGAACATGCCCATACCATTTTATATCTCCGCGAAGTTTACGGTTACTTATTTCTCTTGGTGTACATTACGTAAATGGTATATTTATTTTTTAAAAGTATTTTTCTACTCCCATACTTTAATTGTATTATTAGATATGCCGAACCTGTACTATAATGATGTTCATTACGATACAGATTTTCATTATGTTACAAGTTTATATCCAATAGGAATACAGATTTTTCATTACGATACAAGTTTATATCCAATAGGAATGCGACATTTCAATATTCAAACAATATTCAATATGGCGACTGCATATCTGACAGATATACAAATTAAATAAATGTGACAGTTCTCTGCAATTTACAAGTAAGTACTTAAAATTTGTGCTTTTTTGAAAATATAAACGGTAAAAATGAGGGATAATGACAGTGAAATGTAATAATTGACTCCGCCAGAAATTATGGAACAAGCCTTAGTAGCCACGAACAATTTATTACCAGCCAAATTCACAAAAACGTACGGAAAATTTTAACCTCAATTTACGAAATGGATTGTTCAAAAAATATGTTTTATTATGGGGTCGTAGAAAAAATAGTGTATGTAACTCGCATTTAATGGCTATTAAGACACTCGTATTCATTACATTACTCGGCTTCGCCTCGTATTGTAATTCTCTTACTCGTGTCTTAATAGCTATCATTAAATGCTCATTGCATAATATACTATTTTAAAATTATTTTCAAACGCCTCACTTTTTAAATTTACGCCCAGGAATGTCTAGATTTAACATATTTAAGTAAGTAATATTAATATCTTAAATGAATGGTTTCACAGGATGCCTTCTTGTTATTAGTTCTTGGAATTATAATTAAATAAATGTCTCATTTTTCTAATTCAAGGTTCCCAAATTTATATAGGTGCACTGTTGCAAGTAAATTCTCCAGATATGGTAATAGCTAATTTCCCAAAAGTCACAAATAAACATGTTGATTCAAATTCTCGTCCATAAAATATGAACCAAAGATGCTATCGTAAAAAAAATCCGTACCCGACATTAACATTTACATAACGTTGATTTTGTTTCTGAATGAAGTAGTTTAGATTTTGAGAAGCCCAATAGGGACGGTCAACAAAAGTCCAATAGCAACTCTACATCTCCAATTACAAATGTATATCGGAAATTTGGTTTAAACGGGCGCACTTCTTGTTCTTTATAAATTCTTTGTAAATTGGTGTTACTGATGATAGCCAGTCTTTGTGATCGTCAGAAAGTGTAGCCGTATCATCTTTGTTCTTTTTCCTTGAGTTTCTTAAAAGTCATTACAGTTCCAATTAAATAGAATTTATTTACAAGTTTGTGCAGTGCTTCGCGGACTACCGCAGTTTTCGATAACTTTTCATGAAACATGTTTATAGCATATCGTTAAGATGCGTTTCCAATGCCATAAAATTTAACCAAATAAATACGTTGTTCAATGGTTAACATGCAAAACCAACGGGAAATAATTGTACTTAATGACATTTAACTGTTCAATATTATCGACACACAGCAACCAGTTATAGACAAATTACATTAAGGATTATCTACATTCAATTTAAGATAACAAGTCATCATAATTAAGTTAACAACATATAATCATAACTGTTTAAATTTAGATATGAAATTTTGTATTTTATTTTCTAAGGAACTTTCTAGTAACACTAAACTCTAAACTGCAAGATAATGATACTTTTCTCTAGAAGCATTTTCCTGTTTTCTTATTTTCACACTATATACACCTATGACCTAATGTAATTTATTTTAATGAATGCTAGTACTTTCTTAAGTAAAATATTAAAACTTTTACTTACGAAAAGTTTTTATTCAATTAATGAATATTTAAATGATAATTTTAATAATATACAATTTTAATCTGTTTGTTTGTTACTGTATATACCTATGTATATTTTGACCTTTCATGTAATGATTTTATTACACTGAATAAATATATTATTATTATTATTATTATTATTTAGTGGCAAACAAGCTTATTGCCCTCTGTCAACTCCTTCCGGGGACATACTGCCTAATTCTTAATACGGAATATTACTTAAACCATTTTACAACGGTTTATATGGCAGAACATGATATATGCTTCTGTACTTTCTGATTGCAACACCTCTGCCTCTTGTTAAAATAATATGTATATACATATATATAAATATATTAAAATTCTTTGCCAAATATACAAATGTATTGAAAAAATGAATATCTTCTTGGTAGTAGTGGCAAATGATGAGCAAAAGTAATAACAATATGATATATGTAGTTCATTTTAAGATATTTAATAGATATTTTTAATTTATATATTGTTTCAGTATTAAATAAATAAACAAAGATAAATACTTATAGAGTGTGTTTTTATATTTTATGATAATAATATCGTTATCTCAAGTTATTCAGAGACACAAATTTAATGCAAAACTAAAAGAAAATTTATACATACCTAGACTAGATTATTTTATTTGTCCTCACGCTATTGAAAGGACCTTGACATTATGAGTGTATCTACAACGATTAATCACGGTCTAGTGTATTTTTTATAACGTTCTCATTATTAGTATACACAATAATATGACTAGCAGGTTGTATTCCCAGTAAAAAAAAAAGAAGTTACCGAAGTATATTATACAAGTTCACCGTACCTGTTTCTGTTTCTTTCGTTACATACTGTGTTTCATTGAAGCGATTAGCCTTGAAATTTTAATACATCCAATATAACTAAAAGGGCGTCGAACCTCACAACCTTCGAGCACGCGAAAAAATAAATATCTTCACTTATTAAAAGAGACCGATTGTTAAACTTACTAATTCGAGAATAATTGCCAGACTGCTGGCGAAATAAATGACAAGCCTTGTTAATATAAACATCTTAAAAAGGAGGGTTATTCTTTCTAATTAGCATAAGTCAAAATACTTTGCCGGGTAACTGAACACTCAGTTTCCGGATATTAATCATAAGTTCATTGGCCATAGAATCTTAGTTAGAAACAAATGGAAGTAAATAAAAAAGGTATATAATCTATAATAAAAGTAACTAATAAACTACATATATACTTAAAATTCGTCATCTAATAACAATCATGCTTGAACACAATCAAAACATATATACGAGAGAAAAAACCGACTCTAGGAATGCAAACTTTTCATTCCATTAATTATTTAAATGGTAAATGCATCGTAGGTTTGTCATGTTTAAAGATACTTTCAACAAATTCGTTGTCCCAGAGAAGCGGTAAATTCCATTAGTCATTTTAAAACTCTAGTTGAAAAAGCAAAACCGCCAGTACAAGTATTCAACTTACTTTACTGAAAAACAACCATTCTGAAAAACACAATACTTGTTACTATTTTTAAACATTATATCACTACCGTTATATAAGTCATCAGTATCACCCATCACCAATTTAAAAAAAAATGCGTGAAAGATGCAAGGCTTAAATAATATTAGTCAGTTTAATACTATGTGTAAATAATTTAATATTTAAAATGTATAAAACATAAAAGCAGTCACTCTTTACTTACATGTAAGTAAAGAACGATAAACAAAACTAATAAATGTGCAAAAGTATAGCCTTCTTCTCTTCTATATACATTTGATGTTGAGTTTCAAATGACCTATAAACCACTATTTTTCTTGATTAACTATAGGTATATGCCTGCATATTTCCTGCCAAATTTAAATACATACTTCACTTTTTCCGCAAGGTAAATTCATGTAGTTTCTCTTCCAGCTAAGGTTATAAATGTAATCTTCAAACAGCATCTGCGATATTTTCAATGTATTGCTAATTCGTGAATTTTCAAGCTTACCCCTTAATGCATTTTATAATTTGAGTGAAAATTACGTATTTGTAAATAGAAAATATTATAAGCAACATTTTTCGACCACTTTTAGGTATCCTATATGTAATTCAAGCATGAAAACTCATATTTTTAAATTAATAAGTCGTAATTGTGTTTATTCGGGTATAACAACCTATAACTTTTGCAATATCGCTCAATGGCGCAAGAAAATACGTATTCTTAAATCATAACTTTTGAGTATTTTTCAGTGACATGTATATACAGTGAAATCTCCCTTGGGCGGACACCAACGGGACCGATGGAAAGTGTCCGTTCAAGAGGGGTGTCCGCCTAAAAGAAATACGACAAAAAATATATTTTTTAATAAAAACTGTAATTCATTGTTTGTGTAATGTAAATGTTTTTAAAATGAACACAAAACTTAAAACTGAAGGAAAAAATAAGGATTTGTTACTTACTAATATAATAGAATGTAGTAATACATAAAATGAAATGTTACTTTAATGGCGCAAAAATTCATATATGTATTGTTGTTTGTCTCCACTTTTTCTTTAAAATGACATCCAGTAATTTGTAAAGAACCTCCAACGACTCTGTATCTCAGTGATCTTCGGCAAAACGTTTAAACTGATTGATTAGGGTAATAGGTACTGGAACTTCATCGACATCAGAATCTTCGGAAAGTTCTTGTATTTAGGTTCAAGAAATTATTAAGGTTTTCATTATCAGTCAATTCCAACAATTCTTATTTTTGAGGATATCTGCAAGTACGTTAAGTGGTAAGTCATCTTCTGGATCAGATGTAACTACCTCAGCTAACTGGTATTCACTTCGCATATTTTCATGCTTAAATCCTGCTTTACGAAAGCAGTTTTTAACTGTTTCCTTGATTACTTGGTTCTTAATTAACTCAAAAGCTGTACCAGAAGTTTCAATGTTTACCAGCAGGTGTTGTAATTTTATACTTCGGTAATAAGTTCTGAAGTTTTTTTTATAATCTCTTGATCTAGTGATTGACAAGCTGATGAACAATTCGGGATCAGAAGCAAGTTTTATATTTTTTAATCGAACGTCTTTTGGATGAGATCCCGCATTGTCTAAAAATAACAAAATGTTTCTTTTTTATTTTGCCATTTTCCAATCTAGGTCTTGCAACCACTCTGTCATAATTTGTTTTTTGTCCGTTTATGAGAACATTTTCTTGTGTCCGCGTCCGTTCAAAAGAATGTCCGTCCAAGAGGGAGTTAACCCAATACAAATTATATGAGAGTTGGTCGGGACCATGAGAAACTGTCCGTCCAACGAAGGTGTCCGTGTAAGAGGAGTGTCCGCGAAGGGGAATTTCACTGTACACCATTTTTTTTTTTTAGAATTTGCAACTTCAGTGAATGTCATGTAACTCTAAATGAACTGCAATATCGTAATAAAAATTAAATACTCGTACTGAAATGATATATCTACTAACTGAATCCATAGTAAGTCTTTTACCCTTAATCCTTATTTCATAGCAATTTTTCAGAAGTTGTACAATTTTTAACTAAAAATCACCAGATCTCAGAGACAGTAGACTAATACAAATTGATGCACAATCAGCTCTTAAAGGGCTATCATAAAATATAAAAACTGCATAGCATCCCATTTAAAAATAATGAGGTGCGGCCACTACACGACTTTCTTATAAGTACGAAGGTTTCAAATTATACAAAAGTTGTTCTAAATTGTTTTAAATACTTTTATCCTTTTAGAAAAATAAACCTGTGAGTGTGTTACTTCAAATTCAAATTTTAAGAATTCTTTGTAAAAAATTATTCAAAATCCTATTCTAAGTCCTATTTTCTTAACTCTATATACTTTGCAAGGCATTCGAAAAAAAGTGCAACTTGCTAAGAGTTAATTCCCGTCAGAATATTGAAATTGAATTTATACAAAAATTATTCCAAATCCAGCTCTAAATACTTATGTACCCTTAATAAATATATATTATGCATAATTTACGACGCATATTTGTAAAAAAAAAAAAACACTAATCGATAAGAGTAAAACTGTTACTTGTGGTGCGAATTTTGAAATTTTTCTATACAAAAGGTATTGAAAGTTAAGTTTTAAACACTTTTATATTCGTAATATACCTGCCTAGAAAGCATGACTTGAATGATATTCGAAACTGACTTTCGATAAGAGTTAGATCTACTTAGTAGGATTTTCGAAATAAAGTTTTAATAAAACTCTTAACAATTTAATTTTGTGTACATTTGAATTCTTTATAAATTTATTTAAACTTAGGAGTTGACGAAATATTCGCAAAATTCGATTTTTTCACTGAGGTAAACTACTACTTCCGGGCTACCGATTTTACTGAAAATCTAATCAGATCTCAAGAGGGAGATTATACTCTTAAATACATTCGGAATTGATAGCTATAGTCGCTTGACCGCTATCGTGGTCACACACACACACACACAGAGACTGACAGACAGAAACACACAGACATTCTTTAAAAACAACTTTTTCGGTATCAGGGGACTTCTGCAAAAATCTGGAGGTCGAAAATATTCGTCATCAAAATAGTTCCTTCTACTACATATAAGAAAGTAAAACCATAAGGTTGTATTAATTCGTAATTGTCAAATTAAATTATTTTTTAAAATTGTAGAGATCATGATTGTATACAATTTTTGTATTAACATTTTTCGCTTAGTATCTAATAATGGACTTTACCTCTTCGATGGGACACCTGGTATATTTCAAAGATTATATTTCTTTAAAATATTTGATATACTTAAATAAAAAAAATTCTAACCAATAAGCAATCAAAATTCATCTTAAATAATCAAACTCTTCCTACTTTATACAAAACATCCACAATTTTTATTAATTAGTTAATTATTAATTTGTAAGGGTAAACCGATGTACTCTAACAATTTACCTTATGAAGAAAATCTCCTAAATTAAATTATTATTTCATTGTATTACATCCATTTCCAACGTCATGTGTAACTGTAACCCATCACCAAATAATGAGGTTCTTCTAATATTATTAAAATGCAGGTTTTCGCATGAAAACTGAAATAATCAGCTCTAATTTCGAGTACTTATATATCATAAAAACGATATTCATATCCTAACGTGAGAAGTGATTACATCTCTAAACTTTCCATTTTACAACATTAATTTTTAAGTGATAGTGTGTACTTTTAAATTACTACAAATAAGCATACTCGTAGAAATATACACAGGATTACTTTCTATTAATTTGCATAGTATGTAAAAGCATTTTGCGGCAATCAAATGTTATATGATAAATGTAGGAACCTTCGTGATATTTCAAAAGAAAAATTGTTGCACAATCTGCATAATCCAGAACTGGTAATGCTCGTGCAGCAAAGACTTAGGCTTCTTACACGACAACTGTGAAAAATGAGGTTCGTGACAGAAGGTTAATGACACAAATTTATAAGTACTTGATTATGTTCAAAGAAATAAAGGAAATATTTTTAGTTCTTGTGCCAGTGTTCGTCTTATTTTTGTTCTGTTTTGATTTTTAGATTTTATTTTCATCAGTCATTTTTATTGCAAACATTATTTGCACCTCATTACCTGGTGTATATATATATATACAGATCTACCACAGTAAAACTAGATATTATATGATAAAGATTGCAACATCTTCTAATAAAAACAGCGCGAAAATTGACTAAATTCTTAAACCTCGAAAATTTGATACCTACTTTTTGCTTTTCGATTTTGTAGAACGTAAGTTTTCTATTTACATATTGATACAATTTGTTATTCGATATTTATTAGAGGGCTTCATTCCGTTTCAAGAAACTTATCGAAGTTGGTCAGCAGTGTGTGTCGGTATGGTTAACATTTTAAATACTGTTTCTTAAATTAATACGTTAATAAAAACAAGTAAAAGTCAATATATATTCATTATATCACGTCTTAACAAATGACATACATCTGACAGTAAAACATACATATTGCTAATGTTTTCCATATTAATCTCATGTCATGAAGAACATTGATCAATTAGGCGCCTACCCCCTGTACTCAGTGTGTGAATTCAGTAAGCACGAGCCTAATTTATAGACTCTTGTCAATACTGATACTTATTTCATAACCGTGCATTCTCACGGTCGATCAATAGCATCTTCAAAGATGCATGTCAATACATATTGCCTGCACAAATCCCCATCCTATAAATCATTATTTTGATTTATTGGAGGAATATTTACCCAAAACACTTATGTGTTAGCCCTCTATGGCCCCATGTGACTTCAAAGGAACATACTGAAATAGTAGTTTTCCATGTAGCATTCACCCACCAGTAATGGCGCCTAAGTTGCATGTACTTGCAAACTGAATGAAAATTGATCGTAAAATAAAGTGAGAAATAATAAACTAAAAATATCTGGTGATTTCTACATTGTGTCATTATTGTGTGTCAATACTTGTGAAACCAAGAACTTGCTTATTTTAGTTCTGACAGATAAAAATAGGTATGTTACCTCAAAGTTACAACGAGAGCTACAACGGACCAACAAAAATTTTATTCTTTATAGCATAAATATGGATAGTCTTCTATGAAAAATCTTCAAATACAAAAAATGTTCACATGTTTACTAAATTACCACCAGATAACCCAGAAGATTCTGATGATCCGGACTTGAGTGAAGGCGATGAAGACTCGAATGATGAGGGTGTTATACTGGCGGAAGAATCAGATTATTTTCTTGAAGACGACGAAGAACTACAAACTGCTTCTTCTCCAATACCTGAATCGGACTTAGAGGAAAACAATAACCAATCCGATTGGAATACAGAGGATGAACTTCCATTGGCGAATTTATCCGACAAACCGAAGAAAAAACGAAAAAACAAAAAAGAAGAGTAAAGTGGACGTCCACGAAGGCGAGACAAATTCGACCAATATATCCCTGGAAAGGTCAATTACCACTCAGTGCGGAAACAATCGGCACACCCTTGTGGTACTTTAGACAGATTGTTGATAAGGACATATTACAATACATTGTAGAACAGAGTAACCTATATTCTCTTCAAACAGATATTACTCGGTCTCTTTCGCTTTGCATTGAGGAACTGGAAAGATTTATATGAATAACATTCTATATGTCCATTTACGGTTTGCCTCGAACCAGAATGTGTTGGCAAAAAGAAACTCGGGTCGCAAAAATAGCAGAAACAATGTTTAGGAATAAATGGGAACAGATCAAATCAAAAATTCACTTCAACGATAATAATCTTTTGGCTGGAGGCAAAGATAAATTGTACAAAATTCGCCCATTCGCACATTCGATAGTCAAAAATTCCAATAAAATTCCTATGGGGGAAAAATATGTGTAGCTGAACAAATGATACCATATAAATGTCATCATAAATTATATTTTGATATGGTATTCAATTACAAATAGAACTACATAAAATGGACATTCATAGATCAGGAACTATGCGTCCTAATCGTTTAGAAGGACGTGAATTTATATCTGACAAAGAAATGAAGAGGAGAGGGAGAGGGTCTGCAGAAGAAATGAAAATACTGATAGAAGGTGTTAAACTAATAACTACAAAATGGTATGATAATAAACCGGTGCATCTACTGAGTTCCTTTGTCGGAGTTTATCCTACAGCACAAGTTAAACGCTGGGATGATAAAACTAAAAGTAAAATTGATGTAGATTGTCGTAATACAGTTGCTATTTACAATCAGTTTATAGGGGGGAGTCGATTTGGTAGATTCCCTAATTGCGACATATCGGACAAGAATCCGTAGTAAAAAATTGTATCATAAAATTTATTCTCATCTTTTGGACCTATGTGTTGTAAACAGTTGGCTTTTATACAGAAGAGATGCACTAAATCAGATTCCTAAAAAAGAGCAACTGAGCTTACTTCAGTTCAAAGCAGATCTTGCCAGTTCATTATGCGCCAGTGGTGATATTATAAAAAGATGATGGCATTCCAAAAATTTGTTGTTGTAATTGTAAAGTACATTTGTGCTTAACTCCTTCGCAAAATTGTTTTTATAAATTTCATAATGAATAAATTTCCTTGAAATTTTTAAATTTTATTGCCCTGTGTAACTTGCAAGTAACCCCTAAAATTTATAGGGATGGATGGATATTATTAGTTTTAGGTTTTTAACAATAGTAGTATAATAGATTAATTAAAAATAGCAGTTAAATTTTATTAGAAGGTCGGATTGCTCCAAGCGAGCCTTACTGATATATCTCAAAATTTCGGCTTCTATACATATTTTTTAAGATTCATACCCGGCAGTGGGTCGAACAATGCCTAACCGTTTCATGCGTGCTGCAGTCACATGGGTAACGCGAATAATAATCCCGTCTATGAGTATTACTCGCAAGCCCTTTAAATAAATCATCCACAATTCTAGAATGACATATCTGCGAATGATAACACCGCTGTAAATACTATGATGCTTACAAAGTAAAATAAAGCGGTACACAGCAATTGACAGGTATTAAATTTATCACAACCTTTATAATAAATATAACCTACTATTATATCTAATCGTAATCGCACCATAAAATTATGTTATATAGGCAACCCCTTATGCTTAGTAATGCATAGGCACACCTATCTTCATTCATTAATTTGCAGAATTTTAAGAAACACATTACATAGAATTAAAATTTAAAAAAAAAAATACTGCGTGTTTAAAAATCACACACCAGTATACACGTTCACACATAAAGAATGTAATAGAAGCAAATGTAATCTTTTAAAATTTAAAATAAACTTACAATATGCATATTGGGCATACTTGATGTCCTAGTTGTCATATTTAGTCCACAGCAATATGTTCTATTTGTTTTCAAAATACAAAAGGTATTGTGTGTAAATTGTACTCAGACTGTAGCGCCATCTACTCCAATCTTTGACTGATAATAATATAATATAGATAATAAAGAAAGTTTATTTACCTCACTCATGTTGCTATTATAAACAACTAGTTATTGCAATGATATGTATGTTTATATTCACATTGCACGTATACAGTAAGTATATACTTTTTATCACATAAATAAGAAAATACATCCCAGGTGTTAATAATCCTGCATGTCAAGTTATAAATGTATAATTAATTGATTGTGGGTAGGATCAATATGTTCGTTGTTTATGTACAAATAGAGGCTTTATGTGGCGAACATGTGTATCGATATAGACTTCTTATTTCACGTAATAAAATCACTATAATGGAAGATAACACAACGTCAGTGTCTGATAACACCGCTAATACAAACAAAAAACTGAAACTAACTGCGTAGTTAAAAATATATGCATTTTATAATAAGTCTAGAGATACGTAGGAGTGGTTATTATCATGCCGAATGATTGGCGGAAAATATAAATCAAGTAAAAACAATAATAAAAGCGGAAACCTGAAGGTTATGAATACGCGATGAAGCACTTGCGAATCCGATAATTCAGAAATTGAAAATAACAGAATTTGACCGGTTGGAACACATCAATAATATTTTTCTTATTGTTAGAAAAGGTATGTTGGAGATGTTTTCTCAGACCAGTCAAGGACCTTAAAGATTATATTCATATAGACAAACATACGTTGTTATAGATGTGTTTATTATCATCGTGCTTGATTATGATTGCTGAAATAAAATTAAATAAAAACATAATAAAAGTGCAAACTGAAGGTTAAAAACACGCTCAAGGAGAAATTCGATATATACACACTTTCCTTGTTTGTTTATTTTAAAATGTATACGGCTACGCAAGGCGACATTTCAATCAGTAACTTATGCCTGTAAACATAATAAAAGTACACAACAACAACAAAATATCTAAAACATCGTAATTTATGATAATCAGAAAAACGAAACAACCAAACGTAATAATTCTAAATATGGTCTAGGCTCTAGACTTACCTGGAACTGACATATGCAGAACATCAGCAAAAAACGATAACATCACTAATGATAACTAGACGCTTATAGGGAAACAATAAGGTTTAATTATCGGACTTGATATACTGGATATACAACATCGTGGTAAAAACTATCCTAGCGTATGCCTCTTAGGTATGGCGGCCAAGAAATACAGCAAGGGAAGGCGATTCTTCAGTTAAATAGGGTGCCTAAACTTGCCCGCTCCTAGGCCGACCACTACAACAGCAGCTAAACCTTCCACCTCTTCACCTTATAATACGAGGAAAGGCCAGAATGGGTGCATACACACTGTAGCTAACAACCACCAACACTAAAAGAAGGGTGGAGATGTTCTAAATGAGGAAAGATCAGATAGAAAACAGATATTAGAACAGACAATTAGAGGTGAGCATTCCAGACGGAATCGAATGCGAAAACGGAATGCAGGAAGACGAGACTTGATAGTGTCTGGCCGTCAAGCGGCACTAAGGGCAAAATTGAGCCAAAAAGTGTCAAGACTGTTATGGAAGTGCTCCTAATTGTCTAAGCAGAATAAAGTAAAACTAATGTGGATGCCAGGATACAGTAAGATCTACGGCCACGAAAAAATTGATGAATTCGTCAGTAGAGGATTTACTTGTGATCATAAACACAGCGAACAAGGCGGTAGTAAACAAAGTTAGGAATTTACCATATCGGATAAATATCTCAAAAATGATAATGTCGTTTAGAATCACGTAAATTATTTGCAAGCATTCCTCTTTCATATCTTAAATTGTGGATATACGTATTTATAGTTTGTAACACTATTTTCTCTATTTCAGATGCGCCCTTTTCCAGAAAATGTACAAAATTTTGAAAATAGCAAATTACGCCTTGGTTTACCCCTTTTGCTTGAGTACGCGTCTCTCTTAAAAGGCATAATCATATTTTTCCATTTTTTACATCAGCATGTTATGCATACAATTCTGTAAGCATCCCATACGCGAACGAATATGATTATTATGCAGCTTATTATACATAACTTCATATTATTATGTCAACTTATGGACGACAATGCTCTTACATTTAATTAATAAATGATATTTAAAATACTTTACATTGCTTATTTCTAAAAACAATTATTTTCTTCAACAGCTTCTAAAAATAATATAAAATCATTCCAGACTTTAATTGTGATTTAACTTGTTAAAATATCCAATAGTTATAATCAATTGTTGAGGTATATATTTTCAGAAACAAATACATATGACCCCTTAATAATATGCGATTTTTCATAGTTGATCAATTTCGAGGTCGGTGGGTCAGTCTGTATATTATTTGCAGTACTTAATGAATTTATACTGATTAATAAAAAGTATTTATTTTAAACTTTTCCGGCATATTACATAACAAACAATGACCTTACTTAGATGTATAAGCTGTGTATTTAAGATCGTTATCGTTACTAAGGCTAGATTTATTTCGGCAACCCATACGTATCACTTTACTTTCGAAACATCCAAATATTTGTTTTGTATTATTGTCAGTTTAGTACATCTGACACGGAAATATTCTAAACACTTAATTTTTAAGTGTTTTTATTTAATTTTTAAAAGTCATACGTTTGTATTTATAGCAGTACAAATATTTATGCTTAATTCATTTTATGTTAATAGAATAAATAAATAAAATTTCGATTAAAGATGGGGACGAATCAGTGATTAGTAATTTATTATAGGTGGAAACCGATCAGCAATCAGGGGTACATTACAGGACTTAAATGAATAATGTAATTCGAAATTAGGCACAGTAATCGCAGTAATACAATAATACTAACAAGCTGTACATTATGTATGTATATACATGTTATACGAATTTTTCCAACTCAGGTTCGTCAATGCGATGCAGCTGACTTCCCTTGCTTTTAATAACAATGTTTACAAGTTACGATATGTATGTATAAAATAGTTGTATCTAACGAGACGAATGTAGGCGACATTGAAGGGCGGGCTTTTGCGCCGAAAGTATTTTAGTTGCGCTTTGTAATTTTCAATACTAACTTTTTCCAATTTTAACATCGTCAGTTATTAAAGATATTAATATTACTATGATAATTCTAGAATAAGATCAGGATCTAATCTACTTACCACAAGTAGCTGAACTTTTCACACATGTGGGTACAGACACTACATTGAAGCTTAAATAGACATATCACTTTCACTTTTGCACTCTTTAAACGTTTCAAACAACTATTTATCCAACTTGAAAGGAAGCTGAAACTTCTGTAACAAATAGAAAAACAATCATTAAATGTAATAATTAAGTTTCTTTATAGTGTAATACAGTATTTTACTGCCTAATATTTTATTTTAAGTCATAAGTTGCCACGGTTGTCGTTTAGTAGCACATTGTGATTTCTGGGCTGACACTATTACGTTGTGTCCTTTTGTGCTGCAGACGTTTCATCCGGTATCCTAAAGAACATCTTAAAAACCGTCGCTGCTTCTGCGATTACCTAAAGAAGACACGTTAGATGATAGTAGAAACGATGGCGGGAAGAGAAGAGAGGACGGCAAGATTTGAACTCGGAAACCAAAATAATATTTGGTCCTTTAATATACACTTAAGGGGTACGTAGTTCGATGTCACGACACCATTGAGCAGCAGTTTGCAATACATCTGCATCAAATTGGGGGGGGGGGGGATCCGTCAGATTACTTAACAAATATATAAAAAATGAGGTGTGGCCACCACACTACTTTCTTATACGTATCAGCGTTTCAAATTATAGAATTTTCATATTTTTTTTATACAAAATTATTCAACATCCTATTCTACGTACTTCTGTTCTCTTAATAAATTTCTATAGAATGCATACTTTGTAAAATATTCAAAAAAAAGTGCTACTCGCTAAGAGTACTTCCGGTCCGAATTTTGAAATGTCATGTATACAAAAAAAACATTGCAAATCCAGCTGTAAATACTTTTGTACTCTTGACAAATATATATAAAATGTATAATTTACGACATATTAGCAAAAAATCGTTATTCGATAAGAATAAAAGTGTTACTTCCCGTCCGAATTTTGTAATTTTGTTTATACAAAAGGTATTTAAAATTAAGTTCTAAATACTGTTATACTCGTAACGTACCTGTCTAAAAAGTATAACTTGCGAAATATTCGCAAAAAACTGATTTTCGATAAGAGTAAAAGACATATTTCCGGTAGGAATTTAAAACAATTTTTTTCGATATCATGGGACTTCAAAACGTGGACATCTGCGAAAATCTCGAGGTCGAAAGTTTTCGTCATCACAATACTTTCTTATACTACGTATAAGAAAATAAAAACAAAATTATGTCATATAAGCCACTAGTTCATGTTATGTGGTCGTTATAACAAGTAAGTAAAGCTGATATTATTGTTGTGGTTTTAAGAGGGCTTACGCAGAGGTGCCGACTAACTGCCGTGAGGTAGGACGTAAGGCGGTGGCGCCATAAGCGCTAATGTAAATTTTGGACTTTAGAAGGTTTCATTCAAACAATAATACCGCTTTCATTTACGAAATATCAAAAACGAAATTTAAAACACAAATAAACAGAGGATCAATGCATGTTCAACTGGAATAAGTTTTTAAAATAAAGTTTCTGAAACTGTGTTACGATGTGAAATGTAGGAGTAAATAATGTAAATTATAAGAAAGTACTCGCACCGAAACCTTAATTAATCCTTTGTATTCAATTTAATGTAAAAATATAATAAGAAAAACAAAAATTTCTGCTGTTTGTTTTATTTTAACGAATACCCTTACAACGGCGGAATTTACTTTGGCGCATATGGCGCCACCCCCTTACGTCCTACCTCACGGCATTTAGTCGGCACTTCTGCGTAAGCTCCCTTAATAATCAATTACTTTAATTTTTCGTACATTTTAGGGATTTTGCAAATACTAATATATTAGCAATATGTGGCGACCTATCGAAGTGATCATTCCAGACCTTGTTAAAAAAGTCGAAATATTAACCATGAATGATGCTCTCGGCTAAAGAAGACACAACTCGCAGGAGTGAACCATATAGCCATTTTTAAAATTATTTATGATCATCTTGACATGTCTAACAGCGCAATGTGGGTGCCGTGAATGCTCACACCGCTGCAAAAACAACAGCTCGTGATATGTTCCCGTGCGATTTTTTGTCTTAGAAAATATGACCATGTAACGCATAAACTGAAAGATATCCGTTGGCTAAACATGAAGAACCGAAGACTATTTCAATCTTCTTGTTTATTTCATAAAATCTTTAACTTGAAATCACCACCTTACGTCTTCAATAGAATCTCTTTCAGGACCTATGTTCATAATATCAATCTTCGTAACGTGCATCTTATAACCCCACCTTGTCATAGAACAGCATTTTACGACAAGTGTTTCACTCTTAGTATTTACAAATTACACAATTCTTTGCCTTATGTGATACAGAATGTCTTTGTGTGGATTTAAAAGCATGGTTTTTGGTATACTGTGGAATAAACAGCTTGGCGTATAGTACTTTTACCGTTAGTTCCTTAAGTTGTGCTTTCCTTGTTTTCTCATTGATTACATATTTTACTTTACAGTTACTTACTAGCTTATTACCATCGTATATAAATTATAAGTTTAGTTCAGTTTAGTTCTCAATATCCTATTCTTAGGATTTTCCTTTTGGCCTTGTAAGAAATTTAACGTTTCTATTAGCGCCCTTAATGTACATTTCTTCTAAATACTGAATCTTTAAAAATGACTCCTTAATTCCAATTTTTGGTATAATTCTTTTAATTTATCTTTTTCTTCCATAATTTAAGCGGTTGATTTTTAACAATGAGATACCTACAGAAGCCCAGGCCCAAAAGATCGAGCAATAAAATTCGGACAGACAAGCGTGATGTCTGAAATGGTATACAAATTTTCCAATACTCTAAATCTCAACGTGATATTGACAATTTCGGCAACTGTAAATAATAAAACTAATGTATGGGAATAAACGACTGAAATCCTTACAAATAAAAAAAAAACAAAATCAACAACCTTTTGTAGATTTCACGTAAATTTCCCTTTGGTTTTACTACGCATATTGTGTCGCCTTTAGATGCGGTAAAAAACATAAAACTAAACGTTACTAATAAAATGCAGAATCCCTAAAAATTCTTTCTGGCTCACCTACCTGTGACTTCTTTACCACGAGGACTGTCGCGGGTGCAGCTGAAGATAGTCGGGGTTTCAAAACAAGTGAAATAAATGGACAGCCCTCACACGATTCTGTCAAGGTAAAGCTTGTGTGAGACCTTGAGGTAGGGAAGTAGGGTCAATAGTAAGATATATTGTGATTAAAAGAACACCAAAAATAAACACCATTCAAATTTCAATAACAGCTACAGGTTTTAATGAGTAGTTTGTACAAGTGGCAGTAATATGAGATAGATACTGATCACAACAAAAAAGGAGTTGCAAATTATAAATCAATACTTTAGCATTATTGAATGCAAGTTGTTAGAAAAAAAAACATATCCTGCACTTTTTTACAATATGTTGGTGCTGCATATGAGGCCCTAAATTAAAACTTGCAATGGGCAATAGCCCAGGAATTAGACGGTACAAAACGAGGAAGAAAATATTTTATGCAGCTTATTTTCCTAAGCGACTTGGAGTCGTTATAATTAACAAACAACGTAATATAAAATACACTACCTCGAAATTTTAAACTACGAAGCACTTGATCAAGGTTTTCGAATCACATCAATCATAAATAGAATTTAAGAATTTATCTCACTACTTGCGTAGTTACTAAAGTTAAACATCACATACAGGCTGTCCCAGAAATAAAAAGACGAAGTGGCAGAAATCGGAAGCTAGATTGTGTAAAAACGTACCCTCAAAATATCAAGTCTTTATTCGAGCGCAGACGGCAGGAAAAATATAATAAAGAATTCAATTGGCCTTACGCTGACCCTGGACTAAATATCCACCTGCTTCACTTACACAATCGGTCCTTTTGAGGACCACCACATTACTTGTGCTTAAAAAAAAGGAGGAGGAATAGAAACTTCATAATAAATATCAAACCATTAATTACTTTAATTTTACACCTGCTAGGAAAAAATAATTACATTTTTGATATTTACTACGATTTATTGAATATTCTAAAATAATAATAATCAGCTGTTTCCGACTACAAACACATTAAAGAGCAACAACCTTCCTATTTTAAAAATAAAAACAATCTTTTATTGTCTGCAATAAAGTGCGTCGCCCATCTGGGTCAACAACCGACTATATAGCTGCGTTATGTAGACGCATCGGGCAAAAAAAAATTTATATGAATGAGTACGATTTAACGTTTTTTCCCGTTTTATACAAATAAAAGCGTATTTTTCTATGAATGCGTGTTCGTTTCTATTTACAAATGAGCATTCTTACGAATATATATAAACATACATTCTGTGCCAGGTCCGTAATGTAATTTTTTTATCTAAAAAACAACACAGAAAATTAAATTTTTAATTTCTTCGTTATTGCAGTATATTTGGGCCTGTTTCTGTTCGGACTTTACATACCTGCTACTCCGTCTTTTTATTTCTGAGACAGCCTGTATACTGACCAATAATAATTTGTAAATTTAGTATGATGAAACAATTAACTTAGGGGTACAAATGAATATATTATACACAGGCCAGCAGTGACGTCTGCCTTTCAAATTAAAACATAAGTACGAGACCTGGAAACTGAACAACAAATAAGGTTTAAAATTATAAATAATAAAAATTATAATAAAACTAATGTTTAGCACTTATCTCGTAAAGCAAAAAAAAATCAGTTGTAAACTGGAAGGCATCGAGCTGCTACCTGCTCCTTGTATAAAATGAACTACCAATTTTAGCTCCAACAAAACAAATCTAAAAGTACTAGATAGCTTGTGTCACCAATTTAACAATGGATAATTCTAGGTTTCTAAGCTAACATTAAGTAATAAGTGCGCTTCCAAGTTAACATTAGGTTCCTAACGATTTGGAGATAGCTCCAACTGCCTGAACTTTTAGACGGTAACAGTTTCTCCAAGTTTTAAATATAATTCTTAATTACACGTGTTCAATATATTCTGTTACTAACAAACTACTATCAACCAATTAAGTTATTAGCATATTGCTCTAGTACAGAAGTAAAATAATAAAAAGTAAATTAGAAGTTTTCTGCGAAAGACGTCCTTAGGCCTTTTCTAGTCCAGCCTTTCGATAACGAGAACATTTTAAACTGTCAATAAATCATAAGAATAAATGCAATGACACTTGTATTGTATTTCTGGTCGCCAATATTTTATTTTATATATGATTTCATTTTTGATTTTTGCTTCTACATTGTTAAAGTAACACCTGTTTTGACTTCTTTTCCGGTGGAAGTTTATTATGAAGTGCGGAAACATAATGCGGGCTTCATCTGTTCAAAGTTATTCTATAAGCAGGAACACTCAAGATGATATCATTTACCATTATCAATACGAAATATGGATTCACACACAGATGCAAATCAATAACAGTGTAATAAAATACCTACTCTGTTTTTTGTTGACAAAAAACGAAAAGAAATTTGTCATTTCCCATAAGACTGTTCAGACGAAAGCTTAACTGGATGTAAAGTAAAACCTTGTCTGTGTTATTGAAAAGGATGGGTATATACTACTGCAACTTTACGAGCAGTCGGATACCTTACATAAAAAAAAAACATCTCTATCTACTTCAGAATCGTGGTACATTGTTATTTATTCTTCCTCTGTTATCTGTCTGGTTCATCGCGCTCAGTCGCGTTTTATCTAGTCACCTTTTTGGGTCTTAAAAAGAAACTTTAAATATTTACGCTGACAGGAACGAAAGAAAAAATAGAAGTGGATGACCTTGGTGCGGACACTACAAAGAAATAAAGGAAAAGCATGAAGCGTACACTACTCCTAAATCTTTCAACTGGATGAAATAAATATATAGACAAAAAACAAGAGGATATGATGTGCTGAATGCATGTACAATTGGTTTCTTTAGAAATGACCGGTGTGAGTTTAAAAACGCTGCGCGTATCTGTCGATAGTCACATTCTAATTGTATGGATGACTGGTCTTGAAAACACACTAAATAAATATCTCCACAGAATATTTATATTTGTTTGAATGCTGCTTATTGTATAATATTTTATTTACATTCCTCTCCTCCACTTCTATATTATTTCTTAAAATATATTCTGGATTATAAAACGAACTAGTTTAGCTTTCTAAAATAATTTAAATAACAAGATGACCATGATTTACTAAATTTATTTCTATTTGCTTAGTACAACAGATAATATACCCAAATGCTTTTGAAAAATATCCTTAGTTTTATTAATATAACACATACCTTATTTTTAAATTAATTCAAATAAAAAAAATGAGGTGTGGCCACCACACGACTTTCTTATACGTATGAGCGTTTCAAATCACACAATTTTAAAAATTATTTTATACAAAAATTATTCAAAATTCTATTTTAAGTACTTCCAGTCTCTTAGTAAATCTCTACAGGATACATACTTTGTGAGATATTTGCAAAAAAATGCTACTCGCTATGAGTAAAAGTATTATTTCCGGTCCGAATTTTGAATTTTCATTTATACAAAAAATATTTCAAATCCAACTCTAAATACTTTTATACTCTTGATAAATATATATAGAATGCATAATTTACGAAATATTTGCAAAAAACTGATTTTCGATAAGAGTAAAAGACGGTAGGAATTTCGAAAAACTTTTTTAATAAAATTCTTCTCAGATTTAATTTTGAATATATACGAATTCTTTACAAATTTGTTTAAGCTTAGTAGTTGACGAAATATTGGCAACATTCGATCTTTTCACTGAAGTGAACTACTACTTCCGGTCTGCCGATTTTACTGAAAATCTAATCAGATCTCAAGAGGGAGATTATATTGTAATATTCATCATCACAATACTTCCTTATACTCCGTATAAGAAAATAAAAAAAAACGAGTTTAACACGTTGTCTTGTGGTTTATTAATTAAAGCAATATTTGCCTTTTTACTTTCTTATACGTAGTAAGGAAATATGATGCAGATGTCCACGTTTTAAGTTCGCCTGATACCGAAAAAGTGGTTTTTGGCAAACGTCTCTCACCTCATTTTTAGACTAAAAAAATTAAAATATATTCTAAAACAGCAAAATTTTGCATTTCGTATTAATTATTACATTATAACATGATTTAATGTATGTCGTGATATTATAAATTTATTCTTACAAGTTTATAACATAAAATAATACATATACCGGGTGTTTGTTTAAGCTCGGCCACCGGCCATATCTCGGCAACCATTTATCGTACAACCTCGCGGAAAAAATCTTGATAGTAAAATGGACGACGGAAATTACAACTAAAATATTTTTAAGTTTCCAAAATGATCGCAAGGGGGCGCAATTCTCAAGATAAATTAAAAATTCGATAATTTTTCATTAAATTCTAGATTAAGTAGATTGACAATTTTTCTAGCAAAATTTTTAGACGTTTTTATACAACTTTCATTTGAAACTTTTTGATCTAACTCCCATACGAAGGGAACAGGGGAGAGGGGTATGTCTGCGTACAAAAGTCGGTATAATTTTGGTTTGCACCAACGGATTTTAATGTTTCTGAGCTCATTAGATAGAGAATCTTACAAAGAATTGAAGGGCATGTAGCACCAAATTACGTGATTGTCAAAGAAAATAACAAGGGGCGCTGTTCTCAATGTATCTATATATTACTTGTTTTTTCTTTAAAATTTTAAATGGAACGGCATATTTTTAATATAGCAATATTGAAGCACATAAAAAACTGAAAAGAATGATGAAAACCGGAAGTTGCTACCTTTTTTCTTGACGAAGATATAGTCATACGAAGACAATTCAAAAAAAAATAAACAATTTTTAATATAAATTTATTTATTTATTGCGAGTAATAACTTTATTTTAATTTTAAGTGGCACTAGACAGTGTATAGTTCGCTTTCACTTGAATTTTCATCATAGTCTTCCATAAATGTATTTATTTCAATCTTCTCCCCGATTTTTTAATTCTTGCATATGTTACATTAGATGCTCTTCTTAAATGTTTTTAAATTGTCTAGCTATTTTTAAATTTCATGTCTTGCCTTTTTAGACATTGAAATAAAATAATAATAATAATGATAAAAATAATAATAATAATAATAATAATATATCTTTATCACCCAACTGATATACGTAGATCTAATTATAGGAAAACAGCAAAAATAATTTCCATAACTCATGAACTAAGTCGACAATAAAGAGAGAAAAAACAATATAATATAATGCATAAGTTATAATCAAATCATTTACTCATTAGTAATGAAAGGGTACATAAATTGATATCTAAATCATCCCCGCTTGAAATGAAAGTAAATAAAAGAACCTATTATATGCCTAAACACAAATAAGAAAATATATTGACCAAGTAATATAAAGGAAAAGAAAATATATTTAAATCAGAAAGTACAAAAAAAAAAAACAAGAAAAAACTTCAACTTAACAAATGTTCAAAGTGTTCACCTTCATTTTCAATACACGTTTACTTGTCGATTAGTAGAGAGCAGAGTTACTTCCATTTCGGAGGCAGCAATTGTTGTTCTCAGCTTTTTGTGATAAACTATGTCTTTTATTCTGCCCCATAAATAAACATCAAGAACATCTGGCAAGGTGAATCAAAACTCAATAATGTCTTCTTTCGGGATAATTTAGGGAATATTTCCCCGAAGCAAGAATGCATTTTCAAAGCATTGAAAATACATTCTGTTCATGTCATAAGCTTCAAAGTTAGAACACGACATTTTACAAACTTAGTAATTATGTGCGGGCGTCCAAAAAGGCTTAATTTGCTAAATACGTACAAAAAGTTTAACTACAAGTGACACTAATATCTTTGCCTTTCGATTTTCATGGCCTAACTTGGAACTCTCATCATAATGTAATTTAGTATCACTGCGCATGCCATGTTGTATGATGAAAATTTAAAAAAAGAAAGCAAACTACACTGTTCACTATTATTATTTTATTTCAATGTTGGAAAGGATAAGAAATGATATGTAAAAAATAATAGCAAGAGTATTTAAAAACATTTAAAAGGAGAATCTAACGTAACATAAGCAATGAATTAAAAAATCGATAAGAAGATTGAAATAAATACATTTAGCGAAGAGTATGATGAAACTTCAAGTGAAAACGTACTATACACTGTCTAGAGACCCTATTAAAATTGAAATAAAATTATTACTTCTAATAAATAAATAAATTTATATTTAAAGAGTTTTATTTTTCTGGATTCTCTTCGTCAACAAAAAAGGTAGCAACTTCCGGTTTTCATCGTTCTCTTCAGTTTTTTATGTGCTTCAATATTACGATATTAAAAATATACCGTTCTATTTGAAATTTTAAAGAAAAAACAAGAAATATACATACATTGAGAACAGCGCCCCCTGTTATTTTCTTTGACAACCACGTAATTTCGTGCTACATGTTCTTGAATTCTGTGTAAGATTCTCTATCTAATGAGCCCAGAAACATTAAAATCCGTTGGGGCAAACCAAAGTTATACCTACCTTTGTGCGCAGACATACCCCCCTCCACTCTCCCCTTCGTATGGGAGTTAGATCAAAAAGTTTCAAATGAAAGTTGTATAAAAACGTCTAAAAATTTTGCTAGTAAAGTTTTTAATCTATCTTAATCTAGAATCTAATGAAAAATTATCGAATTTTTAATTCATCTTGAGAATTGCGCCCCCTTGCGGTCATTTTGGAAATTTTAAAATATTTTTATTGTAATTCCCGTCATCTATTTTACTATCAAGATTTTTTCCACGAGATTGTACGATAAACGGTTGCCGAGATATGGCCGGTGGCCGAGCTTAAACAGACACCCGGTATACATACAAGGTCCCATGCTTGAACATCTGTGTTCAATTTCTCACAAACTCTCAAAACGAAAAGTTTTAATCTAAAATAAAATTAAAGTAGACGGGAGAGGACATTTAATAAAATTGTGAAGAAAATGTGCGGTCACGTCACATTTTTTTAAATGGATTGTTACATTGTAACATGATGAATATCCATGATGTTTGTGCACATGTGAAAGTATATCATTAGTAGCATCGCAAATTTTTTCTACAACTGATTAGCCAAAATAAATAGTTCTTTTAAAGAATTATATTCATTAAATAAATCGCTGCAATCGTAAATATTATATCGTGAAATTAATAAACATACATCTTTTATCGAAAATTTTATTGAAAGTAAGAATACCTTAGACAAAATTTGAATAATTAAAATTAAAGTCTGGTGTAGTTGGAACTATGCAATTAATGGGTAATCATGTAATAAAATTTAATTAGGATTGTAAAATTAATTACTCTAACCTTTACCATAATAAATTAAAACAAGAATTGTAGCAGATATCAAATTTTTAATAATTAATATATAATAGTAATTAATTAATAAAAAAATTGAAGAAAATGGTTATGCGATTTTGGTCTTATAGTTTGTTTCCTTTTCGCAATAATAAAAACCTTAGTACGACATATAATAGTATATTATGCAACGAGCATTTAATGATAGCTATTTAAGACACGAGTAAAAGAATTGCAATACGAGGCGAAGCCGAGTATTGTAATGAATACGAGTGTCTTAATAGCCATTAAATGCGAGTTGCATACACTATTTTTTCTACGACCACATAATAAAACATATTTTTTGAACAATCCATTTCATAAATTGAGGTTAAAATTTTCCGTACGTTTTTGTGAATTTGGCTGGTAATAAATTGTTCGTGGCTACTAAGGCTTGTTCCATAATTTCTGGTGGAGTCAATTATTACATTTCACTGTCATTATCCCTCATTTTTACCGTTTATATTTTCAAAAAAGCACAAATTTTAAGTAAATTGCAGAGAACGGTCACATTTATTTAATTTGTATATCTGTCAGATATGTAGTCGCCATATTGAATATTGTTTGAATATTGAAATGTCGCATTCGTATTGGATATAAACTTGTATCGTAATGAAAAATCTGTATTCCTATTGGATATAAACTTGTAACATAATGAAAATCTGTATCGTAATGAACATCTTTATAGTACAGGTTCGGCATATCTAATAATACAATTAAAGTATGGGAGTAGAAAAAATCCATTATCGTCCATATACTCTTGCATTCTTGATTGCATAGAAATTATTACAGTTTCACATAAGTTATAGCTCGGTTAACATCTGATGGCACCTGGGATGCGCAAAGGTGTGGCTTAAATATATATCATGTGCGTTAAAAACATCGGTATCGAAAGTAATACACTACGATAGACAAAGTGCAACTAAATTAAATACGGACTAATGTTTTCAAGTTGGTCCTTAACCCTTCATATGTAGCGAAATCTATGTCTATCTCACTGACTTCATGCTGCTTTCTCCTTTTTTGTCTCAAAATATAGCTATACTTCCTCTGAAATGCTCCCATACAGATTGTGCATATTGAGTAATATTTTCTATATTAACTTGAACTCTATCATTATTAGCATTCCTATTCGGCACCATAGCACTCCATATATTTTCAATGGGGTTCGGATATGGAGATTTTGCCGGCCAATCAAATACTTCTACGTTATTTTCGTTAAATAAATAAAAAAAATAAAAGAAAGTAAGAGTGTTACTTCCGGTCCGAATTTTGATTTTTTTTTTATATAACAATTATTCCAAATGTGGCTCAAACAATTTTGTATTTTTAATAAATCTGACTAGAATGCAAAATTTGTGAGATTTTCCAAAAAACCGCTATTTGATGAGTAGAAGCATTACTTCCGGTCCAAATTTTAAAATTACTTTTATAGAAAAATTGTTCCAAATGTAGCTCTAATTACTTTTGCAGTTATAATACATTTATATAGAATGTATAAAAAAAACTGCTATTCGATAAGAGTAAAGTCTTACGTCTGGTTCGAATTTTCAAATTTCTTTTATACAAAATTCGGGCTCTAAATATTTTCGTATTCTAGAAAAATCTGTAAAGAATCAATAATTTGTAAGATATTTGCTAAAAACCGGTTTTTGTTAAGATATGAAGGCCTACTTCCGGTAGAAATTTCGAAAAAAAAGCCTTTCTAAAATTCACATTTTAGTACCTACTTTTGTATTCTTTAGAAATTTCTCTAAACTTAGTAGTTGACGACGTATTAGTAAATTTTGATTTTTTTAGTGAAGTAAGCTAATATTTCAGTGAAGTAAACTAATTCAAAATATCAGTGTTGATCGGGAAAAATATAATTTTTAATAATTCTAAACATTTCCTTATTAGAGAATATAACAATTTTTACTTTTTATAAGAAAAACATGGATTGTTATAATACCAAATTGTTTAAGTATTATTTTAGTATTCAGTTAAACGTTGTTATTATAAAGAAAAAGCTTCAACATCTAAAATAAATACAAATCACTCCCAGAAGAATAGTAACAAGTTCAAAGTTCCATAAAACCAAGATTTGAATGAAAAACAGTGGATCTCCCTGTTGAAATTAAAATAAAAGGCTAAAGAATAAAATAAAAGCCAGAAAGATATTGAGGAACATAAAAATGATATTTTCTAATAAAGTACCTAGCATGAACGTTATCAGACAATAAATTATTATGAATAAACACAATTATTTCAAATATATTGGCTTATAGTATATGGCCGATGTAGTTTCTTTTACAAAGCAATTTAATACATAGCGTAATACAATCTTTTTCTTTTAATTGTATTTAACATTTAATTATATTTGCATTCAAAATATGTGTTTCATTCGTTACTATATATATGACATGTATATATTCGTGCAGATTGTAGAATAAAGTCTTTAAAAACTTCAGAAAATATAAACCACACTCATATGAAGTACAATGGCTTATTCATGCTTTATAAGATTTACGACGCATGTTTTTTGCTTGTCCCGTTCCGAACTCGAACATTAGAATGTTACTATCGTAGAACTTGGGGATCTATTTTCAATTTACACCGGCCATTTCAAAAGAAACCAATTGTACAGTTGAATCCCGCTATAACATACCATCAGAGGTAGGTCCATTTAAGTATGTTTTATTGGATGTCTGCAATTAAAAAACACAACTTTTATTTTTAAGAGTAAAAATTCATACAGGTGCGTCCAGCAAAATGCAAAAAAAATCGAATCCAAAGTGATGTGGTTTCTTATAGGGAAAAATATTTTAAAATGAGTTTTAGGAGAAACACTAAAAAATGTTGTTTGTATGGAAACCCCTGTTGGTAAATAAATAAAACCTGTAATCATGTAAGATGAGATAAAAAAAACTTGAAATTATGTTGAGTTGTTGATTTTAAATATGACGAATGTTATATCAATATCATAGCCATTACCCGCGTAGAGAGATGGGCAAAATAGGGGAATACGGTTCAGTTTCACTCAGACTAAACCGACTCGTGTTTTGTCGGCTCTCGGGCACCGTCAAAGAGATTGGAATATACTAGAGCAGTGGTTCTCAACGCGGGCGGTAGCGCCCACCAGTGGGCGCTGGAGGATTTTGGGTGGGCGCTGTACGGTGTAAAGGTAAAGCTACACTATACAGTAAAAAATTAGTAAAATTATACAAAAATGCAAAATGTTTAATATCCGCGCTCACCAATGTTCCTATTATGCATTATTAACCCCATCGTTGCTATGGTTACGTACATGCTGTTTGTATTTCTGTGCTTAACTATGTTATTGTATGTATGACGCAACGCGCGGACTCTGTGAGTCAACGTGAGTATAGTGGACCGCATCTCGAATGTTCCAAGGTCGAGAGAGTTCGACTTCCAGAGAATTCCATGCAGTGCGGTATATATAGCGAAGTCATTATTCGCATGATTCATTCTATTTACGATAGTCAGCGATAACGTTCGAACAGGGACAAATATTCAGTGTGCGATAGTTGTGTGATTAATTAACAGAGTGTTAATCAAAAATATTGTACATTTAGCACACACGGTTGTTATAAAATAAACAATATATATTTGAGCTGAATTAAAACTAGGTAGAGCAATTTTTATAATCGAAAACCGTTTATTACAGGTAATAATCATTTATTGATGTTGGTAATGTTTTTAATAACTCAAATTATTTTAGAAATGTAACTTATGCAAAATACTGGCCCCTCCAGGCAAAAAGCAGAAGGTGGTACGCCAGTATTCGGTCGACTATATAGCCTTCGGTTTCGTACCAAGCCCAGCGGATCGCACAAGACCGATGTGCCTCATTTGTTCCAATGTCTTCCCAAATGAAGGTATGAAACCCTCTCGTATGCGTGACCATCTAGAAAAGATGCATTCGGACAAAAAGGACAAGCCCGCGGAATACTTCAAGAAACTGCGTGATGACAGGGAGAAAACTACCCCGTCCATTTCGTCTGCTTTTGCCAAGGTGACAGAGATTCAGCGTGATGGCCTGCTGGCATCGTATAACATTGCATATATGATTGCAAAGGCTGGCAAGCCGCACACTGTGGGGGAAACACTGATTCTGCCTGCCGTGAAAGAGGTGATTTCGACTGTCTTAGATAGGAATGCGACAGAAATAGTGAAGGCTATCCCCCTTAGCAACGACACGATCTCCAGAAGAATAGATGAGATGGCAAGTGATGTCGAAATCCAGTTGGTGGACATTCTCAAGAAGACCAACTTTTCCATGCAGCTTGATGAATCGACTTTGAGTGATAACACTGCCCTTCTCATGTCTTACGTGAGGTACTTCGACGAAACTGGGGAACAAAAGAGGACATGTTGTTTGCAGAGTCCTTACCCCTTGACACAACTGGTACATCCATCTTTGCTGCTGTCAAGAAGTACTTTGAAGAAAAGGAAATCCCGCTAATCAACATTCACTCCTGCGCAACAGATGGAGCACCAGCAATGGTTGGGCGATACAAGGGGTTCCTTGCTCTTCTCAAGAAGGAGCATCCAGATATCATCTGCATACATTGCGTAGCACACACAGAGCATCTTGCAGCGAAACGGCTGACCCCCAGTCTTCATGACTCTCTCAATCTCGTGATCACGGCCGTGAACGTAATAAAAACAAATGCAAAAAGCGATCGACTATTCCGCAACCTCTGCCAGGAAAATGACGAGATCTACAATCGGCTGCTGCTTCACACCGAGGTGAGATGGCTCTCTAAGGGCAACTGCTTGGCTCGATTCTGTGAAATGTTCGATTCAGTTGTTACTTTCCTGCAAGTCAAACATGAGAAGTTGGCCGGTGAGCTGAAGAAACACAAATTCGACATTTTCTACTTGGCTACAATCTTCAGGAAACTCAACGAGTTGTCTCTCCAGATTCAAGGTAAACTGGTAACACTCATCGACTGCAAGAGCGCAGTGACCACCTTTATCGACAAGCTGGCCCTTCTCCGCAGTAATATCGTTAGGAAAGAACTTTACCAATTTAGTGAAATTAATCAAATGACAGAGACACCCACAGATGAAGATCTTCTTCGATATGGGGCTCATCTTCAGCAACTAAAAGAGGACCTTACATCGCGCTTCCAAGACCTCATCGAACTGGATGTACCTGCCTGGATCACTGACCCGTTTGGAGTCGTGCTGGAAGACGTTGACGTTAAATTGCAGGAGGAGTTGGTGGAACTTCGCAACAACGAGGACTGCAAAGTCCGAATCAAAACAGGCTTCAAGAAACTCTGGCAGAACCACAGCATGGCAGGACTATTCCCTACAATGTGGGGAATTGTTCACAAGCTTCTTCTCACGTTTCCGACTTCATATTTAGTGGAAACCGGATTTAGCGCGGCTACATTTCTGCACTCAGACAAGAGGAAAAGGCTGGACATGGTCAACAGAGGGGACTTGCGGCTTTATTTGTCTCTGCTGACTCCTCGCGTGAAAGAGCTGGTGAGCAAGCACCAACCTCAAGGATCGCATTAGTGAAGACTGCATGGGTTGGGCTCACAAATTTATTAATTTAATTTTGTTAAATAAAATTCAATATTTCAATAATAATTTTTGTTTGTATTAATTAATATTTTTAAATAAATTTAGAGGTAGAATTTATTACTTCTTGTTTTAATTACTGTGCCCAGGTAGTCCATAATCCATAGTCGTAGTCCATGACGTGTCCCTTCGCGATTTTCTGCAGTGGGCGCTGGGATCTATACAAAATCCAGTAAGTGGGCGCTAGGCGAAAAAAGGTTGAGAACCACTGTACTAGAGGAAGTATCAAGCTGCAATGTTTGGCCGCAACAACTGCAGGTAAGGGGAATTGATACATTTCCAAGCGATTATAGTCCTTAAGGAAATCCGACGGCGTGCTGTCATTGGTCAAAATGTCGTGCTCCTACTTGGTTCGTATCATTTCGTTAAATTCTACACGAATTTGTTTTAAAAGTGTTTGTGCTTTGTGATATGTAATAACGCAAATTAAGCACTTTTAATGCGAAATACATAACAATGGTGCGATTGTGCTATTTGTGTAAACGTCGATACGAAAAGGCATCCACTCGAGAACATCCAATCAGCGCTCTATATTTAAACCGTGTTAAACACGTAAAGTTAAATTTTTAACCAACTTACTTATGATATGATCGACTGGATGCCTTTTCGTATCGACGTTTACACAAATAAAACAATTTCACCATTTTTACTATGAATTTCGCATTAAAAGTGCTTAATTCGCGTTATTACATATCACGAAGCACAAACACTTTTAAAACAAATGCGCGTAGAATTTAACGAAATCATAGGAACCAAGTACGAGCACGACATTTCGACCAATGACAGCACGCCGTCGGATTTCCTTAAGGACTATAATCGCTTGGCAATGTATCAATTCCCCTTGCCCCACCTGCAGTTGTTGCGACCACTTACCTCGCCTACAAGCTGCAGTCAAGCTTCCTCTAGTAGAATAATAAAATAAAACACCTTTTTCACAAAAATTAGTTTAATTAACTATATTATTTTTATATTTCACAAGTGCTCAACATATATTACTATTCCTCTAGTATATTCCACTCTCTTTGGGCACCGTATTCCTTATCGGTTTCCCCGAGAGCCGATAAAACACGAGTCGGTCTAGTCTGAGGGAAACTGAACCGTACGTATTCCCCTATCTCGCTTTACTGAAAATTTTCGACCTCGAGATTTTTGCAGATGTCCACGTTTTGAAGTCCCCTGATACCGAAAAAGTGTTTTTTAAAAAAAAAATCTGTGTGTCTGTCTGTGACCACGATAGCGGTCAAACCGCTGGAGATATCAATTCCAAATTTTGTATTTACGTGTATAATCTCCCTCTTGATATCTGATTAATTTTTCAGTAAAATCGGTAGACCGGAAGTAGCAGTTTACTTCAGTGAAAAAATCGAATTTTGCCAATATTTCGTCAACTACTAAGTTTAAACAAATTTATAAAGAATTCATATAATTCATAAAATTAAAATTGAGATTAATTTCATTTAAAAAGTTTTTCGAAATTTCGACCGGAAGTAGGTCTTTTACTCTTATCGAAAATCAGTTTTTTGCGAATATTTCCCAAGTCACGCTTTTTAGACAAGTACGTTACGAGTATAAAAGTATTTACATAATAATTTTAAATATCTTTTGTATAAAAAAAAATTCAAAATTCAGACCGGAAGTACCACTTTTACTCGTATCGAATAGCGATTTTTTACAAATATGTCGTAAGTTATATATTCTATATATATTTATCAAGAGTACGAAAGTATTTAATTCTAGATTTGTAATATTTTTTGTATATATGAAATTTTAAAATTCGACCGGAAGTAACAATTTTACTCTTAGGGAGGGAGACACTTTTTTCCGAATATCTTGCAAAGTATGTATTCTATAGCGATTTATTAAGAGAATAGAAGTACTTAGAATAGGATTTTGAATAATTTTTGTGTAAAAAAATTCTTAAAATTGTATAGTTTGAAACGCTCATACCTATAAGAAAGTCGTGTGGTGGCCACACCTCATTTTTTTCTTTTGGGGTTACCTAAAGCAAAAAGTGTACAGAGAAACAATGGGAAATGATTTAAATTATCCAAAAATGCGAATTACGGAGGTCTGTTCGAGAAATGTTGAACAACGTTTACAAACCATTTAGAAAAAGAGTTTAAGATTGCGCGGGATGTGGAGGATATTATGTGGAATAATGTTACAGTTTAGTGGTCATCCTTTCATATAAACGCAAAAACAATAAAAGCGTTATCGAAATGATATTTGCCTTATGTTTAACATTAATAATGTAATATCACATTCAAACTTTACCAATTTTATTTTTTTCAAGTGGTTACTGAAAAAGTGGCCACTGTACCAGCATACTTACGTCCATAAATATTTGTGCAGTTACGCCCAATTTTTTTTTGTCAATTTGAGGCATTTATTTGACACTTGAATATATTTTTTTAATATTGCGTTACTACAATTTTTATCATCTCTGGTGATCACTCTATGCTAATTATTAAATAACTAGACGTTTATCACTGCATAGAAAACATCGTGTACACTATTTATTCGCTAATTAAAATATTTATTACGAACAGCATAAAATGTTGTCGCTTCAATTTGCGCAAAGTGTATGATGCAGACAACCTGTGTACAGAATACGAATAATTTTGAACGTGATCTACCTTAAATAATGATCAACGAAAATTGTAAAAGTGTAAAAATTGTAGCACTATAAAATGCTACCACGCCTGCTTCGTTTTAATCTTCGCACGTTGTATCATACATTTCATATTATGAAAATTACATTCAATTCGCGTCGCCTGTTCTATGGATAAAAAATGCGAAGTGGCAAAAGTTTTTCCAGAATAATTTACGAGATACACATTTTCAAAAGCTCTTTCGGATTAGAATAAAAAAGTGTTAATTCTGGTTCAAATTTATGATTTTTTTTATAAAAAATTAATCCAATCAGATCTTGATATGAAGATTAAACTCCTAACTCCTACTAATAGCTTAACCGTTCGACTGCTATCGTAGTTAGAAGGAAGGAGAAATGGCGGTGCTTGCAAGAACCACTTCTTCGTTATGAAGGCATTTCATAGCATGAACATCTATAGAAATTTTGAGGTCGAAAGTGATGTAATACCTACTTCTGCTACGTATAAGAAAGAAGAGATAAATTTCCTGAAGCCTTCTTTATAACTGGATGAAGTATAAAAACAATGTGCTTCTTTGATAATCAAACATCCCTAAAAGTAAAACTGTGCTAGAGGTTTAAATTAGTTATTTACGAACCAAGTGCGTGAAATCAAATTTCGCGAATGAGTGACCAGTTTAAAGCGCGAGCCGAAAGGCGAGCGTTTTATGGACACGAATTCGCGAAATGTTTCACGCACGAAGTTTGTACAATATTTTTTGTACGAGAACTATAATAATAATACATATTGTTAAATACGTTATCGTTTATGACACACTACTAATCTCTTGATATTAATTAAAAAAAATTGAGTTGGCAGTATTGATTATTTGAAGTGACATTTAATTTAAAATTATCAAATTCAAAAAATTCCATACAAAATAAAAACCTCACCAACAACATGAATTCTGATAATGAAATGCAATGTACACCGCCTGAAATTCGCGAAGCTGCCAATATTGCAGTGGATAATTTATTACCCATAAAATCAAAAAACGTATACAAAAACACTTATACTAAATTCGTAACTTGGGCTAGATCTAAAAATATACAAAAATACTCCGAAAATTGTTTGTTAGTTTATTTTCAAAATTTACAATCAAATAAATCATTATGGTCCACTTATTCTATGTTAAAATCATGCTTAATAATATATGATAATACGGATATATCTAAATATGCAAAACTCATAGCGTATTTAAAACAGACAACCAAGCAACATCAGCCTAAAAAATCAGCAGTATTAACCGAAGAACAAATTACTAAATTTATTGTTGAAGCACCAAATTCTTTGTTCCTACTAATGAAGGTAAAGTCATTTCCGTATATTTAAATTCCATACAACACTATATATATGTATTTATAGGCTGTATTAATATTGGGTATTTCTGGAGCGTGTCGACGTGAAGAACTTTGCAAAATGTCATTGCGAGACATAGAATTTAAATCGAATTTAATTATCGTAACAATTCCAGAAACTAAAACAGGTAACAGCCGTACATTTGCTATCATTAAGCCCGAATGGATTACATTAATTCGGCAATATGCAAATTTAAGACCGGACAACCAGCATCGATTCTTTTTAACATATCGCAATGGCAAGTGTGTTTGTTCACCTGTTGGTCTTAATACAATTGGCAAAATTCCAATGCGAATAGCTGAGTACCTTCAGCTTGATAGCGCAAGTAACTTCACAGGTCACTGTTTCCGAAGGAGTTCAGCGACATTGTTGGCAAATCAAGGAGGTGACTTGCTTACAATTAAAAGGCATGGTGGATGGAAATCATCTACGGTTGCAGAAGGATATATCGAAAATTCTCTGCATAGTAGAATTCAATTAGCTAAAACAATGACCCCGTTAGAGATATCGACTCCGCCTGCAACTTGTTCGACATCTGAAATACAAGATATATGTAATAATACAATCAACGTTACTCTACCTTCGCAATCAAGATCAATTCAAACAAACCAGTTAATCCCTGGGGTATCAATCTCTGGTTGTCAAAATTGCCCAATCAAAATTTTTAATAATTGTTCCGTTTCAATTTCTGAAAAGAATGAATAATGGTAATTTATATAATATTTGTTACTGTTCTGACATTGAATTACATACCTTCCAAATATAACAATTTCTATTTCATTTCCTTTTATTTTCATAGAAAAACAACGAACTGGGTAGCATATTATTAAGGTTAGGGATTTATGATTTTAAAATGTGACTAAATTAATTAAGTTCTGGGTAGTACCAACTTTACTTTTACGCACTCGTGTTTAAAGTGACTTTTTACGCACGCAAATCGAATCGTGAAATGACAGGTTTTGATATGCGAGTACAAAAAGAATTTTAAATCCAGAGAAGTATCTCGAAATACAAAATAGAAAATATACAAGACGATATTAAGACCAACCTCATCCTATGAATGCGAGACGTGGGTTCTAAATCGCAAGGATCAAAGAGAATAAGGATTTAGAAAAAGACAATAATTGGTCAGATATTTGATAGCAAAGAACGGAATATAGCTGGACAAAATGAAGGTATTTAGAAGTGTATCAACTTTATAGAGAAAATGCCACGTGCAACGAATGGATAATAAAAGATATGTAAAGAATATTGCCTGGAGTGTCCCGGGATGTGCAAAAGAGAAAGACCAATAAATATATGAACAGAAGCAATGGAAGAAAACCTCAAGCGAAAGCAGATTAGAAACAAGAGAGCAACTTGGCATGGACAGGAAGAGGACTTAGATTACATTCCTTCAGATGAGTAAAAAATTAAAAAATTCTTGAATTCTAAGATTTCTACCATTTGAACTTCTCGTTCCCATTTTACAATTTTTCTTTAAATTTAATTATACCTGAATACATCCCAAAATTATTTGACAACTTTCGGGTACTTCAGCCCAGACATATTTCGAAAATTTGTAAGCATATGCATGTGCATGCCTTTACATTTTTATTTTAAATGTTTTACGACGTATTTTTTATTTATATGGTATTTATAAATAAATTGTTAAAATCTGTTCTGTCATTAGTGGATTTCTACTTTCTTATACGTAGTATAAGGAAGTATTGTGATGATGAAAATTTTCGACTTGATGTCCACGTTTTGAAAAAGTGATTTTTAAAAAATGTCTCTCTCTGTGTGTGTATGTGTGATAGCAGTCAAACCGCTATAGCTATCAATTCCAAATTTTGTATTTACAAATTTTGCCAATATTTCGTCAACTACTAAGTTTAAACCTATTTATAAAGAATTCATATGTACTCAAAATTTGAGAATTTTTTTATTAAAACAGCTCCTAAGTAGGTGTTTTACTCTTATCAAAAATCAATTTTTTGCGAATTCGCAATCTCGCAAGTAACACTTTTACTCTTATCGAATAGCGATTTTTTGCAGATATGTTGTAAATTATGCATTCTATATATATTTATCAAGAGTACAAAAATATTTAGTGCTGGATTTGCAATATTTTTTGTATACATAAAATGTCATAATCCGGACCGGAAGTAACACTTTTATTTTAAGCGAATTAGCACTTTTTTTTCGAATATCTTGCAAAGTATGCATTCTATAGAGATTTATTAAGAGAATAGTAGTAAATTGTATAATTTGAAACACTCATACGTATAAGAAAGTCGTCTGATTGCCACACGATTTTTGTATGTGAATACTTTCTAGTATATTTCGGGGTTTGTTATTAGTTTCGAATATTATAATAGATGCTTAATAGATGAAGAAATGATTCTTTTGATTTACGTATCTTTAATGCGACACTATTTAAAACTAGAAAAGTCTCTGCTGTTACAATCGAGTATAAGACGCAGGAATGTGGGTGAATTCAGCGACAATAAAAATATTTTTTACAGGAAGTCTTATGTTTCATTACCAATATTTCGCACATATTAAACCTGTGCTGCTTCATCAGAGCCAACTATAGTCTAATAGAGAATATTATAATTAATACAGAATAGACAGATAATTAATATTATTACTTAGAGATCGGCAGTCAGGGGTATAATTTATATATTATAAATAGTTATAAAATAACCATATACGTAACTATTTATAACATATAAATTCTGCCAATATACCCCTGACAGCCGATCACTATTATTTCTTACAAATATGACTTTACATGTGTTACAGGCATTGATATCATAAAATATGAAAAGTACCTACATTATTTAAAAAAATAATATATCAACATTTCACAGAAAAAAACGATATGTTAATTGCTTGACATTCAAACAGCGATAACAAATATATTTGCAATTGATTGTATTTAGGAAAAACAAATTTACTCCCAATATTAGCACTGGAAACAACACTATAATTGAAGCAAGACTGCAAACATTAACATATTGTTTCTTGTGATTTTAAAAAGATGAATAAGATATAATACATGATTAAAATCTTAAGATACTGAATTTGAATTTTATGAATTTTTACTTTCTTTTACGTAGTATGTAGGAGTGTATATATTCTGTTTCTATGCAGTTAGGAATTTTCAACCTCGAGATTTTTGGCAGATGTCCACGTTTTCAAGGCTGATACCGAAAAAGTGGGTTTTGTAAACATGTCTGTGTATTTGTGTGAGTGTGTGTGTGACCACGATAACGGTCAAACAGCTACAGCTATAATACCAGACTTTATATTTACGAGTATAATCTTCCTCTTGGGATCTGATTAGACTTTTAGTAAAATTGGTAGACTGGAAATAGTAGTTTACTTTGGTAAAAAAAATCAAAGTTCACTAATATCTCGTCATTTACTAAGTTTAGACAAAATTGTAAACAATACAAAAGTACTAAAAAATGAGTTTTAAAAAGATTTTTTTAAAAATTCTGCGAAATTCCTACCGATTTCGCAAAATTTTATGTCTCTTTCTGTCTTAGCGAAGAACTGTGTTTTGCAAATAACTCGCACACTAGGCATTCTATACAGATTTATCTGGAATACAAAAGTATTTAGATCTCAAAATGGTAGAATTTCTGTTTATAAAGAATTTCAAAATTCGGACCGGAATACTACTACTCTTATCAGATAGCAGTTTTTTGTAAATATCTCGCAAATCTTGCATTCTATACAGAGTTACTAAGATCACAAAAGTATTTAAAGCTGCATTTGCAATAATTTTTGAATAAAAAAAAATTCAAAATTCGGACCAAAAATTTCCTTTTACACAAAGGTTTATTTTATTAAGAAGATGCAGAATTTAAAAGTTTGGAACAACTTTTGTATATGCTACAGTGATGTGAATATATTATATTTAAATTTTGGACATCAGGTTTGAAGTTCACGTTATTTTACTTTGATTAACGGAAACCATATTTAAAACCCTCTCAAGAACAATATCTTAATTTGCAGTTTTGCTTCAATTACAATGTTTTTTCCAGTGCTTATGTTATTTGCAAATTTTGTTTTTTTTTAAATACCATCAATTCCGGATGGCATGTGTTTACTGCGTTTCAATGTCGAGTAAGTTAATGTTTGTTTTTTTTTCTGAGTAATGTTGATATCTTGTTTTTCTAAATGATGGACAATTTGTGTTTTACAATTTCAACTTTAATGGGCGACTTAATGTGTATTCAACATAAACATGAAGCATTATGAGTTATGACCATCCATTTTGTATTTATCGGGGCGCATCGATTCCGGTCCGCGGTTAGAGTAAAATTCATCCTATACCTCGACTCCGGTCCGGTAGATTTTAAGAGATGGGTATCCTTAGGTAATGACCTCGATTCCCGTCCGACTTATTGTTAATTAAAAGGAGATTCTCTACTTTTGCGGTATTCACCATGACACTATCCAAAAAATCCTGTGTATCAATTGTCGATTTCGGTAATTTAGGCATTAGTTTCAATTTTTTTCGCGAAATGGAATTGCTAATAAATTTAATGTCGCGTTTACTTAATGTAGAAATAGTTTCTGCTTGTTCAACTATTTCTTTATGAATTAGTTTTGATGGTTTTATAGAAATATCTTCAAGCTTTTCTCTTTACCCCATTGCTAACTTTTTGTCTATTTAAAACACTATCAGAAACATTTTCATGTTTATGTTCACCTGTCACTTTCTAAAGTACTCCTTTTTTTGTTTCACCCAAAGTGTACAGTTTCGCCTTGCATTCTTTTGTAAAGCAACACCAACACATTTCACCAGTTCTTTTTAATTGTTTATATTGACAAAACTTGAAATTTTTGTAAACAATTAATGGTTTGCCACGTTCACTTAACATTACTTCAAGAGCCATTTTAACACTGTTTCTAAATTTCTTGGTGTAGACTAAGTAAAAATATTTACAAGCAGGGCATTTATGATGTCATTGAGGTTGTTAACCGGACGGGAATCGAGGCAAGGGATTAACTTTCTTTGGTCCCTGAAAGGGTCGAATTGACCGTGGACTGAAGTTGATGATCGGCCGTATTTATATATAGCCTGGTTTTGCAATATTCTCTTCCCAGAAGTCATTAATTATTTTTCGGTAGTTTTCGGTAATTATAATCCTTGTTATTTGACTATAAATGGCCCTGATGAAGCACGGATTATTATGTGAGAAATATTTTTAATAAAAAGAGACTTCCTGTAAAAAATATTTTTACTATTTCTGGATTCCCCAACCCATCATTATTGTCTTTTACTTTCTTATACGTAGTATAAGGAAGTATTGTGATGATGAAAATTTTCGACCTCGAGATTTTTGCAGATGTCCACGTTTTCAAGTCCCCTGATACCAAAAAAGTGGTTTTTAAAAAATGTCTGTGTGTCCGTCTGTCTGTGTGTGTGTCTGTGTGTGTGTCACCACGATAGCGGTCAAACCGCTACAGATATCAATTCCAAATTTTGTATTTACGAATATAATCTCCCTCTTGAGAACTGATTAGATTTTGAGCAAAATCAGCAGATCGGAAGTAGTAGTTTACTTCAGTGAAAAAATCGAATTTTGCAAAAATTTCGTGAATTACTAAGTTTAAACAAATTTATAAAGAATTCATATGTACTTAAAATTGAAATTGTGAACAATTTTATTAAAAAGGTTTTTTGAAATTCCTACCGGAAGTAGGTCTTTTACTCTTATCGAAAATCAGTTTCTTGCAAATATTTTGCAAGTCATGCTTTTTAGTCAGGTACGCTACGAATATAAAAGTATTTAGAACTTAATTTCCAATATCTTTTGTATAAAAAAAATTTCAAAATTCGGACCGGAAGTATCACTTTTACTCTTACCGAATAACGATTTTTTGCAAATATGTCGTAAATTATGCATTCTATGTATATTTATGAAGAGTACAAAAGTATTTAGAGTTAGATTTGGAATATTTTTGTATAAATGAAATTTCAAAATTCGGACCGGAAGTAACACTTTCATACGTATAAGAAAGTCGTGTGGTGGCCACACCTCATTTTTTACTCCTGAGTTACATGAATGAAGAGTTGTAGGTTGTTGAGTGTATTTTAAGACATAAAAATCATCAGTGATATGGCACTGTAATAAGTTGATGAGGTCATATTAACCCAAAGAAAATGAGACTTCTGAGGAAAATCAAAGAAAAGACCACAAGAGATAAGGTAAAATGTGAATATTACTGGAGATTCTAATGTCATAGGTCATAGTGAACAAAACGTCGGCAGTACAAGCAGAGACGGCGACGCGGTTTCAACCCAGAAACCAAACAGGTATTACAAGAGATTGGTGAATTTAAAGCCTCTCAAAAACAGAATACAGCTGATATCGTTAATAAAGGTTAATTGTATGAGACAGGAACTCACGTGAAAACATAAGAAAAGACCAAAGAAAACATGGATAAAGGAGAACAAAAGCTAAAAATCTTGTAAAAGCCATACCTACAAAATCCTACACCTAATGGATTTCAGGACTAAGCCATTTCTTCTACTAGACGCTGACAGTATAATGAAATTTTTGTGTCAAGTAGAAATATCGAATTTTTCAAATTAAAAAAAAATCAAAATTCTATTATTAAATCAACTTATTTCTTTTTCATTCTGTTCGAAACTGTACGTAAAATAACAAATTAACTGACGAGTGTTCAATTACAAAATAAAATTTTATTTGCGGTATATATGTTTTATCTTTGAAACTTATTACGTTACATGATGATGAATGTGGGGGTATAATGAGAATAATGGACAATTTATAATAAAGCATAGATTACACATACACGGGTGCTACGATATTAAAGTTGGTCCATTAATAATAGCCGGTGATTGTCAGATAACACCAGTTATAATAAATTCATTTATCGGGACACGAAAGTGAGTCCGTATCTCACATTTCGTGTATATCAATGCCAATTTCATTATTTATTATAATATTAACGATAAGGGAGTAACGTTTCCAAATAACTAAACTAATTTCATTACCTATGTTATGTGTACATATTTTGTTTTAATAAATATTATCAATCATAATAACACTGCATATACTTTCTGCTCTAGCTAATAGCTTATACTGCGTCTATACGAGTCTGCGTTAGATTAATAACGTATACAACTCTGACGGGAAAATCTGACAAGCTAAATTTGTCAATCTCTTCGAGCTTGAATCCGCCTCTTTTGCATCCGCTGTCAACTTTATTACAATTTCCTGTCGAACGCGAGCATTGCCCTGATGCTTTTTATAATGTTCGGTTTTTTTAACTTTTGACGCGCCCTGTATATACGTCTAATTTAAAGTTTTTCACAAACTCTCATTTCTACAGTTTAGTTAGTTGACGTTTATTTGTTCCTACAAACTTCAAATCTGCGATACAAAATTGTCAAATTCAATGTCATTGTTGACATAAGTAAATGTGGCAATTGTATTTAATATTTTGTTTTTGCATTAGGGACCATTTTTATAATATAGAAAACTCGTTATTTTTATTATTATACTTACATGTGATAAGCATTGTATTGACAATTTATAGTAATAAAGAGAGAAGGATGGGAGATATTTTATCATGTGCCGTCGACATATAGAAAAGAACGGTACAACAGTAAATTGGTAATAAAAACAATAATACGTATCTTATAGGTGTCACATTTCATCTACCAAAAACCACACTTGAACTCTTGAACATTTTGATTTCTTTACCATTACATAATCACATCCTGTCTGTTCTTGAACTTCGTAAATTTAGAGTCTGTATTCACTGAAAAAAACAAACGAAAATATCGTTCCGGTTTTACCGCTTCGCTTACGTTCTCAGGTGATCAGTCAAATAAATGCAGTGTTAATCCCTAAACTGGCCCAAATTAGTAGCCTTTCTCGCGTTTAGACTTGACAATTGGTCGATGAATGTGACTATTTAGCATTTTAGTATATTGTCTCTGGATACTTTTTGTATTCCATAGCATATCTCTCCACGATCCATTTCTTTGGATATTTCTAGTATTTAACGAACAAAACCTGCAAACGTTTAAGACTGTAATTCTTAAATGTGCATTTCTAAATGTTACAGGATATACACATATTCATTCATATTGCTGTGACATATAAATATTTATTCTAAATAACAATATTGCCATATAATTTATATGCTGTGACAACATATATTTGTGTGTATTACCACACGTAGGGTATAGTCTTTTGTACACATTATACTCTTTAAATTATTCTTTACACACCAAGAACTTATAATTGGTTTTGTATTTTTTATCTTATATTGTTGGGTCATGTACCTTATAACTATTGTGGGTCCTGGCAATGTTTGTGGTTCCTTCTTATTTGCTGATGATTTTTCTCTTGCTCATTATAGGGAAAAGGTAATAGTTTTGTTCAAAGAAAAACTGTATGTCTATTCAACATAATCATGTATTTTTTATTTTGTAATTTATGGATTCAAAAATATAGTTTCCTTTATATACACACCTTTATGCTCTAAACAAGATACATAATTGAAAAATGCTCATATCATTTATACCTAATGCCGGTTGTAATGTATGTAAATCTTTTGTTTATTTATTTATTCTATCAAACAAAATAAATATTTATCCTGCAAATAAACAAATGTAAATTTTTATTGTACATTTATGAATATACTCATCGACGTTATAATATTTATGGATAGGCTTCAATTAATTGCTTTAGACAACCATTTGCACGTGTTGTATCGAGCTCTTAATCTATGCCTTGTGAAATTCTAATTTATTATTTGCTTAATTTGAAAGAAATTAATGATGTCTAGACAATACGATGAAGAAAATGCTCATTTTCACGTAACATCTCTCCAACTGACCAACACCATTAATCCTGTTTAGTTGTAATTCCAACTATATAAATTTAAAATAAACCTTACAGGATAAATTATTTACTTGTCTATTTTTCGTCCAACAATACATTGATTAATCATTCGCACGTAAAAATCAATGTCTGTCCAACAACTCGTATAATTTCATTTTCAAAAGAAATAATAAACTTACTTGTTATCAATAAATCTATTTTGAATGTCCATTATGAGCGCTTCAAATGAATTCAAATGTATTAAATAAAATAAATTACTGTGACTATATGTGTTGAAGAAATAATGAAAAACTACAATATAACGAAAAAAAAACTATTCTTTTAAGAGATCTTCCTTTTGTAAGTGTTTTGAGAAGTTCACTTCTCGGAGGTGTTATCAGAAAGTCCGTCTTGTCGAATCTTGTCTTCCTATTTATAGCGGCAAAAATAAACTATGTTGACCATTGCGCCCTCTAGTCCATGTTTAGGTTGGTACTGGAATACACTTTTCCCGTGAAATCGCTGCCCATATGTTGCCGCCTTGGTTCACGCACACATACACATTTTGTTCTGACAGTTCACAATTCACTTAAACGTCAATATAACCTTTCAATTCAAAGGTCCCCTCTGCTTTGCACATGATTCCCAATGGTAGGTTTATTCTTGTTACTAATACCATCCTTCCTTGTACTCGTCAATGAACCTATTACCTTGTTCATTGTTTGACACATACTTTTTCTTTCCATTTATTAATGTTAGTTTTACTTTTCTTTTAGCCGAATTGTGCCTTGGCAAAATGGGAAATACGCCGAAGATAACCATTATTCCGCACTGCCTTGTCCTTGTAGAACACGTCCGCCTCTAGTCCCTGAAGTATTGTGTTACGAACAAACCATGAACACAGATACCTTTTTATTTGTGATATCAGCTTTTAAATACAAAAAATATGTCACTGCTGATTGCTTCTATGTTTAACATATTTTTATATCCTTTTTTATTAATCTAGTATTAAGCTAAGGTAAATTTTATTCTTTAATACTATCTATTTCATAAACTCTCATAACATTTTATTGCCTTATGCATATAAATTTCATTTCTTTTCATGATTTATAACCCATGCTTTTTGTGTATCTTTTCTACAAAAGAAATATATTACTTATATTTATTTTGTCTTTATTTTATATATTTCTTTATTTAATAAATTTTTATTCTACATCTTTTGTTTATATATTTATTTAATAAATTTTTATCTTGCATATTTCATTATTTACTGTTATAATAAAAATTTGACTATAAGTATGCAACTTTGTATACCTTCATGTAAGTTTTGTTGCATCGTTTTACTCAATAATATTTAAATAGGACTTTTTCTTATTTTTACTTTTATTTCTAAGCTTAAACTAATTCTTAAATCAATCTCTAAAACTATTCTTATTTTACAAGTTTGCGAGTTCACGGCATATCCCTTGGTTATTATATTTTGTCGTGAATCGTCAACAAAGATTATTATAGCATGAACGACACATATAATAACCATTGTGACAACTCGCACAAATGATTATTAATTTTCTACGTCTATATAATCATAGAGCATAGATACGTGATTAACGATACTTAATGCTAAATTTCTTATAGCTATTGCATTATTTGATGCGTCGCATCTTAAAACAAATTCTTCATTAATATCGGGTAAATTTTCTATTAATGCTTTGCAAAAATTCTCTTTCACTTCTTCAAATGCTTTGAGAGTTTCAGGAGTCCATTTAAATTTTACTCCCTTCTTTATCATTGCAATTAATGTAAGCATGAAGGCAAAATATTTCCTTTCATCCTTTTGTACTTTGCTTCTTTCATGAGTCTTTTTAAACTTGACTCCTTTCTTTCTAATTACAAATAACATTACTAAGAATGAACAATCATTTATTGAATCATTACGTATTGTTGCCAGCCAAAAAGTACGCCTCCGATCGGTCCTTTTGAACTGTTCGATATGTACACACATTGTTAATAAAAATGTAACGCTCTGTTGAGCTTCAAAATAAGGTGAGTTTCTAGAATTTAAATATTTTGGTAGTATAGTGTCCCTTTGATCACTTATACCCCTTTTGTTTATTTCGACTACAGGATTGCTAAATGTTGATTCTGTTTTTTCTATATTTTTATCTTTTAACATTTCTTTAATTTCTAATTTGACTTGTTCTTTGTATTTATTGGGGACAGGATAATTTTTAACTTTAAAAGGTTGTTTTTCATCTACTTTTAGCCTGTGTTCATAGCCTTTTGCTAAACCAGGTTTATTATCAAATAACTCTTTATGCTTGCTGACAAGATTGCTCACATGGCTTATGTATTGTTTATCGCAATTTAAATTCGTACCATCCCTATATTGCGTGAAGTCCTCACTTTGACGATGCTTCACAGGATGTGCACACTTATTGTCTAATAAACTACTATCCATTTTATTTGTGAGATTTTGTTCAGCATTATTTATATATAAATTATTAATTAATATCTCATCTTCCTGTGTTTCCTTACACCAGGAGATTATTGAATTTTTAATATGAAATGTTTTGTTTTCCATATTTATTTTTGTACCATATTGACTTAAAAAGTCTATCCCCAAAATACAATTGCTGTTCAAATTAGGCACTATTATGAATTCTGTTAATAAATTTAAACTACCTATTCTAACATTTATCCAAAAAACTTTATCTACAGTAATGATGCGTTTCTTATTTGCATTTATTAAATTTACTTTTCTTATAGGCATACAATATCCTAATTTTTCTATATCTTTACTTATAATACTACTATCTAATAAAGATAATTGCGCTCCTGTGTCTAATAATGCTTCTATCTCTTCGTTCCCTATTTTTACTGTTATGTGTGGTAATTCCGTCGTGATTTTCTTTAGATCGTCAAAGTTATATACGTTTTGTACCTTCTTTTTCTTTTTGACTGGCCTTTCTAAAAATCCAACGAAGTCGCATTTGAGTATGTAGAATTTACCCATTCTTTATTTGTCGGTAGTTGTCTTGAATCCTTGGGTATTGCACCTTTTGATTCTGTTTTTTTCTTCGTACTGATTTCTTTTTTCTCTTCACTTATTTGAACATTGTTCACTCTTCTTTCCCTCTCAGGGTTTCTTTCTTTCTTCTCATAATTCTGTTCTTTCTCCCTCTCATTTTCATAGTTTCTCGTTTTATTGTATGTATATGGATTGTTCCTATAGCTTGGCTTATTATATGTATAAGGGTTGTTTCCATAATTCTGTTTACCCTGATTTTGATTGTACCCATTATTATTGTACTGTTTATCTTGTTTGTAACGAGGTGTCTTGTTTATATGTGGATTATTTCCATTGTTGTATTTATTATTATCATTTCTGGGTGGATCGTTTGTATATTTGATATTTCCATAACTCTTGTTGTTTCCCTTTTCATCCACATCGTCTAATCTCTTGACCAGTTCCAGGAGTACTTCAATGTTATCAATTCCTTGAAGTGCCACCGCCTGTGTAACGTTGTGGTCAAAGTGTGCTGCTAGCTGTGAAACAATATCACTTTCTTCAATAGTTGGTTGGATGTATTTAAGAAAAGAATATTTTCTTATGATGTAGTTTTCTCTAGAAGATCCAGCTCTATATTTGCCAAACACTAAATCGTGTCTAATCTTCCTCTGCTGAGTCTGTCCCCAGTACTGTCTCACAAAACGAATCTCAAATTCTTTGAAATCCACTACTTCATCTATTATCATATCGTACCACTGAAGTGCATAATCCTTCAAACAACCTCTTATGAAATGTAGCCTTGACATCTCATCAGATATTCCCCTCATGTATGTTTTTATCGTTCTCATAAACGCCATTGGATTATCTTTGTAAAATCCTGAGAATTTTGGTATATTCTCTGCGCTACCAGGTATTTGTGTCAAAGATACACTAGGTGTACTAACCCCATGTACTTTGTTCTCTAACCCTTTTATAGTGTTTTCAAAGTTTAAAGTTTTGTTTTGTAGGGTCAACATTGTGTCCGTACAAACACCATATTTTATTTTACAATCTTCCACTTGGTGTGAAAGTTCTTGTATTTGCTCTTGATGTTGCACATTATTCCCTTTCACTTTATTTTCAAGAGAATTTATTTTCTCATCTACCTTATCAAAATTAGCTTGTGTTTTGGCAGATCTTTCGTTGATTTCTTTTATTAAGAATGTGCCTTTACTTTCACATTTCTTTTCGTTAAAGTTTATTTGTTTATTTAGAGTTGAAACTGACTGTTCTAACTTTAATTCTACTTTTGCATTTAATTCTAAAGTTTCTCTTCTTAACTCTGCGAAACCTTCGTCTATTTTTGAGTTTATTTCTATTTTATTTTGTTCTAATTTTTGATTTATACTCAAATTATTTTCTACTAATTTTCGATTATTCTCTTCAAATTTCTTGTTCATATTTCTATCGTTTTCTTCTATTCTGCTGAATAGTTTATTAAAAAGATTCTCAAGTTTTTGTTCACCAGCTACGCCACTGATGCTTTCTGCTTGTGTGCTACCATCAAGTGTTCGATCCTCTGATTCAGGTTTTTCTGACTCTGAATCAGAAGATACTGGACGATTGTCCCTGTATTGTGTGAATTGTGAACCTTCACCATCATTCTTATCTTTATCTGCCATTTTTATCTTATTTCTAACTTATAAATTAATAACTAAACTTATCTAATCAAATACTATTCCTCCTTTTTTTTTTTTTTTATCCCTTTCTAAACAAGAGAAATTGATAATTCATCAGTAAATGAAAATTGAGGTAATCTGTCTCTAACTTGGACACTGAATAATTATTCTATTTACTAATAAATAAAAAAAAATGAAACAAACTTTGTACCCATTATTTGTACAAAATAAATTATTATTTTTTTGTTTAAACATTTAAAAAAAAACAAAAATTGCATTGCTTCACAACGTTAAATGTTATGTAGATAATTATTGACAAACGAGAAAATGAATGCAATGCTCCACTATGTTAAGCAACATTAATTATATATATATATTTTTTTCTTTTAAACAATTATGAAAAATAATGCATTGCCTCTCTATTTTGGGCGTTAAATAAATACATGATTAATAAACAACAAGAAAAGGAATACATTGCCCCACGTTGGGCGCCATTTTAATTAATGCTGTGACATATAAATATTTATTCTAAATAACAATATTGCCATATAATTTATATGCTGTGACAACATATATTTGTGTGTATTACCACACGTAGGGTATAGTCTTTTGTACACATTATACTCTTTAAATTATTCTTTACACACCAAGAACTTATAATTGGTTTTGTATTTTTTATCTTATATTGTTGGGTCATGTACCTTATAACTATTGTGGGTCCTGGCAATGTTTGTGGTTCCTTCTTATTTGCTGATGATTTTTCTCTTGCTCATTATAGGGAAAAGGTAATAGTTTTGTTCAAAGAAAAACTGTATGTCTATTCAACATAATCATGTATTTTTTATTTTGTAATTTATGGATTCAAAAATATAGTTTCCTTTATATACACACCTTTATGCTCTAAACAAGATACATAATTGAAAAATGCTCATATCATTTATACCTAATGCCGGTTGTAATGTATGTAAATCTTTTGTTTATTTATTTATTCTATCAAACAAAATAAATATTTATCCTGCAAATAAACAAATGTAAATTTTTATTGTACATTTATGAATATACTCATCGACGTTATAATATTTATGGATAGGCTTCAATTAATTGCTTTAGACAACCATTTGCACGTGTTGTATCGAGCTCTTAATCTATGCCTTGTGAAATTCTAATTTATTATTTGCTTAATTTGAAAGAAATTAATGATGTCTAGACAATACGATGAAGAAAATGCTCATTTTCACGTAACATCTCTCCAACTGACCAACACCATTAATCCTGTTTAGTTGTAATTCCAACTATATAAATTTAAAATAAACCTTACAGGATAAATTATTTACTTGTCTATTTTTCGTCCAACAATACATTGATTAATCATTCGCACGTAAAAATCAATGTCTGTCCAACAACTCGTATAATTTCATTTTCAAAAGAAATAATAAACTTACTTGTTATCAATAAATCTATTTTGAATGTCCATTATGAACGCTTCAAATGAATTCAAATGTATTAAATAAAATAAATTACTGTGACTATATGTGTTGAAGAAATAATGAAAAACTACAATATAACGAAAAAAAAACTATTCTTTTAAGAGATCTTCCTTTTGTAAGTGTTTTGAGAAGTTCACTTCTCGGAGGTGTTATCAGAAAGTCCGTCTTGTCGAATCTTGTCTTCCTATTTATAGCGGCAAAAATAAACTATGTTGACCATTGCGCCCTCTAGTCCATGTTTAGGTTGGTACTGGAATACACTTTTCCCGTGAAATCGCTGCCCATATGTTGCCGCCTTGGTTCACGCACACATACACATTTTGTTCTGACAGTTCACAATTCACTTAAACGTCAATATAACCTTTCAATTCAAAGGTCCCCTCTGCTTTGCACATGATTCCCAATGGTAGGTTTATTCTTGTTACTAATACCATCCTTCCTTGTACTCGTCAATGAACCTATTACCTTGTTCATTGTTTGACACATACTTTTTCTTTCCATTTATTAATGTTAGTTTTACTTTTCTTTTAGCCGAATTGTGCCTTGGCAAAATGGGAAATACGCCGAAGATAACCATTATTCCGCACTGCCTTGTCCTTGTAGAACACGTCCGCCTCTAGTCCCTGAAGTATTGTGTTACGAACAAACCATGAACACAGATACCTTTTTATTTGTGATATCAGCTTTTAAATACAAAAAATATGTCACTGCTGATTGCTTCTATGTTTAACATATTTTTATATCCTTTTTTATTAATCTAGTATTAAGCTAAGGTAAATTTTATTCTTTAATACTATCTATTTCATAAACTCTCATAACATTTTATTGCCTTATGCATATAAATTTCATTTCTTTTCATGATTTATAACCCATGCTTTTTGTGTATCTTTTCTACAAAAGAAATATATTACTTATATTTATTTTGTCTTTATTTTATATATTTCTTTATTTAATAAATTTTTATTCTACATCTTTTGTTTATATATTTATTTAATAAATTTTTATCTTGCATATTTCATTATTTACTGTTATAATAAAAATTTGACTATAAGTATGCAACTTTGTATACCTTCATGTAAGTTTTGTTGCATCGTTTTACTCAATAATATTTAAATAGGACTTTTTCTTATTTTTACTTTTATTTCTAAGCTTAAACTAATTCTTAAATCAATCTCTAAAACTATTCTTATTTTACAAGTTTGCGAGTTCACGGCAATATGTAGTTACTGACCTTGTGGCTTCAATTCTTTCCACCTTTATTTACGGCAGGGTTCGCGTTGTCGGTCTTTCTTCTAAATGTGATTACTTCAAACTTATCGCCTGCCAAAATTTGACGTTTGCTTGAGGAGGCTATAGGGACCAGCACGACTGACATTAATTACTTTCTTATACGTAGTATAAGGAAGTATTGTGATGATGAAAATTTTCGACCTCGAGATTTTTGCAGATGTCCACGTTTTGAGGTCCCCTGATACCAAAAAAGTGGTTTTTAAAAAATGTCTGTGTGTGTGTGTATCTGTCTCTGTGTGTGTGTGTGACCACGATAGCGGTCAAACCGCTATAGGTATCAATTCCAAATTTTATATTTATGAATATAATCTCCCTCTTGAAAACTGATTACATTTTGAGCAAAATCGGCATACCGGAAGTAGTAGTTTACTTCAGTGAAAAAATCGAATTTTGCAAATATTTCATCAATTACTAAGTTTAAACAAATTTATAAAGAATTCAAATGTACTTAAAATTAAATTTGAGAAAAATTGTATTAATAAAGTTTTTTGAAATTCCGACCGGAAGTAGGTCTTTTACTCTTATCGAAAATCAGTTTTTCGCGAATATCTCGCAAGTCATGCTTTCTAGGCAGGTACATTACCAGTATAAAAGTATTTAGAACGTACTTTTAAATATCTCTTGTATAAAAGAAATTACAAAATTCGGACCGGAAGTAACACTTTTACTCTTACCGAATAACGATTTTTTGCAAATATGTCGTAAATTATGCATTCTATATATATTTATGAAGAGTACAAAAGTATTTAGAGTTGGATTTGGAATATTTTTTGTATAAATGAAATTTCAAAATTCGGACCGGAAGTAACACTTTCATACGTATAAGAAAGTCGTGTGGTGGCCACACCTCATTTTCTGTCTAGTTGTGACGTTTTCCGGGAAGTGTCATCGCTAACTGAAATTGACCGACGGTTTTGACAGTTCATAACCTGCAATGGAATTTTCTACGACCGCCAACGTTAATCAAACGACAGATGAATCCTCCGCCCTTCAATTGTGACGTTTCATGTAACATTTAACTCAACTTAACAGCTGTCATATCAGCTGTGCTCGCCGACCTTCATATTGAATTCCGAAATTTCGTGTAGGCTATAGAGGAATTTAACGGTCGTCCGTATGGTGAAAAAATCGATGCAGAGTAATTTACTGCACGTGAGAAAATTTTCAAAAATTCTTTTCGGGGCTTCGCCTTTGGATGAAAAATAGCCTGAGGCACGACAATGCGTTTCCGTTTGGACTCTGGTTTCTGTACTGTCCGAGATCATTCGCTCCCCAATTCGTGAATTCTGGGAAACAACTACGCCGTGTTAATCGCTTGAGTTAGAAAGGGTTCGTCGAATGGTTTTTATTATATCTTACTTGATCAAATTTTAGTTGTAAGATTATTTGAAATGAGTTGCCATTGGTACGGGAGGTGCCCACCATCCGTCCTTGGATATATAATTTGCGGTCGTCTGCACTAGTAAAATAAAATTCCCACTCAATTGTGCTCAGAAGCAATACAATTTTCGCAGGGTCCAGCACTTTATGAGACATTACTCCGTGAACATTGGACTACTTTGAAGAACTAGTCTAGTGCTGATGAAGCATGTTATAACCTCTACGATAGAATTTATATTTGATCAATTTGTTCCTTGTTATAAAGGTCGTGAACATACTATGAATCATGTGTATCCTAGTTGGTATACTAATGAAATTATATGGAAATTTAAAATCAAAAATAAATATTACAGGAAATACAGGGAAACGCATTCAGCCGATGTTTTCAATTCTTTTAAGAGTAAACGAGCTCTTGTTCAGTCTCAGATAAGAATTGCATACAACCTGTACTAGCACAATATATAGAGTAATCGATTGCAGCCAATAGGAAATACTTTTATCATCTAAAAACCCTGAAAAAGGGGTCCAGTAGAATTTCGGGTAAGGTTCCGTATGGATGATCTGTATTATAGGTACGCCTTAGAAAATAGTTGACGCTTTTGGTTATCATTTTTCTAATGTATGTCAGGGCTCCATCGATATGATTCAGTATCAGGCCCTTGCCTGGACAGTCTTGATGTGAGACGGATTCAGGTCGCTCAGAACTCGTGCTTGCGATTAATTTTTGGTATCAAGTGTAGAAATCGAATTTCCCATAAATTGATAAATGGTAGTTGGCTTAATATGCTTGCATGTAGGTTTCTGCGTTATGCTTGTTTTTTGCAAAAAATAATTATGAACCGCAGTCTTGCATATTTATTAAATAAGATCAAATTTAGGACTGATGTGCATAATGTTAATATTCGCCGAAGAGACTTGATAGACATACCCAGGCACCACACTGCTCTTTTTAAAAGAAACTTTCGGTATAATTGCGCACTCATTATGAAGAGTTTATCAAATGAAACAATTACTCAGTTCCCTTAAATCTCAATTAAGGCGTTATATGAGTGATGGCCTGATTTCAGCCGAAGGATACTGATTTCTCTGATTACTTAAGCTTTAATCGAATATTTATCTCTTTTGTTTTTTGTAATTTGCATTATATCTACTCTCCTCTTTTTATTCATCGTAAAGGTACACCTGGTAGATCAGTGCGCCATAACGGCTCAACTGAAGGTGGAACCTTTTGGTCCTTGTTTTGTTATGACAATCTATGAATACGTATCTAATATATTGCATGCATATTATTAGTAGTCTATAATTTTGATATGTTCGTTGATAAAAATTGGTGAGGAACCAATAAAGTTATTATATTATTATATAAGTATGGGGCTTGAAATTGGGAAGTTATGCTGCCGCGGATATTCAATGCGCTGCCGGAGAACTTGAAGAGGCAACATGCTCTAGGACTCCTTAAGCGTTGTCTTAAGGAATGGCTGTTAGATCAGGGAAGTAGCCATACTTTGAACTTCAAGTAGTGTATATATTGGAGACTCTTTTATTCATAATGAAAATTTGCTTCACTTAACCAATACGTGTTATTGAAACATTCTAGCGTTATGCTGCGAAATACTTACTCTGGGCCTTGTCGTACACCTTTAGTGCGCTCCAAAACTGCAACAACTAATGAGTAGTTACTTCACCAACCTTACGAGCATTGTCAACTTAGCTAGAGCGGCCGGAAATTTCTCTTGGAAATACCGCAGGCTTTGCGTTGTTATAACGCTCGATGTGCAGAACGCTTTTAATAGCGCTTCATGGGGTATTATTTTGAATGAGCTGCGCACCAGAGGCATAGAAAAAAGCCTATGGAATCTAATAGCGTCGTACCTTTCGGGCCGGACCCTTATTATAGGGGCAGCAGGGGAGGAGAAGACTATAGAGATCAATAGCGGTGTCTCTCAAGGTTAGTATTGGGCCCAACACTTTGGAATGTGCTCTATGATGGACTTCTTAGGGTTCAGTTACCGGAAGAAACCACACTTGCTGGCTTTGCAGACGACATCGCAATGGTGGTGACCTCCAAAAGAGAGGATGGGCTAATGGAAAATGCAGACGCATCACTGAAGTTAGTATCAGAGTGGCTACAAAACCACGGATTCCGACTGGTAGAAGAGAAAACAGAAGCAGTACTCCTAACTAAAAAGAGGAAAATAGCGCCAGTAGTCCTTAATGTCCATCGAATGCAGGTTGCTCCCAGCAGATAAATAAAATACCTGGGAGTTTGAATGGACAAGAGGCTTACTTTTGGTGACCATATTCAAAAGACGGTGGGAAAAATAGAAAAAACTGTTGGTGAGGCTTATGTCAAACGTGGGGGGACCGCGATCTTCTAAGAGGAGAGTACTCGCGAGTGTCATGAATTCGCAGGCGCTGTACGCCGCACCGGTGTGGCACACAGCCATGGAAAATAAAACGCTGGTGGGTAAGCTGGCCAGAGTGCAACGTCACATGTCGATTCGTGTCTGCAGTGCGTACAAGACCTTATCAGGAGAGGCAGTGAATGTAATTGCGGGAACACCGCCCCCGCAGCTACTTATCAGGGAACGGGCGGATATGTATAACGGCAAAGACGCTAAACAAGCAAGAACTGAACTGATGGAAGAGTGGCAGCGAACTTGGGCAAATGGCACTTACGGGCGATGGACGCTCAGACTGATTCCGCAACTAGACATATGGATAAGCCGTGACCACGGTGAGGTGGATTATTACCTGACCCAAGCTCTGTCAGGACACGGTTGCTTCAGGGACTATTTGCACAAACGAAAGAAGGCGGAAATCAACGAATGCCTATACTGCGACCAGGTAGATGACGTGGGACACACCCTGTTTAGTTGCAATAGATGGGAAGGTGCAAGGCTGTCATACACAAACATAGCCGGCAAAATCCTTGATGAAAAAAATATGATGGAAGACCTGATAATATCCGAAGAAACATGGACAAGAGCCTATAGTCTTATAAGAGAGATCGTAGAAACAAAGGAGATTGAGGAAAGACACATGGTGCAGCTAAGATGAGAATGAGGCAGCCTTCACACTGAAGTAATGCGAGAATGGTTTCCGGTGTGAAGGTAAAGACGAGAGAAGGGGGGGGGGGTTAGTCGGTAAGAATCCGACACTACCCGCGCACAAGACCAAAGCGGGTGTCTTATGCAAGATTTTCCCCTCCCCGCCCAAAAAAAAAAAAAAGCTTACGAGCATCTTATACCTATTTAAAAGAGCAAAGAGAAAAACGTGAAGACGCTATTAGATTTTTTACATGATCCAAAGAACAAAGAGTTTTATAATGACTTATTTTTATCTCATATCACGGAATCCAAGCACAAAAGTTGTGATAATGAAGATAGTGGTAGTGATTGCGAAGATTGAACCCAATATTTAAGGTATTTCTACTACTAGTTTTGAAATTAACTTTATTTTTCAGATGTAGTTTTAGATTTTGATAAACTACAACAGGTCCCTATCAGAAAAGAAATATATAACATTTCTTTTGACACACCCTGTATGTATCCTTTCATTTTCGATAAAACTGTCAGTTTATGTGTTTACAGTCCATTTTATCTCTTTTTAAAATTTACTAAGCATATGCTTTCAATTAAATCACACGCTTACAGAAACAGAAATTGATAATGACCACTTTAAAGGCATCGAGTGTAATAATTAGTAGGCGTGGGCTCGACCATTATTACGTGTCATTAGATGCGCTCAAAGAGGTCGTAACCGGTTTCACTGATTGTACATATGTATATACACGTACACTATATATATATATGCCATCGTGTAGTTAGTTACTTACCTATCTAGTTAATGTCCTCGAAAAGAACCCATTAAGAGAGTCAAGTCTTCAAGTGTTATCTACTACTATAACGTTGATATATAGAGAGCAGACAAGAAGTATTTGTATCTGTTATTTAACACCGATGTAGGTTTGTATATAAAGATGTTTATCAAGCGTTTGAAATGGGAGTCTTTCTCCGAGCAATGGATGAAAACCAATTTCACTTTTACCTATACGACTTCCCTCTTCAAATCGATAAAAGAAATTGGTTACAGCTTTCGCCAAATATCACCGACATTTGGCAACATCAAATTGTTAGATTTATTTAAATTTATTGACCGTTATCTTTTCTTTATTTATTAATATACTTTAATATCGGTAAACTGTAAATCAATGTTCGTACAAAATAGCGAAAACACTCAGTTTGTGTATTTATTTGGCGAAGCTTTTACGACCTATCTTCTATAATGCGAATGTGATCCTTCTATTTGTATGAAATACGATGGGTGAAAAGTTTTAAGTATATTTAACAGTCACCTAGAACACTGTCTAGACATTGGATAAAGGGCATTTTCTCTCTGCCATTATTTTTATTGGAATGAAATTACTTCACGCAGAATAAAGCTAGCTTAGTGCTTCTCAACACACCACCGTTAAAAACTAAATAGATTTTCATTAAAAATTACTGCATTAACTTATATTATGAACGCTATGTTCATTCGGAAGCTTGTTAAATTTAATGAAGTGCAAGTCGTAAATTTTATTCTATATAATTAGACAATTAGAAGAAAGTGTAATAAATACAATAATTTATAAAATTCGATAAAGATAAGTGCAAGTATATGATAACTATGAAACTCGTATTAGCAAACAATTCCAAATAAATCGTCGTTGATGTAAAATCTATGATTGTGAAAATCTTCAGTCCAAAGTGGTTAAGTGATTTTTACTCAACCCATACAATGGTCAACTGTGCAGACCCTGAAAAATTCGAAATAATTTTAAGTAAATTACCACTGCTAAGATGTACGTCTAGTAAAAACCTTATGGTCAATAGCCCACACTTTTATATTTTCATCAATGTAGGAGAAGGAATCCACAGAAGAAATGATTGATTGTTAATGTTGAAGATTTATTGGTCACACTATTTACATCTACTCTTTCACATGCTCATGAGCTTCCGGCTATTTCGGCTGTTCCCTATTTTTGGATACCCGTGTATATTGGATCGCGCTATGCGGTATTTAAGTTCTTAATTAATAATTTTAATTTCGCTTCAAAAATACTGGAATATCTTTTACTTTGTGGGTATTGTGAACTTTTGCAAAAACACTGGTATTAGGTCAGAGTTAAACGTGCTACCTCCGGTCCAAATTTTGAAATTTCTTTTACATAAAAATTATTCAAAATCTATTTATAATATTTTTTTTTCCTTTTTCAATATAAATGATGAGGTTTATTATTTGAGTTGCTCAAAAAATTCAAATTGGATCGTTTCATTTCTGACAAATAAACACTGTTCATTAATTTGTTATCCTTGTTTTCGGATATATGCAGACTTTGATGATTTGACACTTATCATCTTTTTTTCCCTTGCTTTGTGATTCAAGATAATTAGGGCATTAATAGTGATACCAGCAGCTGAAATGTTTTTTTCTTCTAAAATGTTAAGTCTTTTCCGTGTCTTTTATGGTGATTTTTCTAAATATCTATAATTTCCTAGTTTCAAGCTTGTTCTTCATGAACCTCAATTAATTAAATATTTCGTGTACTGTGTGTTGATACATGTATCGGCATTGTAAGGATCAATAATAGCTCACCCTACTTCCCACTTTTTATTTGCAAAAATGACCATGGAATTAGGTTATGAAACAAATTCTTCTTAAACAATACAAAGCAAATTTCTGTCAGTCTGTTTTGTCATCTTCAACTATGCGATTTAAAATTTTATTAAAACAGTGAAAATAAACATAAATAGGAGAGAGAATTAACGGTAAATTATGCTATAGTGCAACCGTAGACACGTTTTTCAGACTTACTGGTAATCCTCAGTATGGTGTAGCCAAGGAACAAGATGCGGTATGCTTGAAAATAGTAGCAATAAACGGAAGACCACCAATTGTAGGTTCCATCACAACATGCCCAGATTTGATCGCCGTGAGACAGATGCCGCTATTAATTTGCGTGTCAGCATTACATCTTTCTCGTACAAATACATTATTATACCGTAGTCGTCAAATGTTAATTTCGGTTTACACTTCTATCCCATGCAGAAGATGGCCTTATAATATACAGCGATGCCTGCTTGCTAACAATGGTGGGAGAACAACGCAGTGTCGGGGACCCTCACGCCTTACATTTCATAGGAAACGTTTGTCGAGTTTACTGTCTTGGCAGCCTCACTTATGTTTATCTTTAGTTTATTTCGTCGCGCTCTTTTCCTCTTTCTACTTTCGTATCAGAAATTACAATATGTCGACTACGGTATGTATTTAATTTATATATCACAAGCATTCCCAGCAGCAAACAGAAACACGTCAGCCAAAGTTTCATTTTAAAACTGTAATACGTATATACTCTCTGGGTCTTATACATATATGCTGAGTTAAAAAGGAATAACACTTTCAGAAACAGAAAGACAAGAAAATAATTTTCTCAAAAATTGATTTGCTTATTTGAAAAAGTTCGATAACTTTATTGCCTCATATTTCAAAAACATTCCGGGAAAATCTTTTAGTGAAGCCTCAGTAGATATATAATTTGGTTTCTGTACTTTTTTCTTTGCAGTTTATAAATGCCCAGTTATCAGGTCATTATCGATCATACTTAATCGGCGAGTACATATATAACAAGGCATATATTATGTAGTTAAAATAATCGTACAATTTGATTTATGATATATATTTCTTTATGTTCCGCAGGTACATTTTACATATTTAAACTTGGAAAATAAAAAAAAAGAGAATTTGCTTATCAGAAATAACGGCAGAACACGCGAAGTTGTTTATGCGAGTGACTAACTAAAAACTGTGCGGCGAAAATTACGCGAAATATAAATTTAAATGTTCAAAAAAACACACAGAAGGTAAATATATTAAACAGTTTGTTTTAATCAAGGTCAGTGCGAAAAAATTAACACATAATAGTTGAATGTAAAAGAGAAAATATTATAACAAACCATAGATTTGCTAAGCAAAAATACCCCTATAATAAGAAATAAGGAAAGAAGGCATTAATTCAAATTATTGGTATTTAAAGCTCGTTTTAGAAATATCATATAAAATTGTACTAAAAAATTGGATACTATTTTATAGTACAATGTAAAACGTCATACAATTTCCTTGTACAAGTTTATTGCATACAATTAACACCTGTTCTATCTTCGTACTAATAACTTGGATGCGCGCAGGCGCAGCAGACCGCATGAATCTAACCTCGGTATTCTTTGTTTACAGCAGTTTTTTATTTGCGAAAAAAATTCTCTGGGCATCATATGAAGTAAGTTTATATACCCGCGCAAGACATATAATATTACGAATTTTTTTAGATATCATTTTCTCAAAAAGGACCGGAAATTTGTATCGTTAAAATAGAAGTTATAGGAATTATACTATTTTATAGTACAATGTAAAACGTCATACAATTTCCTTGTACAAGTTTATTGCATACAATTAAAACCTGTCCTATCTTCGTACTAATAACTTGGATGCGCGCAGGCGCAGCAGACCGCATGAATCTAACCTCGGTATTCTTTGTTTACAGCAGTTTTTTATTTGCGAAAAAAATTCTCTGGGCATCACATGAAGTAAGTTTATATACCCGCGCAAGACATATACATATTACGAATTTTTTTAGATATCATTTTCTCAAAAAGGACCGGAAATTTGTATCATTAAAATAGAAGTTATAGGAATTATACATACCATGTGCTTGCAGGCGACCTGCGTATAGGGCTTACTGTAAGATAAAACGACGACACCGAGAGTTTGTATGAGTTAATACGAGAAAGCAATATACAAACTGCAGTACAGCTGCTATCTATCCTCGTTGCCCTGCTTAAACGGAGAGTCAGCCTAGCCCGTTCTAGCCTCAGCGTAAATCTACTCGAATCCCCTCTTTTCCAATACTACACTCGACTAAGGAGCAGCTTGTATATTACTTTTTCGTACTAACTCATACAAACTCTCGGTGTCGTCGTTTTATCTCACAGTAAGCCCTATACGCAGGTCGTCGGCAAGCACACTGTATATGCAAAAAATAAACTTATAACAACTTGATAATGGATACTAAAAGCCTACGCAAATTTTATATGCGTTTTATTGCAGTAATCAAAAAGTAAAAATAAAATGCAATATTCTCCAAAGGGTATTATAATTGTTTTATTTTTTTATTGTATATTCGCCGCAAAAAAACTTTTTTACGATAGAAGACCTACATACTTCCGGCAGTAATTTCGAAAATAAATTTATATATTTTTTTCAAATTCACTTTTGAGTACCTTTGTATTTTTCAGAAATTTCTTTAGGCTTATTAGTTGACGAGATATTCGTAAATCTTGATTTTTTTCACTGAAGTTTCTACTAATGGGTCAGATCTTAATATAATTATACTTATAAATACTAGGTTCGATATTGATAGCCCTAGCAGTTTGGCCGTTTTCGTGCTCAAAGACACACAGAGACAGACATTTTTTAAAAACCACTTTTTCCGTATCGGGGTATTCAAAACGTGGATATCTGCCCAAACCTGTGGACATTTGGTTGACATCAAAAATATTAATTATGGTGCAAATATCAGAATTGCTTCATATTATGATCGGTCCTTATAAACATAAATATAACATATATGTAACAGATAAGATGGCCAAAATTTATAAAAGAGTGTCGCGGTTTGAACCCTACTGAGTCAGTATGCGCTCAAATAAAAAATGAATATCAATAAGGAATACAACATTCAAACCTTATTCACACCTTTGTCATTTATCGGTACTAATATTTTGAGTGGCTTGCGATAGAAGTTCTTTACCATCTACTAGGGTAACTTCTATCGCAAGCCACCCACAATCAATATGAGTTCTGATATAAATGGCAAAAATGTGAGGAACATGTTGTAGAGGAAGAATCAAGAATGTGTGCATTGGATGATCTAATTGATATCGTAACTGAACCTTTTATAACTGCTGGCAACGATAGCAGTGAAAGTGAAAACTCGTCGTACAGTGATACTGAATAACTCAAAAATATACGTAAGTTTCTGCTTATCATGTATACTTTTTTATGCATAAATATTTTGAAGTATAATATCAATATGTACGTATATCCTGTTTAAGAATTAAGCAATACAATTGAATAAAAACTACAGAATATATGAATTTCTCTAATATTGACCAAAAAGAATTAGGATTTATTGTAAAAATGTTTTTGTGATTAAATTTTCCTAAAACTGTCAAATATACAAGCAAAACGGAGACATAATGACGGTGTATATTAAAATAAAGCAGTACATAGTGCTATTATAGTTATTTACGAACCAAATGCGGGAAGACTATTTTCCCGCATGAGCGCACTTTGAAAGCTCGAGCGACCGAAGGGAAGCGAGGGCTTTTAATTACGTGATGCAAGTGGTTTGTACAATATTTTTTGTACAAGCATAAATTAAAAAATATTATTGATTAAAGTGATTAGTATCATACCTAACCTAAAATGGATTACCAAATTAATATAAGCATTTCTTGTACGTACCTATTACTCACATTTAAATTTAGTTTAAGTTATTATATTCTTGCTTATGACGTTTTTATTCTTATATTTATAGTGAATTCATCGCTTTTTGGGTTGATTACAAGTAACTGTCAATTTTAATGTTACTTGAGAAACAGTCAAATAGATGGCGCCACAAATTTATATAAAGAATTTTTAATTATTACTCCTATTTCCCCAACTTTTAGTGAAGAATAGTCGAGGGAAGTAGTATTTTATAGACTAAATTTTATTACTATCAAGTTAGATTTTTTTTTAAATGTCCCAAAGAGCCAGTGTTTTTTTCAATTTTTACTGTCGCCTCGACTGGGATATACTCTTTACTGGTCAAGCGATGCATGCGCCAAATGTCACTTTACAGGCGGTGAGTACAAAAATTACATTATAATATTATATTTTAATGAAAAAATCCAAGATTATATATTCAAATTCTAATGTCATGGTTACTATAAATGACTTAGTATAAATGTGTACTTTCAATTTACTCCTTCAAATTCACAAACAGAGGCTCCTCCAATAGCCTAGAGATCTTTTGCCAATATTTGCTCAATTGCCAATTTTATTAAAATTTATACAAAATACTCTAGTCAGTTTGGAACAATTTTTACAAAAAAAATTATGGATTAAACAATAATAAAGAAAAGAATTATGTAGTTCTCTCTATTGATACTACTATAATAAGTTAATTAATGGGTGCATGGCTTTCTTCTTTTCGTATTATTTATTATCAAACCACATAATGTACACGTGCAACGATAAATTTGAAAAAAGCCACTTTTTATCTGACTGTTTACGCTATATTTTTTTAAAACACTAACTAACTGTAACAAAGACTATCACCAGAAGAGATAACTAATACGTTATCGAGATACCGCAAAGTACGCAGTTTGCAAGAAATAAACCGCTAATATTAATTAATATGTGTAATAACGAGGCAGTTTTTTCGTTATACGTCAAAGGAACTGTTTATAATTTACGAATAATTAGCAAGTTATAGAGCCAAATTTACGCCGTGTAAAAGTTATAATTTATTAGTATACAGTTATTCAAAGTATAATTATGTTTAAGGTTCCAACAAAGTTGTGCCTCTCTAAATATTGATTTCAGTAATTTGTTACAATTTCTAACGTTCTGTTATTATTGGGCATGTTTCGTTTTAAAGTTTATTTCTCAAATAGCGTGATACCATTGTCATAATTTATAATAAAAATTTCAATAAGCCTTCTCTACTATAAATAAAACTGTTGATATATTACATCACCTTCTAAACAAGTTACCGTCTAAAAGAATCTTTCTGAATTTTTTCGGGTTTATTGCGAAATAACACAAGCCCATGTAAAGTAGATATGAGGCCACATCAATCTAAAGTCTAAAATGCAACACCAGACAGCAAATCCAAAGCTTATTTCAAGTCGAGCTTCTTTAATAGAGTATGGAGTATCAGTACCACGAAAGTGCACATTATAGTTGTTAAATATGCCCTTATTTGGGAATATATCGCCACGAAATTTTAAATGGGAAATTATGCATCCCTGATTTTACACTTGCTCCTTTCATGTTCTCCATCTCTACTTGCAAAATTTGTTATTTCTACATATGATATTGACTTACTTATGGAATTGAGTTTCTTCTATTGCAAATCTGTCTCATATGATTTTTATCTTTTGCATAAATTATTTGATTTCTCCCCATGCTATTCGCTTTCTCCTTGATACATTTCTTATTCGATCGTTTCATGGTTTTCTTGGCCTTCCTTTGCTGTTTTCCTGCCTATCGCAGTTCATACAGTTTCTTGGTGACTCTATTATTAGGCATACACGATACGTGACTATAATATCGCATCTTAGCTAATCCCTCGGGTGTGTTTTTCATTTATTCTGTCTATTTGTGAAAGTTGCCATATATTTCTAATTCTAGCTCTTCCAGTTTTTCTTTTATATCTTCTGAAACCGCTTTTCCATTGCATTGCGTTTGTTGATGTTTTTTTAAGGTTGTCGATTAACGATCCCAGCTAATTTAAAGTTTTTTATGTGTTCAACTTGTTTTTCATGTACATAAAGAACAAGACATAGAACCCGTGGTCTTTGTGTATTCATGTTGATTATCATATTACATATTTGTTTTATCTAAACCGATCCTCATATTTATTTTTGTAATTTCTTGAGGAGTGAATTCTCCGGTTCTAAAACCGCCTCCGTAACGAGGCGGGGGAAAGCTAGCAAACGTAACTCAAATGACGCTCTCTGATGGTCATCAACCTAACTTGAGTTAGGTTGGTGACCATCAGAGGGCGCCAAATGAGTTAGTTCCTCTAACTTGCCTCCGCCTCCTCCCGGAAACAGTGTTAGAACAGGGGAATTCACTGTACTAGGAGATCTAGATTGTATGCATGCTTTTTCTAAATCCACTACTACTGTCACGTCACTTGCAAATATCAATTCAGCATGTTCAATTCGGCCATCTTCCAGTAATCTACTTTTAGAGTTTTGTTCTTTCCTTCGTTAATGGTTGCATCTATCACAATTGAAAAGAGTAATGGACTTAAAATGCACCCTTGTTTCACTTGTTTTTTTTTGCTGTAAATTCTTCTGATTCTCATATTCTGCATATTTCTTTCACTAATGCTTTTCTCCTTCTGTTTGTTGCTCGTTGCCCTAACACATTTATACATTCTCTTGTCTTATTTAGGAGAACGATTTTTCTGTATATACTCGTAGTATAAGCCAAATTCTTTTTCTATTACGATTGTATAAAATCTCACATTACTTTTTGAGTTAGTAACCAGCAAAATATCGAACCTGAAAAATCATATCTTCTTATAAAACTTGTATTTTTACTCAATATACTACTTTTTCTCATTTAATTCTGCTTCTTCCTTGGGTAATTTTAGATTGTTATTTAGTTTGGAAAATGAACAAAATCCTCCAGAATTAATTGTTAAATTTCTCTTCATTCGAATAGTAAGCTACACTGTTTCATGGATATATGTAGTCTCAAGTTCATTTATGCGGCAGTATTTTTATGGCGAAGAATGTAACAACTCAATTTCTCTGAATATTTTTATATGAGATGATGAATTGTGATTTTCATAACATACTTGATAGAAATAGTAAACTTATAAACAACTACTCTAATATAGGTATACTATGATTAAAAAATGAGGTGTGGCCACCACGCGACTTTCATAAACGTATGGGCGCTTCAAATTATAGAATTTTAAGAATTTTTTATACAAAAATTATTCAAAATCCCATTCTGAGTAGGTACTTCTACACTCTTACTAAATCTATATAGAACAAATACTTAGCAAGATATTCGAAAAAAAAATGCAACTCCCTAAGAGTATAAGTGTTACTTCCGGTCCGAATTTTGAAATTTCATGTATATAAAAAACATTGCAAATCAAGCTCTAAATACTTTTGTACTCTTGATAAATATATATAGAATGCATAATTTGCGTCATATTTGCAAAAAATCGCTATTCGATAAGAGTAAAAGTGTTACTTCCGGTCCGAATTTTGAAATTGAGAGGGAGGTAAAGAGAGAGGGAGAGGTTTTTTTAAAACCACTTCTTTGGTATCAGGGGACCTCAAAACGTGAACATCTGCACAAATCTCGAGGTCGAAAATTTTCGTCATCACAATACTTCCTTAATAAGAAATAATAATAAGAAAGTAAAAGGAGTAATAAGGCTGTACGCCCGGCCTCGAAATCGTTTTTCCCATTTCCTAATCGTATTTTTCATGAAAACCTTACCGAATTTACACGCTAATTTAAGAAAACAATGCCTTTCAATGGATAAATCGTAATTTCTTCGAAATTGTCCAAAGGGCCCTAAATAAAAATAAAAATGTAAGAAATTTCAAAAAACAAGCCTTTATTTAAAATTATGTAACACTCAACAGCAATACATAAATTTTATTTTTTCTTAATTTTTAAAAATAAGGTCACGAAACGGAAAACAAAATTTTGAAATTTGGGCGAAATTCACTGAAATCAAATAGAGTATGTGGTACGCTCGCACATTGTGTCGAGAGGTAGCTCCGCCTACCATTTCGGGCAGTTTCTACGCAGTTTGTAAAATACTTCTGAGATCGGTGTATGTTAAGAAAGTAATCGTTACTCGGACATTATTTTATCGAAACCGTTGATATTTTCTTTACAATATAGTGTACATATACAATGTCAGCGTCACAATACTTCCTTATACTACGTATCAGAAAGTAAAAGCAATATCTCTTCCCGTCCCTAACGCTATACCTGCTAGAAGCGCATGTTAGGACTCACACGGCTTGCGGGCTGGGAGTATATTATTATATTTGACTCGCAATAATTTGCTTCTGAAACGATCTAGAAATTTATTTCTTGCACAAAAAATAATTTTGGAATGTTGACTTTATTTTGTTTCACATATATATGGGTAAATTCTGAAAAATAAGATTAGTTACTCGATACCTGAAAAATACGTTACACAAATTGGTCGTCTACTAAAACTTTTTTTTTTTATAAAATTTACACACCATAAAGAAAAATCGAAAACACTAGTATCATCCAAATACTTTAGGGTATAACCTTTAAAAAAAACAGATCCCTAGCTCTCTGCATTGCTAAGATATCACGAGATAAGTATTAAAAATTGAAGAAAATGAAAATTTTAAAATTTACACAAAAAAACGATTTTTCGATCTTTTTGCGATTTCGATTTTATTTTCCAACTCAAAATTTGAATCCGGCAGGTGATTTTACATATTCAGCTTCACCTTTTTTGTGTGTTTGAGAAAATATAGATTGTCTAATTTAGGGGGGGTTGCTTCCCGACTGCCAAACGTGTCGGCCAACCGGCGATTATCTGAGACCATAACGCAGCCATAAATTACAGGCAGATTAGATTAGGTGACAAGTTCTTTTCTCTATCTTTTTCCTCAGCATAAGACAGAGCACGCGGACCCTTAAACATTTGTCTTTTATTACATTTGCACGAAGAAAACAGTGGTACGCCTATTTCAAATCGAACTCAGCTTGAAGCGGGCGTCCAGCCATAAGCTGGCATAACTATTTAATAATTTTACTTTACTTTTCGATAGTTTCTTTTTGCAAAACCCACCCATTGGTAATTTACTTTTTATTGGAGATATGAAGTTGGTTAAATTAGCAAGTTCGATATGCATATTTTATTTTAGTTGAAATGGTAAAACCAGAAAGACAATTGATAGTTTTATTTATAAGATATTTACAAAAACACATTTTCTTTCTAATAGAATTATTAATATATGTATTATCAAAAAATTATAAATAAACAAATAAGAAGCACTTGCGCTTTCCGATAAATTTCTGGAAGTAGGAAATATTTTTGAATATTTAATGTGATAGCTTTTCTTCTAACTGATAATTTACTTACGTAAATTTAATTATAAAAGTTTTCCCACGAGTGATTCGAAACCAAGACCTCCCAATCACTAAATCAAGTGCCGTTACCTCTCGACCACCAAAAATTTTTAAACATCTGACTAATTTTGAAATAATGCGTTATTTTCTGGTCTTTTGAACAGTTTAACATGATTCGTTATGGCTATGGTATGAATGAAACTTTGAATTGTTTTTCTGTGTTGTTCACAATCTCAATCAAAACAAGAAGTGTCACCAACTTGCTAATTTAACCAACGTTATAGCTTCAATTATAAATTTGGGCAGGATGTACGTATATGTGTAGGGTAAATTTATGGCATTTTTTTTCAATTAACTTTTAGTATTTAAGATAGATATTACATCTGATATGTCATCAAAAAGACGAGTAAGAAGCACATTAAATTATTCCAAAATCAATATGACTTGACGTTCGACAAGAAAAATTAAATTCCGGAATTGGTACTCCAAGCGCCGGTTTTTCCAACTACGATTAAAACGCCGATTAGTATAATCATTGGTTAAAACACGGGTTAGTACCAATTTCCGTTTTTCCAACACCGGTTAGTGCTAATCACTGATTAAGAACGTGGTTAATTTAACCGATGTGTCGAGTACCTGATAAAATAACTGTGACCAGGGTTACTTACACATGCCCATAACCTAAAAAATTTGAATTTTTATTATTATTGACAGCGCTTATGCACTTTTGGCTTTCTACAGAAATAAAATTAATTGATAACCACAAATACATATTTGTTCTGATGAGGACATGTCAGTTTTGGAAGTTTTTTAATTCTACACAATTCTATCTCAATTCGTGAATATTCTAAGATTCTGTGGCAATTTATGCTTGCTTGCTTGTAAAGTTGACGTGCAGTTAAATTCTACACTAATAATTATTAGTGGCACTGTCGAATTCACTATAATTCCTCCAGAATATAACATTTTTTAAGATGAAATCATGTAAAGCAATTTGGAAACAACAAAATGAAATTTCGAATAATAATCTTTAAAAAAAAAGAATAAATTCAAATGTAGACAATGGTGCCAATATTATTAGAGCAAATCATACTAATTTAGATCAAATGCACTAGCAAATATGTTGCCAACTTTGTATAATAAATCTTTAAATATTGTCTAGATAACCAGTGTATTTCTTTGCATTGAAAAACGCCGATTAGAGATAATCAATGATTAGGCTTAATCAATGATTAGTTAACCGAGCATTTTAATCGGTATTGGAAAAACCAGTCCTAAGATAGAAAAATCTAACCGAATACTTAAATTGCCATAAAAAGTACATTAAGGATACAATCAAATCAAAGTGAATGTATCTACACCATATACGTGTTTTTCTTTTTTACTATAAAACCTGATATACACGAAATTTTGCACATTAAAAACCCTTCTAATCATAAAGAATAATCCATCTAATTTAATCGTTCCTATACTTCTTATAAGAAATTCTAGCATCATTAATAAATTATGTATTATTAATAAAAGCGGAATAAAATTGAACTGTAACTATACAATTAGTTAAAAGTAATTAAACATGTTATTTTTATTATGAACAAGAGACATTTTTTATGTAATTGCCTAGTAAACATACGTGACAGACTGATTGATAACGTCTAATCAATAATAGTGCTATTTATAAACCAATTGTCAAAAAAAAATCAATACATGGCACTCTGGAATGATAACAAACACTGTATCTTAACAAAACGATGAAGGAGAATTATTTTAACTTTTAATTGTAAATAAACACGTAAAAAAATTTTTTTTTAATAAATTTAGGGAAAAATTATCTATTATTTTAGGTTAAATTGCTAACGACGCCAAAGAGACAATAATAAATAAATAAAAATACGAAGACTGTGTGCTCCATTACTTATTTTTTATAAAACTAAATAATAAATAAATATTATATCTACATATTTTGAATTACATCATTGAAAAATACGAATATAATTATTATTATAAATCCTTTCATTTATCTCATTTTTATCTTAATCTCTTAATGGTTTAATTAGAACTAAATCTATGTCTAAAAAATGAGGTGTCTTTTTTATAAATTAATTTTTAAATACGTTTCCCTTCTTAATAAATTAATGGTGTGAGTAAAAGTCTTACTTCCAGTTCGAATTTTTAAATTTGTTTATACCAAAATTATTCCAGATCCAGCTCTAAATACTTGTCTGCTCTGGATAAATCTGCATAGAATAATTTACGAGATAACTGAAAAAAACTCCTATTCGATAAAACTTTTTATTCCTGTTCGAATTTTAATTTTTTTTTTCTGTAGAAAAATTGTTGCACATCCAGCACTAAATACTTTTATAGTCTCAATAAATCTGTATATAATGTATAATTTGTATATCGTAGTCGGCATATTTTAATTTCTGATACAAAAGTAGAAAGAGGAAAAGAGCGCGACGAAATAAACTAAAGATAAACATATACGAGGCTGCCAAGACAGTACACTCGACAAATGTTTCCTATGAAATGTAAGGCGTGAGGGTCCCCCAGCACTGCGTTGCTCTCCCACCACTGTTAGCAAGCAGGCATCGCTGCATATTATAAGGTCATCTTCTGCATGGGATAGAAGTATAAACCGAAATTAAAATTTGACGACTACGGTATATGTATTTGCAAAAAAAACACATATTATATAAGAGTAATCGTGGCACCACATTTCATTGCATATACCGAGGTCGACATATTTTAATTTCGGATAGGAAAGTGGTAAGAGGAAAAGAGGGCGACGAATTAAACTAAAGATAGACATAAGCGAGGCTGCCACACTGGACATTTGTAAGGCGTGGGGATCGCCCGCCACTCCGTTGCTCTCCCTCCACTGTTAGCAAGCAGGCATCGCTGTATATGATAAGATCATCTTCTGCATATGATAGAAGTGCAAACCGAAATTAAAATTTGACGCTTACGGTATACAAGCTGTCTAAAGTTAAGTGTTCACCATTGCTCACTTTGTTATTATTGAAGTTACGAAGTCGGTTAAATTAGCAAACTAGTAGGACTCTTTTTTCTAATTAAGTTAGTCAAGACAGAGAAACAATTGAAGAGCTAGTTTCTGAGATATTCACAAAAGCAACAAATTTTTAAATGGAACATCCTGTATATTTCGACATATTTTGAAAAAGAGTTAAATTCTAAACAAAAAGTAAGTAATACACTATCGCCCTAAATTTAAAAATAAGCGAATAAAATGCGCTTAAACTCTTTGATTATTATTACTTTAGTACTACTTACATATTAAAGTAATGATAATCAAAAAGTTTAAGTGCATTTTATTCGCTTATTTTTAAATTTAGGACGATAGTGTATTACTTATTTTTTGTATAGAATTTAACTCTCTTTCAAAATATGTCGAAATATACAGGATGTTCCATTTAAAAATTTGTTGCTTTTGTGAATATCTCAGAAACTAGATCTTCAATTGTTTCTCTGTTTTGACTAACTTAATCAGCAAAAAAAGTCCTACTAGTTTGCTAATTTAACCGACTTCGTAGCTTCAATAATAACAAAGTTAGCAATGGTGAACACTAAGTTTAGACACTTTGTATACAGTGTGCACGCGGTCTACCTGCGGATGAATATAGTAGACAAGCTGGTCGACTATAAGTGGGAGAATAAGGGGACAGCATCTGTTACTAACATTAGAGCTACGTTAAAGTCGACACCGCAGAAATCGTTACTGCGTTAGTCCGTGAAAATGGCTACTGTTACTGTTAATAACAAATTCTTTAACCAAGAATAAAGACATTTACTGTACTGCTTTAGAGAAGATGGGAATAATATTAATCCATAAAAAATCACTACCTGGATAATTTATAAGTAGAGACTTGTTGAAGCATCAAATAATCGCAGTAAACAATTTTAGTAACGGATTTCGTCACAGCTTCCCAAATTGTATGAGTATATAAAAGAAATGATCATCAATTCTAAAAACTTAAAAATAATAATTTTTTTCTTAAAATAAGAAATATAGCTGATATAAAAAAAACAAAACGTAACAATAGCAAAACTCTTATTAAGATAAAAAGTAAATAATTCCGTAGTATTGTAAAATAGAAAAGAAAACAAACTAAAATTCTGAAAACAAGACAATAAATTTGTATGAAACTAAATAAAATATTTCAGTAAGAACTATAAACGCAGAAACAATTAATTTAATTGGAAGTTAAAATGAAATTATTAAAGAAAAATGAATTTCTACAAGTACTTAATTATTTATTAAATGCTCAAATAAGCCTCCCTCTTGAGCTGAGCAGTAAGCCAGCTGATTATAAAAATTTCGTCGGACATTTGTTAACATTTCCGGGGTAACATGATTCGAAACTTTAATAATTTTGGAGCGTAATTATTCTAAATTAGATGAACGAAACGCGATTTAAAAATGTGCTTGCTAGTCGACTAAACACCGACCGTTAACTAAATTGAAATGAAATGCATGTTCAGTTGCTATCCTAAACGCGAGTCAGACTGCTTCACTACACTCGACCAATAGAACAGTTTGTATATTGCTTTCTCGTACTAACGCATACAAACTCTCGGTGTCGTCGTTTTATCACATAGTAAATGCCATCCGCAGCTTACCGGCAAGCACTTGGTATATTTGATAAGAACTTTCTTAGGGCAGGGTAAAAAAGATATTTCAAAATATATATATAAAATATATTAAAATTCTTTGCCAAATATACAAAATGGATTGAAAAAATTAAAATTTTCTTGGTAGTAGTGGCAATAGATAATATTATTGCTACCAGTTGAATATTCTATTAAATTATTTTTTCATAATTGCATGTTTATTAATTAAAATACAGCGTGACAGAAATATCATAACTTGCTTATAGTTATAGTAACATTATCAGGATACAACACAGTATTCTGCGGAATATTTGCCGATAAATCATAATAAAAATATCGAAGAAAAGAGGACCTAAAATCGAGTCTTGCGCTACACCACCTTCAACGTCCGTACTTTTGACGAATAATGCTTATAATAATTTAAGTTATCTAACTAAGTTATATCTATACAGCATGTGTCAATTTTCATTAGCCATAGGCGATTAATTCATGCAATACGTCACAACATGGCATCCCTACTTTCTTCTCCAATGCGAGCGCGACCGATACAAGCTCAAGTTATAGCAGTAACTGTTGGACCACTGACTTGGGTGTTTGTAATGCGTTCAGAAATAATATTTACGCGTTGCAAGGATTTGTTTTTCTTTTTGCTTTCAGTAAATGCAGAGAATTATTAAGCTGCGTTCACGCTGCAAGACACAAACAAAAGTGTAATTCTAATAAAATTAAAAATAAGGTAAATAAAAAAGGATTCTGAAAATAATAATAAACTACTAGATCAGGAGATCGCGGCGGCCATTTGATGTTTCCCGTTCCAGTAATAAGACGGCTTTTATTGCAGACTAGATTGCAACGTGTTCGCAACTAAAGATTGAATGTAAAATCTGGTGGGGAGATCGGAGAAAATCGTTCTGATGTCGATTGTTGCCGGAATTGGTGACGGACAATAGGGTGACACACGTTGCCACGTATTATTTGTATACGTATAAATCGCACGTAAACATTGAATCCCTATACCTAATGAAAATTGACACATACGGTATATTGTTTTCCTTATACAAATATAACCTATTCAGTTATTTACCTTTTGCACCAAAGTTTTGTAATTTTCCAAAGTTTTCGTCAAACTATAAGTAATAACTCTTACTATTTTTCATATTACAGTTATTCAATATATTTTCTAAAAAAAAGTACCATGTTGACTTACTGAAATGAGATTATACTTTTTAAATATTTTCAAATAATTAAGGCTAAAAGAAGCCAAGTATACAGTGCTTAGCACTAATACCGTATTTAATAAAAAAAAATACAAAAATATGACTCTATATACTAGCTGAAAATTTAGTTTTCTATCTATACATTTTAATGATACTGCCGTATGTATGACCAAAACCATAGAATAAAGATCATTATTTTTGTCATATCCAAATCTGGGTCAATGCTTAGTAAAAATACAACATTACTTACTATTTAGAATAATGCAGCATCTCTATTTGAGAAACGGGGCTTTTCCTAAGCTTGGAAAAATTACTGCGTTCTTAAAACACGTGTCACATGTTCTGACTGTCAAAGTATGAAAAAGAGGTTAGTTGTATGTTGAAGTTTGCAGACTAGGAGTGTGTTTTTAAAGTAATTCTTATTTTTTCACTGATTTAGATAAAGTTACTATTTTGCCAAAATTTGATATGTTTAAAAAACAATGAAAGCTTCGTGTCTCTGGAGATAAAAATCCATGTAAGACCATTTGCAGTTCTTTTGCGTGACGGCATAAGAAACCAAGAATGGTTTTAAAAAAAAACAAAAGGACTATCTGGCTTAAGCTCATTGCTCAATCCAAAACATAAATAGGTATTTTTAGGTTTTCCTTACTACGTCATCAAGTCAAATAATATAAATTCTTGGGAACCTAACAAAAATTAAAGTATGTTCTCCTTTAAATTCGAACCAAACTTTTACTTAGCTTTTCTTCAAGTAAAAAACTGCTGAGCCAAATGGATGAAATCAGCACCATTATGTTTAGACCCCGTGCTTTTCAATAAAATTTCAAGAAGAATATTTAAAAAAAGTAGTGTAGCTTAGGCATAGAATAAAAAAAATATTGGCGTAACATACTAACCACGATTTATTAAAACAAAGCTAAAAACTACGAAAAAAATAATTCAGATACAAACAACAGGAAATTTAATTACCAGTAATTAGTACCGTAATTTTAATTGGCCGTGTAAAATTAAAAACCATAAAAATTGAAAATTGTTGGAGAAAAGTAGATACAGAATGAAAGATGAGGAATTATAATAGGCAAATTTACATACCTACTTATTTACTGCAAATTTACAAAAAAGAGAAGACAATTGTGGAATAAAATAAGTAGTGATGTGAGTGGTGATAAATATCGTCATGATATATATCGTGTTATTGATATTTATCAGCTACGCTAAAATGAAAATAGCATGATATTTATCGCTTTTCGTTTCCACATTTTTTCAACGACGCCGAACGCCGAACATAACCTAACACTTTTGCAATCAACTAATCAACAAGTTGTTACGGTTGTTACACGTTGTGGGTTTAGTTAAGTTCTAAAATGCCTCGACAACAATTTGAAATATGGAAATACTTTAAAAGATACCGCCGTGGCAAATACATGCACGGGGATTGTATTTATTGTAACAAATCATTTATTGCCAATCCCAAGCGGCAAAAAAAACATTTATTGGAGTGTATTAAAGCGCCAATTTCACTTAAGCAAGGCTTTTGTGACAAAAATAAAAATGGAAAATCCCTTTCGGTAAGACTACTTCGTTTATAACGACTTAATGTTACTACAACTTTTATATGTAGGAACAAAGAACTCAAAAAACAACAATACTCAAACCATCTGAAGCAGCTACATCAAGTGATCCTGATGGCAGCAACGTCACTCAGATCAGTCAGATCACTCAAATCTCATCATTTTTGGACAATTTTCTTGATCGAATAACAGATACTGAACAAGAGGAATTTGATAATCTGTTAGCACGAGCAATTTATTCTAGTGCATCCCCATTTGCATTGGTGGAAAATAAATTTTTTAAACAGTTTATGTTGAGAATTAGACCGTCATACAAGCTCCCATCACGTTACAAAATGTCTCATGGTCTTCTAGAGAAGGAGTATCAGTTAGTGGAAAGTGTAGTACGAACCAAGATTGCAAAGGCTTCATCAATCGTAATTTTGACTGATGGATGGACTGATGTAAATGGGATATCGCTTATCAATATCATATTATTTAGTCCCGTACCCATTTTCTATAAAACAATAGACAGCAAAACCGTCAGCCACACGGGAGAATATATGTCAAAAATAATAGAGGAATGTATAGAAGACATCGGAGCAGACAAAGTTGAAGGAATCGTAACAGATAATGCTAGGAATATGGTCTCTGCGTGGAATTTACTGAAAAACAAATATCCAAAACTTGTCTCATATGGTTGCATAGCTCATGGCTTAAACCTACTACTTAAAGACTTGTTTCGTTTGAATAGTTTGTCAAAGTATGCAGCAATGGCAAAAGATATAATTAAATTCTACAAAAATAAGCATATCCCAAAACAAGTGCTGAAGGAAGTCCAACTGAAAGAAATCAATAAAGAAATTGCACTCATAACATGTGTTGACACAAGATGGGGTTCTGTAGTTGCTTCACTTAAAAGCCTCTCAAAAAATAAAGACTTTCTGCAAGAAACCGTTTTACATAAGTCGGTTAAACCTCTAATAAACGCACGCCTTCGACGTTATATACTAGATGATGATGATTTCTGGCCAAAGATTATGGATATAATAGAGCTTACAAGTCCCATAGCTGACATGATAACGAATCTCGAAGGGGACAAGCCGTTATTGTCAAAAGTACACCGTTACCTACACGATCTGCAAGAGCATTTTTATTCTGATAAAATAGATTTTCTCCCACAGGCAGAAATACAGAAAGTCCAGGAAGCATTTGAACACAGAAAACAATTCATGAAGCATCCTATTCATTTAGCAGCAAATTTAATAGACCCTAAAGAAATGGGAGCAGCTCTAAGTGAAGATGAGGTTTATGAAGCTTTGAATTTTATTTCTGAGTTTGCTGAACTTAGAAATTTGGATTCAGTAAAAATATTTGGTGAATATTCCGAATATAAATTAAAAACGAATACATGGAGGAATCAAACTGTTTGGAAAACAGCTGATAACACTGAGCCCACACAGTGGTGGAAAGCATTTTTTGAAAAGAAGGAACTGACAAAAGTAGCTGTAAAAATTCTCAACTTTCCAGCAACTGCCGCAAGCTGTGAGAGGAACTGGAAAGATTATTCTTTAATTAAGACAAAAAAGAGGAACAGACTGAGTTTTATTTAGATCTTTTGGAACCAGAAGATTTTTTTACGGTTCAGAGTGCCCCTCCTAATGCAAATCCTTTGCCAAAAGAGTCAACTAATAACCTGAATGATATCTCTGAACACATGGAAACAGATGATGGAGTTGCAGGTCCAAGTGGTATGAGTTTAAAAAAACACGTGAAGACTGAAAGGTTTTCTAGTCATAGTACTACTCTTCTTGAGTATGATGAAGAGGAAGAAGATACAGAATACAGTCGTTCTGACGCAGGATCTTTAGTAGATGTGGAAATGCATAGTGAAGACGAGGAATCATGTCACGGTTTAGATGCCTCAGAACCCCATCTCGAAGATGAAGAAGATGAATACTTTTCTATTAATATTAATAATAATCAAGAGACTGATTATGAAGAAATTGATAATGCCGAAAATGAGAAAAATGAAAATGCAACAAAAAAAATACTTTTTGTACCAAATTTTCTAATTATGAAGTAAAAAAAAATTGTTTTGTTTGAATTTATTTTTTATTTTTATTTTATAAAATTAAAATTTATAGATATTGATATTATATTTTTATTATTGTTATTTTTATTTTATGAATGTTTATTTTTCTGTTTTTGACTTCATACTAAACTTTAAATAAATGAAATTACACCTAAAATGTCTAAAATTTTATCAATTTTAATAATTAAGCAATTTCTTGTTTACATGTCCATGGTATGTACCGTATTAATTTGAAAAATTAAACACGTAGAATACCAAAACAAAAAACTAAAATTTTTTATTTATAGCATTTACTGTTGATAAATATCTTGCTAAATATCACGATAAATATCAAAAAAATAAATAGCACGCTATTTTACATCACTAAAAATAAGTATCCAAGAAGACCAAAAAAATGGGTTTCCATTAAATTTAGTAGGTATTTATCTTACCTGCATTTTTTGCAGTGCCCGTGTTTTTTCTTCATTATAATAATTGCAATTATAATGTGCCTATATAACCAATGCAGTCCTCATGAGGCCTTTTCTATTCGTTCCAGGCCATGACCAGAAAAATGTTTACATATGTCATGACACAGAAGAGAGTATAGGTAGCAATCATTTTAACCACACGAATTCACCAAAATATAGAAAGGATTAGATATCAAATGATTAGATATCAAATAAGTCTTTAAAATTTTTTAGAGATAGTGAAGTAAACTTTTTGATTAATTCAGATAATTTGAAAAGTAATTATTTAATCTATGGTATTTGATTCCAACTAATGAGCAAATATGATGCAATACCCATAATAATCACTATTTCTAATGTAGTCCTAAATATTTACATTAAAGATATAAACACATGAACTAGTTAATATATTGAGTATTGTGAAGACATTTCTGCAATTAGCGCTCTAATCAACTCCAGCAATTTCAGCATAAAAAACTGCGTAATAGATAATTTTCAAGTAACTAATCGATAATCTGTTTTACCTAATTAGAAACATTTTAATCATTTTTTTTAGTTCAATCATAACAAACCAGGTCTCAATAGTGTGGCTCATGCAATCTACCATATGTTTATATAAATCAAAAACAGACAGGGTCGCAAAAGGTAGCCTTGTGCTATGCCAACCTTACTATTGGGAATGGGCTACGAGGAAAGAATAGAACAGGAGAGATAATAAACTGGTGGGGGAATAGGTAATATTTAGACGGAATTACCACTTTAAGGCAGGTCCAGTTATGGCAATATTGACCAATCATAATTTATAAAATGAGTATTTTGAATAACTTGTCATATATCTGACATGTTTGATTATGTGTTCAGTTGTGTAACATACATATTCTATGCATTGAGGCGGCCATATTGAGTTACCATTTTGAACAAATATAATTTTTAAGGAGACTCTCTCCTGTTCTATTCTTTCCTTGTAGGGAATAGGTATTAAAATAAAACACAGTGTACTTGAATATGTGTGTATTCGATATTAACGTGTCTGTAGAACTAACTCAAGAGAAAAAATAATATCGTACATTTATCGCATTTGTCCAGCCCGGCTGCATCTTATATAAAGAAATATACTGATTCATAATAGAGTGCTGGCATTTTAATGAGTATAACATAAACACACAACTCGAGCGGTAAAAACCACACATATATTTGTGATTTATATATACATATATATATTGTATAGGAAATGCTCATGATGCATTTCTTACACTTACAATATAATTAGTCCTAGGAGGAGCGTTTATAATTTTCTTAATAATTAAAAAAAAGTTTGTTTTGTACAAAACATTTTCTTTTCTTATAACCATAAAAAATTACTAAAGCACGTCTTCAAGAAGTAAATATATAACTTAAACTACTAACTAAATATTATCATGAAAAAGTCAAGATGTATATTTATGTACATATCTATTCACTTTTAAGATTAAACGTATATGTAGATAACAAATAATAAACAATAACATGATATTTACAATGATGCTTCGTTGTTACGTTTCAAGTATTCTGAAATTAAAAACGCAAAAGGTCGGGTATAAACGCGCCGGAACAAAGAACTATAGACCGATGTTAGTCGGTGCAATAACCCAAAAAGGAAAAAACTGCCCCTAGCTTCAACACGGAACATCCGAAGCGGAAGATGCACGCCAAAAAAAATGCAATTCTCCAGTTTTGGTCCAGGCTTTTTTTTTTGTTGGAGGTCAACAGTCTTACCTACTTGGTGCAGGAACCGTAAGTTTTGTCTCTCAGTTAAAATGCGCAGATATTCCAAATAGAGGAATGAGCCGCAGAGAACAGTGCGCATCGGAAAGGACAATGCACCTTGAACTGAACAAGACAGACGAGGAAAGTAATAGAGAACGCATGTCTCAGCTGTAACGACAAAATAAAACAGCTGACTGCCATAACAAAGAGCTCGGGTTTATACTACCGATATTGCTGCTGATCAATGCCTTTTACACTGAATTATTACGTTGTTATAATGCATGACAACTCTTAATAAACACGTATTACACCTGTACAATTGCAAAATGATCCGCTTGACTTGAAATAAACTACGAATTTAATGCAAGGAATTCCTCTGGAGATAAAAAAAATTACGAAAATGTTTATAAACGACAAGCGTAATCAGCTGTTAAGTATCTAAATTGCATTGTTATTAATGTAATCAATTCATTTGGAAATAAATGCGAAAATATTAAGACGTAAATGGTTGAACATGCCTGTCCAATTTGTTTGTTTATTTTCCCAATTGAAAACCGTATAAAATGGCAGTACGTCGTCGTCTGCCAAACAAAGAAAATTGAAACGTTAGAATACGAAATGCACTAATCTGTACTCACTTTAATCCTGATTCGCGTACAGCTTGCGGCGTTTGGTAACCTGGGACAATGCAGTTGACGCAAATCAATCTTACCGTATGCACAATAATATAAATATAATGCAACTGTGATTTTTCGTCACCGTTTATTAGCGCCCGCACCATAAGCCAAACACGATTCAACTGCTCGCAGTTCGCTGGTAAAACAATCTCTCGGTTGACGTTGTTATTGTGTACATGGTGTTTCGTTGGCTCGCCGCTAGATGTGGCGATGTACAAACGCGAATTCGCCCGCGCTATTTCGCAAAAATTAGCCTTTCTACTTATAATACGATTGTTTTGGTACTTATGCATGTATTTTGGGTGTATTAAAAAGCTATACTTTAACACAGCACAACGGAATTGGACGATCAGATAGATAATATCTCGAGTTTATTTATCCGTATATGGTTTTGAAATACCGAGAAATCATCCTCTTATCTCTCTGACAGTGATTTCGTTTCCTTACTAAATAAATCAAAAAAAAATGCAACATGAGTTTAAAGCAGCTGATTGGGATATGCATGTTTTGTATTTGTAGTTTTTCAGTGAAAACCAATATCAATAGAATAAAATTTAAAATTGTATGAATATCATTAATGTTTATAAGCAAGGAGTAAAAATATATTTTTAACAGTATCCTCTTGTACCAGTTCAACTATAGAAATATATGAAAGCTTTTCTGTATTTCTCCAAATATTCTTAGGGATTGCTGATAGAATATTTTCGGTAAGCTTAGGAAATGAATCGTTAATGACAACACATTTTTATTGGGAGTTAAAACAATATATTTATTTACGAAAAAAAGCTGATTGAGATGATATATCGTTTATGCATTGTCGATGAAAACAAGAAGCAATACACTAACATGTTGCAAATGGACGATTATCAATGTTTGGCAATATAGCGTAAATACATTATTGAAGATAAATGTTATCTATGTTTCGTCATACATTTGTAAATAGTTTCAATCACTTCGATGACTGTAATATATTCAACTTTTATATATTTACTTTATTTTTTAAAACCGTAAAGCATTTTCTGTGGGCTTAGGAAATGGACCAAAGCTTTTCATTTGAAGTTAAAGTAGTGGATTTCACGACTAGGTCTAGGTAAACGGCTGATTGAGATATTCGTATATAGGTATATGTTTGTTTTTTTAGAGAAAACTAAGATTAATGGAGCAAAAGTCTCACAACATTGACGATTTCTTATCAATATCTGTCAATATGTTAAAGTGGAGTACATGTATTTTTAATACATATATTGAATTAGTAACTTTGTGAGTATGAGATATTCTCTAATTAAGAAACTTTTTATATTTGTCATACAAATGCTACTTATATTGAATCATTAATACCTATCATTCTCCTACTGTCAATGCATATAGGTACATATTTTATTTTAGTATATTTAATTTTGTTGTATTTATACTAATTTCTCTTATGGATCTCTTAACAAAACATATTTCGGAATCATAGGAAATAAGAAAATAATAATTTTTTCAAAGTCTTTATATATTTTCGATGTGAATAAAGCAATGAATTTCTTGACTACGATAGTAGCTACTTCAGATGCACATGTATGTTTGTTTTTAACCTTCTTATACCTAGAATACTTATCTATCTGTCTAACTGTGAGAATGATAGCGGTCAAACAGTTAATGTTCTACCAAACGTTACATTTAAAAGATCAAAATTTGCTTAAATTTTCAGTAACATTGGTAAAACGGGGGTATAATTACATTTACTAAGTTTAGACAAATTTCCAAAGTAGGTACATGTATAAAACTTTTCAAAATAGAATTTAAGAACAACTGTAAACGAAAGTTTGTCAAAATTCTTACAGGAAGTGGGTCTTCAAAAATTATCAAATTTTGCAAATGAAGTATTCCACACAAATTTATTAAGAGAATTAAAGAACGTAAAACAACAGATATTGAATAAAAAATACGAATTGCACATACATGCGTAAAAAAAGTCGTATGCATTTCTCATTTTTTCCCAAGGAAACCATGATTAATATAGACCGGACGCTAGAGGTTGATGACTAATCGCCCATGGGCGCACTATAAAGAGTTTTAATTTTATTTATATAATTGGATAACAAGTGGGTGGTGATCTATAAAATACAAAATACGTTATTATTTGTTCATTTTGTAGTTCAAGTCCAGTAAAGGAGTATTATTATTTACTATAGCGTCTAGCAATACTTTCTCAAAGTTTTCTTTTGTAAGATTTGTTCGCTTTGAATAAAATACATCCTTTCTACATCGCATCTGTTTAAAGGTGCGTACTGGATATATTCTTTTATTTCAGAGTATTTAGCAGTTAGATTTTGTATCATTGTCCCCACACACAATTGCCACAATGTTATTAAATCTGGATTTCTATTAAAAACTGCGTCTAACTTTTGCCGTAGGCCACATCCCAAGTCACTTGGAATACTTTTGAAATTATTAATAGCTACATCTAATGTGGTTAATCCATCTTTTAATTTGAGATTTCGATTTTCAAAATATATGATTAGTTTAGGCAAATTTACAAAATGTTACTGAAGGAATAACAACTGATTTTTTGAATTTGGGATTTGTGTTAGTTCCTTGCACTCAGAAATACTTCGAGAATCGTCATTTAAATATGTAACGAAATTTTGTAAACTATCGAAATTCTCTGCATAAAAACTAGTTGCTTCCAGGCATGTTACCCATCTAGTTATTGCTGGCGACGGAGGAAGTGACAAAGATGGAAGTTTTTCACTGTAAAGAGCTACTCTCGATGGTGCTTTTCTGAAAACTTTTTTGAAAGAGGATAGAAGTCAATCAACTTCCGGATAGGTGTCTCTGATATACTCACAGATTCTGTGGAGAGCATGTGCTACACAAGTAATCTACAGCATATAAGGATATGTTTTCTTTAATAGTCTGCCTGTTTTTAACATATATGCGGCACTGTCACCAACAAATAAAAGTATTTTTTCTCTGTACCTGTCGTCCGAATGAAGCATTTTGTGCAAATTCTCGTCATTGGTTTTAGGAACTGTTTCCGCATCAACTGTATTTATAACTTTAGATGCTATTACATATGCGTTATATGGAATAGTTGGATGTACTACACCAGCGTCCTAATATATCGACCGTTTCGTCAGCACTTATTTATAGGTACTGACTTGAAAGATGTTTGCTAATGCATTCTACTATTTTCGTAAAGGACCATAATATTTGAGTAAGGTGGATTCAGCAGGAACTTTTCGACCAGTATATTTTTGGAGAAATGTTTTCAAAGTGGGATTGTCATGTTCATTTAATGAGGTATTAGCCTCCATTAAAGCTAACGTAAGTATGAATAGGTATATACATATACAGTGACCGGCAGAAAGTGCGCAGCATATGGGAAAATGGTTTACCTTTGAATATAGCAAAATTGTTTTATTGCATCATGTCTCGGCATGACTTGAGACCAAAATAGCACTCGCGATTTCTGCCGAAACTCTCATCGTATACGAGGGAGAGTCAAAAATACAAAATTACGCTAAGAGTAAAGTACCCCCATTTTTAACATTAGACTTTTCTTTATTAAGCAATTGTTCTTTGGTTTTAAAAAGTAAAGTAAAATATCGAGTTTCATTCACTTTTGATAAAAAATTTCAGTTTACTGTTTATTCTGAATTACCCTGTATAAGAAATTGAGCGCGCTCATACAATACGCAAATCTTACTCTCTGTAGACATCGTAACAGAAAACCATAAATAATACGGCGCAAAAGTCAGCTACAAAAATAATATAGCTCTTGAAAATAAAAATTGAAGAATGTGAAATAATTTTGCTGCACGCCATATTTTACGTTTTCAGAAGTCAAAAAATTTTATTTAACTCATATTGTGTGATTCATTTTAACTTAATCATCTTTAAAATTGTAATATTTTTTCATAAAATTAGCAACACTTCTTTTTATTAAGGTTTTAATAATAAACGCTTGACGAGAAAGAGCGACAAAAATAAAAAAGTTAGTCTCAGCATAATCCTCGACAGATGTTTTTTCGTACTGCATGTGTTTGATTTTAAAAAACATGAACTTAATTCAATAAATGTCATTTAGACATTTAGTTTTGCTATAAAAATGGAAGCGGAAAGGTTATCGGTACAAGAAAAGGTAGAAATAGTTCTAATTCGTGGTGAAAATTACTATAGCTATCGCGAAACAGCAAATATTTTTAACAATAGACACAATAAAAATATTCACGGTTCTACTGTATGCCGAATTGTGAACAAATTTAAACAAACTGGTTCGGTGGAAAGTAAATACAAGCAACCCCATGAGAAAAGTGTAACTAATGAAGAAAATAGTTTAAATGTGTTATTGTCAGTAAATGAAGTTCCTACTATGCCATTGTATGAAAGACAAGAAGTATTAGGTATTTCCGAAAAATCGATTAGAAGAATTCTTAAAAAAAACAAGTACTTACCATATAAACCAAAATTCACCCATACTCTTCAACAAAGAGATCTAGATGCTAGAATTGACTTTTGTTTTTGGTTCCAAGGCAAGAAGGAAGATAATCCCCATTTTGAAAGTCAAATATTATTTACTGACGAAGCAACCATCACAAGCAACGGCGTAGTAAGTTCTCAAAATTGTAGGTGGTGGGCTAATCAAAATCCTAATTTTACAATTGAATGTAAAAGCCAATATTCATTTAAAACAAACGTTTGGTGTGGTATATTGAATACTCAAATAGTTGGACCATATTTTTTCCGGCAAAATTTAAATGCAGGTAGATATTTACAATTCTTGCAGCATGAATTTAGCGAGTTCCTAGATGATATGCTTTTAAATCTACGAGCGAATATGTATTTTCAACAAGATGGTGCTTCGATCCATTCTACATTGCAAGTAAGAGAATGGCTTAATCAACAATTTCCTCAAAAATGGATCGGACGGTTTTCAGAAGAAGGCCTGCAAGATCGCCTGACATTACCCCAATGGATTTCTTTCTCTGGGGTTACTTAAAGAACCAAGTATACAAACATCGACCATTTAGAAATCTGAACCATTTAGAAAATACGATTAGGCAGTGTGTCGTTCAAATTAATCCGGGTTTTTTTTAAGAAACGTAGCACAAGAATTTAACAGGACAATGAAATGTATTGAGAATGGGGGAGCTCACGTAGAAAAATAATGTACTTGTAAATAAATATTTTTGTTTACGATTTTGTTAATATATTTTGAGTTTTATTTCCTACTATTATGTATCTTTACTATTATTATTATTAAAACCTGAATAAAAAGAAGTGTTGCTAATTTTATGAAAAAATATTACAATTTTAAAGATGATTAAGTTAAAATGAATCACACAATTTCAGTTAAATAAAATTTTTTGACTTCTGAAAACGTAAAATATGGTGTGCAGCAAAATTATTTCACATTCTTGAATTTTTATTTTCAAGAGCTATATTATTTTTGTAGCTGACTTTTGTGACGTATTATTTATGGTTTTCTGTTACGATGTCTACAGAGAGTAAGATTTGCGTATTGTATGAGCGCGCTCAATTTCTTATACAGGGTAATTCAGAATAAACAGCAAACTGAAATTTTTTATCAAAAGTGAATGAAACTCGATATTTTACTTTAATTTTTAAAACCAAAGAACTATTGCTTAATAAAGAAAAGTCTAATGTTAAAAATGGGGGTACTTTACTCTTAGCGTAATTTTGTATTTTTGACTCTCCCTCGTATACGATGAGAGTTTCGGCAGAAATCGCGAGTGCTATTTTGGTCTCAAGTCATGCCGAGACATGATGCAATAAAATAATTTTGCTATATTCAAAGGTAAACCATTTTCCCATATGCTGCGCACTTTCTGCCTGTCACTGTATAACTTTACTTATCTTAGGAAATTTAAGGTAATTATAATAAATTGTAAAAAAACCTCACCTACGCCGATGAAGAAAGGAATTTACCAGGAAAATGGAATTTTTTTGCTGTCGTTTTCGCGACAACAACAGATGTTGCAGTTTAGCGCTATTCAGTAACTTCTTGTTGTTTACATTATTTCTCTGCTACATCGTAATTTAAACCAGGTACGTCCGGTTTATAATGATTAATAAGGAATATCTTGAACAGCTGATAATTAACAAAATTGGTCGAGACAGTCTAGAGTCTGACTAAACTTTAACGCAAACGTATTTTTGTAAATTTACTGAATTTTAATATCTATTATTTAGTGAATACCTTTTTAAATATCTTCGAGCATAGTAACTAGTGAAATACGAGTGTGTTATAAATCACGAGAATTTTCAGACCGTTATTAGTGAAGTTGTGTTTTTGTTGTGTGTCACACAGAATGGAACAGCTAAATTTGGAGCAACATTATGTCATTAAGATTTGCACATGCGAAAGATCTGTTCCAAAATGGTGTCAAAACCTCACAATTGAGTAGACGGACAGAATTGAAGAAGACCCCGATATCTTCACTCGTGTCATCACGAATGATGAAACCTGGATTTTCGAATACGATTTCAACACAAAGCGGCAAAGCCAGCTGTGGCACACTGAGAATTTCCCCCGACCGAAAAAAGCTCGAATGAGCAAATCAAAAATCAAATCAATGCTGATTTGCTTCTTTGACAGTAGCGGTATCTCTAACCAAAAATTTGTACCTCCAGGACAAATTGTCAAGCAACACACGGTCATCTCCATCACGGAGTTTTTGAAATCAAAACACATCCTTGTGGTTCCTCATCCCCCCTATTCACCTGTTCTCAGTCCTTGCGACGTCTTTCTTTTAATGTTGTTAATAAAAAAATCAGGTTCGTTAATTTTCTAACACACCTCGTATATTTTTTCTGTATTTTCACACATTTTCTTAGATATTTATTTTAATTAAAACATTATTAGTTCAACGACTGTAGTAACTATTACATTATTTAACATCTTCATATCGATGCTTGTTATCCCGTCTTTCCAGGGAGAGAGTTGCTTTTGAAGCTTTTGATTATTGTTGTTATTTCTTCATTGGTGGTTGGTATCAAAAACATTTCTTAACTAACTAACTATTTCTCATAGTGCCCTAGATGCTATGTTGTTGCCTCCCGTTTTTCTTCCTTCTGCTTCTTTCACCTTTTGTTCTATTTCAGCAAAGTACTTGTTCATTGCATTTACAATGTCCTGATTATTACTATATGTTTTTCTTTCATGTTGTATTTTTTTTATTTTTTATTTCTTTCCCTTGTGACCTTTTATTTCTTCGTATATGATAGACTATAGCTTTCTAGTTTCCGCATTTGCATTTACTATAATAATTTGCATATAGTCTACTATGGTCTAAAAGTCTAAAAGAAATTGCCAAATAACGTTGCCTATATCGTCATAAAAACTTTCAATGGGAGTTAAAAGATTCCTTGATCAAGGAAGCAACTGATTGAGATATTTATCTAGCTAAGTATTGCCATTTTTTCAAAGATCGAACCAAAACAAAATCCTGGAAAATTGATGATTATCAGTTAGGTTGATAAAATTTATTTTTTAAAATACATTGTATTTAATACATGTTACATATTTATATTCAAAGTTACTATTTATGCATTTTATGATCAATTACATCATACATATATTCTTTGTATTTGCCCATTTTTTCCTTGCAAAACTTTTGATAAAACATTTTCTGTGGCCTTAAGAATTTATCAAATAACTTTTATTATGGTTTTCCAACATTTTCGTTGAAAGTTAGAAGAATTTCTTTACTAGGGACGCAGCAAATATAGTGTAGTGATTTACACTAGTGCCTTCAAATGCTCAACATGACAAAAATCCGAAGTATTTGAGTTTGAAGTTTGAGCAGACTCAACGATTCAGACATTATGAAGTCATATTCAGTAATTTTTATAAATGAAGACTCTGTACATATGTATAATAGTAACTAATAAATTTCTTTTTTCATTTTCAAATGCTTTTGTTTTAGAAACAAAACGTCTCTCCGAAAACAATCTGAAGACAAAAAATCTTGTAGTACCTAGTCCGAGAAATATATCCTCGAATTTTTGCCGCATGTTTAGTAGACAGGCTTTATATTTTATATGCATTTTTCAGAACAAATTCTATCAAAAGCATTATATTCAGAATGGAGATTAGAAAGGGTTAAAAATTAAACAATCATATTAAATTTAATTATATATTTTATAGAATCTAAGTAAAACAATATTGATAAAAATTATCGTTATATATGTATTACCTGCTTAAAAAGGAAAGGCATAAGACATATCGTTACCTATCTATATTTACTATTTTCTTTTAATATTGTACAATACATAAAAGATATTAACCTGTAGTTACTCTTTCTTACTTCTTTCTATTTCTATTTTGTAAAAGTCAAACAGAAATGCTTTTTTTATTATTATTAAAAATAGTTATACAGAATAATTTAAAAATAAATATACTTTTCTATGTATACTTAATTACTTTCTACCTAAATATTAATCAGAATGATGCTTAACCTTTATTTATTTATTATTCTTATTGTTACTATTATCTTAATAATATGTAATATTTTACTTTTGTGTATCATAATTAGCATTTCACCTATCACGCAATATATTTATCATGTAAACTACATATATATCCGGTAATATAATTAAAATACGATTTATAATATATCCGATGATTATAAAACACCAAAATAAAGTGCAATTTGTAAAGGACAAAACAAATGAATGAAATGGAAATGAACTCTTTCATAATTACATACTTACATATTACATATGTAAAAATTCATGCTGAACTAATACGGTTATTTCTTCTAAAATAATGTTGAGTGACAGAGTCGAATAAATGTCACTGGCAACACTTGCTAATTGTCCACTTTAAATATTATTTTTTGGTAGATGTTTAGAAGACATTATTATCATCACTAAACCTTGACTCAGAATAAAAAGGAGTGATTCAAATATCGCGCCAACTTGGTGCATGTTTTTAAGAGATTTCATTGCTTCTTTCGTAGGCAAATTAATATGGAAAAATAAGTACGCGATATCAGCCTTATTTTTATAATATAACCAAGCCTTAGCCAGTGAACAGTCTCTCAAACTGTTTGCTTTAGTTATTATATTTTACTGTGCTATTAAATAAAATCTGTACGTTTAAGACGTCACAAATATTAGTAATCAGGCAAGTCCATGCAAACTGTTAAATCCAACACCCAAACAGCGTCAACCATCAGTGCCGGATCTAGGAAATTTCTTAATGGGGGCAAGTCAGCACCATGCCGCCCTTGTAGCTATTTTCACTATATAGGTAATGCAGTAATAAATTCCATTTTGCCGCCCTCCGGAGATGCCGCCCGGGGCAATTGCCCCCTTTTGACCCCCCCCCCCTCAATCCGGTACTGAACCGTCGGTACACTTAAGATGGCCAAAAACAGTTTTAAATAAAGAATAAGGCGAACTAAGATCTTATAAAGATAGAGTAGGCAGGTATTTGAAACTACTAAAATTTGATGAATATGTCAAAACTAGGTAGATGGTGTGGACTTTCTTTTTTTTAAATGAACCTCTTCGAAGGTATAAAAACACTAAACTACCGTGATAATTTTTTTTTTTAAAAGAATGGTTTGAACAAGTATTATATACATTGCCAAATAATGCCATAATAGTTATTCACGTAGAGTAGAGATGCTACCTACTTAAAAGAAGAATGTGGGATGAATGGATTAACGGATGATATCGTAGAACCATTTGTTGCTTGTCCTGGAAATTTAGTAGTCAAAGTGACTTATTATGGTCCAATGAATCATATTAATTTCTGCAGCTATTTTTTATATATTTATAACTTAGAAATTGTATTTTTGAGACACTTCGTAATAAATTTTACAAATTGCTTACATTTTACTTTAAATATTACAATCAAATCTGATATAAATATCAATAATTTACGAAATATTTATATGCCCGAGTTTAGAGTTTACCAGAAATCCTAATTTTTAGTAATTTCGAATATTAATCCAAAAAGTCACTCTTGTGCAATAATTTTATTAATATAAATTCTGGACAAATATTATATTCTCTACTGTTTAGATTTCATATCAAAGGGTTTACTACATTTTAAGATATGTTCCGGGTTTTGGCAGTATATTTGAATCACTTCTTCTTATTTCCAGACAGGATATCGTAATAATGCAGGCATCGAAGATCTACAGTGACTGCTATAGGAAAAGGACAGTTTGGTATTTCCTCTTTTTTAAATAAAATTTTGTTTGTTATTGATGTATGCTTGTCTGAAAACTAATTAAGCCCCAAATCAGACATAATGAGCTATTATTTGTTTGGGCTTTTCAAAAATGGTTAACATGGTAAATTATGCTAATTAAGCCAAATTTTAATGTCATGTGATATACTTTTTAACTAAATTTAGGATTTACTATCAAAGTATATATAAATTTGTGTTTTTGTCCAGAAATAATTGATTTTCTTCATTTTCTTTCAAAATTTAACCAAATTTGAAATTCCGGCTGTGTTAAAGGTTATGGTTCCTTGTTCCTTATTATGATCCATGTTATTAACAATAACCTCTACAATTAAATTCTTAAAATTTTAATGTGAGATTGAATATACTGACCTGACATTTAATCCAGTTTCAAAAGCGTTTATAATAGTATAGTATAGGTATATTCAATTTTATAAACCTCGTTTTACTCACGAGTTTTATTAATCACTAGCAAAGCCTAGCGGAGCGAGTGTTTAATTAAACGAGTGACTAACGGGTTTATAAGACGTGTTTCATACTACACTTTTTCTATGACAGCAAATAATCAATATTATATAAAATTACTTGCCTATTGTCGCGCCGCGTCAAGCTATTTTGACAGATTAATAAGTATCAATCAACTCATTGACTTTCAATTGATTTTTGCAACTAAAAAACCTATAGACCTAACTACACTCCGTGACTAAAGAGCCCGTTGCTAAGTTCACACCTTGACTAAAGTGCACAAAATTATGGAAACATATACGTTAAATGCCATTTTAAATATGGGATTAGAAACAATAAATTAAACGCACTGATGCAATTATATTATAATAAATTTAGACTTATTTAGTTTTCAGATTATCATAAAGTGAAAAAAAATTAAAATGCATCTGTTCAAAACAGGAATGGAAGATATAAAAATATCCAACCCAGACTATATTTATGGTGAAAAATAAATATTAGTGGGTGTTGTGAGTAAACAGATTATAAGACTACATAATATGCTAGACTTTCTTAGTCCTCTTTCCATGAATTTATAGATACATAGGGAGTGGTATTTTATGCATTTAATATCGCACTTCAAATGTGTATACAGCTGACTGTTTACTTTGTTGTTACATTCAAACTTACACTCACCAGAAACGGTAAATGTCGAGATAGTGACAATGTGCCATTTCTGTGAAGCTATCATTACTTCGTAGCTGATGGTAATACAATTACTGTAACGATATTATGCTGCGTACGAAAACACATTTCATAGATAAGATATATTAAGCGATATTTCATTAGTAATTTTTTCAGTTTTATAGTAAATTAGTAATAATACTTTTAAATTTGGTGAAAAAGATGTAATCTTCATCATCAGAGATCTTGACATGATGGTGTAAATGCAACACCCAAAGCCAACTAACACAACATTTTTTTAATTACAATCGTCGCTCTTGCCATATATTAATCAATAGATGTGAAATACGAGTCTTTCGAAACGTGTTTGACTCATGACGTGGCACAAATTTTTTTCATACACAAAAACTATGTGAAAATCTAAATAGCTATCGCCATCGCAAACGTCACAATTCAGTGACGAATACCTACCAGTCAATTTTGGCACAGAACGTGATATTTTCGATATATTTTTCCTAAAAAGGGCGGAATTGCTGAAGAATGTGTTTGAAAACATCAAACACGTTAAATATTTGCAATTTTTGGACGCAAGATTGCCGTATTTAAACAAGGTGCGATAAACCAGATAAAAATTTATTAGAAGCAAGGACTGATCAAAAATACATACCTATGTCATATTTAGTTTTACAAGAAGGAGAAAGCAGAAAAACTAATTATCTTTCAAATATCCATATTTAAGAAAAAAGAAACAGAATTACTCGTTTATTGGCACCTATTACAAGTATTAAACGTGAAGGTCTTGTAGATTATTAAATTACGTAGGTATGTATATAATGTGAGTAGGTATTGTTTATAAAATTACAACAGAGCAAAGTAGGGCTCTTACTTCGGCGCGGATATCCGAGTCTACTTGTTTTTAAATTAGGAATACTGAAATCGTAATCTAAGTTCGTTCGATTAACAATTACAGTAATCATAATTTCAAAAATTTTTGAATTACGATTTTCTAAGTAATCGTAATCGAAGTTCTTCAAAAAATGTCGGAGGGCTAAACGCGGCTCAATTAAACTTGTACGCGTTATATATGAAGGCAATAATTATCCGAATAACAATAAGAAAAAACAAAACCAAAAAAGTTTTTAAAATACACGAGAAATTAAAAAAATAATGAGGTGTGGCTACCACACGACTTTTTTATACGTTGAGCGTATAGAAAAATTATTCAAAATCCTATTTTGAGTACTTTTAATCTCATAATAAATCATTATAGAATACATACTTTGCAAGATATTCGAAAAAAAGTGCCACTCGCAAACCGGCTTTTGCACGTCGTGGCGAAGATATCTCGCGGTCGAAATTATTAGTGCTAGTTTAATGAAGCTCCGCATCAGTATTCGTTTTTTTAAAATTTCGTGGCACGTAAGAGGACACAATTAAATTGACTTTTGGTGATTGACTTATTGCGATTTTGGTTAGTTCTTTAATTTGTATGCAGAAATAGCGTTGCAGTTGCATTGGAACATGTTGCTGCATATATTATGTTTGTATTGCGTATTTAGCATCCGCTATAGTAAATTAATGGACTTAGAAAACTTTTTGAATTTTTTTACAATTTCGTGGCACGTAAAAGGACACAATTAAATTGACTTTTGTTGACTCGGATCCGGATTTCGAGTTATAATGAGTAACCCGGATACTCGAATATCCGGATAGTAAGAGCTCTAGAGCAAAGTCATGATAAGTAACCTACCATTGGCATATTCATATACAGATTACCTATGTTATGAGGAAGACGAAACAGCATCCCATATGATCTCTGAATGAAAATAGTTAACTAGGTAAGTACTATTACAATTTGCATAGCTCGTTTGTTATAATTAAAAGTACTTTCCTTTAAGTTTATTTTAAAAAAACGTCGCATACACTAGAATAACTTTGCCCTTTGTAACATATTTCTCAAAGGGAAATTCCTTTCTTTTGTCAAAGACGGCGCTAGTGTAATAAGAAACTAAGACCTTTTTCCCTACGATGATATGTTACATACAAATATACATTTCTCCTATTGGCCAAGAAGCTAGGTGTCTACCCTATTGTTCCTCAGATTTTTTTAAAAGAGGGGCCAGCTTCTTTATGAATTCTTTTACTATTCTCCTATTACAACTCGATGCTCACTGCCCTCATAGTTCGGCGAGTCTTTGCGTGATATACTTCATCTATTGTCCGCTAGTCCTCATTATGGCGTCCGTCCTATATAAGTTAATTTGTCCGGATATGCAAACGTAGACAAGTATAAATCGTATTATTCGATGCGTTTTACATTTAAAATTTAAATCATTTAATTTTGAATCTACTTGTAATTAAATATTTACAGTGCCGTAAGAAATAATTTACCTGCTTTAAGTAATTCTTGCTTTTTTAATTCGATATTTATTTAGTTGAATAAAAATTTTACAGACAACTTTTTTAATTTTTTATTAATAATTAGTAAACATGCAATTTAAACGCAGAAATGCCTCCCTGTCAGCACACGCCAGTCTGTTTCAAGCATTTGTGATAATTTCAAAACCAACCTAAAAACCTATATCTATGTGACAGTACAATCTTCTTAGGTCAGTGAATATAAAAGAAGAACTCCCAAAAACTAGTTGACAGATTGCTAAACCCTTCAAGAAAGATTAACTTACTAAACTAAAGAAATAAGTCAAGCAGAATAATATTAAGCCTCGAACTGCACCAGTTAATAACCCCGTTAATTATATAATAATATACCTATTTATCAAGATTATAATAAGAAAAAAATCAGTTTGAAAATAATAATGAATGATGAATTTGACATTTTTTTACAAACTTAACTAACATTTGGAGCAGATACAGATACATTAAGTCCTAATAAAACCAAAGTTTCATTTTGGGGTTCTTGACAAAACCGGATTTTTGTTTGTCAGAAAATGATGATACAGTAAATTCTCTTATTAATTTGGTAAGGTTGGTCAAAAATAGCCAAAATGATAAAAGGACGGAGAAAGTTAGTCTGAAACAGTGTTGTTTAATAAAACCCGTAAAACGAGAGAATGTATCGAGCAGACAATTCTTTGAACCTACTCATTCTTAGAAGGCTCGTAAGTTCTGAATATCTTACTAATAACTTGAGATGACGAATCATAAATCCCAGAAAGAAACTTTCGTCTGCAATCTTCTTTTATAACAACTTTTTAGAAGTTTGACAATTGTTATCTTTTTTGAATATTCACGTAACAAATTTTAAATTGACTTTCTTGTTAAAACGTAGAATATGTCAGTAGAATTGAGGAAATATGTTAAGGGAGTTGCATGACAACAAACAATATATGATCGTGTAGATTCTTCTTAATAAATTAATATTTAAAACTTCGAATACAGCTTCAAAACGACATCAGGTGGAAATTTCTATTTCCCAAAAATATTTTGGCGGAGTTTTGTTTGAAACTATAAGGGTCGGTTTTTCCAACTTCGGTTAAAATTCCGGTTAAAGTGATCATTTATGAAAATACCGGTTAGTATAAATTTTTGTTTTTCCATCACCGGTTATCGTTAATCATTGATTAAGAAGTGTTAATCGAAGAAATTTTAACCGGTGTTTAGAGTACCTGATAAGATATTAAACAGTGTATAAAAGTAATTACACATGCGCATAACCTAAGAGATTGGAATATGCATTCGTTTACTGTATGAAAGTATTTTTTGAAATTAATAATTATTTTCGTCAAAAAATTAGTAATTGTATTGCTTCTATAAATGAAATGAACAGTATAATTAAAAATAAAAATAACATAATATTGAATATGTGCAACTTTTAGCTAGCTATGAAAATATAATTAATTGATAACCACGACATGGACATAAATTTTTTTTATTATTTTCAACAAGCATCTGATATATGATCTTTCAGTAAAAGCATTTAACTTTATTCATCTTATAGAAATTTGGTGCAAAATCCATCGTTTCAGATATGGGCAATGGAAAGTGCAATATCTGACATCATTAGAATGCGATTGATAATTCAGTTTACAGATTTTTCTTTTTCAACAAATTATTCCTATTTTTATATATTTTTTTACCATATATTTTACATATTTTTGGTAACTATGAATTTCATAATAATATATACCTATGTGTATATTGTATGTATTGGTTTATCATTTTTCACAATAACTTGTATTTTCCAAAATCAGTAAGTAATCAATAAATTTGTTTCAGTATCACTCAAGTTTGTTGTATTTTCTTTTATTTATTTCATAACAGAAATTTAACAAAATAAATATCTACCAGGTCTACTGATTTTTCGGTAGATCTATCAATTATTACTTTGATTTACCGGTCTACTGATTGCAATTCTTAATCTAGGGAAAAGTCGACTTGTCTTATAAATCGGTAGACCGGTAAATCAAAGTAAAAAATTACTAGATCTATAAAAAAATCGGTAGACCTGGCATCACTGTTTGCAGAAAATATACTAATTTAGATAATATGTTGCCAACTTTTTACAATAAATCTTTAGACACTGTTTAGATAAGTGGTGTATTCTTCACATTGAAAACCGCCGGTTAGAGATAATCAATAATTAGGCTGAATCAGTGATTAGTTAACCGAGTAGTTTAATCGGAAAAACCGGCCCTAAAATTAATTCACTTTTATGACATAGGTACTATTACAGGACATAGAATTAGACCCCACAATGCCGGTTGTGCATACTCTCTACACAAATGGGGCAGACAACCTTATGCCCTCTGCGATTGCGGAGAAACCCAGACATATCACAGAAGAATGTACCATACGATCATACAATGGAAGACCTGAGGATTTCATGATAGCGACCACAGAGTCGATAGACTACATAAATAAATTAGATGTTCGTTTGTAGCCTTTTAAATTGTGTCTCATACTTTATGTATATATATTCTATGTTGTACTGTACTTTAATGTGTCTAATAGCCATACGATAAATAAACAGGGCATGGTGAAATGTCTACTATCCAATCATCTCCTGCATCTCTGTATCATCTTTTTCTATAAAACAGCACAATATTAGTAAATTTATAAAATAAAGTATGACTTAATCATTATTAGCATATTTAATGTACAATTTTAGAGTTAAATAATAAATATAGATTATCTTTCCTGCATATGAACAATGTACCTACCCATGACACATGAATCAATTTTCAGTCGCAAATGCAAGGTTAGTAGAATGACAGTTTATCTAAAGGTGGCTTCATCTGGGCATTTTCGTCAAACAAACAAAAAATATAAATATAATTTTAATTGGTTATGACACAAATCATGTTTGTCACACCAGCAAGCGTTGACTTTTTTGGAATGTAAAATACGTAGGTAGCTGCTTAAATGTTTCGGATCTGCAATTATATTGTTTATACGTGAAAAGAAGTATGTACAAATGTTCGATAGTTTTTCTTAAATAACCAAACTCATTTAGGATATATGTAGGTATATTTTTGTGATTATTTGGGTTATATTAACACATAAAACAGTGGAACGGCGGAATTTTCATGTAGTATAGTAACATGCCGCCTACCGGCGGAAATCACCAAAGCAAGTACAGCCATTCCGTCTTGTTTCCACAAAACACTGCCTTTGTCGGCTGATACGTTCTGTAATTGTATCTAAATATTTCGCCGGCTGGCGGAACTCTTAATGTATAAGGGCAATATCGCCAGCGGATATTTAGCCACAGCGTATAATATATTTTCAATACGTGCATACGGCAATTCTTCGGTCAAAAGCAGTAGTTGTCAATATTGAACGCATGACTACCAGAAAGGATTCCTCGGGCCAGCGGTCAGACCATGTCCTTAAGGCGACCCAATTTGGTCACAAAACTGCAAAAAACTTTCTAAACAATTAAATTAGCGAGATACAAATATCTACTTAAAACAAGTCTTCTCTCAAAGATTAAACCACACAATGTTCTTCTTGTATTTTGGTGATAATTTCACATAAACAGGAGAATAATTGGCACCAAGAAATATTTGTCTAAAATTATAAAACTTAAAAATACCGAAAACAGGTGGAGAAATTCATTGAATATGTATTTCAGTAGGATAAAAATATTCGTTCGAAGCAAGCAAGTCGTAATATCATTTATTTCTTATCAAACAGAAAGGTAAAGGACAAATAAACCACTTGATAAAATTGCTTGTTTTACAATATTGACTTCCTATTTCCATCTTTTTCCTATATGCAAGAATTTTATATGAAGTGGAAGATTATGTAAAAAGCTTATCGCGTGCACGAAACTGTAGTTTCTCAATTATGTTAGATAACGTTGGCGCCGTTTGTTTAAAGCGAGGGGTAATTCGCTGGGGAAATCTGGTGTACACCAAGAGGGAAATCATGGGGAAATCATGAGGAAATCAGAGGAAATCACTGCAAATTATTATACTGCGCATGAGTCTGCTATGAGTCTGATCATGCGCAGTTTTTATATCAAAGAAATAAAAATGAAGTTACAATCTACTGTGATATTTAGGGTTCTTTATATTCAAAACTAGTGACTGATTATAAGATAGTGTAAAGTTTGTGAGTGTGAATAGTGGTGTTTTAGGTGAGTACATAGAATCGGTAAAAATAAACAGTAGTTTTTGCACTTAACGAAGGTTACTGCAAGGGTTATTGTCAATATTATAGCCGCTACTTTTACAGAAATATGGCACCTGAACTGGAGGATGAATTTATTCTAGAACTTGAAAATTCTATTGGTATTAAAATTCCAATTCAGCTAAAGAAATTGCTAGCTATAAATGGCTACACAGACATAAATCTAATTGCCAAGATAACTGAAGAGAATCTTTCAGAAATTGAACATTTTGCAAGAGTAGATTTGCCTTCTTTAATAGAAAAATCAGAATACGACGACTATTATGGTGTTTTTTCAAAAAACGTTGAATCATTTAAGATAGTTAGCGGTCACAAGAAAATTTTGAGAATGATTCAAGAATATTATAAATCTTCGTATAAACCTGATAAACTCACTAGTGCCAATGTGAAATGTAAGACATTATCTAGGAACAAACCAAATAGTTTATTGTCTCGGTCACCAACAGCCCCTCTCGCAGCCCCTAGTACCTCGAGTTTATCAGGTCAATTCACCGACACGGCCGAAGATGCGCCAGTTACAAAAATTTGTACAAAAATTAATATTTCCGAGGAATCGGACAATGTCTCAAGAATCGTACTAAATTGGATTAAATCAAAATGTTGCGCTGAAAAATGGCTCGACCTCCAAAAACAGTGCTCGAATATTAAAGTTAATATTCATTATGACAATCTCAGTCAAGATTTATTAGGTAATGGTTTTGTTTGTACATTAGTGAAAATGTGTATATTTATATTACGAAACAATTATTTTTCAGGTAAAATTGTATGCTTTTGTTCAGAAGTCCCCGTAAAAATTTATAAGCTTGCTAAAACTGCTAGATCGCAGAAACGTTGGGTTATTTCAAATTTTCAACGACATTTCAAAAAACATCTCGAAAAAAGCAGCTTGGACAGTTCAAACTTTTCCGAAAAAGCAGAGAAGGGAATACTACATTATTTTAAACCTATGGAGAAGTCAGCAAATTGTTCTAGCTCAGAAAATTCAGTTTCAGTAATTGAGGATCTCACCTCGGATCTCACAAATTCATCCGTTGCGTCTTCTTCTAAAATAAATATTATTTCCGATATCATAGTTTCTCCAAGTTCTTTATCAACTCTGTCAACAGATAAACAACAAGACGAATGTCAAAAATTAGGTCAAAATATCACTGAAGACAATTTTCTCGATAACAATGAGAACAGTGATAATTTAAAAATTACAGCTACACCTGAACCTGCTATTGAAAATTACGAGGCTCCGCTGTTTAAAGAAAAACTTTTAAAGTCAAAATGGTCCGAATATAAATATTCAAGACAGCAGAGAAGCCAGAGACTGAGAGAAAAAACTCACAGCGACCAACAAAAAATTACAGAATATTTTCCTTATTTACAAACAGTTCAAGAATTTTTTAAAACAAATTCTCAGGCGGAAAATCAGTTTATAGAAAACTTTACAATCTATAGTAATATACAAGCTCAAGATTTCCAAATAAGTAATACATTTTTGAAACTACTCTACGATATGTCTCTTAGAAACTCTTCGCATACATCTAATCGAAATAATTATGATGATGCTCTTAAAAAGTTTGCTCTTTATATTTATTACACAGGAGGACGTCTTCTGTATGAAACGCTACACGCCAATCTAAGAAATATCCTGCCATCGATTTCATGTCTTTACAGATATTCGAGAGGAAGTGGTGGACAGTTCTTGGAAGGTATTTTCTATTTTGAACAACTAAGCAAGTTTTTGGAAGAGCGGAATCTTCCTAAAAAAGTCTGGATTAGTGAAGATGGTACTCGCATTACGTCTAAAATAGAGTATGACCCAAAAAGCAATAACATCACGGGTTTTGCTTTACCTTTGCATAAAGGCTTGCCAATAGTAGATACATACATGGCTACATCAGTCCAAAAAATCCAAAGTTATTTTCAAAATGCATCAAAATCGAAGTATGCATACGTTATTATGGCTCAACCGATGTGTGATAAAGTGCCCGCATTTTGTTTATCCGTATTTGGTACTGACAACCGCTTTACGTTCAAGGACATCCAGTCTAGGTGGAATTACATCAAAGAAACTGCAGAAACCTTTGGGATTACCGTGATGGGTTTTTCATCCGATGGAGACACTCGGTTGTTAAAGGCCATGTGTGTTAACTCTACTTTGCCCACTCCTAAAGACGAAAAAAATAATTTGAGTAATTGGAAGTGGTTTCAGATGGGTCATGAAAGGTGTGAGAATAAAGTATCTTATGTTCAAGATAGTGTCCATATTGGAACAAAATTGAGAACTCGTTTTTTAAAACCCAATATTATATTACCTTTGGGAAACTATTTTGCTTCCGTAAACCACCTTCAAGAACTAATAGATACTGTTTCAAAAGACCAACATCTTCTCACTGTATCAGATCTTAAGGCAGATGACAAAATGAATTTTTTAGCTGTTCAAAAAATGTGTACACCAAGAGTACGTCAGTTACTGTTAGACAATGTTCCCGCCAGTAAAGGGACTATTGTTTTTTTAAAAATTATGTATTTTGCAACTGAAGCTTTTATAAACAAGGAATTACCAGTTGCAACGCGTGTGTACTATTTATGGTATTGCGTTTTCTTTTTGAGGGCTTGGAGATTTTGGATTGCCACAAATAAATACTATAAAATTCAAGAGAACTTCTTATCTTCGAATTGTTATTCATCAATTGAGTTGAACGCTCACAGTTTAATAAATCTGCTTTTAAAGTTCCGCGATGAAGACATACCAAGTGATCTGTTTACGCCATGGCTTTTTAGCAGTCAACCCTGTGAAAAGCTGTTTCGTGCAACGAGGTCTATGACATCGACATATTCCACCGTTGTAAATTTCAGCATTAGGGATATCTTATATCGGATTGACCGTATACAAATGATAAATAACATAATCAATGAGTTGAGCGATGATAAAGGTGGAAATTTTGTTTTTCCTCGAGAAAAGAAACGAAATACAATGATTATTGGAAATTTAGAATCTGATTTAAGTACTATGACTAACGACGTAATTGAAATGAATGTGGAAAAATCTTTAGTGGACGCTACTGAGGACTTGAAAGAGTTGGGAATTTGCCTCTCCAATAGCGACTGCTTCTATGAACTTGCAATTCCACTGAAGCAAGAAGAGATGCAAGAAATGATTGACGAGAATGAAAATGACATAGATGATCAGCAGATCACTATTTTTGACGAACAAGACAATTATTCAACTATTTACTCTAGAACAATGATGGACCACGACGAAGAGTCAAAAAAAGAAAAAAACGGACATAGATAGTGATCTCTACTCAGATCTGTGTAAACTATCTATTAATGCTTCCTTTGGAGATGAAATACAAATAAAAGACTTAACGGAAATAAAAGGCAAAAAACTTCACGAAAAAGATAGTTGTTTGCCCGTGATTATCAACGAAAAGTCTTATGTTATTAAGAAATCTTCTCTTTGCTGGTTGCTAGAAGAAAAACCTGAAAAAGTCAGTACAGACAGACTCAGGCGCTTCGTTCAGGGTAAATCTTCTTCAAAAAGTTCCCTCACTGATAGACCGGAAAAAACGAAAAAATTATTGTCTCAGCTATGGAACAAATGGACAGAAAACACGAAAAAGAAAAATGTTACAGTCGACTGAATCTCAAGATTCAAAGATGAAGTGCGAGAAAAGCCAAAGTCAAAGCCGAGGCCGAAGCCGAAGTGGCGGTCGAGGTCGAGGTCGAGGTAAAATTTCATCTATTAAGAAGATGAAATATGACAGTGAATCTGACATTCTGCCTGACAATTTTTCAAGCGACACTTCCAGTGACAGCATTGATTCAAAAGAATTTTGTAACGATGATACTGATGACGATTATGTACAATCTGACGTAGAAGATGAGGAGATCTGTATACTTTGTCAAGAATTTGGCAAAGCTGAAACGTGGTATAGATGTACTGTTTGTGGAAAGTGGGTACACCGCCAATGTAGTGGAGCGGAATCACCCGAAAACTATGTTTGCGATTTTTGTGCAAGTACTTAATGCTTACTTTTTGTGAGAATATTTTTATTTACTTTAATTAAAAAGTAGTTAATGTTTTTTATCAATGTTTGTGTTTTTGATATTACGATGTTTATTTTTGTTTTTTTTTTAATTTGTTTTTTTAATAAAGTATTTATTTTCTGTAAATTTGGCTTAGAATGACGTTAAATAATAATAGAAGTATGTAGTGTGTGAGTTGAATAAAAAAACTGGGAAAATCAACAGGAAATCAGGGGAAATCATGAGGAAATCACGGGAAATCACTAGGGAATCATAGGTAATCACAAGGAAATCATAGGTAATCATTAGGAAATCATGGGTAATCCTAAGAAAATCATGGGTAATCACAGGAAATCATCAATGAAAGGGAAATCTGGTGTACAAAATTTTGTCAGCGAATTACCCCTCGGTTTAAAGTGTAAGCTAAATATGAATAAACCAAGGATAAACTTACTCTTTTAATTGAAAAAAGGACACATTTCAAACTAAAGTCATGAAGCTACTGTGTAGGTAGCTTCATGACTTTTGCAACATCGCACAATTCAATAGTAATTTTATGCCATTTAAGTATGATTTAGAATACATTAGACATTTTTCATACTATAAAATGGTGTCCTTTAAAATATGATATCTTATATCTTATTCTGTCGTAGATATCAAAGCGCAAAACTTGACAAATTGGTTAGGGTATTAGATGCTTCACTTCGTAGTTATGAACTTATTAATCTCTTGAAACGTTTTAAACGGAACAGCTTAATAACATTCAACAGAAGAACATACTCTGACCCATCGGTAGATATCGCTACAAAAGATGGCCGTCCGTCCCGTAAAACAGTCGATGTAATCGTGACGTAAGTTGATGTATTTCCAAGCAGATGTTTCGTCAACAGTTCCACAGTTGTGTCTCCCAAATTCGACCAATGTTAAGTTTAATTTCTAGTATTTAGTCTAAACTGAAGTCAAATTGGGTGTTTACATCAATTTCTAGTCAATTTAAAAGTTCCTAAAATTGACAAGTGTAAAACGCATTACTATATAGTTCAAGATGTCTTTGAATTTAAATTCAATAAATTGACAGATGCAAAATAAGCTTAAACCTCGTTTTACATCAGTCAATTTATTGAACTTAACTAGAAATTGAACTTAAAATTGAAGGTCACCAAAATGACGTAGGTACCTAAGTTATAGAGTTGTATACGCGTCAAATATAGATTTTAATTAAATTAGAAATTGACAGATGTAGGTAATACACCCAACAACTTTAAATTGACAGATGTAAGACAAGCTTATTAGATAAAAATGAATATAATTACTATAGTTACAGCTACCATGGTGATAAAATTGTGTTGTTTTGAAGCGACATGTCTGAGACAAAGCTAGATTTTGAAAAAAACTAATTTCAGTCAATAATCGAATAATTATTTGTAAATTGGGTTGTCACACAAAGACATTTTGTTGATATGATAGAAAGCTTAAGTGACCACTATCGTTCCCTTCCCGCTATTAAAAAGTGGAATTGAAATGATGAACACCACTCTGGAGGAACCATTTCGGCAACCACATCGAAAAACACTGATTCCGTTCATGATCTAATCAAAGAAGATCGATGAATTGGTATTAAATGAGGTTTTCAGCAAAGCGGATTTTGAAACGCTTAGGTATATTCAAGGAAATCTGTCGCCCTTTTCGAGTAGATTCCTCAAATTTTTTGAATAGGATTGCTATCATGGACGAAAAACGGGCCCACCCTAGAAAGCAATCCAAAGAATAGAAGTATTTTGGTTTTTCCAAACTCAAAAAAATTCGTATTCAAAAATTGGCTTACAAAGTTATAGCTTCAATTTCTTGGGATAAAGATGGACTAATTGTGATAGATAATTTGCAAAAGGGTAGAAGTATTTCGGGAACATATTATGATGAGTTTCTAACTAAATGACGTAAGAACACTGGAATAACTTCGCGAAAAACATGCCAATGTTTGTAAAGACAACTTTCCTGCTCACAAGTCGATCGTTGATCAGATTGGAAAAATTGATTTTGAATTGATTGACCACCACCCTACTACTTTCAAAATTCGAAAAACCATTACAAATTCCCAACGACCAGACAATTTCAAGGCAATAATTAAACTTAAGCCAATTGATAAAAATTTCAAAATATATAGCTTCTACTAGCAAAATACTATTACGTGAAAGTCATTTACTAATTGAATATTATAAATAAAGTTATTAAATATTAATATTCTATATTTATATTTTACGTAATACTTGGCTATTCTGTGTAGCAGACAAACATTGCTGACAAATTTATATTGCTTCGATGACAATTATAGCAAACTTCGAAAGGTGATTATGACAAATGTCAAAAGTGTATGAATATTATTATTATATATCAATATATGGAGTAAATTCTTTAAATCTTTTTGGCAGTGAAAGTATTTTTTACATATTTATTACCATATTTATTCAAATAATTACTGAAAAAATTACGATGAAATATCACCATTTAAAATCAATCTTGCCTGATATTATATCATTCTAGCATATTTCAACAAGATTAATTTATTATTATATACAATAGCACGTGCTTCGCTAAATTCTCGATTTGTCGTCTTACCTTAGTATATATACAGGATGATCAAAGACAAAATGCTACATTTCTTTGTACTAAATTAAGACTCAAACTTTATTTGTTTGTTCTAGTCATACTTACTATTAGAACAATTAGACCGGTTCAATTTACTCACAGTAGAAATCAAGAATGAGTGGAATAACTATAGTAAAATCTCGTCTTTCATACTTTGGCCGTATCGGTCTGCGAAAACGATTCAAGTATAGAAGTATTTTGTTGCTAATAACCTTATCTATAATATTTAATTTTTAACTTACTTTGATAATATCATTTTAGTGGCGGTAGCTATATACCTATCGTTGAATATAAATTCATTAAATTTCTTTTTTTCTGTGATTACCTATTCCAGTCATTGTCAATTTGTAGTGGCCGGTTGCTAAAATATTTCTTCTATATAGAGTAAAAGCCGTCCTTTTGCTAATATCAATTTGATCATATCAGATATCATTTTATTTGAGAAGTAAAAGGAACATCGCATAGTGATTTGCCCAGGTTCTAGAAACTGAACTTAAAATTGATAGAGCTGAAAAGGCTGATCAGATACGGTGTAGATCGAAATGAAATGTGGAAAAGGTATGCATTTCTTAATCATTTCATCACCACTATTAATAGGTACTCTAGAATAATAATGTTTGTTTTATCGAGTTCATCCTTTTTAGGTTATTTAGTGTCACTGAAACGTGTAGTTTATCATTCTCGTACAATGTTTCCTGCTGACGTCAGTTTAGAGACGTTAATTTTTTTGTATTCCCAAAATGTTCGATTAGACAAATAAATAAAGTTCGTGTCATCTAATATCATTCAATGTTTACATTGTAAATTAGATACTTTATTGAGTGTTTTATTTTGTTTATGTATTTATTGTGGACTTTTAAGTTTACGTGTTTAGAAATATTTATGAAGAAATATGCAGGGTGTACCACTTAAAACTCCCAGGTCAAATATCTCGGAAACGGATAAAGATATTTGAATTTTGTAAAAAATAGTTACTAAAGAATGTGATTGACTCTAGTTTGCTCACACAATTGTGTTTTATTATATGAAGATATAGATGGCGCTGCGATGAAAAGAATTATTTTGATCGCCACAATCTTCATTTGTTTCTTATTTGAAAGAGTATTAAAATTAATGTAAATTTTATTATTTGTGTTAGTTTCCAAAATTTAACGGTTTTATAGATATTCGTGTTTAAAGAAAGTAAAAGTAAATTTAACGTTTTGTCTTTATTTTGTTTAAATACTTAAAAGGATCAAATATAACTAACAAAGATGTTCAAAATTGTTGCCTTCTTGATTGCTACATAACGTATATCGCCTTATTAGTTCTCTTCCGCAAGCATTTAACAATGTATTTCTACTAATTTTTTGAACACTTGCATAATTTTTTTTATAAAGGTCGCCCATATCTGTTATGGGTTCCTTGTAAACTTCAACTTTCAAGTAAGCCCACAAGAAACAAATTCTAACGGGGTTAGATCCGGCGAACGAGCCGCCCACCTAAGGAATCCATTAGTACCAATCCAACGACGTGGCAAGGTTTGATTAAAATTGTCAGTAACTATGTTGACATTATTAGCAGTTTGATGTAACCACATTTATTTCGCAGCTCCATAACATCTTCCAAAAGTAGTGGCAACTCATTTTGCAGGAAATGTAAGTAGCGCACACCAGTTAATGTTTCATGATAAAAGTGGGGGCTAAAGATATATCCGTTAACATTCCACACCAAACGTTAACGCCAAAAACTGTTTGATTTCTTGTTTGCCTTATCCACCTAGGATTATCTTCTGACCAATATCAAGCATTATGTTTAAGTACCATTGTTGTGAAAACGACATTCGTCACTCCACATGATCAGATTCATAAAGTTGTTGTTTTCCGCTAACATTACAGTGCTAATGTCAAAATACTTCCTAAATAATCAAAGCAAGCATACATACATATAAAACAGACATGAATGCTTTTCTGCTTACATACCTATGGGTGCCTATGAAGTGGAATTTATAAAAAGGAACTACAAACTATAAAATTTAAATTGTGAAGTAACTATAATACCAAGAATTGTGAATATGTTTACTGCTATTTTCCCCTACAAATTAATTATTTAAACAAAATAAAGACAAAACTTTAAAATTACTCTTTACTTTCTTTAAACACGAATATCTATGGAACCGTTAAATTTCGGAAACTAACACAAATAATAAAATTTACACTAATTTTAATAATCTTTCAAATAAAAAACAAATGAAGATTGTGGAGATCAAACAAATTCTTTTCATCGCAGCGCCATCTATATCTTCACATAATAAAACACAATTGTGAGAGCAAACTAGAGTGGATCACATTCTTTAGTAACTACTTTTTACAAAATTCAAATATCTTTATCTGTTTCCGAGATATTTGACCTTGGAGTTTTAAGTGGTACAGCCTGTATATGTGTAAGTACCTACGTATTTACTTTTAAATGGGATCTAATGGCTGTTTGTAATTGACTTACGCATTTTCATGTTATTAAATCGGCAACTTGGAAACGTCTTCCTTTGTTTGTTCCTCTGCCACAGTCGTACCTACCTAAATATTAATTTGCAAAATAAACATCATTTTATAATCATATGAACATATTTACATGCAACTATAACATTGTCAATGTGATGAATAGTTATTTATTGTATAAGGGTTTTAGATAGCATATTATTCACGCAAGAATGTTTAAACGCGAGAGCTTGCTCGAGCGTTTAATTTTCTTAAGTGAATAAAATGCATCTAAAACCCGTATGCAATACAACGTTTTATCCACAATCACACTTATTTATAATCAGAATCGCCGAAATTTATGAAACAATGATCTGACATTTCGGTCTGACAGCGGCTGTCACCTCAAAAATCATTGAAATTTCGCATTAACTAAAAAAATATCGGGAGGTCTTGGATCGGTTACTATGTATTTTCGATTGTTTATCGACTCCATTTGTAAGCATTCATTGTTGAAAAGTGGAAAAGATGGAAGAGATTTGTGAGAGCGAGTTTATTCCGGAACAAATACTTGAAGAAGCTCAGAAAGCAACTTTAGATTTATTGCCGTGGAAGTCAAAGGACGCCTACGAAAAAGTATTTGCCGACTTCAATAATTGGAAAGAAAAAAGTGGTGTAAAAGGAGCGATAAACGAAGAGGTACTTCTAGCATATTTCTACAATGTTAATAAGAAGTTTGCGGCATCATCATTATGGACAAAGTATTCTATGTTGAAGACAACATTAAAAGTGCACAGAAATATAGATATCTCAAAATACAGCAAGTTGATCGCCTTTTTGAAAAGCAAGTGTCGTACCTACAAACCTAAGAAGGCCAAAATTCTTGAAAACAAACACATCACACAATTTTTGAAGGAGGCTCCAGATGAAAAATATTTGATGATGAAGGTAACACTTAGTTGTGATTTTTGTTTGTTTGCATTCAAACTTAGAGTTTCTTCCTTAGGTGGGACTTATAATGGGTGTAGCTGGCGCTTGTAGATGTAATGAGTTGACGTACTTGAAAATTGAAAATGTCGAAGATAAAGGAAAATATTTGTTTATTACGATTGCTGATACAAAAACCTACGTTTCTCGAAGTTTTACAGTATTGGAAGAGGGTTTTTCTGTTAACGCTCTGGACATGTGTAGGAAGTATATGCAATTATGCCCAGCTTCTATCGCTTCCCAGGGCAGATTTTTTCTACGATATACAGATGGAAAATGTACAAGTCAATCTGTGGGTATCAACACTATGTCAAGAATACCTGCTGCAGTGGCTTCTTTTTTGCAATTACGGGATGCTAGTTCCTATACTGGTCATAGCATGAGACGCTCTTCAGCTACATTATTGGCCAATGCTGGTGGCGATCTTATGGCCATCAAACGTCACGGTGGATGGAAGTCGTCTAATGTCGCAGAAAGCTACGTGGAGAATTGTTTATCAAATAAATTGAAAACAGGGGAAATGATTCAGAAAGAGACTGCGAAACAAGTTGCAATGAATCATACCGGTGAAACTTCTTGTGAAAGTTCAATTCCATCTACGGTTGAAGTTAATTTGTCTTCGCCAATAAAACAAAAGAAGAATAATAACCTTTTCTCTATTAGCTTGAATATCAATGTAAATCTTAATAAATAAATTCATTTTGAGAGTTTTATGGCGTGTTTTATAGCGTGTTTTATGATTTATAGAACACTAGTGTTTTATAGACCCCATAAAAGGTTGCTAAGCAGTTGAATTATGACCGTATAATATAGTGATTGTGGATAAATACTATTAAAAACTGGGGATCGGCAGTCAGGAGCACTTTGCCCAGCAAAAAGCTTATGTAGAAGCAGTTTTTTCTAATACTTGGTAAGTAGAGGTGGGTCGTGCGCGAACGAACCGGTTTAGTGAACCGAGGGAGCCGATTGATAATGAATCGGATCCGGTTCGTTTGAGCCGACGACGCACACACTGGTATTTGCACGATCTACGCGGCCAAAAGTCCCGAAATCCAAATAACAAAAACATTCATAAAAACGAGTTCCACCAACAGAGTATGAACCTGAGAACAATACCCACGCTGGATGTACCTGCCATCGAGCACCCAGCACCCGTAGCGTCAGTCGGAATTAAACCGTTTCACCTAGTGTACGTATCTGTTCTCGGCGCTTTTCTAAACCTTAAATTTCGAAAGTGTTTTTTTATGTTTTCAAGTTCATCTTACGAATTGAAAGTGATGGATTCTGATAGAGCAGGTAAGAGACTTACAATCAACATTAATAAAGTTACAATCAACTAATAAAAAACGATTTATTTTTAATAATAAAAGAACTCGTTTCTATACTGTGATTTATTTAAAAAAAAATTCTTTACTAGTGTTTTTGTTTGTGTATCGGGATAGATCGGGCTATTTTTATAATTATAGGTTATTATTTGAACATTTTTCTTTTAACTACTATCAAAAACATCTCCGGAAACGTCCGGATACATTCAGTTTTGAGGGACTGAAGATATTTACCAATAAAATGTATAAAATATGATATTTGTTTTACATAGTGTACGTTTGTTTTAGCTTCACAGGGTGTGTCAGGAGTAAGGATTGTGACCCGACAATAATTGTTTGACCGCATGAAGGAACAAAATTTGCCTAATTTAGATACAAAATTAAATCATCTAAAAAATCAACTTTTATCATGTAAAGATTACAATGAAGACCAAATTGTTAATTTGAAACGTGGTTTTGCTCATTTCAAATCGGAAATCAAACAAAGGTGGGTCAAAGCACACTATAAGGAAGACAATTTTCTAAAATACAATCGGTCGTGGCTGGAGGGTACGTTTGAAATCCCTGTTGTTGACACTTCACAAAAACGGCCAGGTCGACCGCCAAAATTGTTTGATGAGGCAAGTGAGAGGAACAAAAGGCGAAAAAGTGAAAATCTTCGTTCTGCCTTCGAAAAGAAGATCATAATACATACATGCTGCGCAAGTTAGCTGGGCAAATCTGGTAAAAGGGATGCATCAAATATCCTTAAAGATATCACCAGTTCTCCGACCCGCGCAACTAAATATAAAAAGGCATTTTATCGTACGAAATCAAGTCCAGAGAACCCCCCTTGACACCTATGCAAGCGTTGCAAATGTTTGTGGATGCCGATTTGACACAAGGACAGTACGAAATTAGTACATTTTATCGTACGAAATCAAGTCCAGAGGAACCCCCCTTGACACCTATGCAAGCGTTGCAAATGTTTGTGGATGCCGATTTGATACAAGGACAGTACGAAATTATACGAAAGACCAATAAGAAGTTTTTTCCGTGCTAAAGTGCCTTACAAAAAGCCAAGAAGAAATGTTACCCACCTCAAGAATCATGTACGGTAACGAGTACCAGAGCTGAAGCTCAATTACAACCTCTAATGGATGTTACCGTTAGGCGTTTATCAGAGTACCTAGAAGAGGTATTGATAACTTTAAAGGAGCAAGAGCGTGAATACTTAACTTTAATTAGTAAATGGGGCTGCGATGGGTCCCAACAATCACAATTTAAGCAAAAACTTGAAAGTTATACCGATTCCGTTGCAAACATTTTTCAAAGCTGCTTTGTGCCTCTTCAATTAGTTTGTGGAGATAATAATGAAAAGGTTTTATGGAAAAATCCAACGCCCTCTTCACCGCGATTTTGTAGACCTATAAGGTGCCGTTTTATCAAAGAAAATAATGTTCTCACTGAAGAGGAAATAAGACATGTTAAAAGCGCTATTAGCTCTTTAGTCCCAACAGAGGTCGACCTAGCAGGGAAAAAGTTCTTTATTAAGCACAAATTTATAATGACAATGGTAGACGGAAAGATCTGCAATGTAGCCACAAGCACAAACTCTACAAATAAGTGCTGCATTTGTGGAGCAACATCAAAGGATTTTAATAAATTGGAATATACAAGAGAAGTTAATTTTGCAGCCCTTGATTTCGGCATATCAGTGTTACACGCCAGAATTCGTATATTTGAAAGTATCCTACATTTCGCCTACAAATTGCAAGTAAAGAAATACAGGGAAAGAAAAACGCAAGACGAAAAAGACCAAGAAGAACGAACAAAAAGATACATACAAGAGAGGTTCCGCACTGAAACAGGTCTAATACTAGATATGCCTAAATCCAATTTCGGGAATACAAACGATGGAAATACCAGCAGAAGGTTTTTCGAGAACCCGACATTAGCTTCACAAATAACAGGCATTAGTTATGATCTAATTTACAGGCTAAAAGTCATATTGGAAGCAATTTCAAGTGGGTACCAAATTGATCCTGTAAAATATGAAAGATATGCTTCAGAAACTGCTCGTGTTTATGTTAACCTATATGATTGGCATCCTATGACGCCAACAATGCACAAGGTTTTAGTCCATGGCGCAGTCATCATCGAAAAGGCATTATTACCAATCGGGCAGCTTTCCGAGGAGGCAGCTGAGGCTCGCAACAAACATTTTAGATGTTACCGCCAAGATTTTGCAAGGAAATTTTCCAGAGAAAATTGCAATCCAGACATTTTTAACCGTCTTCTGCTTAGTTCAGATCCTTTGCTAAGTGGCATGCGAGCAGTAAATAATAGGAAAGCAAACACATTTTTGCCTGAAACCTTGGCCACGTTCGTATCTGCAGAACCAAATATAATTCAAAATTCATTAGAGAGTGATGAAGAAGAAAGTTAGCATTTTTTTCCTTTCGTGTATGTACATACCTACCTAAAGTTTAATGAATATATTTTTTTGTAAAAATAAGTATTTTTACTTACTTGCGTTGTTTAGAGATTAATTAAGCATTTTTTTCTTTAATCTACGTACCTACCTAAAGTTTTATGAATTTTTTTTTTAAAAATAAATATTTTTTCTTATTTGCGTTGTTTAGATACCAATTAAGCATAAAAATAATTTTGGCCGCGTAGATCCTGCAAATACCAGTATGTGCGACGGCGCCGAGTATTACATGTCCTACACGTTCCTGGAACGGTATTCTATTACGGATCCACACGGTTCAAATGAGCCGGTTCCGGGACCCGGCTCACAATGAGGAGCTGAACCGAGTCAAAGAAAGGAACCGTTTTGCCCACCTCTATTGGTAGCATAGAGAAACAAGTACAAAGTAAATACATATGCTCCAAAAGCAATATACTCCTAACTGCCAATCGCTATTTATAACCTGTAATTTCGATTTTATATTCTGTTAAAGTTGATTAGTTTATGTCGATAATTTTTAAATCAATCGCTAAAATGCATATGTCGGCCGAGTAAATCAATTACAGACACATTATATATCTCTATAAGCTAGTATTGAACCATTATGCTATTAGTCGTCGTAGTATATAGGTACGTATTTTAAAAATAACATAGCTGGAACTTGTATGTTCATACCGTACACATATACAAATACAAAATTAAACTGGTGTTACCCCCAGGCAACAACTTTGAAATGTTCTCTAAAAATAGTAAATGATTAATTCCATGGGAAACACTAGTATAAAAAGAAATTAGTGCGTCTTTGAACATTTTTGTTCTTTAACTTTTTTAAGCTGTCAAACGAAATAAATAGTACCTAATTTTTGAGATATTAAAATATTTGTGCCACAAAAGTAAGCACTCCAAAGTCAATGGGAAACAATATACTCATATAATAAACGCTATTTAATTATACTTCAATTACATAATTTATTTAATAATAATAAAACTTTCTATTTTAAGTGTATATAGATTCTATTTCCAGAATCCTATTCAGGCATATAATCGAATGACAATAACCCGTTTGCTTGCAGATCATCCTGTATAAGATACATTATTTAATTCACTTACAAGTATAATAAGAATAGACACAGAGTTACAATTATCCTAAATTTTACACTCACAAAGTAGTCGATATAGCAATGGAAGAGATAAATCAATAAAAGAAACTTAAGCAAAAAATTTAAAAGTAACACTTCTTTTCTCACATACAAGGATTTCATCTACCAAACACAGTACAAGAGCTATTTGAGTCAAAGTGTTCAAAAATTTAGACGATTTCGTATCATAACATGTTCTTGGAAAAGAAAAGTATGTATTTTAGTAGGTGGTGGTGTTTAAAATGTTGAAAACTAAAACTTAAAAGTGCAACATTCGAAGACGTTGGAAAATATAAAAATTGCGTCTACATAATATACCTAATGGAAATTTTAAAAATATATGTACATATTATAAACCGAGTTACAATTCTAGTTTGCATGTCCAAAAGAGACCAAGCTAAGATAAAATTTCAGTGTTTGATTGACATTAAAATGACATCTGTCAATTGATATTATGCATTGTGCAGACTGAGTGACATTTTGATGGAAAATTATGTCATATGGTCTACTTACTAGGAAAAACGATACATTTCTGGATGCCATTGCATCGAAGATCAGAAATTTTAACACGAGGATAAGTAATATCTTTTTTTATTATCAGCTGGACATCTTTTGAGTACTGGTTTCATCATTAACTGTTCTTTAACATAATATATTATCACGATATCGGGCATCTTAAGACTAAAATTTGATTTTACATGAAACCAATACAACTTTATCGTAAAAATTGGGTAAAATAATATTTTAAAATATTATCAAAAAGGAACAATCTTTTTGACATGCATTGTATATAACAAATATTTATTCTATTCCCATAATATACACATTAGAGTTCAAAAGTTTTGCAACATTTTTAAAAATGAGAAAAGTCTGTCGGGCACCATATTTTGATATACCAAGCGATTGTAAATTGTGATTTTGATGGAATAGTAAAAAATTTTAATTTTATATTTAAATTTAAAATTAAATACGAAATATTTGGTGTAAACTTTGTCACTCCAATGATGAAAGAATATAAAGGATATGTCCAATCATAATAACAAAGCTAAAATAATCACATAGAAATGATAAGTCTACTTATGAAACTGCACGAATAACTTATTTAAAATTCCAAGAAATATAACAAAAATAATTTTACGTCTTCTATTTAATAAAAATAACTTTAAATTAATATGATTTTCAAGTTGAACAGGTCCATTTCATATTTTCAATAAATTCTGTGCATGGAAATTGACCACATGACTGATGATGTGTAACATTACAACGTGGCTTTAATCTTCCAACAAAATAAAAGAACATAACCTCACATTAAATTCAAAAACCATTTTCTAAAAAAAGGAGTAAAATTAAAACAGTAATTACATTTTTATCAACATTCTGGTTTCGTTTTTAAATTCACACAATCCTATGCACGAAAATAAGTACATAAACTTTTTTGTTTGGGATAAGTTAAAAATGTTGTTAACAATTTTTTCCTTGTGGCATATCACTAATGGAGTCAACTGGTGTATATGGTAAATGCAAAACCAAGTAATTAAAAAACATTACTTTGTAATCACAGATATAATATTCTATAAAAATATATTTATTTCACACACTATATATTAATTGAATCTTCTAGAGGTTCTATATTTCATTTAATGTATAAAGGAGTTTATAAGATTATAATGATTATTAATTCTAATTAATTCACTTAAATTATTATTTTTCAGTATTTCATTCATGATTTTGTAAATAAATAAAGACTTCTATGTCACATCAATATGGCCGCTCTGACTTAATATTCATTGCACATCCTTATTATTCTTCAGATGTGGAGTCATTTGTATTACCTGTATACTCGTTTCTGCAAAACAGAATTTCCTTATTTGTCCCTAAACTTTTGAACGGCAGTGTATACAATGAATGTTGAAATATAAGCAAATTTGCAGCAAAAAATATTTTTTTTAAATATCTGGTTTTAGTAGTAAATATAGGTATTGATTTAGTTTAACCCTTGGACGTCATCAAAATGAATTCATATTATGTAAAATTTAATTATACAAGATATTTTTGAATGTGTTTAAAATTTTTATAATTAATACTTTCGCAGCAATAACTAGAGATCGGTAGTCAAATGTACATTGGCAGAATTTATATGTTGTAAATAGTTATATTATAACTATTTATAACATATAAATTCTGCAAATGTACCTACATATGACTGCTCATCCCTGGCAGTAACTGAACTTTTAAAAGATATGATAAAATGTAACTATCAGTTAAAGAAAATGGTAAAAGGAGAGATATATTATGCAATTATTAATATATGTAGAACTGTAAAAGTGGCTACGCACATGCAACAAAACATCGCAACACAATACCGTCGCGTATCAAGTGTGGACGCAACAGCGTAACAACCACATCGCAATATAACGGCGTCCCATCAGTTGTCGGTTTTTAGCCGTCGCATCAAAGAAATGTTACGCGTCCACATTGGGCCATATGATCGGATACCTGGACGGGCCTGGCTGATTATGGAAGGATGGGACGGCATTATGCTCATGTTGATATTACGCGACGATCTGTTGCACGTCAAAACTTTATCACACTGTAATTTCGTCGCGCAAGAAGGAATAAAGCGTGGCGGAGTTGCGGTACGTTGTTCTGTTGCATGCACCGTAAGACGCTGAACAAAAGTTTGAGCAGAATAAGCTACTAATATTAACAATAATTATTATTACTAGAAATTATTTTACCTGAGATTGGATTGTCTTATTATATTCGATTATACAGTCCTGGACAAAATAATCACGATATATTTTTCTAAACACAAAATTTATGATTTTGTTTGAATATTCTATATGCCGTTTGTAATGACGAAATACAAACCATACATAGAATAATCTAATGAAATAAATGTTTTTGGAGAGATAGTAAACTAAAGCTGTTATTAATTATATTTAAACAAAAATGTTGGAACTTTTTTTGCGAATTTCGTTCAATTTATTTAATGTAATTCCTGAGAACTCCAAAGAGGTATGAGTCACTGATATAAATCATAAAATTTGTTCTTGATACGCCAATTTTGTTTATTGAAATTTTTTATCATCGAAATACTGTTTTACTTTTGCATAGGCTAAATATTAATATATTTTGTTATTTGGCCAATCATATTTTGATACCAGAACATGTCGCAAAGGAACATTATAAAATGGTCATTTAGAACACAAAATATTGCCTACAATACCCAACAAAATGGCTACAAGAGAAATACACCCACCTTTATTATAATACAAGTGCCGTCCAGAAAGTAAAGAACAACTGCGCAAGAAGCAGTCGATGCACTGGCGTTACACAAGTTTAGCTTCAAGACCAAGAAAAGAAAAGCTAAATCTAAAGAAACTACGTTTTGGGATTGTGAGAGCTTACTGCTTGTTGAATTTTTGCCAGTATGACAGACAATAACGCAATTTTCAATGACTTCGCTGCACATAACAAGAACTGTAGCGTTTCGAGTGGACGTTCTTAATCCTCCCTATAGCCATGATTTAAGGTGACCTTTTGCCGAAAATGAAGCCATTTTCATGGGAGGGCACCGCAATTTGTAAATGATTAAGGGTTCAAAAATGTGGTAACTTCGTACTTGCAGACAGATGAATACAACAGTGGCACTGAGACACTTGTATCACGCTGTGAGTAGTTAATAAGATGAATTAGGCTGAATCAAGTTTTGTTGTGATATCTTTTGCTTTAATTGAATAACAACTAAACGTTCTGTATTTTCTGGGCGACCCTCGTATATTCTGTCTTATTTGTTCTTAAAATGTATTTGATGATTTTTTTAAAAAATATAAAACAATATTTTTAATCTTACTGGATAAGCTTCAATGTAATACAACGCGATTAAATTTGATTTTCCAGGAATATATTTCTTTTAAAATGAGCAGTAGAAAAAACTGTTAACAATCAAAATTATGTTGATAATTTAAACGTGCTAAATACTGGGGGAAACGCTTTTAAGCCCATTTGAATAAAATAATCCATCTGGTCAGTAGTCTCTTTTGATTTTGAAAACACTAAACTTCATTGTACTGTACAGGATTTAATTGAATGTCAATTGCTGGAGATATGCTTTATTATGTTTAGTCACTCCAAAATTAATAGATTCACTAAACTGAAAGAAAGATATACAAAGTCAATGTTAGTTCTGTTATAGTTTTGATTATAATTGTTTCCTTTATTAACGAATTGATTCATAATTTGTATTAATCAAAAAGATTCTTTAATGATATTTAAAAAAAATTAATGTTCCAGAATCTACTACAGTAATAGCTATTTATTTCCATTTCTTTTGATGTAAATAATTTGCTCCTTTCGTAGTTGTTTCATAAAACAATTCCTCTTCATAGTATAGTGGTTGTCAATGAACAATATAGAAATTAAAATGTTTCTAGAATATAGGTATGTATTATCTTTATCAATTAATTAAAAACATTAACGCATAAAACACTAACAAATTTATTTTAAAAAAATTGTAAAATATACTTGGCAAATATCTGAACAAATATCACACAAAAATTAAAATTGATATATTCTTGATGACTCAGCAAATATAAAAATGTAGCATAATATTTCTTAATAAATTGTCAAGTGGAAAGCCAGTAGTATTTTGAACTTCTGTTTGGTAATTTAATGTACTGTTGTTTTTTCATTATAATTAGTTTGAAAATATTTCCAGTTTTGCTATTTTGTTCTATGCATAAAATTCTTGTTACATCAAAATCTAAATTACATTTCTCTTTAAAGCAGTTACATTTTCAGAATATTTGTGGTCAATTAATCTACCAATCAATACTGCATGGTTCGATCTATATATAACAATAATAAATCCTAAATGTAACTTGTATAAGTATAGAGGCAAGTCATAATAAAAGAAAGAGAGAGAAAGACACAAAAGCAATAATATAATAATAAAATGAAATACAATTTCGATGCATAGAGATTGTAAAAATATACCATGTAATAAAAAATATAATACGTTAATAATTGTAAATAGCATAATACTGCAAGATTCTAAATTGCACAAAAAAGTACTCATTACAATCTCCACAAACAATTTTGTGTTTGTTTATTAAAAAGATTTTTATGATTTTTGTGGAAAAATGTTATATGCCAAGCGCAGAATACTTTGCTTAGCATAAGGAATAGCCTATATATTAAAGTTTTTGTATATCTCCTAATTGGGATTTCTTTCATGAAAAGAACAAAATAACAAACCCTGAAATATTATAGAATTACTTCAAACAAATAAAAAACAAGAATGCAGTAAATGGCCGAACGGAAATTCAATATTTAGCAATAGCCTGTCACTCAATAATCTATATATTAATACCATTTTGTACTCCTTTTTAAGCAAACTGTGCACACTGAGGAGTATGAGATTTGGCATAGTTGGAACTCACATGGAGAAGTGTAGAATGATAAAATTTAAGTATGTGTTACAAATACATTAAATTAAATAAAATAAAACATCCATATATTAATACTTGAAGGAAAAAAAACTCCTTCAGATGAAATACAATATGCGTCATACATATTAGTCTGTGGTCTAACAGTCGCACAGAGTAGATTGTCTATAAGGAATTTATATGAGTATTACTAATACATTAAATAAAATAAAATGAAACATTCGTTGTTAATCTATACAGTGCGTTCTTTTTAACTGTTGCCATAGGAAATTGCATGGTAAAAATTCAACTTTTGTTCTGATGAAAATATTTAAACCATTTTTGGAACAAAGCTGGAAGATTCTTTAAACTATCGGGTAGATTACAATTCAATATTCTAAACTGTCAAAAAAGTTTGGAAAAAAATATTTTTGTGAAAGCTTTTTCTTTCCATTATCATTTCTAGCAGTCTTTGTTTTAAAAAATAAATAGCGAAATCTCCTCGAGGCTATGACTAAATTAGCTTTTGGAAGACAGAACATGTAAACATTTATTTATAAAAAAGAACGTAGAAACCATTAAAGCACAAATAACTCAACAAATTAACAAACATTATCAGTAATTATCAAAGGAATTGTTCAAAGTGTTTTCCTTCGACTGCTAGACAATGTCCCAAGCGATCTTGAACATTTCTTCAAGTGTTTTGTAAAGTTTGCACTGTAATAGAATTACAAGCTTCAGTTATTCTTGCCCTTAGTTCCTCTACAGTTTCTGGTTGACTTCTTATGACGTCGTAAACTTGTTTTCCTAAATGCCCCCATAAGAAAAAGTCGAGTGGTGTTAGGTCAGGACTTTGAGCAGGCCAATGGAATGGCCCATATTGGCCAATCCAACTATCAGGAAATGTTTCGTTTAATAACTCTCTGACGATGGCAGCAGAATGGGCTGATGCTCTATCCTGTTGAAATATTATTGCTCCGTTGCATCTCAAAGCATCCACCTGCGGGCCTACCTCCATTTGAAGAAGATCTAAGTATTTATGATAGTTCAAATTTCCGTCAATAAAAAATGGCCCTACTAAATGATTCCCTAAAATTCCAACCCACACGTTAACTTTATCACGATATTGAGTGTGTGTTTCTTGTGTTCTCTAGGGATTTTCTCTTGCCCAAACCTGTCTGTTTTGTTTGTTAACTTTGCCAATTAATGTGAACGAAATCTCATCAAAAAATAGAATAGTTATTTAAAATATTTCGATTTTCATTAATTTTTTCCATCCAGAATTCACAGAATTCCATTCCTGGAAAGTAATCACGGGGCAATAGTTTCTGCACATTTTTAATTTTGTACGACTTGAACTTTTCCATTTTCAAGGCTTTAAAGCAGCTGCTTCTTGAAGCGTGAAATTCTTCTGCCAGAGAAGTAAGTGTGGTGGTGTCTTCTTCAACCCCCACACAGATATTCATTTTAAATCTTCTGTAACAACATACGAGTTTCTTTTCCGTTTTTTGTGCTCATGATTTAAGCAACCCGTGGCACGAAAAGCATTATAATATTTGAGTATTATAGTTTTACTCGGAATAGGGTGATCGGGATATGCAGTAGCAAAATTCTGGCTGATTTCTCTACTGGACATACCTTTAATGAATGCTGTTACAAGTTCAACACGTTCTTTAGTTGTGAAAACAGACATTTTTAAACAATTGTTCACAATAACCGGGTATTTGGCAGAACTTATGAATAAAATGACATTTGTAAATTTTTATTCTGATCTTGCCTACTAAGTTTTTTGTCAAATTATGTATGTTCATTACCTTCAAGTTTGAAGAGCAAAATTAGTCAAATAAAACTGCTTGTGGTTGTTCAAATAGTATGCATTCTGTAGTCCTATTGGTGATTTATTACTAAAAGAAAAATTAGCACCAAATATGCATCACATCATAAGTTAACAGGGGGTATAATTTTAACCATGCAATTACCTATGGCAACAGTTAAAAAAAAATGCACCGTATATTAATACGCGAAGAGAAAACTGTGTACCCCTTTTTAAGCATATTGCGCGCACGGAGGAGTATGAGATTTGGCAAAGATAAAGTTCATACGGATAAGGAGTGCAGAATGATAAACTTTATGTATAATATGTGTTACAAATACATTAAATTAAATAAAATGAAACATCCATAATATTAATACACGAAGAAATGAAAACTCTTCGGGTGAAATACAAAATGCGTCAATGTGAAACACATATTAGTCTGTGGTCTAACAGTCGCACAGAGTAGAGATTGGGAATGCAGAAAGGTAAAATGTATGTATAATATGTATTACAAATACATTAAATGAATTAAATAAGAGGTATACATATATATTTACGGAGTAGTCAAGGATATACACTTTTAACTTTGTGTGTTAATGTGTTTAATTAATTGCTAAAGATAATATCTAACCTATTGAAACATTTTAATTTTCGTTCTGTTTAAGTTCATTAATAGTTGCTAAACCACAAAAATGAATTTATTTAATTACTACTGGAATTAACAACAATTTCTCACTTGTTTCTCATGTCAACATATTTAAGTTCAGATATCTAAGGTTGCATTGTTATATTATTTTTAACAAAACGATGCGCTTTTAACTTGCAAAAAAATTTCGACCTCTTTTAGAAAAAGTTATTTCACGATATTCGCTTGTTTCGGTTATTTGTTTCTCCCTGAATGTGATACATTTTAGACATCCATACAATTTGCTTAATAAACTTTTTTCCTATCACCCACAATAAAATAAATATACATTCTTTAATTATTTGGCTGCCATTAGCAGGTTACTACTCAAACTTTTGTTTTCCCCCTTTAATAAAAGAGAAAATATGTGCAGTTATGTTTAAAAAATTGATTTCATTTAGTTAATTGTATTTTTAGAGTTTTATCAAATAAGTCATATAATGTCAAAAAAATCACTCACAACGAACTCCTACATTAAAAAAATACTTGTTTCATCTTAAAAATAATTTGTAGTTATAATAAATAATAGTAGAGTAAAACTTTTCATTTTAATCGTTCAATATAACCAACACAAATATCGCTTTGCCTTCCCACATGATCTACTATCAGTGTTCTCCTTAATGAATTTCCTTCATACTCTCTTTTTTCTTATTTTCATCATGGCCTACCTATACTTTGACGGAAGGTAAATATTAATTGCACTATTAATATCTAAAAGCCTATTACTTATAAGTGTAAACATAGTACATAATTGTCTATATGTAATATATAAAAAAAAATTAACTCGTTTGATGATAAATAACACCATCAAGTTGTTTCTGCATCGTAAATTTTTGAACATATCAAACACGCTGCATATATATATATACATATTACATATAATAAAGATCAAAACTAAAGTGCATACGATATCTTCTTTTTTTTTCTTTCTTTAAACTGTCTCTCCGAACAACTAGTTCAAGTTCTGTATGGTTATGTTATCATTCTTGGGAGGTTCGCGATTATCCAACTTCATGCCGTTGTATTTATCATCCATGATGGGCGGTTTGTATAATGGCGGTGCTGGTTGCTGTGGAGGTGGAGGATTCTTAGAAATATCCATAGGTGACGGGAATATCACAGAGGACTTATTCCTATTCCGAAGGCTGGGATTCATATGCTGCCTCTCATGCAAGATCAAGTGATTTTTCTGATGGAAAGCCTTACTGCACGTGGGACACACATGAGATTTCAAAACGCAAGTGCCATCAGGATGTCTTCTTCTGTGCTGTTGAAGACCATGTTTTCCGACGAAACCTTTCGAGCAATGTTCGCAAATAAATTTCTTTTCTTTAGCTTCCGTCATAGGTTCATATTTCTTCTGTTGCATCACCGGATGGTGCATCATACTGGTGTGAGGCATATTTCTATTTTGGATATTCGTCGCGAGCGTACAGATGTCATTCACTAACGTCGAGTCACCGTAATGAAGTTTTTTATGTAATGTCAGCGCTTCTTCCGAATAAAACGAACAGTTGCATTCCGGACAACAGTAGGATTCCTTATTCTCCGGCTTGTTCGGACAGAACTTGTGCATGTTGAAAGCGTTCCTGTCACAATTGTTGAAGGGCAAATTGTGCTGAGGATTTATCATGGAAGTGTAATCTTCGTTGGGTTTGTTGTCGGGAGAGTGGACTTTAACGTGGAATGCTAAGGCCTCTTGGGTGGTAAAAACGCAACCGCATTCCTGGCACGAGAGTGATATTTTCTTGGAATGATCTCTGAAATGAAAAAGTTATCAGAACATATAGAATGAAAATTATTAATGTATTTCCATATTGTCATCGATTACATCCTTATTTAGAATAGGCTATGATTTTGATATAAAGTTGGTCACATTGATAATATAATACATTTCTGAGGTTAAATATTGACAGGTATCATTTGCAATGTTATCTGATTTGGTCTAAATGTGCAAAGTCAATCACAGCTTTAAATTTATGCAAATACATATATTATGCATGCTCAAAATATTGTACATAATCACGATGCACATATGAATAATAATAAATGTCCGATTATGATTTTCAAATGGTTATAATCGTAATCCAGTTATAATGGTATATAAAATAATGTATCGTACTTCGGCTAGTAATTTTCTTGTGAACCTACTATCGAAGGCAAATTGTTAATCAGTCACGGATCAAATCATGGAAATAATGTTTTTACAGAACTACAATGAAGTCCACAGTCGTGCTGTTCATCATCATCATCAATTGTAGCAAATCTAGAATAATGCTGTATTGTGCTTTGGGGCTATTTAATCAAAAAGTGTTTAGAATAATGCAACTGTTTGTTGTGTAAACTATTTTCTACAACGGATTTATAGTTGGACGCTACAGTGTGTCATTAATTATTAAAGCTTACAAATTTGAAAAGACGTTCTATTAACAGAATAATATGCATTTTTATACGAATAAGGACTTGTGCGAATGTAACTGCCTCTCTCTAATAAGTTAAAAAGCATCTCAGATCAGATCTTACTAATATAGAAAAAGTTAATAACAATAGAGAATTAAAAAAAAAATTAAAGTATTTTAGAACTCGTGATCTTCCTTTACTTGGTGCTATTATGTTGTATATATTTACATTTATAAGACAGTATGCAAACTACTGCAAACAATCAACTTTTCAATTACAATTTTTTTATGAGATTTACCCGGATCATCTTTTTTACCCAACTATGTTGTCATCATCAGTAGGATTGATTAAAAAATGTTCTGTATACTGAATAATACTGGTATTAAATTTACAGAGACAGCGTATATAAATTTCAAATCAGTGTTGTTCTACATATTCTAACGTGGTCAATTAGATTCGAGGACGTATAAAGTGCATATGCTTCCAAAATTAATTTTATTTTATAAGAAACATAAATTAAAACAAAATAATAAATTATTATTAAAACTAGATCATGTATTTTATTTAGTTATTCCCATTGCCAACATTCTAACACTTTATTGTCTATTTAAACATCATTTCCTCATTTTTTTTATATATGATACTTTCAGTACACAAAAATAACTTACCACAGACATATAATACCTATATAGTGACAGCTTACTAATGAGTTTATTGCCTCCCATTTAGACATGCTTTTGTCAACTAATCTGTCAACTAATCTGTTTTCTTTTATGTAGTTGGTAGTGCTACTTAATTTACTGCAATACATTTTACATAACCTTACATTCTAGTCATCAAAATAAGAAAGTAAGTCCTTGTTCACAATGGACATAAGACATAAGCTGTACGCAGTGGCGGCCCGTGATTTTTTGGGACGGGAGGGCACCGGGTGGGGGGGGGGGTCTGAGTGTTTAATTTCAAAAATTAAGTACAGACAAAAAAATAAACTCAATATGTTATATAATTAATTTGTTTGAAAATAAAATCCATTCGCCGTTCCTTACGATTAGCAAAATGATTAATAACTAATTCATTGAAGTTTGGTGTTCATGAGTTTATCTTTATTATAAAATTCATCTAGATATTTTTGGTTTGCTGTAAAATTGTCAAATTGTATTGTATATTTAAAACATGTGTTCCTAGTTGCTTTAACAAGATGTGATACATCAAAAGAATAAAATATTTTATGTTCTAAGTAAAAGTATGGTGATTCTGGAGTAACTCCTTTTTCTTTTGAATATTTACAAAAATTTGAGCCGACATCAGATACTAGTGCTCGGACAGAAAGCCCAACTGCAAATAACTTTAGTATTGTATTATCTACAGTCTCCTCTAAAGCTTTACCACTACATGTGCTGCTGACTAATACATAACCAACTGGCTGTTTCCAATTCATATGAATGCCCTTAGCAAAGAGAACCATAGCAAATTTTGCTGGTTTATATGTTGTTTGACCATTTATTTTATGAAATCCTACAATTTCGTCTTTAGTTATATTATAAAATAAATTAGCTTTTAGTCACATTTCATCAATGCGTGGAATGCATTCACGTGCTTATGGTGTAAAATGAGCAGTTTTTATTTCACTTGCAGAATACACAAAATCAACACTCGTGGAGTTATATTCCAATTCTGTGTTAATCTTTGTAATGTTCTTACGCTTTCCAATTGAAGTATTTTACTTAAGTAGCTATAAACTCTTGATCTCAAAAAATAGATATTTAAAGCAAATTGTTTGTACTGTATGCTGTATCTTGCAATATTCTTATTTTTATTAACTGCATTAAATTTAACAACAGTTGCCAGTTCATTTGATAAATATCTGTCACAAAGCCCTAGAAAATATTGTAAATTCTCCTGTTTAGGATAGGATTTCATTTTAGATTTAGTAGCTATAACTCGATGCTGTTTTAGAGATTTTCTGTCTTTCCTTTGTGGGTGTTTGGGCAGAGATTTTTTTTCTGTTTGAACCCCAACATGGGTAGGCATTTCCATAACTGGTAAAATAAAATTAAAAAATTATACATTTCGTTAAAACAAATTAATTGTATGTTTGTAATTGAAAAGTTCTAAATTATTCTACTTTATACTAGATTAAATACATATGTGTTGAATTTTTGTTCAAAAATGACTTCGAATTCTTCAGTTAACAACTAAACGTATTTTATGTTTTGCTCATAAAATAATTTTGTATTGTAAATATTAATTGTCATACCTATAGGTGGGTTCACGTTCACTTGTGCTATGAACATTCATAGTTTCCACACATACTAAAATACATTTTGAAATTAGTATGCTTTTAAAATTTCAAATAATACTTAGTTCTTATAAAATAACATTTTATAATAAACATTTACCTTTAGATAGTTTCTTAACCAGTGAGGTTTGAATTGGTTTCTTTTCATTATGGTTACGGCTGTGAAAGATAACGATGTTCTCTAAAATTCTTATTTTCGAAGGAAGTTCCTTCACTATATAAAAAGTTTCATTCAAAGTGTTTACTACAAAGATGAATTATTACAAACTATCTGTTATAAAACTTACGGATTTTCTTCTTTAGGAAACGAAAAGAAATTGTAGAATATACTTTGTTGTTAAACATTTTTACAAGCAAAATGCAACATCTATGTACTCCGGATTTCTTCTTTCGTACAGTTTCTAGTATTTATATCAACAACAATTTAACTGGCACCTTTATTTTTTCGTAAATTATAAGTTATAAAATGAAGACAGGTTATATTTATACAAGTGCATACACAACAAAAACAAAACACGCCATTTTGTTTGATTTTGCGCACAAATATCGGAATTATGCAAGTGACGCTTTTGTCACTTCTGTTATTTTGTGATATTACATACTGGATGTCATCCGGCATCACAGTCTAGTGCCCTATCGTGACATATACCGCTCTCGCCCCGCGACACTTTTTATACGCAGGATTTCTAGTACAAACTGGGCATTGGCGCAAGATGCCCCGGAGCCTACGTCAGACTGTGATTTTTAAACGCGCTGAAGAGACGGACTGTTACTTCCGAAAAAATACCCAAGCAGCAAAATCACAATTTTAGAGAAGGATAAAAATATATATTTACTAATGTAGGACAAGTGTGCATATACTGATTTTGCTGCTAGGGATATTATTTGTTATCAAACAAATCAGAAAAATTACATACAAATTAGGTATTTAAATTTATCTGTTAAAAGAAGTTTGTCACGGAGGGCAGTGCCCCGTTGCCCTCCCTGCAGCAGCCGCCACTGGCTGTACGTAACACAAACGTAACGCGTAAAGTTAAACGTATGAGAAACCAATGCAGCTATGTGAAAGTAAGAAATACATAAAGTTGAAATAAATTCAACTTTATGTTTTTCTTATGTATTTCTTACGTATAATATTAGTAAAATAAGCTTTTTGAGGTTTCACAACTTAAACAGATTGGTAACGATATTATAAAAAACGCGGGAAGCCTGTATAATCCCATACTTTCGAATCCTGTCAATTTGAATTGCAACGATTTTGTTCTGATAACGTGAAAAATACAAAGGCTTTATCGATTTTAAATAATATAATTTAATATATGTATCTACTACAAATTACTGCAATAAGTTGTAATTATTCCATATGAGTAAATATTTGTTGGTGCCATTTACATATTGAGTAAAAAAAGTTAATTGTGATTTAGATGATGGAAAAGGGGCAAGTAGATATAGAACTTCTTTTATTTCAGTTGGTCAGAGCTGAAGCGTATTTATATCTAACAAGGCACAAGGCACGGAGCTACAAAGATGTGATATACCAAGATGTCTGGAAAGGAATAGCCGAAACACCAGACATCACAAGTATTTTATACATTAACTGGTTTACAAAGGCGTACTGAATATTATCGATGAGTGATATATGCGAAAGAGCATGGAACGATTGATGGAACGTTACACATGAGAAATTGTTAATTCCAAAGTGCTGTTTGAAATATGTGTGGAAAATGACTGGAATTGTGCTATGTCGAATACCTCCACATACTACTTGTGAAGCATCTCAAGGCATACAGCAATACAAAAAATAACCTACAGTACACTAAGTATTTTTACTTTAGTACTGAAACCACCACCAATATAATGCTTTTGCTGTCTTTATAACCTTTCGTAAATGTAACAGTGAACCAAATATTCTTCAAGTGTGATTATAACATTCAGTGAATTAAAGTGCATTGTCTAATACATGAATGCGATTAAAAAGCTAATCAGCATATAACATGGAAATGGTTAAGGATTACTATGTTAATAATTTCATTATCTGAGGACGTAATAGTACATTATAATGTAAAAAAATGAATTAAAAACAAGTTGCAAGCCTAAGATAGAGCATTTAATATTTGTGTATATGTGAAAAAAAATTGTATGTATAAATAAAACACGATGGTAAAATAAAAAATAAAGGGGTTTATTTGAAATTAAGAAACCTGTATTTGTAAAATACAGATACATACAATGATTCTTAAAGACTTTATAATGTAATTTAAATAGATAAGCTTTTAATTTGTGTGGTTAAATGAAGTTCATTTGATATATTTGAGAATGCATATTATAAATTAAATAGGTTTTACAGACTGGATTTACTCTCCTTGTTTTTACTGGCTAAACCCACTTGTTTTCCTTTCACATTTATTTTTGTTACTTTTTGTTAATAACCATAAGGGTAATATGCAGATTATTTTCCATTCTAACAAAAATTTCAGTATTGTCAGAATTTTTAGAAATTACTAACCTTAAAACGTCAAAATAAATAAACAAAATACCACAATAGCGCATGCGCAAATCCTTACGTTTATGTATTCTTTATGTTCATTGTGAACAGTAATTAAATTTTACGCATTATGTATCTCTTATGTAAATCTTACGTCTTATGGGTTCCTTATGTCTTATGTTTCTTATGTCCATTGTGAACAAGGACTAACATGCCACGCACATTTACATAACAAGAAATTACTGTTAATTTCTTGGGCAATTTATTGTTAAGTTCCAACTGTTTTGAATTTCTTTGCCAAGTTTGTTTATTAATAGTACAATAGTGCAAAAGTCTAGTAGTGGCAAAATAACTAAAAATAGGTTGACAATAAATAAATGTGAAAAATTTTATTTTTTGGCATATTTCTTTCTCGCTAAAAAAGCACTGCTAACTAGTGTGTGTCCTACGAATTTAAAATGCTGTGGTTACGTCGAACGGCTGAATTGTTTTGACCGCTGCCTTGCAACTTTATATAAAGAATATCATTAATTTTTTTCATTGTCCTCAACTTAATATTATAAAATCATATTCTAAATAAAAAATTAATTGAAGTAGTACATCATTTGGTTAAATTGGGACTTAGGTTGAATATCTGCAATTCATAAAAAAAAAACAATTGATTTTTGAAAATTTTTCTTAAACAGAACATATATACTTTCTAAACAATGAATTGGCAAGAACAGGGAAGATTGGGGACAATATAGAAAGAAAGAGCCTTTTAGGGACTTGGGGACCACTTCAAAAAGCTCTGCATAATCAATAGCATTTATTGATTTAAAAAAAAACACCACTACTTTTAACCAATTTGTTATGATCACTAACAACTAAAATACACAATTAATTTATATCAACCTATACCATAAGACCGCGTGCGTCTGCATTATCGCGATACCTGTAGAGTAAGCGAAACAGATAGAGATGTCTGTGTATTAGAACGGTAAACAAGTGGACGCAGTGTTATACTGGATTACAACAGAGCTAGTATTTCGCATATGCCTATGATGCACTCGTATTTGTCCAAAAAATCTACATTTATACGGTGTAGTCGGGCAGTCGCATTCGCCGTGCGTCGCTTCCACATATGGGCGTCAGTTCGAGTTTTATTATTGCTTAAGAATAACATTTTTTTTTAGCTAATTACAGGTTAATTGCAATGTTGAATTACAATTCTGTTTTAAGAAGTAAATATTTTATGTTTCAGTATTTTATTATAGTTGAGTTTTTAGATTATAATATTTGTTGAAAAATATTATTTTAGTTAAGAAGTTTTTTTTATTTTAAAGTCTAGGAGTTATTTATTATTTATTTTTGCTCTTTTATGTTGTTTATGAAGCTGTGATGAGTTACTTCACTGACATATTATCAGTGATTATCTGATGCTTCAAACAACTACAAATAATTACTTACAACGGGAACGCAATACCTATTACACTGCTTTTCACTTGATTTGCCTACGAATACATTTATACGTATAACTTATACGCCCGCTGTCTGTGTGGCAATTCAAGTTGGCACGCCCATTTATAGTCGACCAGTAGTTACTAATACATGCATCGCGCTATGAACGGCGGCCACACGGTATAATAAAAGCTGCCTACATATTCTACAACATTTATAGGGTTCAAAAATGAAAAAAGTGTCAATATGTAAAATATTGCACAAAATTCGATAAAAATATTGGGCTGAAAATTGTTTTCAAGAATTTCACTCTCGTATAGGCTTGTGGAACGTTACTTAAAAGTAATCGAAAACAAGACAACTGAACAACGTTTCAATATGGCTTTCGTACATTTACCGTATCTTTTGACGTTTCAAAGTTATAATACAAGACTTAACTGCAAAGAAGCGCAAAAAATTCAAAGCTTTCGTTGTTAATTTATAGCTTCATTAGCGTGAAAACCACATTAAAAAAAAATACAATATTCTACTGTTACGTACCTCATGTGAGCTATAAGTGTTCTTTTCTGTAGGAACTCCTTAAAGCAGATTTCGCAGACGTGAGGTAATTTGCCGTGAATTTTCTCGTGGGTTACCAGTTCGAATTTTCTCGTGAATGTATCCCCGCAAATGTTACATACGAATGAGTTTAAAAATCCGTGGAATCTCGAATGCATGACCTGCACCAATATAAGATAAAGGATATGACATCTGTCATATAAAAAAATATAGAAAACTAATTTTAAATGAATGAATGTTTGTGTGAGGAATGTACATAAAAAATAATTGACTTCACGCTAAGGAAAGTATGTATATTTTTTTCCAATATAAGAATTGGGAATCTTATTTGAAAAAATAAGGGTGTTACTAATATAATAATAATGCAGCGATTCTCAAACTTTCATATTTCACGCCTTTGTCTATCTTTAAGCCTTGATTATTCGGCATTAAGATATCAAAGAAAGTAAGATAACTAGTAAAGATTCGAATGACAGAATCAAACACAATAAAGAATACAACATTAGAAACAAGAAAAAAATCACAGTAGCAACAGGAGTAAGACAAGATATTAAAATTATACTGCTGCGATCTTAGAAAAAAAGTACGGGCTTTTTTATGAGTCATAGCCCAACACTTTCAATAAACTTATCTTATGGCAATTGAGGAGTTATACAGTGGAGTCCGGATATAGCAAACCCGTTTATAGAGAACAGTCGGTTATAATGAACGATTTTTCAAATACCCATAAAATTTCCCATAAGACCAATGTAATTTTTTACCGTTTATAGTGAACTCGGATATAATGAACTTTCGGATAAAGTGAACCAAATTTCATAAAGGTTAAGTTAAATTTTCCGTTTATAGTGAACTTTTTCGGGGATTCCCTGGGGATTCCCCGATTTTTACTTAGAGACAGAAGCGCTGAGAACATTCGTCTTTGTTTTGTTCTCAGTTGCGTTTTAGACTTCGTTGCGAACATTGGTTGACGGTTATACTGTACAGTGACAGACTTTCAAATGGTGAAACAAAAACGTAAAGCGTTAACTCTAAAGGAAAAATATGATGTCGTAAAAAAATAGAAAGTGGTATCAAACAAAGTGATATTTGTCGTGAAATGAATTTGCCGAAATCAACTGTCTCCATCATTTGGAAAAAAAAAGATGAGATTCTTTCGTCGTATGGTCAAGTGAACGCAAGGTGTAAAAGGCTGAGAAAATCAGCTCATGAAGGTGTTGATAAGGGACTATTAAAGTGGTTCACCCAAAAAAGACAAGAAAATGTTCCCATGAGTGGCCCAATTCTTCAGCAAAAAGCAAGTGAAATAGGACGTAAAATTGAAGGAAGAGATTTTGTGTGTTCCAGAAGTTGGATTGAACGTTTTAAGAAGAGAAATTGTATTTCTGGAGGAAAAATTGTTGGTGAATCTGCATCAGTTGATATGAATGTTGTTAATAACTGGCTTACAACTGTTTGGCCTGATCTTCGCAAAAATTATGACATTGACAATATTTTTAATGCCGACGAGACCGGCCTTTTCTACAAACTGACCCCTGATAAAACACTGAAATTCCAAGGAGAAAGCTGTGTAGGTGGGAAAATGTCTAAAGTTAGAATAACAGTTTTGGTCGCTGCAAACATGTCTGGGACAGAAAAGAGAAAACTGTTTGTTATAGGCAAATCATCCAATCCCAGATGTTTCAAAAACAAAATCCTACCAGTCAAATACAAATCAAACAGCAAAGCATGGATGGCATCTAATTTATTCACCGAAGAGCTACTCCAATGGGATGCAGAGTGTAAGCGTAAAAACAGAAAAATTCTTCTCTTAGTCGACAATTGCCCAGCACATCCCAATGTTCCGCTGGACCAAATCAAACTGGTTTTTATGCCAGCCAATACCAGTTCAAAGCTGCAGCCCATGGATCAAGGGATAATTCATTCTCTGAAGTGTCGCTACAGGAAGATTATGCTGATGAAAATGATAGAAGCAATTGATAATGGAAAAGAGTTTTCAGTGAGCCTCTTGGATGCTGTGAATTTTGTTCACCTGGCTTGGCAGGAAGTTAGCAGAGAAACCATCGCAAACTGTTTCAAACATGCAGGATTTCTTGAAGCAGAAGATGACTTTGACTCCGATTACGAATTGCCTCTAAATGAGTGGCTCAAGAAACAAGCAGGAGATTCCGAAAATTCCGACACCCAAAAAGTTCTTGAAACAGAAATGAGGAATAGAATTGAAGATTTTGACTTTGAACACTACGTTTCAGTCGACGATCAAGTTATTCCAACAGAGTCTTTGACGGAAGACCAAATTATTCAGTCAGTCTTAACAGGTATGTACATAAACATAAAATGAAACATTAGAATGATGACTGATTTATGTAATTTTTTCAATGACAAATGCAGAATTGAGTGATGAGGAGCTGGACGAGGAGGCACATGAGGAAGATGTCATGGTCAGTGTTTCTTCAGTGAAAATGGTGACACAAAATATGGTAGAGATTCGCACGTTTTTGCAATTACGTGAAGTTCCCGAAAAAGTTTGGAATTTTTTTTGCAACCTTGAAAGCTATATAAGTAACATTAGTTTTTCTAACAGACTTGTACAAACCAAAATAACCGAGTACAATATGAAAGAGTAGGTTCTTTTAGTGTCTTTGTTACTATTGTTTATTAAGGTCAGGTATTATACAGAATGTGATTTACATATGTTCCGTAAATAAAACTTTACCTAACTTTAAACAACGAAGGTACATCATGGCATTTTTTTTATAAAACAAACATATACATAACCCCCCTTCATCAGGCAAACATCAGGTGTGTACAAAAGTATATTTTTCTTTTATAGTAAACCTCTGATATAGCAAACCAATTTTGATGCATTTTTCTAGTTCACTATATCCGGACTTCACTGTATATAAATAGGCAATATCAAATTGAGAATACGCATAACGTTGGCCAGTGTCCAGGAAACAATGAAGAAAATCGTAAAATACTGGAAAGGACGGCAATTAGACAAAAACATAAAGGAAACGATCAAAAGCGATAAACAAATCACGAAATAGAAGCAATGAGTCGTTTCAATCCACGGCTGAATCGGCCTATCGAAGTGACCATTCCAAAACTTGTAAAACAAGTCGTAAAATTAATACTAGATGTTCGTCTAAAAAAGAACAACCCGCAGGAATGACTGGAGTATCTGATACAACCATTTTTAAAATCTTTCATGATCATCTTGACATGACTAAGGTCAGCGCAAGATGGGTGCCGAAAATGCTTACGTCGCAGCAAAAACAAAAACGCGTGGTATGTTCACGTGCGTCTTTGAATTGTTGTGATGAAGGCAGGGTGGTGTATTAACTAGAACTGTTACTGGGGATGAAACTTAGGTTCGTCATTATGAACCTCAGTCGAAGCAAGATTCCATGTACATAACTGAAGAATACTACGCTTCAATCCTGGAGTGGTTAAAAGAAGTCATTAAAGCAAAAAGAAAGGAAAAACTGACTTAAGATGTTCTGCTCCAGCACGACAATGCTCCTGTGCACAAGAGTCGTGTTGTGCTGGCTGCCATATATACAGTAGGCTTCGATATTTTAAATCACCCTCCCTATAGTTCAGATCTGGCTCCTAGCCATTCCCTAAAATAAAAAAAAGACTGCGTGGGAAGAAATTTACAAGCGATGACGAAGCAAAGATCACAGTCTCCGCATATTTTTCAGACAAAGATAAGGCATTTTTCAAGTTAATTGAAAAATCTGGAAAATGTATTAGGGTTGCAGGTGACTAATATTAAAAAAGAAAAATAATTTTTGTATTTCTATTTTCCCTCCTTCTCCCCAATTCCACGAACCTAAAAATGCTCCCTCGTAGTATGAAACCCAATAATTAGTCGGGCATTGTGAACCCTTTCCCAGAAAATATAACAGTTTGAGAACCGCTGAAAAAGTTAACTAATTCACGTAAACTTAATTCAGAATTAAATTAAATTTAAATATAGATATCTGTAGTTATTCTATATTATATGTTTCATTCAAAGCAATATCAATAAAATAAAATTATTTCAAGGTGCCAAGTTGGGCGCCAAAATATATTATTTAACATAAAATAGAGCATTATTTGGAAAGAACTAGTTCTTTAAGACAAATTATATTTTGTTATTGATTTACACTTACTTTCCATGTTTAAAATTATTAATTTTTAAATTATAAAAGTCAGATCATGGATGTATATTTAAAATAACAAAACATTTATATATAACAAAATTCTAAACTGAATTTTTGGTCACTTCTTTATTCATTATTTATGTAAATACAAATATCTGATATACTGACCAGTTGATCCTTCTGTGAAAATGTTTCACCACACTCGTCACATATAAAGGGCCTTTTTCCAGCGTGAAATTTACTGTGCGTCACTAGATGTCGCCTCAAAGCAAACATTAACCCGCAATCCACGCACTTGAAAGGTTTTTCTCGGTTATGGACCTGCCGATCAAATAATAAATAGATAAATATCTGATAGACATGTTGACATATGAAACATAAGAGAATAAGAAAAGTAGTGGCTTTTTTCGAACTTACAATAATTAAGCATTAAAATTCATATACCGAGGTCGTCATATTTTAATTTCTGATAGGAAAGTAGTAAGTGGAAAAGAGCGCGACGAATTAAACTAAAGATAGACATAAGCGAGGCTGCCACACTGGACATTTGTAAGGCGTGGGGGTCCTCCGCCACTCCGTTGCTCTCCCTCCACTGTTAGCAAGCAGGCATCGCTGCATTGATAAGATCATCTTCTGCATATGATAGAAGTGCAAACCGAAATTAAAATTTGACGCTTACGGTATAAGTTTTAATGTTGCCAAAGTGGTCTCTGTAAATGGCGTATTTATGTTTCCGTACTGTTAATCACTATTATTTTTTAAAAGACGTCATTTTAAAACTCTTCAAAGACCAACATTACATTTATTAAGTTCACTCACAACTAAATCCTTGCAATAACTTAAATTTGTAGCCAAAACCTATATAAATAGTGCAACATTTTCAATAAACTTATTGTGCTAAATTAAAAAAATTACATTCATTTTTCATGGCTTCTTTCAGTTTGTGTTTTCTTTATTTTAAAAAAAAATATATTATAAAAAAAATATTCTTTTCATTTCAGTTTATTATCCCAAATATTTTTTTGTAAAACTTCCAAATAGTTTAATTAACTCAAATTTTCTACGAAAACAAAACTATATATCTGCCGACATTGTTGTGTATACCTATGTGATGGCGTTGACAGAAGAATTAAAAAGAAACTCATCGATAATGGGCAAAATAAGAAATGATGTAATAAGAGAATTTGTAGAAGTTCACAGAGTTCGCAATGATGAGAGAATGCGAACAAATAAAGCAAGTGAGAAAATATGGGGCGCAAAGACAATTGTTTAGAGAAGGGGAAAGCCCAGGACGATATGAGACCACGTACTAGCTAAAACAATGAATGATATTGACCTGACATGGAAAGAAGCGAAAAATAAGAAATTCTAAGAAAATTGATATTGAAAAAAATACATAATCTTAAAAATAACATAAATAAAAGAATTTACACTTAATTATGTATATTAGTACTGATAAGGCGAAAGCAGCGGTAGCAAAATATCTTGTAAAGTTGACCATTCTCAAAAATTGCATAAACATAGCTCCAGAACCTCTTTAAAAAGAGACACCCATATCTTTTATCACGTTTGATATAATTTTTTTTATATCCTTAATTAGTTGGTGTGAACAAAATCAACGTTTCTTTTATAAATTGTCAAATAGGTACTTAAATCGAGACCAGTTCATTATACCTATCTGTTATAGAAAGTAAAGTGCGGTAAAGGTTTTAACATAAACGCGATGATGTATAAGACAATAAAGGGCGAATTATACCCTGAATAACTGGGTAACTGTCAGTGAATGATATCTACCGTGCACTAGTGAAAAGAAATTGTCTACTATTTATGTAAGGCGAGGCATGCCATGTAGAAATACTTTTTTATCAATATATAGGTATCTATATTACTATAAAAAATCAATAAAAAAAAGTACGATAGGTAGGTAGGTAGGTATATATCTACAGAACACAATACATAAAATCTAACATTAAAAGTATAATAAAACTTTTGCTGAATACACAAAACTATCTAATGCATAGCTAACTTAAGTTTGAAATAATTTGCGTAGGCAACGCTGGAAACTAAATTATGGGAAATATAAGAAACGACTCTAAGGAAGAGGATAATACATATGTATAATATCCTAGATTTTTCCAAATCTCACCTTGAAACACAAGTGTTATTATGATTAGTAATTGTGATCAAGTTATCTTTGGCAAAATTAGATAGAACTGAAAAAACACAAACAAAAGAATCTTACAATTTAAATTTACAAACATAAACCAATTACATTTTAATTCACTAAAATCAAACATGAATAATAAATCATATAGTGTTATTTGAACAACATTGGGATAATATAAATTAAACAAGGATTTGGTTTAAGAGGAAAATATTCTACCTGCACCTGAATTCATTAGATTATCTTTTTTTTTTCAAAGCATGAAATTGTTTTTTTTATAAATAAAAAATTGTAGGTAAATTAGTGGTTAACAGCAAGTCTAGCAAACAGTTGTATATAAATTGTTTACATTTAAATGCATGTGGTTAGGCTATCTTGTTACCTATTATAATCAATATCTAAGATAATGCTGCAACTAAATACAAACATATAATAAAGTAGGTAGGTATTGTATTTATGTTTTGCAGGAAGCAAGAATTATTATAATGACAATGTTATAAATAACATTGACTGAAGCTATGTTGGGCATCTTTGTATATCAAAACAAGAAATTCTATAGGTATCAACAATTATTTAGAACTGATACTTCAATAAACAGTTATTGAGCACCCTTTTTAAATGATCATTTAAAGAAAAAAAACATGTTTATAATTTGTATACATTTACTAATAACTTATATTAAAATCAATAAAACATATTTATATTGTCATGTCTGTATTTTAAGTAATTAAAAGTTGCAACTTAACAAGTAAAACATTCCATATAAACAAGATAAATCTGCATGTAAAACTTTACTGTTGCACTTGCAATGCCTTATAATATTATTCAAAGCAACGAAAACCTAATTATAATTTCATGAACAACCAATACAAACAAAACAATACATTTGATTTGCACAATACAAAACTTACCTTTGCATGTGATAGTAGGTGATGTTTTAATGTGAACCTCTTTTTACATTCAGGACACTCGTATGGTCTGTCACTAGAATGCAACAACAAATGCGTGTTCAGACAATGTTTATGTGTAAACGTTTTCCCACAAAATTCACAGGCATGTGGTCTGATTCCCAAATGAGTCCTTTCGTGTGATGTTAAATGGTGTTTCAATGAGAATGACTTTCCACATTTATTGCAAATATAGGGTCTAGGTTTAACATCGGTTGTAACCTTGTGCTTAGTCTCGTTCTGATGATTTTCAAATAAAGTGTGCCCCACGCCGTGTGTCTTCTCGTGGGCCACCAGATGATGTTTAAACAAGAACACCTTGCCACATCTATTACAAGAATACTGTTTCATTTTCTCCTGCATGTCATTTTGTCTTTGACCTGGGTATAATTTTTGAGGATCTTCATGGTTTATCTTGAAACTTGTGAGTGGCGACAAGAAGTGGCTATTTTCAAATGTCTCCGCTTCGTAATAGCGTCCATACGTCACGATATCTTCAACGGGTACATTATTTAGGAGAAACATGGGCATTTTTGTTCAATCAACCCATCCAAGAAGCTACATTTGCTTTCATTACACTACACAATTTAACTGATCATTAAGGTGTTTGTATATACATTACACTATTTTTGATGTTACATCCGCTGTTTTTTCCAATAATTATATAACTATATCAGAAAAAAATGAAAAAATTCAATAGACAATTGGATAGAACATTTGTGTATACCTGTAAAATTTCTTATGTAAAAATAACTACCCACCTCCTATATACTTCCTTTGACAAATTATTTTAATCGACATCCGCGATTGACCAATTATCGAAATCGTTATTATTGTGGTTGCGATTCACTAATAAAAAACGTAATTTTGAAAACTACAATTTATTATTATTAAAAAAACGACTTGTTTAAACTAATGAGGATGTGGTTATTTTCACATGTGCTGTTGACATAATGTGTTGCCTGTATTCAGGCGTGAAATTAACAGGAAAATGGCTGATGAATTATTGGACTTGCGTACTCAATAAAATAAAGAAACTATTTTTTTGACAGAATAATTACCATACCTCGATTTGTATTTAGCCTCATTTTAATTACCTATTAACTAATAGTAAAACATTTATTTGTACAATTTAAACATTCAGGAAATGTAGTTGTCATAGTATTATAAGTCCTGTATTAGCTTGGTATATGAAATATATTATTAAAGACATTTTAACATTTAAAATGGAACTTCATAGGTGTTATGAATGTTTAAATCATAGCTAAAAGAATTTAATTATTCAATCTAGAATTATTTTGTAATGTACCTAATCCCTATCATGTATAGTTTTCTATTTTGCCTTTGCCTATTTTTCGACTGTTGTTACTAGATGTCGGTAAACGTTTTACTTTGCTTTATTAGAATATTTTAGAATAGTTAGACCAAAAAGTTGAATATACTTACATATATATATATAAATATAAATTTAATTATTTCTTGGTGTTAGCGACCTTTTCTATCTACTTAGACACAAATAAAAAACATTTTTTTTTCTTCCTTTTAAGACGTTTCGACACTTTTCTTTTTAATGTCTTCTTCAGTTATTATAAATATATAACACAAATACAAAACACATTAAAAATTTGTGATTCATACATTCTGCAATTAAAATTTTATAAATCAGAAATACACAAATCAACCCACGTTTTCAAAACAAAAAACTTACCCCAAAAATGTACACGTATTTTGCCACAAATAACTTTTACTTTCTTATACGTAGTATAAGGAAGTATTGTGATGATGAAAATTTTCGACCTCGAGATTTTTGCAGATGTCCACGTTTCGAGGTCCCCTGATACCAAAAAAGTGGTTTTTAAAAAATGTCTGTCTGTCTCTCTCTCTCTCTCTCTCTCTCTCTCTCTCTCTCTCTCTCTCTCTCTCTCTCTCTCTGTGTGTGTGTGTGTGTGACCACGATAGCGGTCAAACCGCTGTAGATATCAATTCCAAATTTTGTATTTACGAATATAATCTCCCTCTTGAGAACTGAATAGATTTTGAGCAAAATCGGCAGACCGGAAGTAGTAGTTTACTTCAGTGAAAAAATCGAATTTTGCAAATATTTCGTCAATTACTAAGTTTAAACAAATTTATAAAGAATTCAAATGTACTCAAAATTAAATTTGAGAAAAATTGTTTTAATAAAGTTTTTCGAAATTCCTACCGGAAGTAGGTCTTTTACTCTTATCGAAAATCAGTTTTTTGCGAATATCTCGCAAGTCATGCTTTCTAGGCAGGTACATTACGAGTATAAAAGTATTTAGAACATACTTCTAAATATCTTTTGTATAAAAAAAATTTCAAAATTTAGACCGGAAGTACCACTGTTACTCTTATCGAACAGCGATTTTTTGCAAATATGTCGTAAATTATGCATTCTATATATATTTATGAAGAGTACAAAAGTATTTAGAGTTGTATTTGGAATATTTTTTGTATAAATGAAATTTCAAAATTCGGACCGGAAGTAACACTTTCATACGTATAAGAAAGTCGTGTGGTGGCCACACCTCATTTTTTCTTATTGTTAAAAAGACAACGTGGGTTGATTTGTGTATTTCTGATTTATAAAATTTTAATTGCAGAATGTATGAATCACAAATTTTTAATATGTTTTGTATTTGTGTTATACAAGGTGTTCACACTTAAACCCGCACCATTGGTAACTCCGTTATTATTGGAGCTACGAATTCGTCCAAATTAGCAAACTAGTAGGATTTTTCCTGGCGGTTACGACGATAAAAACAAAAAAACAATTGAACGTCGCGTTTTTCAGATATTTGACAAAATGTAATTTTTTAAATGGAACACCCTATATATTTTTATGCAGTTGAATAAAGAATTTAGTTCTGAATAAAAATTTTTCAATACATTATCTCAAGAAAATTGAAAATAAAAAAGTTATCACGTGATTTCTTTAAAGGGGCATATTCCCGAGATAATCAGAAAAGTGCCCATTTTAAAATGGGACAGTATAATTTAAAATTCCACTCAGAAAAAAAGTAAAAGAGAAAATGAAATTAGCCTACATTACAATAGTTGTTACAATTTTGATCAAATAGGCACCAATAAAAAAAAAATATTCAATAACAATCCGTCAAATTAATCTGTCAGTGTTTTAAAATTCGCATTGTTATTTTGCTGTTTTCTTCTTGTTTTCTTCTAATAAAAATGGTTTTCACACATGAGGAAAAATGTGATATTATGGAAGCTTACATATTTCAGAGAAAAAACACTATTAGAGCTCGCGAACATTATAGTGCAATGTTTCCCGAGCGCGCGATTCCTCAAAGAAGATATTTCTTGGAATTATACAGACAATTTCGGCGAAACGAAGAGGTTTTCAAGAAGAATAGAACGAAGAAACAATTTGTGGTTAGTGAGGAAGTAGAGATAAATGTACTGGGATATTTTGAGGCGTATCCTAACAATTCAATTAGAGAATTGGCAAGAGAAATAGACCTTTCATTGGGAACGATTCATAAAATTTTGAAAAAATATAATTTTGAGCCATACAAATATCGGCCAGTACAAACATTGCATCTTAATGATGATATAAGAAGAATGGAATTTTGTGAATGGTTCCTACATAAATGTGAAGAAGATCCAAATTTTCCTCGATATGTTTTATGGTCGGATGAGAGTAACTTCTCTAATAAGGGAATGTTTAATCGAAAAACTATCATTTTTGGAGTCGGGAAAATCCTTTTTTGACTTATCCCACTAATCCACAACATCGGTTCAGCCTTAATGTTTGGTGTGGTATGATTGGATCTAAAATTGTGGGTCCTTTTTTTTACCGCGGCTCATTAACGGGAGAGAGATATGAGGACTTTATGTCTCATGTATTGGAAGATTTCGTGGACAACGTGAACTTGATGTATAGGCCGCGGATATACTTCCAACAAGACGGTGCACCGGCTCATAATCACCATATCGTTAACGCATTACTGGAGAGACTGTTTGGACCCCGTTGGATTGGAACTCATGGACCAGTTCTGTGGCCCCCACGCTCACCAGATCTAGCTCCGCTAGATTTTTTTTTATGGGGCCGAGTGAAAAATGAAGTTTACAAACATCGTTACCAAAATGTGGAAGAACTTCTAAATAACATTACGGCCATTATTCGGAATATTGATGGAAGGACCCTTCTCAAAGCCACGCGCTGCACTCAGAAAAGAGCCCGCAAGTGTCTAGACCAAGAAGGTGGTACCTTCGAACAACTATTTTAGTTATGTATGTTGATTGATAGTGTTTATTATTCTTTTATTTGTTATTCTTAAGTTTTGTGGACGAAATCAAAATAAATTTCGTTAAAAACACAACGTTTCGTTTGAATTCATTTAGGAATATTATGAACAAACATTCTAGGACCTATACAAAAAAATTTTTCATCCGTTCAACAAGAGAATAGTATACAATAATCGGTACATATTATTTAATTACAAATTTCGTTAGGCATCCCTAAACACAAATCCTAAATCCCTAAAAATGCACGGTATCTCATTTGAAAACTTACGTTTTAGTGATAAAGTAAGCAAATTTTAAGGATGTTTATGATATTATTTTATTTAATATCTGAAGATGACTTCAATTGGATAAACATGTGAAACATGCTACGTCTTTCATAAAATTTTTTAAACAAAATGCAATGTTTAAGAAATCACGTGATAACTTTTTTATTTTCAATTTTTTTAAGATAATGTATTGAAACATTTTTATTCAGAACTAAATTTTTTATTCAACCGCATAAAAATATATAGGGTGTTCCATTCAAAAAATTACATTTTGTCAAATATCTGAAAAACGCGACGTTCAATTGTTTTTTTGTTTTCATCGTCGTAACCGCCAGGAAAAATCCTACTAGTTTGCTAATTTGGACGAATTCGTAACTCCAATAATAACGGAGTTACCAATGGTGCGGGTTTAAGTGTGAACACCCTGTATATTTATAATAACTGAAGAAGACATTAAAAAGAAAAGTGTCGAAACGTCTTAAAAGGAAGAAAAAAAATGTTTTTTATTTGTGTCTAAGTAGATAGAAAAGGTTGCTAACACCAAGAAATAATTAAATTTATATTTAAAAGCACGACCAAGAAACAATTATATATATATATATATATATACCTATATATATATATATATATATATTCTATACACATTATAAATAAATATCAAAAATCATTATAATATTCAGTAATATAGTTAACAACATACTGGTTTTTTCTTAACATATACAGAGTGATTTAAAAGGTCATGTATGCGGCTTCATTAATATATGATATATTTTAGATATGTGTCGCATATTGAGAATAATGTTCTAAATTTATCGATAGATAAAATGTCTAGAAATTTATAAAATGGACGTACATTACATCGTATATGTTTTTGCACTTTTGTATAAGACAATACTGTTTTATAAAAATTATCTAATAATGACGCAGAGTTATATACTTACAGTACATATAGTACTATATATTAAGTGATTATAAGTTTCTATAATGTTTCTTTTGTATTGACAACATTCTTTATCTGGTATATTCGCAGGCCTGTCATTAAAGTTTAAATATGTCAAATGAAATATCAAATAAGGCACATATGTTAACTATAGAATCTATTTATAAGATTAATGACAAAGGTTGTCGAGTTTGAGCAAGTTAACAGGAACAAGAGGGTTATTATAAATAAGCTTCTTTGATTAATATTATAACACCAATAGTTAGTACTGTGACGTTTAGTGGAAAATCTCATTCTGAAGGTATAATAAAAATTTGTTTCGAGATAAAGTGTCATTTCGTGACGTATATCATTTGCTTTTCTAAACATTGTTTTATTTATTATATCAACATTACTTTAAATAAGGAAATAATTTTAGGTAAATAAAATATTTTCATCGAATATTAATACGAAAATCACGCAAGGGTTTTTCTCAAAAGCCAAAACGGCTGTCTAAATCTAAACCACTTTCCTATAAGAAATTTTCATTTTGGTTTCTCTGGAATTATTTCGAAACCAAGAGCTATACTGAGAATGATTCAGCACTTCGTCACTTATCGATCAGTTTCAAATCCAATTCAACGTCATGGCACCCTTGGTGCCCGTAATAGGAAGCGGCTCAAAATAAAATTTCAAAATTTCCTCTAAGTACTCATCCTTCTTTTATTGCTCAGTTTCGACTTTAATCAGTTTTTCTTTTTAAAAAATAAATATATTAGTTAGTATTTAATGTGTGATTGCACTTTAAAAAATACTTTGAATCTGTAGTTTTTATCTCTATTGCCCTAGAGTGTACCTTCATCCTCGCTTCGAATGTTCTTCCGGTTTGGCCTATATACAGGGTGAATCAACTACGCGGGTAAGGCCGATTGTGCCTTTACGAGTAAAGATATTTCGAAGCGGTTTTTTTCTTGTGGTGGCTGTTCATTAGGGGCACATTTTAAAAATATTTTGTATTACACAGAGTGTTCCATAACTTCGTGGCTAACCATAGTTATAGTTTTTTAAATGGAACACCCTATATATTATTGCATTTTTGAATTCCCCTTTTAATTTTTAGTCAAAAAGTTATAAGATAGTATAGGCCTAAAGTCTAAAGTTTTTGACTTATTCCCATTTTTCTGAAAAATTTAATGTTTGTATAAAATTATATTTCTCGAAAACGAGGTATTAGATGGACAAAATTTTTTGCAATATTATTTACAATAAGAGGTCCTAATAGAAGCATGCTTTATTTTTTTACATACAGGAAACTGGATTAAAATTAGATGACACTTTTTTGTATAAAAGTCATTCTTTTTAAATGGAACATACTGTATATCAGTACATTTTTGAATTGTTTATTAAATTTCGTGTCAGAAACACGTAAAACGTTAATACTTTAAAAGTGACTATTACAGAGTTATTGTCGTTTTCTGACAAAATTATATCAAAAGGAGACAATAGCTCAGTAATAGTCACTTTTAAAGTAGTAACGTCTTACATGTTTTTGATGTGAAATTTAATAAGAAATTCAAAAATGAAATAATATACAGGGTATTCCATTTGAAAAAATTGACTTTTTTGGAAAACTAACAAAAGCACATCAAAAAACGACAATAACTCTGTAATAGTCACTTTTAAAGTATTAACGTTTTACATGTTTCTAACATGAAATTTAATAAACAAATCGAAAATGAACTGATATACAGGGTGTTCCATTTGAAAAAATTGACTTTTATACAAAAACGTGTCATCTAATTTTAATCCAGTTTCCTTCACATGCAGTTAGTAACTGTAAAAAAATAAAACATACTTCTATTAGGACCTCTTATTGTAAACAAAACTGCAAAAAATTTTGTCCATCTAATGCGTCGTTTTCGAGAAATATAATTTTATACAAACATTGAATTTTTCAGAAAAATGGGAATAAGTCAAAAACTTTACACTTTAGGTCTATACTATCTTATAACCTTTTGACTAAAAATTATACGGGGAATTCAAAAATGCAATAATATATAGGGTGCTCCATTTAAAAAACTATAACTATGGTTAGCCACCAAGTTATGGAACACTCTGTATAATACAAAATATTTTTAAAATATGCTCCTAATGAACAGCTATCACAAGGAAAAAACCGCTTCGAAATATCTTTACTCATAAAGGCAAAATCGTCCTTACCCGCTTAGATGACTCACCCTGTATATATATACCTACACTTTATTAATTTTTTAACAAATTAACATATAGACGCCAGTATTGAGCGCTTCTTCCGTTCAGTACTTATTGTTTGTAATAGCTTTTTGGTAAATAGATATCAATATGTTGACAACGGTTATGAGTTACCATCGCTAACACATTAAATCTCTTCCATTCTGTCGTTCCTTTTGGAATTTTGCTGTGGTAAGGTTCCTCACATCGAAACGATTTCAGTTTTGTAAAATAAAGCAATAAGAATAATTGTGAACACTAAAAGAACCGACCATTTTTAAACAACTAGATATATCAACATGTACCAATTAACATATACAGGGTGTCTCTAAAAGGTGCGGAAAAAACGCTACCACACATTTCTGAGGGCGATCTAACCCAACTTACCTCAGTCCAAAAGTGGATGCACCATTGCATTGAATTGCCACAAGAATAACAGCCAAATTACAGAAGCATATGTGTCCATATACGGAATGAATTTTTTATATCCAGATTACTCATAAACGGCTGCTCCAATCAACTCCTACCAGGTATACCTTTTCTAGGTAAAAAACATTGGAGAATAAGAATTTTTATTTAAAAATTAAATACAGTGTGTCTCAAAAAAGTTATTACGTTTTAAATGGATACAATATGCCGCAGGTGGCGCCCTCTACATTTTGCAATGAAAATGAGAGCAGATTTAAATTTTTTACCCAACGAAACCCCCCCTACCCAAATATTGTGACAATATACCAATTATTACAGAAATTATTTATAAAAAACTAAAACCAAATTGAACTTTTGACACTCTGTATCTCCGAAAGCATCCACTTTTGGACTGAGGTAAGTTGGGTTAGATCGTCATATTTTGCCCTCAGAAATGTGTGGTAGCGTTTTTTCCGCACCTTTTAGAGACACCCCAGTATATGAATGTTTAATGTTTTTGCAGAGATATTATAAATTATAACACAAGAGAGAAACACTTAGAACACCCATACTTCAAACTGTCAAAAGACATGAATTCATTTAGGTATCATAGTATGTCTACAGTTTTATAACGCGTTGCCCATTTAATTGAGGGAACTGAATGACAAAATATGTGCTGTTGAATCTTCCTGTTTTGAAAGACGTGATTCGACTTTGCACTTGGATCTTCTTGGTTTAGAAGTAGCAAAAATATAACTCATCACTGATTTTACGTTTTAAGTGGTTATTGAAATGAAATATATGAATAACCACCACATGAATATGAATTCCTTATCCCACCGGTGGCATTTATATGTGCAGACAAAAGGTCTAGCACATTCTGGCTCTCTTCTACCATATTCCAGACTTTCCGTCGCTGACGCAGTATATAAGTGCAGTTGATTTACGACTTGTTTACCGGTACGTTTTTTGTCGTCGCCCGGAGGTCTGCTTCTTTTTGTGGGCTTGTTTCGTTACAATATGTACATACCTGTTACCATACATTTTTATATTGTATTATTTATTTTGTACACATGTATTCTATATTATTATTGTATATTGTTATTGAATAAATATATTTTATTGAAAATGTCTTGTAAATAATATACAGGGTGTTTAAAAAAGATGCGGCATTATTAAAGGGGTTGATTGTCCAGGTCATTCTATACAAAAAAGTTTATAATAAACAAGGTCCGCAAACGTTTCGTTACCGATCTACAGCGTGTTGAAGTTTAATTAAAAGAAACAGTAAAAATTAGATTTCTCCAAGACGGCATTAAAGATCATAATGAAATTTTAGGTGTGTTATTTTTCAAGAAAAAAGTAAGACGCCGCTGATTTCTCTAAAAATAAAAATATGTTTCTATTCTTTGTTTAATTGTGAAGAAAAAAGCTCGCTTAACTTTCTATCATAGGACGTACCGCGTTTTAGTAAAAAAAAAACACATTTTAGTGCATGTACATTTATTACAGAATTTTTTTTTAAAAAACAAGTGTTTTATTTAAGGGCAAAAACAAATATTTTACCATACCAACAATTTTTGCAAGCAAACATTACAATAACTGTGCAAAGTGACCACCTCGAGCTCGGATGCAAGAATCCTTCCTTCTCCTGATCGACTGGCGAACTCTCTCAAAAACAACAGGATCGGTTTCAATTGAGTTGCACCCAGCAATGATTCGATTTCTTAAGTCTTCTACGTTTTCCAATGGAGTAGCGTACACCAATGACTTCAAATGGCCCCACAGGAAAAAATCCAGGGGATTTAAGTCCGGGGATCGTGCAGGCCATAAGTGTGGTCCACCTCGGCAATCCAGCGATTTCCGTATGCTTGTGTTAAGAAATAACGAGTTACTTGACTAAAGTGGGCTGGTGCGCCATCGTGCATATACCACATTGCATCTCTAATTGCTAATGGTACGTCCTCCAGAAATCCAGGGAGCGTGTTTTCCAAAAAGTTGCGATACACCTCTCCGGTTAGTCTTCTTGGTAAAAATACCGGTCCAATTAGGCAGTCACCCACAATCCCAAGCCAAACGTTCAAAGAAAACTGATGTTGAAAACGATGGAAATTGCGTATTGCATTTCTTGAAAAATTCGCTTCATCGGTGAACAGAATCAACATCAGGAATTGAGGGATTTGAACCATTTTCTGCAAAAGCCATTGACAGAATGCAATGCGAGGAGGAAAATCAGCAGGAAGTAATGCTTGAACGCGTTGTATATGGAATGGGTACAACAAATTTTCCTTCAGAATGTGCCAAATAGTCCCATTACTTACATCCAAAGCGTCAGCAATTTTTCGAGTAGAAGTACCTCGATCTTCTTGAATCATGTCTAGCACATCCTCTTCCAGCTCTACCGTTCTTGCTGTCCTTGGCCTTCCTGCTCCTCCATTTCGTCTTAATGTGCCTGTTTCATAAAGACGCCGATGAATACTTTCGAAAGTTTTTCTATCAGGAGCAATACGGCCAGGAAATCTTTCAGTATACAACCGCCTAGCTTCTAATGAATTTCCATCAGAAAGTCCATAAATGTACTACATCTCGGTCATCTCTGCATTTGTATAGCGATTCATGATAAGGAAATTCAACAAATTCGACACATACAAAATTATTAATCATATGTCATTCAATATGTCAGTGAATAAAACAGGACTGTTTAAAAATATTTTTGTAAGCATGATAAATGTACATGCACTAAAATGTGTTTTTTTTTACTAACAAACGTTACGTCGTACGATAAAAAGTTAAGAGAGCTTTTTTCTTCACAATTGAACAAAGAATAGAAACATATTTTTATTTTTAGAGAAATCAGCGGCGTCCTATTTTTTTCTTGAAAAATAACACGCCTAAAATTTCATTATGATCTTTAATGCCGTCTTGGAGAAATCTAATTTTTACTGTTTCTTTTAATTAAACTTCAACACGCTGTAGATCGGTGACGATGCGTTTGCAGACCTTGTTTATTATAAACTTTTTTGTATAAAATGACCTGGACAATCAACCCCTTTATAATTGCCGCATCTTTTTTAAACAGCCTGTATATAAGTTCACCATTATTTTTTTGACGAATATTCTTGAATTTTACTTTACTATTAATTTTACTCCTAAGAATTATAATTGTGTTTTCTGTCGTGCAATATAGGACTAAAATTAATAACTAGAAATCTAACATGTAACCCATGTAACATTTTTCGAATTTCGCAGGTGTGCATTACAATCTTAAAACACCCGCGAAATTCGAAAAATGTACTGGCTAATGGGTACTACTACAGATAAGTATAACAGATAGCTCATCCTTATAGGACACAACTGGAAGCGGCATTTCGCTCGAAATGGAGCTGGAATTTTATTACTATGGAATCCGTCCGCTAAATAGCATGACGGTTTTGGCGCTGCAGTGCACTTTTTAGTTCGAAGCTTCCATAGTTCACTAAATTTCTGATTATTCTGCTAAAAATTGTAAGGTATGGTTGTAGTCTTTCCGGAAAACGCTGAGCGTAACTTGTGCAAGCATTTTTAGAGATTCTATTTACTTTGAAATAAACTTCCAATATATCAACCTTTACTTCATTTGAAAATGTGTGTGCCAATATCAATTCTTATTTATCTCCATGCTTAAAGGTAATTACACGAAGTTCTAAATCTCCCACCGACTGCACTGCACTGCTACATGTCAATAATGACAGAGCTTATTTTTCGTCTGTTTTACACTACCATTTAATTTCATAGCAATAACTAATTTCGTATTATTGTGAAATTTTATTCAAATGTTCATATCTCTCGTATAAATAAAGATTTATTAGGCATGTTGTACATTATTGAATCCAATATGGTGACCATAAGAAAAACAAAAGATAGCTCTAAGAACTTGGAAACAAATGAAAATCGAGGGTTACTGTTAACATCAAAAAATTTGTCTTAAAAAAGTGTCTGAACAATGTTAGAGTTTAAAACCGATTGCATTAGGCGTTACCAAGTTATTGAGGAAAATTCAAATCGGCAAATATTGGTTTTTTCAAAATATCTCAGAATTGTAAAAACTCCGAATACATTTGAAATGAGATTTGTTGCGAGCAATGAATTCTGCAAAACATTCCCCAGTTAACCGTTCCTCTATGTTTTCTAATAACCAATATACCAATGGTGAGCATCGAAATCTGGACAGACTGTATACTCGTTCACAAATTGGCGGCAATTAAATTAGGTCAATTTATGATCTAATTTTGAGGTGTGAACGATGTGATATGGTAATAATTTTTTAGAAGATAGCTGTGCTAAATTAACAGAGAATATATGGGTGTTTATATTCGTTCACAATTTGCTGGCGCTTGGATAAATTCAGTTTTTTATGCAATTTTAGCTTGTGAACAAGCAAAATTGTGACTAAATTTATGGATAAAATTTGGTATAAATGTTTACAAATATAGCTATTTTTATACATTTTTAAGGGAATTACTGAGGTTTTAACGTAAATTTTGTACCATTTATGGATTGGTAAATTTTTTAGCAATAGAAGTAGTTTTGACCTCTAAAAAGAGTAAATAAAGCTAAATATGATCGTTCACAAATTGGTGGTCCAGAACCGGCATATATTATACTACTAACAATAAAAAAAATTGTGTTTTATTGAAAATATAACGAAATTGTGATATAACTGTTATGTTTGTAATTTGTACTATTTCTGTGAGGTGTTACATACAATATTTTTTAAGTAATATTTTGTTTACTTTGTATTGACATATGCATACATTTAAGAAGTTATCTATCTATCTAATATATTTTTGTAATGAATTGCCTGTTATGTATGCTCGTATACAGCTTGTGTAATGAAACATATGATATTACCGAGTAAACGTTGCAACGGCGCATTCTGCGGCCGTACTGGGCATGCGGCGAAAGGCAGGAGAGGGTAGAGGTAACTGTGATATTGCCAGTCGATGCTCCACCGCTAAACTTGCTATATTAAGTGTTCCATTACACAAGCTGTATACGACTCATAAAGAATACTGGTAATTGATTACAAAGATAAAAGGCGCGACCAGAAGTGGACCTTCAATCCTGGAGTGGTTAAAAGAAGTCATTAATGAAAAGGGAAGAGGAAAATTGACCAAAGGTGTCCTGTGCAACAATGCTCACAATGCGTTCATAAAAGTCGTGTTGCGCTGGCTACTCTGCATAAAGTGGGCTTCGATATTTTCAATCACCCACCCTATAGTGCAGATCTGACTCCTCGCGATTTTTACCCGTTCTCTAAAATGAAAAAAGAGCTGCGTGAAAGGAAATTTACTAGCGATGAAGAAATAAAGAACGCAGTTCCGCCGTATTTTTCAGACAAAGATCAAACTGGCATACATAAGCTAATTTAAAAAATCTAAATAATTTATTAGTGTTGTTGGTAAATATATTAAAAAATAAAAATAATTTTCTATTATTATTTTCTCTCGTTTTCTCCATTACGAGAACTTAAAAACGCTCTCTCGTATATATTCGTAATGTTTTTCTTAAGAAAATTACCAATCTCTTAACACACAATTGAAGATTAGTATTTTAGTTACCATCCGACACCTGATAAACCCATATTTTGGTGAAACAATAAAGATGTTACAATATAGTATATTATGCAACGAGCATTTAATGATGGCTATTAAGACACGAGTAAGAAAATTGCGTAATGAATACGAGTGTCTTAATAGCCATTAAATGCGAGTTACATACACTATTTTTTCTACGACCTCATAATAAAACATTATTTTATGAACATTCCATTTCATAAATTGAGCGTAAAATTTTCCGTACGTTTTTGCGAATTTAGCTGGTAATAAATTGTTCGTGGCTACTAAGGCTTGTTCCATAATTTCTGGTGGAGTCAAATTTTACATTTCACTGTCATTATCCCTCATTTTTACCGCTTATATGTTCAAAAAAGCACACATTTTAACTACTTACTAGTAAATTGCAGAGAACTGTCACATTTAATAAATTTTTATAACTGTCAGATATAAAGTGGCCATATTGAATATTGATGAATATTGGAATGTCGCATTTCTATTGGATATATACCTGTATCTTAATGAAAAATCTGTATTCCTATTGGATATAAACTTGTATCTTAATGAATATCTGTATTTTAATGGACATCATTAAAGTACAGCTTCAGCATATCTAATAATACAATTAAAGTATGGGAGTAGAAAAAAGAAATTCATATTATATCAGAAAACGCGTTAATTGCCTATTTTCAATTACACCATACTATCTACTTTATGGACAATTTATTCTATGCTGAGGTCTTGTTTAACTATATACAAGGTTAGTTTTAAATAGAGTCATTAAAAAAAGGGGGTGAAAAAAAATATGAGTAATACCCGTACAAAAAAATCGCGGTCCAATGTGCACGCAGTGACCAGAAATTGATTTTTCTTTCCTCGAGTCCCAGCCTATCGCAGTTAATATACAAACATAATAATTTTCATACAGAGGAATTTAAGTCTGAAAATAATACTCTTCTATTTAACGAAAAAAAAAAACATGGTAATGCACCGAGGTTGTCGACCTTTCCCACATAAAGGCGTGCTATTCACAAAAAAAAAAACATGGCCATAGAAAATCTTTTCAATAGACTTTCATTCTCTAACAAATGTTGTAACTATTTGCATTTTATCGTTTTTTTGGAAGAACCTTAAACCGGAATTACTAGTGGTATTTACGTAAATGCGTATAGGATAAACAAAGTTATGGACCGACTTTATCTACATTTTGGCCCTAAAAATGTAGAAATTTTTGATGAGTTACAAATAAATTTCTTTTTTGATTTTCAGTTAGACATTTATACGTATTCTTCAGATTCGCATAGCCTGGTACACCAGGAGAAATAATTTTTTTTAAATATTAGTATACGGCGAACATGCCCATACCACTTTATATCTCCTCGAAGTGTACTGAAATTTTTTACTCTTGGTGTACATATTTAGCGGTAACCCCGTATAAGGATACAGATATATCGCAGGATAAGAAATTACAGGCTTTCCTGAATCGTTTATCTCAAGGTTACCTACCAAAAAAATGTAAAATCTTAGAAGAAATAGATATTATTAAATTTATACAAGAAGCAGATAATAAAATATATTTGGCAATATGATTATATAAGTACATTTTTCACGTATATCGCAGCTTTGTATATAATGGTATTAATTTGTAGGTGGTCTTGATAATATTGTAACGTTTTCGGGTTCGCAATAAACAACTCGTGCAATTTATTTATTTAAAACAGTCTGTATATTCATACACGTAAAATTAATTACAATATAAAAATATAAAACTAATGTATCACACTTAAACTACTACGATTTAAATTAATACAGGTATTTATTTACCAGTACTATTTATATGTCTGTAATATTTATATCTTTATTGCACTATAATAAAAACTGCACCGTATTTATATCACTTCTATTTATACAACACTCTAATATTTATGTCTTTTCTTCGGCTACCACTCAAGAAAGTATTTATTTATTTTTTATATTTATTTCTACTTTGGTCTGTTCCGCGCGTCGACTACTTAAGGAACTTCTTATTCCGGAATTACTCATCCATCGGTGACCCAGCCGCCTTGTATACACATACGAAACATTTGGAAGCATTCGCGTAAACTCCATCTTCCTCTCGATGTTTGTAGAACATTCGATAGACATTCTGTCTCTTCTCAGTACATGTGATTTATTGCTTTACGACTTTATGAGCACGTCTTTGTTGTCGCCTTGAAATACACTGGGAGAAACTCCAGACATTATGTCGCGTCGAGATGATTTACAACCTCTTTTTATTGTCGCTCGGAAGTCTGCCTTTCTTTGTGCACTTGTTTCGTTACAATATGTTACAATGGAGCTTGTAGACGAGAAGAGCTGACCAATATGTCTGTACTCTGAGAGAAATAAATGTTCAGTCAACCAATTTCTAGTTGACTAAACACCGAAAACTATTGAGTCAACTAGAAATTGGTTGACTGAACATTTTATTTCTCTCAGTGTATAGATGACATTGACTACAAGTCTGACACCATCATTATTTCTGTACCTATAAAACAAAAAATAATATACCGAGATTCTTCGTAATTACAGATACAATATTGATCGATTTAATTAAGATATATTATAACCTACGTCCTATTAATAAGAGTCATAAGCGATTTTTCTTGATTTATCGCAATAATCAGAGAATTAATAATCCACCAATGGGATAATATTATAAGCAAAATTCCGAAGGCGATTGTGAGTTTTTTGAAATTGCCAAATCCAGAATTGTTTACCGGACACTGTTTTAGAAGATCTTGTGCAACACATTTGGCAAATCATGGTGGTGATTTGTTGATCTTAAAAAATCATGGGGGTTGGAAATCCTCACCTGTGACTGAGGGTTATCTTGAAGCCTCCTTAAAGAAAAAGATTAAAATATGTTCGGCTCTCAAACTAATACAAAACATTCCGGGATGTTCAAACGAAACTACTACAATTGAGAAATAACAGTTTTCAGTAACTGTAAAATTCAAGAACATAATTCAAAATAAAATATTTGAATAGTTTCTTGTTGAAGAATGGATCGTTCCAACTTTTCTTTATTTTGCTGTTGTAAAATATTTTTCTTCGTTTCAGTTTTTTACATATTTTACACATCGTACATTAAAAGTATAGATTCCATTTTGGTTCTTTGGCATTAAAATTACCAATTACAAGTAGCCACCCTTGAAAAACTAAATTGAAGTAGATAATCTATAAAGGCACACTGTGCGTTTATAAGTTATAAACGCATATTTACGCGTTATTATGGCAAGTTATATTACAAATTACAAACCTATAATAACAAGTGCAATTCAATTCTGTTAGTTTTACTATGAAGTTTCAACACGTATCACGTATCCACTTCGCCCATCAATTATAATTACATTTATTTCAAATAGTTTTTTTAGTCGCCTTCCAAATAAACACATTTATAACTCCCCATCTCCGCAGCAGAGACAGGGTTGTGTATATACGTGCATTTACCATCTAGATGCGCAAGAACTTCAAAACCACTGGGTGGAGTGTTACACACGTACGGCTTTATCAGATAGGCGTATCGAGGGAAGGGCCTAGTCCTTGTTGGGGACATCCCTTTATTGCGTCATCCTCACATTTCGACCAGGATCACATAAGCTCTTGAAGCAGAGCTAATCCGAGAAGAGAACATGATATTAGTTCATCAATTTATGCACGGTGAAAAATATCAAAATAATTCAGTAACAATTCTGATTTGTAATAAAATTACTTATTTTGAATTATAAAAGTGTAAAGTAAAAATAGTTTTTAGAAAGTAAATGTATACCTTATATGCTGTGCTTGTGTTCAAAATTACAACATATCAGTTGTTTATTTAAATTAATATCTCATACATTGTGTGCATCTTAATAGGTACGTTGTTTGAGGATACAAAGTGATTTAGGGCCGGTTTTTCCAACTCCGATTAAAACGCCGGTTAGCCTAATCATTGATTAAAACACCGGTTAGGACAAATTTGCGTTTTTCCAACGCCGGTTAACTCTAATCGTTGATTAAGAAAGTCGTTAATCGACCAAATTTTAACCGGCGAAAGAAATACCTGATAAAATATTAAACAGTGATTAGGCCTATATACACATGCGCATAAACTAGAAGATTGAATTTCTGTCATTATTATTTCTGTTATTATTGACAGCTGTTGTTTTCATATGCATTTGTTTTACTGTATAAAAGTATTTTTTGGAATTAATTAATAATTATTTACATCAGTGATTTAGTAATTGTATTGTTTCTTCTATAAATGTAATGAACAGTATAAAAATAGCATAATATTAAATATGTGTAACTTTTAGCTTACTACAGAAATTTAATTAATTAATAACTACGAATACATTATTTTCTCTGATGAGGATGATACAGCTTTGGAAGTTTTTCTATTCTACTACAATTCTGGGACTTTACCTTAATTCGTGTGAATTCTAAGATCCTGTGGCAATTTTTGCTTGTATTTGCTCATTCCCTTTTTGTATTTGCATTTAATAGCACCTTGTGAAAACATCATTTTAGTCGAACATATTTTAGACTCACTTTAGATATGTCATTAACATATTAAACTATACTGAAAATTACAAATGAAATTGAAAATATGGAAGAAATTCTAGAGAAGCTGGCAGGTTTACGTTGAGATTATATGCAAACACTTTAAATTCTTTTAGCTGAACTGGGTTTGGATGAATAATGTACATCATAAAGCTGACGTGCAGTTGAATTCTGCACTAATAATTATTACAGGCACTGTCAAGTTCACACCGATTCCTCCAGAACATAACATTTTTTATGTTGAAATCGTGTAAACCAATTTGGAAACAAGATTTTCTCAATAAACCTTTGATTAATGGACATAAAATTAGTTAGAATGCATTGTTCTTAATAAACAGCTGATGTATGATCTTTCAGTAAAAATATCTGGCTTTATTTGGATTTATTCCATTCATTGTATGAAAGTGTTTTATTTTTATTCCCGACTAGCTTTATATTTTATCTTTACATAAATTATTTTACTCTAATCTAACTCTTTATTTTATTTAAAATATTTAACTCTGTCTACAATCATATACTTTAGTAAATCTCAATAATCTTTTTTAAATTCCTTATTTATTTCCTTAACTAACATTTTATATATTACTGACATCTGTATTATCTTAATACTTTCTATATTTTAAATATTCCAGTCTGCTAACGAGTGTTCAATAAAACACCTAGATGTCACCACTGCTCATTTCCTTATATGTGTATAATATAATTTATACCAGTTTATTTATTGCAAATTTTTAAATGTTAAATTGTTTGATGTGAAATGCTATTTTTCTTTATTCAATGGAATTTTTTTATTCCTCAGATTATACTTCTTATAACATTTACTTAATTCCTTCGGTAAGAAAACAATGATAAACAGATTCAAATGTAATATGTCAAATGCCATTTATTTCTTTCAGGTTATAAATTTACCAAAATATTTCCTTTAGTTGAGAATTTGACTATGATAAAATAAAACGATATTCTACTAATATATAATATGTTTATATTCAAACTTCGTGTGTTTTTTTTTTAAATACTGGACAATGGTTAACAATATTTTAATATGGAAACTGAATATTTGACGTTTAGAAAATATTTACTCCAAAGTGTATAGTTCCAAATCCAACTAAATAATTCAGGTACGTACTCTGATCTTATTTATTATTGATATTCAAAAATTAAGTAATTCTTTCTATTACTTTATTTCTCAAATTTATTTAAACTATTATTATAATGTGTTCAAAACTATTTAATGGCTTGATAACTCCATAAATTTGTATATAAATGAAAATTATTCATATCTTGACATAATACTGGATAGTAGAGAATTAAAATAACTTATGTTGTTTATAACAGATGTACTTGTTGTACTAACTATTAGTTCAGTCTATTTCTATACTGAATTATATTGCAAATAATTAAATCTTTTCCAACATTCACAAAATGTTATCTTTCTTTAATACTGACACAAATAATATACTAAAATGGTAATACTTAATTGCTTTCTTCTTTTAGATGAGTAACTATCCACTTCCTGATGATGTTTTTGGACGGATACTACTTCTTGGATGTGGTTAAACTTCAATCTTGTTCAAACTCGTGACAAAAGAATACCAATTATCCTGTACAGGAGATTGCTCAACGTTTGGAATAAATTGTCCTCTTATTAGGATGTCGAATCTCTTAGTGCACAGCAAATTCTCCTTTACACCCGGAACTTGTGAAATTCACCAACCTTTATGGATCTCTTGTGATAATCTGTCTCTTTTGAACACCAGTACTTCTGGAATCAGCTACCTTTTATAATAACCGGATCTTGAAGAATGCTTCAACCTTTATGGAATTTCAAAACTCTGGTACTCAATAACCTCCTGAAAACTTCTATGATCCCGGAGACAACAAACCTATTTCGGATATACCTGGATCTTGTACAAATTTGTAAGTACTATTATTATTTTTATATTAATTTATTCGTAGTTAACGTAGTTCACTCAGGACACACTTTTCTCTCCACTAATTAACTGTATTCGTGTTTTATATCAGAAATTATCTTCTTTCTGAAAAAACACGTCTACCGTTTTTTAGAATTCGAAAAATTCGCCCGTTTATTTATTCATTTCCCTAGTAATCCTTTCTCATTTTTCATTCTCCAATCAAAGTTTTACAACAGCAATAACAACTAACAACATAGCTTTTAAATTCTCTAATATACCTAGAATACTTCTTAAAATTGTATTATCTGATTATCTAAATTCTTTTCATCATTTTATCAACCCTTCTTTACATATTCATATTCCAATACCTATCTACATCTATATTTCTGAACAAATGTCAAATAATGACAGTTCCTGTATTTCAAATTATTCCCGGGAACTGTTCTACAATACAATCTATACACCTTTCAAAATAAGATTCTAAATATTTTTATCACCTCATAAACGTCAATTACCCAAGTTTTTACCCCCTCAGGAATTTGGTGAAAGTTAAATCATCTCAGATATGGCAATGCAAAGTACAATATTTTATATCATTATAGTGTGACTGATAATCCAGCATAAGACCCTAGATGTAGACTTTTCTTTTTCAGCAAACTTCCTATTTTTATGATTTTGTTACATATCATATATTTTACATAATTTTGGTAACTATTAATTTCACATATGTACGTATGTACTTATATTGTATTGGTTTTTTCATTTTTACAAAATGTTTGTATTTTTCAATAGCAATAAGTAATCAATAAATTTATTTCAGTTTCAAGTTTGTGGCATTTTATTGAATAATAGAAATTTTAAATATGTGCTATGTAGATAGAAATTCTCATGCAATATTCACAAAATAAGTACTTGAACCTTATTTACTAAAATGAAATTTCTAATTACATATAAAGAATATATTTTTTAAAAAAATAAAGGCAAAAAGCACAAAGAACAAATTCAAATATAGGAAATAGCGCCAATATTATTATAACAAATATGCTAATTTAGATCAAATGTACGAGCATTTTTGTTACCAACCTTCTAAAATAAACTCTTAATCACTGATCAGATAACCGGCGTATTTCTTGGCGTTGAAAAACGCCGGTTAGAGATAATCAACGATTAAGCGTAATCAATGATTAGTTAACCGGATACTTTAACCGGTGTTGGAAAAACCGGCCCTTAAGCTAACAGAACTTTAGGCTTTGATAACAAATATTTTTGAGATCTGTTAAAGAAGTTGATTATAGGATGTGTGCGCGTAAAGTCTGTACTTTAATAAAACAAATTTATCAATGAATAAATCCTTGAAGAAAGACAGTATCTATTTACTGAATAATGAAGTTTTACGGACATTTTATTTATTTTGCTTTCAAAGAAATTGTTTGTGAGACCTGTTTTATTCGTAAATGAAAAATAAATTGCAAGAAAAATCTAAATTCTAGGTTAGCATGGTGGACTGAGAGGATAAAAAAGATGGAGAAAAAGACAACCAAAAATCGTGGAACAAGATTTTGGAATACGAAAAAGTTTTGCAGAGCAGAATACCTATATCTCAACACCTAATAAGTAAAGTAAAGTAAATTGTCGCAATAACTTCTTTACACCAACATGATAGTTGCCGTGAACAAAACCTCGAGACACATAGATATAATGATAGGGATTATAAACATATCTATCATTTAGAAAATATGTAGTTACTTAAACAAAAGAATTACAAAAAATTGTTGGTATTGTCTTTAGGTTAAATGAGAGTATAGCTCAAGTTTTCAGGGTATTCGGTGTGATTGTAAATGTTTGATCTTATGCTGAATCGTGAGAAGAAAAAAACGAAACTTAAGTATAAACTCGAATTTTTCCCATATTTCGTCAACTACTAAGTTTAAACAAATTTATAAAGAACTCAAAATTAAATTTCAGAAGAATTTTATTAAAAAGGTTTTTCGAAATTCCTACCGGAAGTAGGTCTTTTACTCTTATCGAAAATCAGTTTTTTGCGAATATTTCGCAAGTCATGTTTTTAGGTAGGTACATAACGAGTATAAAAATATTTAGAACTTAATTTTCAATACATTTTGTATAAAGAAATTTCAAAATTCGGACCGGAAGTAACAGTTGTACTCTTATCGAATAGCGATTTTTTGCATATATGTCGTAAGTTTTACATTCTATATATATTTATCAAGAGTACAAAAGTGTTTAGAGCTGGATTTGGAATATTTTTTTGTATAAATGAAATTTCAAAGTTCGGACCGGAAGTAACACTTTTACTTTTAGCGAGTAGCACTTTTTTTCGAATAGCTTGCAAAGTATGTATTCTATAGAGATTTATTTGTATAAAGAAATTCTTAAAATAGTATGATTTGAAAAGCTCATACGTATAAGAAAGTCGTGTGGTGACCACAACTCATTATTTTAAATTGATTTTGCACTAATCAAATATGATTTTCTTCTTTATAGATCACCACTTTCCGTAGACTTTCTAATAAAACTGGTCGGGCTTACTGACTACAGCTTGTCTAATGAAACACTTGATATTACGAAGTAAACATTGCAACGTCGCATTCTGTCGCCGTACTGGCCGCACGACGAAAGACAGAAGAGGGTAGAGGTAACTGTAACATTGCCAGTCGATACTTTATCGCTAAACGTAGCGAGAGCGGGGATACAGTACGCGACGTTGCAATTCTGATGTATTTTAGACTTGCTATATCAAGTGTTGCATTACATAAGCTGTATATACGAGGGTGTATTTTTATGTTATCTACCTAGCCATGAAACAAAAGAGTGACGATGTCAAACAAATTATTGAAAAATTGTTGTCACTGTTAGAAGTACATGTGCTAAGTTGTGTTTAGTTTATGCTGTGTATAGAGATTTGAGACGGTCCATTTCTCGATAAAATGAGTGAAACTAAAGTTGAACATCGCAGCATAATAAAATTCCTGATAAAGGAAGGCAATGGTCCAAAAGCAATTCATGAAAGAATGGTTGCTGTATATGGGAAAGATACACCATCTTATTTCCAAGTAAAATATTGGTCTAAACTCTTTCGATGGGGCCGAGAGTCAATCAATGATGACTCAAAGTCTGGACGACCCGTTGAAGCTCGAACTGAAAACATTGTGCGAAAAGTCGAAAATTTGGTACTGAAAGATCGGCGTGTAAAGATCTCTGTCATTGCCAATGAAGTCTGTATATCCGAAACAAGTGTTCTCAAAATTTTGCATGACGATTTGGTTATGAAGAAGGTGTCTGCACGGTGGATACCCAGATTGCTTACACCTGAACAAAAACTGTGCAGAAAAGAAGTTTCTCAAGAAAATTTGGTCAAGTTGGAGAGGGACAAAACATTTTTATCTCGAATTATTACCGGGGATGAGACTTGGGTATATTACTGGGACCCTCCTACTAAACAAGAATCCATGCAGTGGGTTCATAGGGGCTCTCCACCACCAAAAAAGGCAAAGACACAATTTTCTGGAAAAAAAAACTGATGGCAACTGTTTTCTGGGATGCTGAAGGAGTTTTGCTTATTGAATATATGCCGAGAGGGTCTACCATAAATGGAGAGGCCTACGGAAACACAATTAAAAATTTAAAAACTGCTCTGGAGGAAATACGCGCGCATTCTTATCCACAAAAAAAATTGTTGCTCCCACGACAGTTTTTGGGTCATAAGGCAAACAAAGTTCAGCAGATAATCAATGACTGTGGGTTTATAGAGTTAAGGCATCCACCTTATAGCCCCGACCTAGCTCCGTCGGACATTTTCTTATTCAAAAATTTAATAAAGCATCTCAGAGGAAAGCGTTTTGCTTCTGATGAAGAACTCAAAGAAGCTGTTGAAGAATATTTTGCGGGGTTACCGAAGCAATTTTTTCTGAGGGTATGGGGCAACTGGAAAAAAGATGGAATAAGTGTATTAGTGTTGAAGGGAGTTATGTATAAAAATAAATTTTTTTGTTCTCTTATGTGCTTTTTTTCATGGTTAGGTAGATAACATAAAAATACGCCCTCGTACTTATTATCTTGCGGTCTTATTTTTGTTTTAATTTAAGTAATTGGAGGGAGTGACTTTTTACAAACGCACTCTTCAATGGCGGCCCAAGCGTCTGTTCTATGAAAAAATAAGTTTTCTGAACTTTTTTCAAATCGTATAGATGCCTTTGCATTTTTATACATTATGTAAATTGAGGTATTTAATTGAGTATAGGCAACTCTTCACTCTACATATTAGTTACATTTTTATACCATTAATTTATGGATAATTACATATTTATGTTTCAATTTTTATATATACTTCTTTTCCTACGTTAATTTATAAATATTGATGCTACTAGAAATATTCACGTGTCAAATAAATTCAAATATTTTTATTTGCATCTGAATTTATCTCTTTTAATAAAATATAATACATGAAACTCGACACCGTCAACAATACAGGGTCTCCCAGATATAAAAAGTCAAAATATCAAGTCTTTATTCGTGCGCAGATGGCAGAAAAAAAATAATAAAGAATTCAATTGGCCTTACTTCGACCCTGGACTAAATATCCACCTGCTTCACTTTCACAATCGGTCCTTTTCAGGACCACCATATTACTTGTGCTAAAAAAAAAGAAGGAGGAATAGATACTTCATAATAAATATCAAACCATTAATTACTTTAATTTTATATCTGCTAGAAAAAAATAATTACATTCTTGATATTTACTGTAATAAAGGCTAAAACACTACGATTTATTGAATATTCTAAAATAATAATAATCAGCTGTTTCCGACTACAAACACATTAAAGAGCAACAACCTTCCTATTTTAAAAATAAAAACAATCTTTTATTGTCTGCAATAAAATCGCCCAGCTGCGTTATCTAGACGCATCAGGCAAAAAAATGTTTTATATGAATGAGTACGATTTAACGTTTTTTACCCGTTTTATAGAAGTAAAAGCGTATTTTTCTATGAATGCGTGTTCGTTTCTATTTACAAATGAACATTCTTGCGTGTATTTATAAACATACATTCTGTGCCAGGTCCGTAATGTAATTTTTTTATCTAAAAAAGAACAGAAAATTAAATTTTTAATTTGTTCGTTATTGCGGTATATTTGGACCTGTTTCTGTTCGGACTTTACATACCTGCTACTCCGGCTTTTTTATTTCTGGGACACCCGTATAACAAGTGTAACAGTGGCCCAAAATACTGCTTTGCTTTTCAATAATTATAATGATAATAATAATTGCTATTTATTTCAAAGAATTACGTGGATTGTGTTTTTAAATTACATTTACAGGAAGTACAAATTTCTTGATGAGTCCCAAAGCTGGCTGACCAATTTAAACTCAGGAAACATAATAATTACTAATAAATGTAAAGTAAACCAAATATATTTGCGACCTTCAGATTAAGAACTGCTACTATAGGTAGAATATATTCATTTTATTGGAGTCACGCTGTATACCGCTAGATATAAGTTTAATAGTGGGCGCCTCCTTTAATTTCAATAAAAATAATTTATCATTCTATTTTAAAGCATTTCGGTTCCCACACTATACCAGTAACGTATATGCATACATTTATACGTCTGTTATGTATAGAATTTTTACTGTTAGAAGGGCAACAAGCACAGACACCGTCCGTTCTAGGTATTCACAACAAACGGACTGTAAATCAAGATTGCTATGAATATCGGTGACACAATGCCTCGCTCCAATCAATTTTACATGTATCTCATCCTAGGCATGTACAAATAACCGTACTGTAAATAAACATTCTCCGAAGGAAATAAAAAGATGAAGTAATATCACTGCATAAAACGGTTATCACTATTGTTGTCCAGATGATCGCCCAACCCTGTTTCATTTCGAACGTTGCATATAAGGAGACACGGTTATCATTATTTTAGGGATTTCGTTGTCGTAACATAGCCTACGATCGCTTCATTTTAGATTTCTTCACGATGACAGTAATCCCGATAAATTGTTAAGTGAAATGTATGTGAACATGTGTAGTATGCTGTACGTATATTCAAAGTGGAATTTTATTACTACATGTAATCGACATCATAAAATTCTTTGATTTGTGTAGCATAGTAGCATGGCTATAAAACAGAAGGATGCATATAATAATAATAATATTTCTCCGCACACGCAATGTATGTATGATGTATAATGCAAATATCTGTTGAGTTTTTACAGCAGGGAGATCACAATGCTGGCAACTCAGTCGTATTCGTCGTCTTACGATTACGAGAAAAAGTATTCACTGTGAAGCGTAGGTTCATACTGAGGTATATGACAGTCTTCTTACAGTTCAATTAATTTACTCAAGACTTGTTCCTATTATATAAATCATCCTTAAATGCATTTTATTCTGTTTATTGGAAAATTTGAAGGTTATAGGGGAGAGCGGGGTAAGATGATGAAGTGGGTAAGATGACGAACAACCACAGTTTAGTGGTCCACGTGGATGTCTGCTTTAATTTACTACACTGCCATCTGTTAGCCACGGACAAAGTAACTCACAAAGATTTGTTTGGAAAAGGTAGGTTTTAAAGCATGCTGTAGATGTATTTCGAATAGCGAGTGTTTGTTGCAAGTTTCAGTGTAACGGAAATAGCAGTTTCTGGTGAATAAAAGGTAAGGTGAAGAACATTGCTGCATTATTTGTATATTGGACACTGTACTGAACACATAGGTTGCACTGATTTGAACTGGCATTGCTAAGAAACTCAAATTTGAATGAAGATCATTTCCCTAACCTCAAAGGGTAAGATGACGGGGATAAGTTGACGAGTTCGTCATCTTACCCCACTGTGACGGCTTTTACTCTTTTCTACATTTTTACAGAATGCCGCGTAAATACGAAAGAAAAACTACTAGACGCTCTTGGAATGAAGATGCACTTATTGCAGCAATACAAGAAATCGGGCATGGTAGGTCATGTTACAGTATGTCTGTTCAATACGACATACCTGAAGCTACACTGCTGCGTTATGTTAAAAGAATAGACAATGGTGAAGTAATTCCTCCCCACGGAGGTCGATTTAAGCATACATTTAATGAAGAACAGTCTAAAATTCTATTGGAATATATAAAAGAGGTGGACAAAAGAGGATTCGGTCTTCCTGGAATCAGCCTAAGAAAATTTGCTTATGATTTTGCTGAAAAGAATCACATAGAGCATAGATTTTCCAGAAGTTCGAAAATGGCTGGCAAAGACTTTCTGTTCTCGTTTATGTAAAAGTACAAGCTCAGCTTGAGAACCCCTGTGCAATAGCTGTAGGTGGTCTTATGGGATTTAATCGCGTCTCCGTTTCCAAGTTTTTCGAAAATTTAAAGGAATTTCGTTTAAAGTATGGATCCACACCCAACAGAATTTATAATGCCGATGAATTGGGCACATCAACAGTCCCTAGCAAGCTGTCAAAGGTCCTAAGTCCAAGAACAAAATCCTACAACTTCTCAACATGCTTCAAAGGATGACTCGTCCGATGATGATGATGATGCTCCACTGGCCAATTTATGTCACTCGAATACAATTTTTGAGCCTCCTTCAACTCCTACCAAAGAGCTTCAAGCAAATCAAACTTCAGAGGATTCAACTCTAAATAAAGTGACCCAGATGAATCAAGACTCTCCAAAAGCTAGCTGTAGTTACGCAGTTTCTCCGTACAGTATCAGCTCACTTCCCAAAGCCGAAAGAAATGAGAAGCATAAAAGCCGTTAAATGGTTTCATCGGTTTTAACCAGCACCCCAATAAAACAGCAGTTAGAAGAAAAACACAACGAACTGAAAAAAAAGGATGCCAAAAAACGAAAAGTTTCTATATCAAAGGAATCAACGTCAACAAAGTACAAAAGAAAATGTGAAACTGTTGCAAGTCTTGGAATCGCAGAGGATGTACAGGATGTATCATGTCCTGGATGTGAAGATGCGTATGTTGACCCTCCAATAGAGGAGTGGATTCAGTGTGGCACATGTTGGTGGCATGAGGCCTGTTCTGACTATTCCGGTAAAGGAGGCTTTAAGTGTGATTTATGTCAAGTTCGTTAAGATTTTGGATTTTGTTTTTAGATAAGCGAATACTGTATTTTGTTCCTTAGACACTGGTGAAGATACTGTTACGTTTCTTACTTAATATTAGACTTGTACTTATACTATACTATATACTCTATGAGGCGATTTTGAATTAACAGTAATGCAACTTGAACTAAGTTTTATTTATATTTATACATAATCACCAGATGCTAAAAACTTACTATTAAATGAAGCAGTCATACGGCAGATATTTTTTAAAGATAACATCCTGTAAGTGACGTCCTTCTGTGCGTACATAAGTATTCTTGTAATCGTGAATGCAAGTTCAACATCTCAATATCTACTGAGGCAACCTTTTCACGAATTCTAGACTTTAGTTCATTTATGGTGTGAGGACGAGAACCATACACGGCATCCAATACAAAAAAAAAAAAGAAATGGGTGTGCTTAAGACCACACGGCAGAAGTGAAAACTTCATCAAGGCGAGGTTAATAATACGAAATACAACTTTTTTTTCCTTCTATATTCATTTACATTTACATTTTCCATTTTCCATTTTCCATTTTCGTTCTATATTACATTTAAAAAATATATATTTATTATTATTGTGTATACATTATTCTAGTACATTTCGCTCGGTCTGATCAAGTTTTCACTTCAAAAATTCATACGTACGCATGTATATATACAAATATGATAATTCTCATACGAGTACCCGCGCTGGTCTAATGGTAACGTGCCGACCTTACACCCGAGCGGCTCGGGATCTCATCTGTACGCTGACAAGAATTTTTCAGAAAATAAAAATACAATATTTCGCGTATTTATTCTAAATTTCAATTTAATTGAAATTAAATACCGCTAGTATTTAGTGTTATAATACAAAGCCATGCGCGACTCGAGCCGACTTTACCCGAACGAGCGTTACATTCCGAGCGTGACGGCTCAGTCTCTTTCAGTACCCAACAATCAATGCATCAACGCGCCCATAGAAGTTTTCACTTCAAAAAACCATAAAAATGAATTAATTAAATTTATTACTTAGGAAGGTTTAATGCAAAAGGAAAAGTAACAAAGCATACGTAAACTTTCTCGAAGTGGTTTCCATTAGCTTCCTGGTAGTAGTTGAACCCTTGAGCAAAATGTTGCTCTACCCTGTTTAAAATTTTCAGTCTAATTTTGTTCATTTCCGGTCTAATTCTGTTTTTTTTAGATCATCTAAATTGTCAGGTCTGTTAAACATACACTCGATGTTTTATATGACCCCACAGAAATCTATTGGTGTTAGGTCAGGGGATCTAGCACGACATACAATGAGCCCTCTGTATTCAAGCCATCTGCCTGGAAAAACGATGTGTTACAGTTGCCGTATACCTGACAACCAAAATGAGACTGTGCCCCGTCCTGTTATAACTAAACAAAGTAATGTGCTAATGGAGATTTTGCTACAGAAGTTGAAGGTACCGATCAGCAGTAAGATTAAATTAGGAGTGTTACTGTTTTTTGAAGTTAAGTTTTCCTATATATAATGTTTTAAATAAATATTTATTTAAATAAATAACAATACTACATAAGTAGGCTTTTATTACGATTATTCTTTTATACGTGGTGTTAAACATTAAGTATCCTATTTTAGGCCAATCTCCCTCCACCCTACTGTGCTGTAAATTATGAAAGTTCTAGTAATAATTTCAATATTTATAAAAAAATTCTGGACCAGGACCTAATTTCCATTATTGTAATTTTCTAATTTCTACATCTAAATTAAGTTATGTACCGTAGCAGAATCAATAAACAAAAATAATCAATATTTAATATATTTCGTCATTTTATAGACACGCACATTCAACCTTTATTACTAGAATTCCAATTATATAAATTCCATTTAAGCATGAGAGTAATTTAACTCTGTAATATTATTATATCGATATAAGAGCAGAAATAATATATGTATAATTTTCATATATTTATCTGTTTTAATTTTTTTAATAAAAATAACCTTTAATTATAAATATATATAATCCTAATGCAACATTTCTTCAAAAATTCCTTATTAAATACAAACATGTTTTATGAAATTCCGTTTATTATCTTTAGCTTGATATAATTTAAGATGTTTAAATGGGGCCTTAAAATTTAGCTCGCAAAATAATTTAAAAAATATTTTTTCATAATAAATTGGATTGACAAATGAATAGCGCCAGCTATTACATGTTTTGTGGGTGGCAACCCTGGCGGTCATATTTCGAACTATATGCACTGATTGCATTGTTCTTCCGCGGACCATGGTGTTCAGATCACAAACTATTATATGGATATGTGCATTCACGTATCACGAAAGGTACAAACGTGTGATTGAGTAAAACTGTCAAATGGAGTGCATTTAAAAATAGATTATTATTTGTATACACAAATTTTATATTTTTAACACTCTCACATAATGAAATTTAATAATTATTGTACCAATAAGATTCAATTTTTATTTTTATTGGACTACTGTACCGACCAGATTAAAAAATGTGCTCTTAGATTGCATAGTATAGGGTGTAGGGATAGAGAAAATATTTAGAAGTGCGCCTTTCATGTTATATATCTGTCTTTGGTGACAACCAGTTTCTTTTTGATAATATCAATCTTTCCAAAAGCTTGAACTACGCTACCACCCTAAATCTATTCCTGTATTCCTGCAGAGGGTATAATTACTGATGCAGAATCTGCACTCATCAAATTGCCACCTCTGAACCTATTCACGTCAAAAATCCAAAATCCTACAATGAGCCAACCTTCCAAAATCCAGTCTTTCCAAAGTTGAATTTAGCTCCCTCAAAAACCTCAAAACCCATCCTGCTATTATCATAGCAGCTGCTGACAAGAGAAACGCTGCCGTTGTCCTGGACAGCAATAAATATGAATAATAAGTCCACTCCCCAATCCAAGACGGTTTTTACAGACTTCAAAAACTCAACCATATCAAACAGTTTTATGTACTTCAAGAACAATACAAACATCTTTTTCCCAGTGACTCCATAGCACCAAAATTAACTGGCAAACCTAAAATCCACAAACCAAATATGCCTCTTCCGTCTATTGTCAGTACCATTAACATCTTTACTTATAAGCTATCCAAATACCTATCTAATTACCTAAAACATTATACTAGTAACAGGGGTTGTTTTATCTTAAGTTCCTGTTATTTTATCAACCGACTACAGGAACTGACAGTTGATCCATGCATACAGGTAAGTGTCTTTGATGTGCTAGTAAGTCGTCGATCAGATAGCAAACTAGGACATTCTGTATACCGTAAACCCGCACACACTTACATATACCTCAATGGCCAGTCCCATCATCACCCTTCTCAAAAAGTCATCACCTCCTTAGGAAACAGAGCCTTTGTTTTGTCCGAACCTGACGTACTACTCCAGGAACTTTCACATACAACAAAAACCTTTATCGAAAACAACTATTCCAAAAAATACGTAGACAGAACCAATCATCGGCATTTAAATCCCACTTCTAAAATGACATTGACCACCGTACGCATGTTTACTTACCTTATCAGCAAAATCTTCAACCAACACAACATCTAAACGATTCTCAAACCCTATTCCAAACTGCCAGATTTCCTTTTGTCTGTCAAAGACAAGCAACGTCTTGAATCTTCGGGAGTGTCATATTCGTGCGCCGAGACAAAGTGGTCCGTGAGCACTCGTGTCTCCGAGCATGAACGCTGCTTCTGGTTATTGCACGTGGCCGGGTCAACAATGGCTGAACACGGATTTGAAACCGGACACGAGATCGAGTCCAATTTCACAAAAATCCTCTCTAAAGATTCCGATTACTGCCGTCACAAAACTCGTGAATCCATCGAAACCCAGAAACATTCTAACAATTTGAGCTGAGACGAAGATTACTATCTCCATCACTCCAAGCGTGTATCACCAACAACCGTGGAGGCCTACGACTTAGATTTACTACCAATGCTGCAAGACGTCAGTTGTGTGATTGTAATTCTTTCCATGGTCAAACTGAATAAAAATGGTTTTCAACTGAATATCCTTCGCATATCGAATTACAATGTGGTGCGGTCTAAAAATATTTAATGTGCAATTTTAAGTTAGTGTAGCTGGAACGAACAGAGCTATTATTTTCAGGTTAGCCCATTGTAGAAGGAAAATATTCCATTTTTATATCTTTCACTTACTAGGGTTTATGTTACATCTTATATTTTAAAAATTGTTAGAAATTATAGCAGTAACATAAAATATACAAGCAAAGGAGCCAACATTCACGAAAATCACTACAAATAATGAAAACGTAAATTGAATTATTTACAAATAACTTTTCTTTTTAAATTAAAAAATAATTTATGCATTAAAAGACATTTTCGGTTTGAAAGATTTGCGGGCCGGAGAAGGCTATGAAATTCAATCGTAGGTACTGTATTTTTGTTTTCACTGGATTCCCTTTAGTGCTTGATAAACTGATAAAAAATAACTGGAGTGACAGATTATCCTTATCAAATGTGTGTAATATGAAGGTAGATACAAGTTCATAAAAAAATCAATCGAAATTTCCAGCACATACAAACAAACATGCACCAACACATGTACTCAAATTTTGTAAACCGTACGTTCGGATTACAGATAAGCAATAAAAAAATAAATAAATGTAGATAATAATTACAGATATTTGTTTTTTTTAGAAATTACGTTTAATATATTGTATGATTTATATAATTTATAGAAAGTCTAATACTTCAGTATTCCTGGTATTATATATGTACTTAAGTAAGTTGTAAGTTTGCAATGAATGTTTACTTTTTAAAGTGTGACGTAATGTGATAAAATTCCGCTGGCGTTTTCTGCCTCTGATTCTTTTATAGTTAAATTATAGAGACATTTGTAAATAGATACTATTTATAACAGCGGAATGTTTGCATTTACTCCTCTATATAATCATTAGGAACTATATTAGATAAAATGTATACGATAGTTATAGATTCTCATATAAAAATTACATAAAAAAATTCAATACTATTTTTTCGTACAGCATAAGACGTATTAAAGCTCCTGTCTACCCAAAATATAGGTGCTGTTATAGTATTACTGAAAGAACATTAATTTAATGAAATAAGAAATCCTAATATCAACATGAAAGAAAATTTAAACAGTGTGATAATTTGGCGCCCAACGTGGGGCCCTTTTGTGACAGAACCAGTAAGCGGAAATTACGAATGACGTAGCCAAAGATATTGAAGAGGACCATTCGAACACCTGTGAAAGGAGGATCCACTTCCGCATTGATATATCGAACATCTAATTTAAAATCCGATAAGTATTCTAGCTTCGTTTAAATTTAAATATACTCGTAGAGCGATACATAAAATTAGATATTAGAAGCTTATAATATTATTATTCCTTCGAAAAATGTATTATTTTTAAGAATTTAAACGATGTGGTACAGTGTTGTGTTATTTTGAATACTTGCGTTACTTTTTCATAAATATACAGGGACGGAGTAGCAGAAATCGTAAGCCAGATTGTGTAAAAACGTACCCTCAAAATATCAAGTGTTTATTCGTGCGCACACGACAGAAAAAATAATAATAAGGAATTCAATTGGCCTTACGTCGACCCTGAACTAAATATCCACCTGCTTCACTTTCACATCCGGTTCTTTTCAGGACCACCATATTACTTGTGTTAAAAAAAGGAGGAGGAATAGATACTTCATAATAAATATCAAACCATTAATTACTTTAATTTTATACCTGCTAAAAAAAAATAATTACATTCTTGATATTTACTGTAATCTAGAAAAACTACGACTTATTGAATATTCTAAAATAATAATAATCAGCTGTTTTCGACTACAAACACATTAAAGAGCAACAACCTTCCTATTTTAAAAATAAATACAATCTTTTATTGTCTGCAATAAAGTGGGTCGCCCATCTGGCAAAAAAATGTATGAATGAGTACGATTTAACGTTTTTCTCCCGTTTTATACATATAAAAGCGTATTTTTCTATGAATGCGTGTTCGTTTCTATTTACAAATGAGCATTTTTACGTGTATTTTATAAACATACATTCTGTGCCAGGCCCGTAATGTAATTTTTTTTATCTAAAAAACAACTAGAAAATTAAATTTTTAATTTATTGGTTATTGCGGTATATTTGGGCCTGTTTCTGTTCGGACTTTACATACCTGCTACTCCGTCTTTTTATTTCTGGGACAGCTTGTATAATCAGTTTTAAATGAGACATTAACTTTGGGAATAAAATATCATAATAATATGAGCAGGGTAGAAAAAAGAATTCTTATATTGTCATATTTAGAGTTGCGCGAATGTAATATTTTATCAGATAATAAAATATCACATAATTTCTAATAAATATTTTAGGTGAATGCATATTTCTTAAATATCTCCTGTTATCGGTAGGATATAAGTGATTGGAAAAATTAATATTTACATAATTATTTTTATATATCCAAATAAATAGATATACAAGATATTAACTACGAAGCAGTAATTAGATGTTAGATAATATCCTACCAGAATAAGAATAAATTAAAATAAAGCCTGAACGTGATGTTTAAGGAAGATGATCCGTTGAATATCCAGATTTTCTAGTATGAAGATGGTTACAGAAGAAGCAAGTCAGGTGTATCAAGTTTATCTATCTTAGACAATAATATTGTAAGGAACGCAGTAAGCTATCCCATACAAGAAGATTGTTTAAAATTAGAAGTTAGTATTTCTAGAAATTTTGCAGCTACTTGTGATCGTTAGAATTATTACAATTAGCCTTATTCGTTTTTAAAAATTAAAATTGTTTTGAAATATTTTTTTAAATGTACTGTTTCTAAAAACATCGCATACACAGATGAATTTTGACCACAAGAGAAATTCCTTCTTCTTTTGTTAAAACGGGTAGAGCAATAAAACCTTTCTTTCCCCAGCTACCCAGGAGAGATAGTTCATACAAACATCAGTTTTAGATATCTTATTTACGTTAAACGTTTAATGTTTTTATATTTTCATAGCACTTTTGTCGTATTGGTCAAGAAGTTAACCGTTATCTCTCTTGTCCTTCAGAATTCTTTAAACGAATCCAGCTTCTTTACTGAGTCATTACTCGTATTACAGTACTACGCTCACTACCTAATTCACTACCCCTCGTGATTGTGCGATTTCCTTGTGAACCTTTTGTCGGTCCGTATGATAGATTATAAATGAATCTACCCGGATTCACACCCACGCAAGTATCACTCGTATCGATATTATTTACATTACAACTTAAATCGTTACTATTGAATCGACTCTTTATTTACAGTCCCCTTATTAGTTAATTAATTTCCTTAGAATTCTGTATTTATTTTAATAAATAAAAACTTTAAAGACAACACTGCTTGTTTTTTCCCCATTAATACTTTCTTTTTACAGTACTGTATCCTTAGATGAGCAACCATGCCGAATTAATTTAATTAATGCTTATCAATAATCATTCATTGGGCACTTTTGTAACAATTAAAGAACCAACATAATAACATTTGTAACAATTTAGCACTCTCCTTGCTGGTTTTTTGAGATAATTTGGCGCCCAACGTGGGGCCCTTTTATGACAGAACCAGTAAGCGGAACTTACGAATGACGTAGCCAAAGATATTGAAGAGGACCATTCGAACACCTGTGAAAGGAGAATCCACTTCCGTATTGATATATCGAACATCTAATTTAAAATCCGATAAGTATATTAGTTTCGTTTAAATTCAAATATACTCGTGGAGCGATACATACAATTAGACATTAGAAGTTTATAATATTATTATTCATTCGAAAAATGTATTATTTTTAAGAAATATTAAATTTTGCGGTTTGATTTTGTTTTGTGAATAATTGAGTTCAATATACATTATACTTAGGGTGTACCTATAATAACTTATGAACCGAGTGTTTGATTCATAATATTTAATATGTACTTTACAGTTTATGAGCATATATTATAAAATATATGAGCAAATATTAGAAATGTATTAAAATTACTTATAATAAATCAAGGCCAACTAGATGTCGCAAACATTTCTTAATTTTTATTGAAATAAATTTGAAAATAACACTTTAAATATTAACTTTTGCTAAAAATTACTTTGTTTGGTAGTTCAAGAATAACAATTTTACTTGCATTTCTGATTTTTTCTAAGAATTCAAACAAAATGTAATGTTCTTTAAACTATTTTTTTCTTTTTATTTCTGTACAAATTTGATGAACTTTTTCCACTATTACAATTTTCTAATTTTGTTACTTACAATGACACGCTCTTTGGTGCTGCGTATACCTACCGAATCTATTGCATACATTTCAAGACAGCAAGATTTGCATCAACACTAATCATTTTCTTGTTGGCATTTTTAACTTTACGATGATAACAAGGTGCATTATTAGTAATAGTTACAGCATTTTAATAATTACTATAGCATCTTTATTCATCCAACAGATACAAGTCTAATTACAAAACAAAAATTTTAAATGCTGAAATATTCATAATAAACAAACATATTTGTTTTTTGATATTCCATTTAAAATTATACTAAATTAGCCCTGAAATACTTTAGAATTCACATATTCAGACTTATTTTTAATATCAGTGACCGTCTACCAATGCTGTTTCACTTCACCTCTGCAATTTTTCCATCAGAATTTAAAAAATGTTCTTTTTGCACATTTACAAATATCAAAATATCAATTTAATCTAAAAATGCAAAAAATTATGGCTATTTATCAAGAATTTTCTTTATACTACATTTCGGATAATCAATTCTCATTTTCCGCAGTACTACCTTGAGAATTACTACTTGCCTTTTAGCACAGACTATTTTGGTAAGAACTAAATGACCACGACAGTCACGTATTTCCAGTGAAAAAACTAGATTAGTTTGTTTTGGTAAAGGCCGTAACTTCCAGAATATATTTATAGTAAATATGGAACGCGCATTTAACGAAACGGCGGAGTATTTCTCCTATTAGAATTTAACTAGAAAAATAGACAAAATAAATGTCAAATCAGTCAATAACAGTAGGCTCAAATTGCTTCATATTGCATATTTTTAGCACGTGATTTTAAAAATGCTAAGCAATTACCAAATAGTTGATAATGGTATAGACAGATGGCGTTACTTAAGGATAGATATTTTGACTTTAGCAGAATTAGAAAAATCTCGTTATGTGACGGCCTTATATAGCGCAACGCGATGGCGAGATCCAGTTGGCCTTGAATAAATAAATAAAGTAGTGACATCTATAAAGAAAGGTCATTAACCAATGAACTGAAGAATACAAAGAATAATACAGATTTTTTATAATTTGTTAAAAGAAAGAAATATTGTATTATATTTCATTAATTTAAATATTAATCATCTCTTACTATGTTTATCTGAAGTCGGCAGTAAAGAACCCCGAAATTGGCAGTAAAGTAAATCCTTGTTGTGCGATTTTGGTGTATGTTGGCTTCCATAAGTTGTCACTAGTAGACAGAGGAACGTGGTAGCACCATCACAATTAAAATTCAAAAGTAAAATAAAAGTTTGTTTTGCCCTATCATGAGCGATTTCAGATAAAATGTGCAACTAGGCAGTAAAGTAATTGCAACACTCAAATTTGATGCCATTTTAATTTATTAGCACATGTCGGTTGCTAAAGCAATTTTACTATACTGTGTGTCCAAAAAGTCTGGAAACACCCAAATAAAATCGAAACGGATGACTTTTGAGAAAAATGCAAAAACAGGTCAATTAGTATTTTCAAAAAGCTACTGGCTGATGGTATCTGTTTGGAATTTTTGATGACCTTGAAAAAGTTATGATGTTATCAAGAAAAAATTTAAATGGCAACGTCGCATTTTTAATTTTATTTTTGATAGATCTTTTAATTGTCTAAATGACTGTAAAAAAATTTTTCATTTTACTTAAGAAAATGACCGAGAAAAATTTAATTACTTCTTCGAAAATGGAAAAGTTGTCTTTAAAAAAAAACATAGTTGGCTTAAAAGTCGATTATTTTTCAAACACATTTTGTTTTATTTGTGACATTCTGTCAAATACGAAATGTGCGTAAGTTAAAAAAAATCTGTTTAAAAATGGTTTTAAGTGAGAGGGAACGTATTCAAATATTGATGATGATTGGTTTTGGGGATAGGGCTGGTTCAGTTAGAGAAGTTTGCGACTTATTTAATACAGAACATCCGGAGCGTGCCCCAATTAGTATTTCTGCAGTGAGTAAGATTCACAAAAAATTTCAATAAGAAGGCCATGTTCGCGATCGCCCTAGAAGTGGTCGTCCAAAGATCGCAGAAGATACGCAACTCGACGTATTATTGTCAGTAGAGGAAACTCCAAATTCTAGTACACGGCAGCTTGCTCGGGAGTTTAACGTGTCGAAGAGTACAATTGGTAATATTTTCCGGAAAACTAAGTATCATCCCTACAAAATCTGTTTGGTTCATGAGCTGTCTGAAGACGACTTCGACAGGCGTGTACAGTTTTGCGAACAACTGATGCCTATGTGTGATAATGATCCGTTCTTTATCAGAAATATCTTATTCTCAGATGAAGCTACGTTCACATTACATGGGACTGTTAATAGACAAAACTGCAGGTACTGGGCACGCCAAAATCCACGCTGGATGAGAGAGTTACGAACTCAGTATCCTCAGAAATTAAACGTATGGGCTGGTTTAATTGGTAACAGAATTATAGGGCCTTTTTTCTTCAACGGTAACCTAACGGTGGAAATGTATTTGGATTTTTTACAAAATTATTTAATTCCGTCATTAGCAGAACCATGAAGATCCTAATTTGCCCAGCCAAAGAATTTGGTTTCAACAAGATGGGACTCCACCCCACTATGCGGGAAATGTTCGGCATTATCTTGAGAATACCTTCCCAAACAGATGGATTGGCAGGAGGGGGGCTATCGAGTGGCCGGCTAGGTCGCCAGATCTAACGCCTATTGATTATTTTTTGTGGGGTTACCTAAAAAATAAGGTATACGCAACTAAACCTGAAAATTTGGAAGACTTGCGTCAGCGGATTGAGATTGAAGTACGAAGGATCACTCCTGAAATGATAGAAAACGTTCAAAATGAATTTTATTATCGTTTAGGGTATTGCCAAGATGCTCAAGGACAACATTTTGAACATTTATTGTAAGAGTTTTTTCTGATTTCTACGATTAAAATGTTCTTTGTTTTCTATAATGATTTTTTTTTTCAAAATTTTTCTTAAGTAGAATGAAAAATTTTTTGACTGTCGTTTAGACAATTAAAAGATCTATCAAAAATAAAATTAAAAATGCGACATGATGACATCATAACTTTTTCAAGGTCATCAAAAATTCCAAACAGATACCATCAGCCAGTAGTTTTTTGAAAATACTAATTGACCTGTTTTGCATTTTTCTCAAAAATCATCCGTTTCGATTTTATTTGGGTGTATCCAGACTTTTTGGATACACAGTATGTCAATTCTTATTGGTAATCATTAGAATAGTCATTTTTCCGAAATTTAGAGCACCACTTATTTGTTTGGATTTCCAGATGTTTGAACGTATTTGACTTTTTTTTGTGATTGACTTGCTGTTATTCACTTTTATTCAATTTTACTACCAAGATTACATCTACATCACTAGATCACATCAGTTTAAATTCGACGGGCTCTAAATTTGTGAGTGGCGCACTGTTTCGACCGCGACCGAAAGGGAAGTTTTTTTCACAGGCAGATGGATCAAGCACTTTTGAAGAGTTTTGTTGTTTTTTTAAAATTTCTATGGTGGTTGTGTCTTACAAAGAACCAACAGTGTGATTAGAGAAATTTTAAAATACTTCTCCGATTTAAAAAACATGGTAACGTAGTTTATAAGTAACGCTCGTAACTCCACATTAAATGATCATTCGGTATAATATGTAAAGAAATCTTTAAACGCCTTGTTAAGTTTTTTTTTAATAAAGAACACTATACAGATTTCCTCAGATCGGCCTGGCCTACTTTTTAAATCTGTTACGAATTCTTGGTCTTTCTAGTTAATTATAATCATCCGAAATATTTAACACTAAAATGCAAAAATAACATTTATACCCACTATAAATGTATGTATATAAATGTACATATAAATAAACATCTTGGATATTTGCTTATAATATATCTTAAAAGTATCATCGGCTATTATAATTAGCTACATTCCAAAACAGCATCACTAAAGGTGTGTTTACTGCAATATTATCTCTATCCATCACGCTAGGTGACGTGCTTGTAGGAAGATGAAATAACGTGCAAATTTACGGTTGATTTTATCATCGTTTTGCACATATGAATAACCGCGATTTTCGCAATTACAATCTACTTCAGCTGTTCGGTTCTAGACTTGAATAAGGAGTTAAGCAATTACGACATTTATAGTCGTTTAGTATGCTGATTGTTTGTATGGTTAGGTAGGTATTCTGTTTGTTTATACTCCTTATTAGATTTGTTTCGATTGTAAATATTTGCGTATGAATATCTTTGCCACCCAGCAAATGTGGCAATGCTGTTCTGTTATTTGTATTTAGTAAATGACCTCATTTTATTGAAAGAATCTAGGAGATTAGTACACATAGTTATAACCAAAATTATAAATTTACTAATAAAGTATAAGGAAACAACTTTTAAAGTTTTTCAATCACCCACATCTAAGTAATCTTGTGGTAATTATCACATTTGTCATAAAATATCAAATTAATTTAAATTAATGTGTATATACAAGAACACTGTATCAACAATATGACAAATGAAGATATAACAAACAAATAAATAATAAACGAGAGAATGTTATATACTTCAGCAGCTCGGATTAATTGCCAAAAAATCTTCGACGCTGAAGTAGTCCCCCTCCATCAGTAGCCATTTAACTCTTCTTTTGAACTCGTCAGGTGGTAGGTCCTTAAGTTCTTCCTCTAAGTGGTTATATAGCTTGGGATCCCAATAATCCACCCCCAAATGCGAGAAGTGAAAGTCGATGACAAGGGGTTCTTAGATGCTTTCTACTTCGTGCGCTGTACTCATAGCTTTTTCCATTTGGATAAAAAGTTTGTTTGTGGTATGTACATAGATTACAGCAGTAAAAATAAATACTGATTGCAATGTCAGTATTTTTTCTGCCTTGAAGTGGCCTCTGGATGATTCATTATATTGTAGACCTCTCAGAGCTCTAACAGCCTTTTTATGCAGTAGAAATATACTATTTGCATCAGCCGCCTGTTTCCAGAAGAGAGTTCCATAACTTAGAAGACAATAAAAATACGAAAAGTGTACCACCCTTGCAGATTCGTATGTGGCTACATGTCTTAGTCTTCTTATGGCGAATATCGCGGACGTCAGTCTACCAGCTAGGTTATTTATTTGTAATCCCCACCTCAGATTGGAGTTCAGTATCAGACCCAAAAATCTGGCTTTCCCCGATCTTCTGTTGTTTTCGTGGAAAATTTCATATTTTGTATTTTGTTATGATCACAATCAAGTTTTATTTATTAATGTGTCTGTGAAATTGCATCACAGGCTGCATGCAGACAAAGAAATTTATTAACGGGGAACAGTATCTAATTTTGGTATGTTACTTTTGTTATAGAATGTAAATTCTTTTCTCATTTAGGAGATAATTTTGCAATACTTTTACTATAGACTCGCCATAAACTTCATGTTTATGGAGAAAACAAGTGCTTGTTCTAGATCAGTTGATGTGAGTTTGTTCCAGATTAGAAATTTTACGGAAATTGAAGTTTCAAACAGTATCGAACACCTTAAACCTGGGATGGCTTCGGGAAATGACTTGCTGGCCAGTTATATTGTACGTAAGTACGCATTACAACTTTCTAGGCCTCTTGTAAGTATTTTTAATCTTTCTTTGAGAAATAATACTTCTCCTCATGTGTGGAAAATAGGAAGAATTACACCGGTGTTCAAGAAGGGTGATATATCGTGCATTGTTAATTACAGGCCTATATGTATTTTGCCTTGTTTTTCTAAGATATTTGATTTCAGAGCATCAACATGGTTTTATTTCTGGCAGATCCACGATAACGATTTAGCTCATATCACTCAGTTTATTAGTGAAGCCCTTGACAGGAGAGAACAAGTGTATGTGATCTATACAGATTTTTCGAAGGCTTTCGATATCATAGATCACTCACTCTTAATACAAAAATTAGATTTCTTCGGTTTTTCGTATGATCTCACTAAGCTTTTGACATCTTATTTACTGGTAGACTTAATTATGTCCATTACAATGGTTTCACTTCTAATAGTTTTACGCACGTTCCGGCGTGCCGCATGGTTCTAATTTGGGTCCACTTCTTTCTAATCTATTCATTAATGACCTTATAACATCTATAAACTGTCATGTGCTCGCATATACTGATTATCTGAAAATCTTTCGGAGGATTAGTGGTAATGATGATTGTGTAGATTTACAAAGCAGCCTCACTGCGATACATCAGTGGTGTTCAGATAGTGGCCTACGACTTAATATCGAAAAATGTGTAGGTATGTCATATGCAAAGATGCGTAATCCCATGGTGTTCAGGTATCATGTCAATGGTACTCCTCTTGAAAGAAAGGATATAGTCAGGGATTATGGAGTTCTCTTCGATAATTGTTTATCCTTTTCAGAACATGTCAATTCCATATGCCGTGCATCATCCAGGTCTCTGGGATTCCTGATTAGCTCGTGCCGTGGCTTTCGAAATATGCTTGCTCTAAAGGCACTATATAATGCAAATATTTGAAGCCAACTTGAGTATGCATCAGGTGTATGGTATCCCATTTTATACTTACCTTCAATTAACGATTGATCGTGTACAAAAGCGTTTTTTGAAATATTTATCGCATAAAATGGATGGCATCTATCCAGCGAGAGGAACGGACTATAATCAGCTGCTGGAACGGAATGGAATGGTTTCCTTAGCAGAACGAAGGGAGCGCTACAGCTCTCGTTTTCTTTTTAATATTCTACGAAACAGCATAAAGTCACCTTACTCACTCTTATTTTCGCAGATGAATTTCTCTGTACCTGCATACAATGTGCGCTCGGTTGAAACTGTTCATGTGTCTAGGTGAAACACCAATATTTTATTAAAAGTCCCTTTAACTCACACGGCTCGTAATTTTAATAGGCGTTATCCGGACCCATTTTTGTTGATATAGTGTTATGATGTTAGATTTATATACTATAGGTTTCACTTTTTCATTTTTTCATTTTTCCATTTTATTTTATTTGCTCATAGATATCGTATGTGTATATGTATTGCTCTGTTTTACCGTTTCTTTTCTTTTGTTGTTATTAATTATTATTGTAAATTGTCCTGTAATTGGTCTTGACTGTTGGAAAATAAATGATATTATCATTATTATTATTATAAACTACCATTTAAAAACTATTATTCATTACATTAATTTAAAAGCTATAAGGATGGTATAGCAAGTAAAGTAAAAGATGTTTTAGTTTTCCCTAACGTGGATAGATCAGTGTACTTGCATATATATGTACTTCTTTTTTGTCAGTTAATAGTAACACTTTATTCACAGGTTTATTAAGAAGATAAAACTATTTAAAACTTAATATGGGACAATTTTTATATAAAAAATTCGAAACGCACATACATACAGAGTGCGTTTCATATTCTTTTTACTTTCTTATACGTAGTATGAGGAAGTATTGTGATGACGAAAATTTTCGACCTCGAGATTTTTGCAGATGTCCACGTTTTGTCCCCTGATACCAAAAAAGTGGTTTTTAAAAAATGTCTGTGTGTCTGTGTGTTTGTGTGTCTGTCTGTCTGTGTGTTTGTGTGTGACCACGATAGCGGACAAACCGTTGGAGATATCAATTCCAAATTTTGTATTTACGTGTATAATCTCCCTCTTGAGATCTGATTAGTCTTTCAGCAAAATCGGTAGACCGGAAGTAGTAGGTTACTTCAGTGAAAAAATCGAATTTTGCAAATATTTCGTCAATTACTAAGTTTAAACAAATTTATAAAGAATTCAAATGTACTCAAAATTAAATTTGAGACAAACTATCTTAAAAAGGTTTTTCGAGAGTCCTACCGGAAGTAGGCCTTTTACTCTTATCTAAAATCAGTTTTTTGCGTATATTTCGCAAGTCATGCTTTTTAGACAAGTACGTTACGAGTATAAAAGTATTTAAAACACAATTTCCAAAATCTTTTGTACAAAAGAAATTTCAAAATTCAGACTGGAAGTACCATTTTTACTCTTATCGAATAGCGATTTTTTGCAAATATGTCGTAAGTTAAGCATTCTATATATATTTATCAAGAGTACAAAAGTATTTAGAACTGGATTTGCAATATTTTTTGTATATATGAGATTTCAAAATTCGGACCGGAAGTAGCACTTTTACTCTTAGCGAGTAGTGCTTTCTTTCGAATATCTCGCAAAGTAAGCATTCTATAGAGGTTTATTAAGAGAATAGAAGTATTTATAATAGGATTTTGAATAATTTTTATATTAAAAAATTCTTAAAATTCTATAATTTGAAACTTTCATACGTATAAGAAAGCGCTATGGCTAGAGGCACGCGAGCGTGCCGCTTAGTTTGGAATTATAGACACGTAGCTGACGTCACTGCTGTTATGACGATATCATATAACGTGCCCTGAAATCTGAAATTAAAAGCACGTGGATAAAAAACGGGGAAAATATGCATTTTCTAGTTTGTGGTGCGGATTTCTGTTAGTTTTAGTGGATTACTGTAGTTGATAAACTATTAAATATGGACGGTCTAACAGGTAAACGCTGTATTTAATAATTTCTATTTAATAATAGTTAAATCACTAAACAGAGCGTACTCTGATTTTGTATTATGCACACATAATGCTAATACAAAATTAATGCTTGAGGAATTGGGGTTAGGAAATAATTTATCCTGACTAGATTTACGTCATAAACAATACTTCATAAGGTATCTTATTATACATGGGTGAGATAGGGAAATACTACGGTTCAGTTTTACTCAGACTAGACCGACTCGTGTTTTGTCAGCTCTCGTGGAAACCTAACTAAAGAAATATTTAGAAATCTATGAACAAGACAAAAACAAAAAATTTATAAAAAAAAGTCGTACAATAAACTCCTCTCTTAAATACATACAAAGACTGTTGAAGTCCTCTCTTGAATTTTATAAACTTGAATATGCATGTATCCATGGTAAAGAACGTCCTAAAAGAGGAAATGGGTTACGACAGACCAGGTTACAATAGCTTTTAAATAACCGATAAAATTGTTTTGACTTCTGTAATAATTTTCAGCACGCTACGCTTAGGATGTATTGCGAATTTCAAACTACGTATTTGTCCAGCAGGCCAATATTTAAAAGTATATAGTTGTAATAGAACATACAAAACATGAACTTTCGATTGTAAGCAAATGGTTTTATTTTCTAGAAAGTTTTTGATCATTTCCCTCAAAATCGTATATTAAATGAAACAGACCCTAATAGGCTGCGAAAAGTTGAATATTTCTAAAGAGGATCGAGATTTATCTTTAGAATACCTTCAAAAATTAGTCTTTTGTAAGAATGAGGCTGAATATGATATCATATATACTCAATTTAAGGAATGCGTTCCTCAAAGCGTATGTGATTATTTTGATAAAAATTGGCATACTATTCGGAATGAATGGCTTGTATGTAACATAACAAAAGGCAATTTAAATAATACAACAAATAACCGTATGGACTCAATTAACCATAAAATCAAACAAGTAGTACCTAACAATTCAACTTTAACCGACTTTGTTAAATATTTTTTCATTGTTTTAGATAGCCATAATCAATCGATAATCGACAATCAAGCAGCTAAACACATTTTGAAGCGACCACTGCACCGATTTCAAAACCATGAAAAAGATTTATTGCAGTGTGTGAATATTTTAACAGGTTACAATTTCAAGTACATATATCCAGAAACGGATAGATTTAATCACTAAAGTAAAAATACCAAAGGAATATAATGACGGTATGTTTCAAACTACTTGTGTCACATACGATGGACAAAAAATTATTATTTATCAAAACATAGAATTGCAACAACCAAGTCAGATATTGTGGCAAAAGCAAAACATGTAGTAAGCGAAAAGCCTAACGTGATGACGTTAACCGAAAAACGAAAATCAGCCACTTTAATTACGAATTCTTTAATCAACTTAATTAGCATTTCCAGCAATAGTGAATTCAACTATAGATTAGATTTATTGAAGAAAATGGAACACTACTGGAGAACTAGAAACGAAGTGGCAATTATTAAGTGGGAATTATATTACAACAGGTGAGGCAAATTGTGATCTGATCGATACAAAAACAAGTACTGAGGCATACGATAATAATTAAGAAACGATCTCACAACAAAATAGTGTTAGAATAGTATTGTCTGATGGAAATATTAGTGAATTGACAGATAATACAAGTAATTTAGCAAACATGCCACACATTACATTTGTTGATGAACCCTTTGGTGATAATGAAGATAACAGTAATAACAATAATAATAATGAAAATATTGAAACTGATTTATTAAAATCATTAGTGTTGCCCTCAAAAATTAAGAAAAGGGGCGACCCGAGGGACATGATTCTACGACAGTAATAAATCTTAATAAACGCAATAAAAATAGTAAAAGCAAGACATTCTCACATTTATTTTAAATAATCAACTAGACGCTATAAGCAAAGCATCCTTTGATACAGAATGTTCTACTAAAACTTTCCAATAATATTTTACTTATCCTTTGTAAGAGTTTTGTTAATTTGATGTTTTGAATTTTGTAATAAAAAGACTTATTTTGACTCTAATTGTTATTTATTCCTTAAAAAAAATTAATAATGAAAACTATTATTAATTATTCTCATAACTTATAGATTGGCGCAGAATAAACTAATGATTTGACGTACCTCTAATTTCAAATTTAGGTGCACGTTAAATGATAATGTCATAACAGCAGTGACGTCAGCCACGTGCCTATAATTCCAAATTAATCGGCACGCTCGCGTGCCCCTAGCCACAGCGATGAGAAAGTCGTGTGGTGGCCACACCTCATTTTTTAGTAACTTTTAAATGAAATACAATTTCATAATTTATATTTTATTGCATAATCTTGTTGGAACCACATGTTCTGTACGCTTAATTGTTCCAACTGGAACACAAGAAAATTTTCCAACATGTCCTGATAGCGATCTCAAATCTTTTTTGAGAATTCTTAACAAACATAATTGACACATTACCAATTCTTGTGCACGGCGTCTATGGGAGGTAACCGGACATTCAGCAACGCTCTCTCTGCCTCACTGCATCAATATTTTCTGGTGTACGTTGGCTTAATTGTTGACCAGTTACGTTACCTCCCAGTGTATACAAATTTTCAAAATTATTCAAAAAAGTCACGTGATTTTTTCCTCGTATTCAAAATTGAACAATAATTATAATATTTGTTTTTTCAATAACTTCAACACGTTGTGGCGTTTTAGATGCTCAGATCATTCTCTATGACTATCAAAAGCCAACTAACAAATGTCATCCAATACAAAGTGGCGCCCAAATAAAATCGACCTGGAACATGAAACGCATCTGGTATAAGAAAGTCGTTTTAACAACTCATTTTTTGTCCATGCATTTAAAAATGAATGAATTACTATACGGAACATGTTTGTAAATATTTTACTGTATAATAATTATAATTATAAGTGACATACACGTTTGCGTATTACTTACTTTTGTATTAAGAAATACTCGTTTTATTACTGCAGAAACAATACATACTTAATTTGATAACAAAAAACATAATTAATAATTAAAATATAAATAAACATACTTCTTCGAAATCAATTAATGGTATAATAGGAAAAAATATCATTTTTGTATCCTAGTAAATCCATTTTCTGCTATTTACAATATTTATTTTGACAGTTTGAAACATAAATAACACTTCAAATATGAAAAACACATATTTAATAGTCGTTAATTACTCAAAAAATACTTTAAAATAGAATTAAAGTACAGAGTGAATTACTCATAATAATACAAAGTACAATGGATGTCATTCGCATTTGCCGATTTTAATAAATAAGCATATTGACAGACACATTGATAAATAAAAGTAACATGACCGTTACGATAAAGGTGATATTTTCTTATAGTACCTATAGCAACATGCTGCCGACCGGCGGAAATCGACAAAACAAATACCCCGATTCCGCCGTGTCTGCACAAAACACTGCCTTTGTCGGCGGACATTTCTCGTCAAAATCGTAAAGAGGGAATACTAGTGGTATCTCTAGGGCTGGCGAGCACAAGGCTGCACGTAATATCGGTATACGCACCAGACATCAATAAAACGAAACTAGAAGGGGAATGTTTCTATGAAAAACTTCAACAAGTTGTTAATGGAATACCTATGGAAGAAAAAACAATACTAATAGGAGACTGGAATGCGAGAATTGGGAACAAACCTATAGCAGGAATCAAACAAAGATTTAATGAGGAAACACTAAATGAGAGAGGAGAGGATTTAATAGAATTCTGCTGTATTAACCAATTAAGAATAAACAACTCCTTTTACAATCACCGAATTCAACAAAAGTTTACATGGAGTAACACTAGAGCGCAGGCATCAATGATTGGCTTTGCTTTGACGAACAGAGAATTTCATCCAAAACAAATTCTGGCCGTTAGAACTTTAACGTCTGCCAATGTTGGTTCTGATCATGGACTGTTGCTGTGTAAATTGAAACTAGACATGAAAATCAAAAAAATATGAAAAAATCTGTATCGAAAAGATAGACGATCCCACCACCAGACAGTTATATACCACGAGACTAGCACAGAGGCTCCGAAATATAAAAGGTAATAAAAATAACTCAATTGACGACGAGTGGAGCGAAATTAAAAATATGATTTTAAAAACAGCTGAAGAGGCATTGGGGAAAAGAGCAATCACTTCCGGCACTGGGAATAACAGAACTCCTTGGTTTGATGAAAAAATAAAAACACTGGCTCAAGAAAAGAAACACGCATTCCTTCAATATAAAAAAAGCCAATAGCGAAAAAATATGAAGAATACAAATTGATAAGAAACGTCAACAACCAAGCTATCCGAAAAATAAAAGAACGAAAAATACACTAAAGACTTAGAGCATGACTTATATGGCATGAATATTTCAGTCAGCTATATAAAATTCAAGAGGACAGCTTGTAATATCGAACAAAGACATTATAACAAGACCCTGGTATGTCTTACTAGAGAAATAATACAAGAATCCATAAAAAAGCTAAGACCACTAAAATCTCCGGAGATTTTAGTGCACGAGCTAGTGTCGCACGTGCTGGCCACTAAGAAGGTACCGGAGGACTGGTAAAACAGTTACAGGATTCCGTTACACAAAAAAGAGGACAAGAAGACACAGGACAATTACCGCGGAATTACTCTGTTGAATACAATCCTTAAATTGTTTACATCCATAATTAGACAGCTAACACGTCGACTAGAATCAAAACATCTGATGGAATTACGGAACCAATCAAAATAAACATTTGCATACGGCAAGGAGATACGTTGAGCCCCTTCTTATTCAATTTAATAATGGACCGTTTGATAGAATCAATAAAGGGAAAAGATGGTTACTTTATGCGAAGACACAACGTGAACATAGTATGCTACGCCGATGATGCAGTGCTCCTAGCAGACAGCGAATATAACTTACAAAGGCTTTTGCATCAATTCAACATTACCGGCAAAAAATATAATATGAACATCTCCAAAGACAAAACTAAGTGCATGGTAATATGTAAGCAGCCAGTTCGTTGTAAACTAGAAATAGACGGATCCGTCGTTCAACAGGTAAGGAGCTTCAGGTATCTTGGTGTTGAGGTAACGAGTCAAAGAGACCTGCGGGGGAGGTTCAACAACAGGCAATGAAGGCGACACAAGTAACCGGGTATCTAAACACAATGGTCTGGCGGCACAAATACCTGACTAAGGAAAGTAAAGTACGAGTATACAAAGCTATGGTTCGCCCAGTACAACATACTTCACGGAGACAAGAGCAGATACCAAGAAAACTAAACAAAAAATTCGAACGGTAGAAATGAAGATTCTCATAAAAATAGCGAATGTCACGTTACGAGATAGACAGACGAGCAGATCCATAAGAGAAGAATGCGGAGTGCAGGATGTGGTGAAGTGGAGTATGCGAAGAAGGAAGGAATGGAATGACCATGTCGAGAGAATGCAAACCAACAGACTTGCATATATATGCAAACATGAGAGACCAAAAGGAAGGAGACAACAAGGACGACCACCCAATGATGGGGAAAGTTGGTTTTCCTCATCCGCTGAATAGAAACAGGCCAGGCAAACAGGGGATGACCCTATAGCTAAAAGAAGAAGATTTATAAATTGTATCATAAGCTGTCATTGTGCAGCTATTTACCTTAATGTGTTCTTGATGGTAAAGTAAGTGCCGATGATTTGAGTATTGCCAATGGTCGCTTACATATACTATATGATAAAAAACGAACCATCCAGGAAAAGTATATATTTTTCAACTAAAAGCTTTATGTAAATATTTACCCTGTTTACCTTAACTATTGTAATCAGCTTTCTACATGAAAGTCTATGTTCTTGTCTATTATGGCACTGAATACATAATTGTTTTGTTGGTGCACTCCAATGTTAGTCTTAAATGTTTGTGCAAAATTTGTAATAATATTTATATTTTATAGGAAATCATTGAAACTCTTATTCTTATATCAGCTAAGATCAAAATATCAACTTTTTTTGGTTTGCTTCAACAGTCTTCTGCATCTTGGGTTTGAACATCAATTTTGTCGTAAAATATGACGATGCATTTTTCCCATATAAGTATACATTAAACTTCTTCTGGTGAATAATCTGGGGCTCGCTTCCTTCCCACGTCAAGATTTCGATCAGAATCGTAATCGAATTCTTGCTTACTTTAAACTAATGTTTTTTTTTATTTAACGTTATTTAAAAACAATGAACGTTTTTGGTTGTGACGCAAATTTGGTCAGTAAACATCAAAATTGCACAGCAACCGAAAAAAATTAAAAACGCAAAGGTTTCAATTTAAAATTTTTTTTTTTTATTGCAATAGAGAACATCTAACACCGTTTGACTTCTTGATAGTACAGACAAGGAGTATCCTATCCCACTGCTCCCTGATAGTCTTTCATAATGCCTGATGCCTTTTTGATAGAATATTACAACAACAACAGGTGTTCCTAGAGCTTACCAGACGTATTCTATTGGATTGCCATTTAGGGAATTGGTTACCTAATTCATTCTGTCCACACCAAATCAATCAATTCATTTGTTTATTTATGGATAATATTTTGTTTGCAAAATGTAGTTTCAACCCAGATATCGATTAAATAATAATTATTTAATCACTATCTGATGTGTCATGTGAAGTTACAATGGATAATTAATGATTTAATGTGGTGCGGAATTCTTCAATATGTTAAGGTTTATACAGGGTTAGTAAAAAGTCCCGGAACGGTCGAATAACTTTGTTATTTGAAAATTATGATTTCTGAAATTTGGTATGGGGGTATAGTTAATATAAATGCATTTTATGCAATACAGTTAATATTTTTTTCACTTCCGGTTTAATCGGCAATACGTCCAACTTTTTTTTTTAAATGGAACGCCCAGATTTTTTTAACACTTTTGAATGCAAAATAAAAAACTACGTTCAGGAAGTATTAAGATGTTTATTTTTATTCACAAGAAAACAGATAAAAAATTAAAAAAGTGTCCTAATACAGAAAAATCAAGATACCTGTCTATTCAGGTTGCGATTACAATAATTGTTCAAAATGCTCTCCATTTACAATTTGACAAAAATGTAAACGGTCAGTAAAATTTCTTATTGAATTTTGTATTTGTTCTGGAGTGATGCGATTGGCTTCTTGAACTATTCTCTCTTCCAATTGTTCAAGATTATGGGGACGATTTTTGTACACTTGACATTTCAAGTGACCCCAAAAGAAAAAATCTAATGGCGAGAGATCTGGCGAACGTGCTGGCCATTCGATTGCTCCTCTACGTCCGATCCAACGTCCCGGAAAAATTTCATTCAAATAATCGCGGACATTATGGGAAAAATGGGGGGGGGGAGCTCCATCTAGTTGAAACCAAAAATGTGCATTAGGGTGATCACCTATGTTTGCATTTGGAAAGAGGGCCGCAAGTGCTGGAACAACCTCATTTCGCAATAAATTTAAGTAGACGTTGCCAGTTAAATTTCCTCTTATAAAAAATGGTCCTATGATGTTGTTTTCAACAAGACCAGCCCAGACATTCACCTTTTGAGGACGCTGTGTATGGACTTCTTCAATCCAATGCGGATTTTCAATTGACCAGTAGCGACAATTATGTCTGTTCACAGTGCCGTTGAGACAAAACGTTGCCTCATCTGAAAAAATGATGTGATCTAAAACATTAGGCTGCTGCTCGATCAATTCCGTCATTGTTTCGCAAAATTGTAGTCTACGATCTGGATCATCTTCAGTTAACTCATGGACGGGATACATTTTATAGGCTTTCATTCTTGCTGATTTAAGAATATTATGAGCAGATTTTTGAGAGATCTCATGAATTTGACCTAATTCTCTTGTGGACACGTGATGATTTTCTTCCACTGTAAGTAACACATTCAAACTAGTTTCTTCATCTGTTGCTGTTAATGGACGTCCCCTTCTAGGTAAATCCTTCACCTGACGAAAGACTTCAAACTTTTGAATTGTTCAGCATACCGTACTTTTACTAATGTGACGATCCGGATAAACAGTATTAAACAAAATACGAACCTCTTCAAAAGAACGTTGACGATCACCGTACCCACGCATCATTAATATCTCAATTCGTTCTGATTCAGTAAGTTTTACAGCCATTTTCAAATGTGTCAATGTCTAAAATAAGTAAATTTACAGCGATGCAAAAGTTAAAACGCTTTTAAAATTGTCAAATGTGAAGGCAAAAAGAATGCAAACACTAAACAACAACTTTTTTCAAAGGTACCTTGATTTTGCTGTATTAGGACACTTTTTTAATTTTTTAACTGTTTTCTTGTGAATAAAAATAAACATCTTAATACTTCCTGAACGTAGTTTTTTATTTTGCATTCAAAAGTGTTAAAAAAATCTGATCGTTCAATTTAAAAAAAAAAAGTTGGACGTATTGCCGATTAAACCGGAAGTGAAAAAACTGTATTGCATAAAATGCATTTATATTAACTATACCCCCATACCAACAGAAATCATAATTTTCAAATAACAAAGTTATTCGACCGTTCCGGGACTTTTTACTAACGCTGTATATAAAAATTCGATTGGTATGAAGGAAAAGAGTATGGAGAAAAATAATTTTTTTTTTCAACATATGGACCACTAACGTTTACACATTTATTTCAGACTTTTTTCAATAAGACCATGCCCTCAAGCTTGATCTTTTGGTAAGTCCTCAGAAAAGCAGCGTCTTCTCAAATGCTTCTTTAATTTAGGAAAGAGATAATAGTTACTGGGTAAAAATCTGGGATATAGGACGGATATTCCATCTCTACCAAGCTGCACAGGCATAACTGCACTTTTGAAGCTCTATTCTCGAAAACAAACATCATGAGAAAGCCTTTACTACACACGCTTTGTCGTTTGGAAAAAAACTTCATTGAGGATATTTATTAGGTTCTGCCTGTTTAATAATATTTCTTTGATGTACATCTATTATTATTATTATTATTATTTAAGGCACACACCTCTGTTTGAAACGCAGATGCATACTTCCTCAGTGCATAGTATTTGCTCTGACTAGCAGAGTAGTTTCCTGCCCTAGTGCCACCTGCTGTTTTTGACTCGCCTATTTACCAGGTCTGGTCCCAATTTCTGGTACCCTGCATGCAATTTTCCCATTCGATTCTTCCTGGAATGCTTACTTTGAACTTTATATCGCTTTAGCATGCGGTCTGTCTTCATATCGTAAACATTTGCACCGACAAGGTCTGTAATTGCTACGTGTCTCGCACTTCTTTTGATATAGGCGGTAGTTAGCTGCAGCCTAAAAGCACCCACCCTGGACTCGCCCTGTTCGATATAGTGAATAGGCGGGAGGTTCAAGAGGGCCTCCATGACTGCATTTTGAGTGGACCGCAACCTATCCAGATACACATAGAATGTGAATAATTTTTACCTGTATACCCGGGTTCTGCCAAAATTTCATATTTCGCTTCCATTTAGTGGCAGTTGAATTATTTCATACATGAGTAATTCAGAAGAATATGAGCTAAAATAGGTCTCACTAGAATATTACATTTATCACCTAACCTTCAAGTTTTTGGCATGGTCTCAAGTGATTCCTTTCTTAAATTTTATACCAGCTTTAAAATATATTTAAGTCGTTTACTGGATGGAACTTTGGTACACAAAAATTAAAACAAGTGGTTTTATTTTTAAAAAAATAATAAAATTCGGATATGGATAAGGCATGTTTCTGTGGTTTGTGAAGGAAAATCCTACTTGGTGGTTTAATTTGAATTCGATTTCTAATATATTTTCGAAAACTGTACAGAATATTTATACTTATTTGTATGTTGATGTACTACTCATATTTCCTTCCTGTTGCTTCATACGGAATAGTTTTTGGAGTTTTCGAACGTCTCTAGACTACAAAAAAAGCGTTAAAGGCTTTAAGCGATCTGAGTAGTACACATATGAATTGCTGCGTAGAATATTTTAAGAAACTAAAAATTCTGACAGTTGTCATACCTAAATTATATATAATGAAAGCCATTCGAGTGACACACTCTAATCGCCTGAGTTGAAATTGCTTAACCGAACCCTCAAAAAAGGCAAAACGATATGTGTAACTCCTCCCAGGAAATCGCGCCGGGAGCGTTCCCTGTTTGGGTACGTATACGTTGGATATTTCTCCTTTGCTTGTGCTATATTTGGTGGCTGCTGGCGGCACCACCCTCGAGATCGGAGGCTCCGAAAAGTGACCGCGGGCTTATGAATATAAAAATCCGTGGTGGTGTGACCAAAACTAAAATAAAAACACTACAAAAGTCAAAAATTGTCAGATATGACAGAGACATCGAAAAGTTTCACGGTTCTCATTTTCACGAAAGAATTCAACGTTATTGAGGTTTTGCGTCCGGATGAAGGCTCAGACTACGAGAGAATAGACTTTTACGCAACGTTCGGCAGCAATCTCCACTTTCCAAGTACTTTTATAACGAAGGTACGGTTCATTTAAAGCCTCTCTGCAGGCGGATCCGATAAAAAAATCTTGCTAGAAAAAGTAGGTGATAGCTCGCGTCAATTCAAACACATCACATTTTGAAAGCTTTATTTTTGCTATGACAGTTTCATGTCTTGACGTTTTCTAATAGTAAAAGGATTTTAATGTGCGAACAGAGCGTGATGTGGTCATACGTACCCCATTTGTAATTATCAGGACGTCCACAAGGTAGAAGAATCGACATTTAGAGGAGAGACCGGCAAAACGAACCCTATTACAAATTAAAGTGGAAAGAATTGACACCACAGGGTAAGTAACTACATATGAATATATGCCGTATAACATTTAGAAATTACAGTATTAAACGTTTGCAGGCTTTATACGTTAAATACTGCAAAAATCCAAGGCAAATAAATTTATAAACCGAAGTAATCAAATACGTAAGCACTAAGGAATATACTAAATGGCATTAATTTAATCAAACACGAATTTAGTATTTATACGACAAAGCGTAAACTAAACATATATTATTGTAACGTTTTCGGGTTCGCAATAAACAACTCGTACAATTATTTATTTAACACAGTCTGTATATTTATATCACTTCAAAATTATTTACAATATAAAAATATATAACTAAAGTATCACACTTAAACTACTACAATTTAAAGTAACACTTGTATCTATTTATTTCTATTACTAATATGTCCATCCTGTATATTTATATAACACTTCTGTTTATATAACACGGCACTACTTATTTATTTCTACCGTACGACTTATATTTATTTCTTATATATTTATTTCTACGCGCGTCGGCTACTTCTTACGGACTTTCTTAATCCCGAATTAATTCTTCGGCTACCACTATTTATTTCTTCGCACTCGAGACTACTTAAGGACTTCCTTTCCCGAAACTATTCCGCAATTACTTATCCCGCAATGAATCCAGCCGCCTTATATACGTATGCGAAACATCTCGAAGCATTCGTGTAAAACTCCATCCTTTTCTCGATGCCTGTAGAACATTCCATAGACATTCCGCTTCCGATAGTACCATGCGTAAATGGATGACTCACCGTTTTATGATGCCTACTAGTCGCCTCGAGATGATTTATGGCCTTTTTTTTATTGTCGCTCGAATGTCTGCTGGTTTCGTTACATTATAGAGAAGATATGCACATTTTTAATTTTTCTGTACTTTAACTGCACGTTGCCGAATAACATACATCGAAGAAAAACATTTAAAGAAGTGCTAATGTTAGGTAGGTAATTAATTTTAAGTGTAGAATATCCTTTAGAGTAACAAGAAACTTCAAACTTCCAACTAAAGTTTGATTTTCAACGACAGTCTTACGAAAATGAAATTCCAGATTATGAACCATGTCAAACATTTATATGGGCGCGAATAAGCGAGCTGTCGTTGTATGAATAATAATGGCAAAGAAATGCAAGTTCAAGTGTGATACTTTGCTGAAATGAGGTACCTATTAGATATGTATTTTTGTTACTACCAATTATAAATTGTCAATAAAACTAATATGTAATATCCCATGCACAGTTAAAATTGAACGTCAATAATGACATTCAATTTGACAATTAGGTCTCTCAATTGATTTATGAAGTTTACAGAAACGAATAAATGTCAACTAACTTTTTCTCATATTAGACGTATATACAGGGCGCGTCAAAAGTTTAAAAAATCGGACATTATAAAAAGCATCATGACAATGGATGGATACAGGATATTGTAATAAAACTGTAAGCAGAAGAAAAAGACACGAATTCAACCTCGAAGAAATTGAAAATCCTACTAGTTCAAATTATAGACGCATATATGACGTAATCAAACTATCTAAATTATGCGTTTGTGTCTGATTACGTGCACTGTCACTAGCCATTAAGAAAAAGCATGGCCATCTCTAATAAGAAAAGTATTTGAAGGCACGTTACTATGCATTTTCCTCATCTGCCGTCTTGCAAGATTTCAAACATAGACAAGCATATTTCTGCGCTGCACAGTTTGAATCACCATGCATTGATTTCCGAAAAATTAAAAAGAACTCGAATTGTTTGCTTGCCTATTCAGTGTTTTCGTCGAAGACGTTCCTAACGAAATCCAAATGGAATTAATAGAGCTGCAGTGCAACGCTGCTTTAAATGAAAAGTTCAATGTAGGGCTGGTTGTGTTTTATTCGAAACATATCTCCATTGCAGAATTTCCTAAAATCAGAGATCTTGCATTGATGATGACTTCACTTTTCGGCACTATGTAAGCATTGTTTTCTCGAATGAAAAACGTCAAATCCAAAACGAGGACAAGACTTACTAATGTTTATCATGATACCAGTTTGAGAATCGGAACTACCAGTCTCAGGCCGGACATATGTAATTTAATACACAGTAAACAATGTCAAATTTCACATTAACACTTAACATTTGTTTATTTTATCATCATTAAAACTTTTGAAACTAATAGTTGCTTTTTATTCAGTAATAATAAAATAATATTTCCCCTTGTGGTGTATGAAATTTGGCCCTCAGACTTTAAAAGATTGAATACCACTGATCTATCTGCACACATGTTGAAACAAATAAACATTATTATTATTACTACTTACAAAACCCTTGTAAACTTGCGCAAATGCGATTGAATATTTAAAAGTAATTCTATAGCCTAAAATATTTTCAAGTGCTGCATACCAATGTCTTTTATGCGTGTTCGAAAGAAACGACTTCTTAATACAAATTTAATTTTATTTTGATTTTGAACAAATTAAATTTAGAAACTCTGGATATTCCTATTTAATTTACAGCGCCCGAAGGAACGGCATATTTTCCATACACACATTTGTCAGGATGAGTAATTATGTGTTAATATTAAACAATTCGCTGGCAAAAAACAAACACTTCTCAACTTCTTTTTAACTTTCGCAACCGCTAACAGTAAACTAGATCATTTCACATGCACTAAATTGACTTATTAACACTCCCAAAACAAAATATTACATTTAGATTTACTAAGGAGATAAATAGAATTTTCGCTGACTAATATTATTAAATCAGGATGCCTGACGAAGTATATGAACCTCATTTTATTTGATTTTACCGGAGAAAAAATCCATTTCTAATATAACATACGTTTTGAAGGCTTATATAATGTGATCTTCCCATTATGCACTCCAAATGCGTAATCTCTACATGATTCATTTGCGTTCATAAATAATTTATTGTCTTTAAACAGAGATTATCTCGCGATACGTGTGAAAGATCGCGATCGTAGTAGGCTTGTGTCACTATCGAAAATAAAATTAAAAGTAAAGGCTCCCGCGTAAAAAATGCATCTTTATCACATGGCATGAGCGAGATGACACCAGGGAAGGACAGAGACAACGTAGAAGACTGTCAGTTCTTATATACTGCATGCCCGGCATCGAAGCTGGCCAGTATCAATTCACAAAGCGGTTAGATCAAGTCGACTGAGCGTAGTACCACCACCACTATTACTACTGATGTCGCGCGTCAATTGTTTCACGTGGTATTGGCGCTTGGCAAATAATTAACTTTAGGATTTTAAAACGCCGTTGAAACTAAGGAAAATTATAAAAATATCCGTAACCAAACGTACTGCTGTATCTGAAATTTCATTATAAAATAAATTAATATTTGATGACAACATGTGTTAAGTGTCAAAAATAATAAAAAAAAAAGTAACTTAGAGGAAAAAATCCTGAGATGTTTGCTGTTTTTCATTTTTTACGAATGGGTTTTAAAAAGAACTGATTTATTTTGAAATTACCATATTTCCTTTGAGTGCAGCATTTATAGAAAAATATGTTATCATCATGTTGAAGCTACCGCATAATTACTTGGTCATTTAATAACGAAATCGAACAATATCGAAAGAGAAAAATCACGATCATACGAGGACAAACATTAAATTAACAAAAAAAATAAATGGGTGAATTTCTTGTGGCACGCTTAGTTAGGTCCATGCGGACGACTTTTTGGTGTTTTTTTCTGTTCTCCAGTGCTGTTTTTGTGTCGCTAGAATCTAAACACATGAACAACTTTGTCAGTGTGAACTATTTGCCTGATGGTCAGATTGAAACCCGAGTACATTATAACGGAATTAGTGCCAAAGAAACTAGCGTTTCGAATCGGTGAGTTGATTACATTTTTGTTTTTTGTTTTCACGTAGTACCTACGTACTCGGGTTATTAATACAACTGGCGGTTAGTTTAAACCAGTAAATATTACCTTTATACCTTCATCAACAAATCAGTTTTATAGAATATTAATTACTTAATAATAATAATGTTTATTTTGTTATTACATTTTTAGAAAACGCAGTGGTACCTATATAATAATAATACAACATATAAAATCTTGAGACAAAGTAATGCATGGAAATTTCAAATCATACGTGAGAAGAGTGCAACAGAATTATACACAACAATTTTATAGGTTATAACGAATTGTCAAGTAAAGATTTTAATTTGTAAATTTATAATTAAGCGTTTTCATGACATATCTTACTATGCAAGAAATGTATCAAAATAAAATGCAGAATTAATGGAAATAGTTTGACGTGCAGAAGTTTTATCGACCTTATAATGATAAAAATCTATAGTTATATAGTACCACGCGATCATTAAAATTCTAAATTATAGCAGGCGGGATTTTTTTTATTAGGGGTTCCAGAATGTCAATTATTGATTAATTGAAATTTGCGGTTATGTTATACTTTGTGACATTTGTGAATCTTATGTGTAATCGATTTAAATTTAATGGAAATGAAAGCATTACAAGGTAAATTAGTTTTATTGTGAATTACAAAAGATGTTGAAAGTGTTCTCCCCCTGTTGCAATGCAACTGTTATTCTCCGAAGACCAAATACGCATATTTTGTTTGTTTATATAGCCGGATAGGTGAAACCATGCTTCGTCAGAAAAAAATGTTAAATTCAAAGTGTTGTTGTTATTTAAATTATTCAAAAACCACTGACAGTATTCTATTCGTACAGGAAAATCTCGAGGGAATAGCTCTTGAACGACGTTAATCTTATAGGGATAAAGATTTAAATTTTCTTTTAAAATTTTTTGACAAGTTCCATATGAAAGGTTTATTTCTTGGGCTAATCTGCGAAGATATTTTTTTGGGAGACTGTTCCATTCTTTCTGCAACATCTGCCACAATCTCAGGAGTCCTTTTTTTGGGCGCGCCACTACCAGCTTTCCTACCTACAGTTCCAACATTACGAAATTTCGCCACACATGTGTAAATTTCTTGGACTAATTTTTGATAATCCGCAGGAAAATTAGGGAAGGCATTTTGAAAATCATTGATGCAGTGCGGTACTGAATATGTCCATTCACCATTCTCTTGTCGTTCGGCGTTTTTAAAATAACTTTCAGTAAGAAAAATCTTATGTTCTAAATCAAACATTTTGAAACGTCACTTTGACAATTCAAATTGTAAATTAGTACTTATATACCAACTTAATTTAAATTTCACAAACTGCTCTAATTTAGAATTTAAATGATCGCGCGGTATTAGTTTAATCTTGACATTGAAAAAATTATTGTAGAAAATGGCTTAAAATAATTTTGAAATAATAAGTTATAGTGTCGTAAATTAACAACAGTAATGACCACAATAAATTATAAAAGATGTTGACATGCAATAACCGGTTATGTTCAAAATCCGAAAATTTCGGTAATCACGAAAAACGTATTACTAAAACAAGTTTTGGGGTAAAAAATTGTTACAAATAACGAATCAACACTAATTTGTGTGGTCCACGGCTTACAGGAATAGCAACGCAGCTGTATATTGCACCCTAAATAAAATTGTTTTTTAAAGGCATTCAAAATAGTTGCGAAAGTAATGACAACAACATGCAAAAATAGATATGTTACAAATCATTTTTATTAAACCATAAAATACATAAAACATAATCTTGGAAAGATTTAAGGTCGAAAGATTTCGTAGTTAACTTAAAAAAAGTTTTATTCCGGATCATCTGCGCTGTCTTGTCTTTAAGTTGTGATAGTAAAGTGTGTAAGCTATTGGAACACATTTTTAAACAATGGTCACTATACTGTCATATTTTTTTGATTTTATAGGCCAAGCGCAAGAGCGCTGCAGGTCAACAAATTTTCAGTATTGAGTATGCTACCGATTTTTTTAAAGAAACGGTTTCTAAATGCGTCTTATATTCTTGAATCATATTTTGATTAACTCGTCTGACTCTAAACTTTGTACTGCAAGATTCGATTAAAGAATACCCCTTTATTTTTCGATTGGGGCAAAATCTCTGTCGCATGGAAAAAAGTTGTTCCCACCAGGTAAATATGTAAAGAGTTTTTCTAGAATCTTGTAAATTCTTTATATAATTATGGAGAAAGGATATCGTTTCTATGCACCCTTTTTTGCCTATACTTTTATCAAACCAATATATTGTGGATTTTGATGTCCTACGGCTGTGAATACCTTGGTTGTGGATCCATGTTTGTTTAACATAAAAAAACAGCAAACCGACACAGGTACTTTTTTTTGATAACCAAAACACAGCATTTTGACGGTTTTAGTAGTGTCTGCAAGTTGAACAGGTATCGCTGCAAAGCTATCCAAACGATATATTGAAGCTGCTTACAAGTCGGTAAGCAATAGAAGCTGCTAGAAAGCCAGTTAACTTGGGACGATTACCATGTTGACCACAATCATTTTTTCCAAGGCTAACATTACCATCTGATTTAAATTTTATAATTCGTTCAAGTCTGGATTTCTGTATTGTGTGTCAGTTGCAAAACGCCTTGCGACAGACCATTTCGTTCTCTGTACCAATCTTGACTTTAAAACGTAATAGTTTTATTTGGTTTAGTCAGATATTTTCAATATGTTTAAATGTGTTATTTTCAATACACTTAAATGAGAATTTAAATATGCATGCTGAACAATGATCTAATAGTATTATACTACTAGATAGAGCGTTCTCTATATCTTGCTTATTACGAAGTGATCCACACCATAAGAGAAAGAAGGAAAATATACGAGCGACGAATGTCTGGCAAGGATGAACGAAATTGATCACGTGAGTGTGGGCAAGACTTACTTGTTTTGCTAGCGCTTCTAATGGCTTATAGTATTTGAAAGCACTAGTTTGGTAATAATATTCTGTATTAAGAGGAAAATAAATTGCAACGTTAATAATCTGAAAGATAAGTATTTAAAAATATATTATTAATATGGTATTCAATAAACCTATTATGTTTAATAACGTTTTATGCTAGTTGCCATTAGTCAATAATTAAAAAGAAAAAAGTAAAATAAATATCTCTACTAATGATTAAGAGATAATTATATGTTTTCTTTCGTCATTCTGTTTTTATTTGTAACAGTAGTATTAGAAAAATTAATTTAAAATTCATTATGGAGATCAAATGGAAATTTTGGACTGGGCACCAGAATTATAAAAAAGTACCAATTCGTGAATATGAAAATTTTATTGAATGCAAAGAAATTGCAGCTTGAATAGAATGAAAATGCAATATATGAACTAAACATTATATAAACAAAATTTTATGTTCTGAATAAAGTAAGCTAGAAAACGACAGCATTTCTTACATCTTCGTTTCAACTTTGCATATTCTCAAAAATGACAATTAATAATTATAATTTTACTAACATATACATATAAATATCCATATGAATTACTAAATAGGTGCATGAACAACATAAAATATAGCAATGACGTAAAAATAGGAATATTTGTTGAAAACAGTAGCGACTGTAGTTATCTTGTCCTTCCTTCAGATTTCTGATCATTTCATTTGTATTTCTGCTGTATACATAATATTGTTAAATTAATTTATGTTATGCATTTCTATATTGTCTACCTTATATACAACAATGTATATACATATTTGATGGGAAACGTTTCATCGCATATGATTTCTGTAAGCATTACATCACGGTGATAATTGAGCGGAGGTTTTTCGTAATGTCAGAAACAATCCCACATATTATCACAAAACCAGAAATAGGTGTCATTTCTAACTATAAAAAGTACTCACGGGAATAGTTTGCGTGACAAAATGTAAATTTTCGTGGAATACATTTTTAGGTATATAATTATAGCATATTTACTATGGGAAAGTAGTACTATTTTCTATTTCTAATTTATATACGAGTAAATTAGCTCAACCTCTTGATATATATAACGTTATATATTTTTTGTATACTTTACGTTGCCTACTGTAATGCACAAACAATATATATCCCATGTTTTTTTTTTATTTTAAAATCAAATTTGTCGATTACGAAAGAAATAAATACAGTGAAATCTACCAGGGCGGACACCAATGGACCAATTGCAATTGTCCGTTCAAAAGAGGCGTCCGCTTAAAAGAAATACGAAAAAAAGTCGGCCTTTTAATGAAATCTGTAATTAAAGAAATTGGGACATTTAAAACGTATATGTATGTAAATGTTTTTAAAATAAACAAAAAACTTAAAACCGAAAGAAAAAATAAGGATTTGTTACCTTACAAAATACATACAAAATATAACAGAATATAGTAATACATAAAATGAAATGAAATGCCACAAAAATTTATATATTCCTATTTGTCTCCTCTTTTTCTTTAAAATGCCGTCCAGAAACCGTATTTGTAATTAGGAAAGAAGTTTCATAAACTCTATATATCCGTGATCTTCTGCAAAACGTTTAAGCTGATTGGTTAGGGTAATAGCGTCACCATAATTTGGGATAACCTCTGTTGGTACTGGAACCTCATCGACACCAAAATCCTCGGAAAGTTCTTGTATTTCAACTGGATTTTCAATTTTCAGTCCTGATTCTGGATTTTCAAGATAACAATTTTCATCTAGGTTCAAAAAATTATTAAGGTTTTTATCATCAGTCAATTTCAACAACTTCTTATTTTTGAGGATATCTGCAAGTGCGTTAAGTGATAAGTCATCTTCTGAATCAGATGTAAGTGCCTCAGTTAACTGGTATTCACTTTGCATATCTTCATGCTTAAATCCTGCTTTAACGGAAGCAGCAATTTTTAACCGTTTCCTTGGTTACTTGGTTCCAAGTGGTTATTGCAAAGTAAACTGCATTTATTGGCGTAATTCTTTTAATTAACTCAAAATCTGTACCAGCAGTTTTAATGTTTACCAGCAGGAGTTTTGGTATTATACTTCGGCGACAAGTTTTGAAATAATCCCCTGCACAGCTTGTCAGTTTTGGTACCAACGCCAGTCAAAAAGCTTCTTTTTTCATTCAAATTGCTGTTCGACATCCACTTGTTTAGAGGGATTGCTTTATAGTTAATTATATCAGCAGCTCGTGTTTTGCCGATATTAAAACGCTTGGATAAGTTCCTTACACTAAACTTTTCCTTATGGTGAACTTCAACAATCTAAATTTTTTGTTTAAGCTGAGACTTTTTCTATTTGGAGCCATTTCTACAATCAATGTGTTGCCCACTGTGTCTTTTCCGCATAGACGTCAAGCTAATACTGAATCCCCGCGTGCTTCGTGCATGTACAATGTACATGCCGAAAGAATGAGAACGGTAAATCCCCGGTTTACTCGGGTAAGTTCCTCAGTGACGGCAGGCAGCGAAGTTGGTGCGCGGCGCGATTGAAAAATGCAACACCGACAATCGCGACAGAAATATGAGAGGAGGCGTTTATTTTTTGTTTTGTTGTTTATCTCTTTATGAGAATATTTTCGCGCCCGTTCAAGAGAATGTCAATATAAGAGGGAGTTAACTCAATGCAAATTATATGAGAGCCGGTCGGGACCATGAGAAACTGTCCGTCCAATGAAGTTGTCCGTGTAAGAGTGGTGCCCGCGAAGGGGAATTTCACTATTTGAATTTGGCGTGTACTTGTCATAGATTGTAGTTGATAATAAAGCGATCTGCCTAGGATCGGTAATTAAAGTAAACTTATATTTATACCACGCGATCATTTAAATTCTAAATTATAGCAGGCGGGATTTTTTTTATTAGGTTGTCCAGAATGTCAATTATTGATTAATTAACATTTTGAAACGTCACTTTGACAATTCAAATTGTAAATTAGTACTTATATACCAACTTAATTTAAATTTCACAGCCTGCTCTAATTTAGAATTTAAATGATCGCGCGGTACTTAGTGATTAGTTGTACTTTAAAACTTTTATTGCTCATAAATCAAGGTTTGTGTGTAGTGGTCCGACGATGAAATCGAATGCATTTGAATTAATACATGTTTTCATATACAGGGTGTAGCCCGGACCGTAGCTCCTCCATACAATATATCGAAAAAAGTCATTTTCGCAACGTTTATCAGATAACAATAATGCTTCTGTCAGTTTATTGTTATTTTTTCCATTTGCATTGACAATTGCACTTCTATTGTTTTATCATGACAGCTGACTTTGAAAAAGGACGTTTTTCGACAAATTGACTTCTTTTTTCTTTTAAATTTTATAATGAAATGGGTTTTTTCTTTGATAAATGGAGAACTTGGAATTTCGATTATCCAACGATGTAATTATTTTATATGGTTCCCATTTGATATTATAGAAAAAAATGACTATTTGCAAAGCCCAATCAAAAATTATCTTCTTTTCTTAAATCACTTGAAAAAAAATTAAGAGTAGGTAAAAGAGGTCCTTAGTCTATCCCTAAATTCGAAACCGAAACGCCGGTACAATTTAGTTCCTGCCAAAAAAAAAATTTCGGAGTACGGTCTAACTGCGAAGAAAAACCGTTATAACGGCGAAACCGCTAAAGTTAGGGGTATGACGTTACATAAGAAAAAAAAGTACTCTTCGAGGGCTTTCCGAATCAGCCATAAAATATATATTGTTCCATTTAAAAAAACATAGGTTTGATACGCCACTGGAATACGGCATGGCACTGATGACCAAAAATATTTTAGGAAAATGGTGATTGTATTTATGGACAATCTTTCTCTTAGACTTTTTTCGATATATTGTATGATAGAGGAGCTACGGTCCGAGGCATCTTAGGTGCTGCACCCTGTACAATAAAGTGATATTGATAATAAACATTTGTTGGATATTTCATGTTAAAAGAAAAAAAATGATTGTAAAAGGAAAAGGTATTTTTGTTGTATATCTGTGGCCTTATAAATTAATCAATTTATGACGCAAACGGCTGTAATTTGGAATATACTTTTTTTTAGCACCTATTGTTTGCATAAAGACATGTTTTTTATGGTGGTTCAAAAAATGATAAAGATTGTGTTACACTAGCCCTACGTATGATTTCACGTTGGTCCATAACGTAGGAAACTGTAATTAATACATTGTCCTCAAATAATGTTACTTTTGCCCTTGTGTGGTAGTGAGATGCACTTTGACCCCATTATTAACAAAACAGAGTAAGGGTAGATTTTTTTGCACCTACGTGACAGGTATTTTGTTTAGTTTGTGTAAATCACAATAATAAATTATTAACCTTATGCACCTTGTTTATAACATAACATTTTAATACAAAATTAAAACATTTATTTAAACAAACACAATAATAATAATTCAAGACGTATTGCTCACAAAAGCTACGAGTATATTATTCCTTGTATTACAATTCGGTTGGGCAAACATCATTTTCGTCGTCATCATTTTCATTATACTTTACTCATAACTCATAAAATAGTCTACTGTTTGGATGTATATAAGAGGTAATGTTTCTCATTGTTATGTCTTCTTCTTTTTGATAATACCCCATGTTTTAAATTCTTCCTTTTCAGGAAAGCTCTTTGTGTGTTTAAATTATTTTTTCTATTTGGGGTATTTAAAATTTAAAAAGTCTTAAAATAAGAGACATATTTTGTACATTTTAAATAATTTTAATAATTAATTACTCAGTGCAAGGCCGAAACATCATATTAGACATTTCTACGCTGAAAAAAAGGATGTTTAAAATTATTTAAAATTCCGTACTGCATCAAAATATATAATAACATCTGAACCCACTGCCCAGGTAGCGCAGTCGTAGCGCACCTGGCTAGCAATTGGGAGGATTGGGTTGGAACCTCACTTTGAATAAATTTCTCCATTAAAATTTGCTAATTAATTACTCAGTACAAAGCAGAAAAATTATATAACAGATATATTTTGTTCGAACATTTTTGTTTAGTTTTTGTAGTTGGTTACATTAATTTTTAAATAAAACATTTTAAATATTTGAATAACGGCGGTGTTGTGAACTGCGTAAATTTCAATAATATTATTACAAATTTTACCATCAAAGTCTGTTTAAGGATTTATATTGTTAATTAGTCTAAATAAAATTTTAGCATGTGTCTTTTATTCTTTGTAAAATTCCTAATGCACATGGTTGTTACATTAAAACGTGTACATTTGATATGTTAATATGGTTTGGTTTCATATTTTATTTGTTACCAACTTCAACAAAATAAAATCAGCGAGCGATAAAGTCAGACTTTATATAACCAAAACGCGTTTCATAAACTGAAGTTTATGGCACCGAAATAGATATTTTACTTGAAATAACAATTAAAGCAACAAAATATTTATTAACCAGGTTTTTTTTATATGGTATGGTATTTATTTCAAACTAACCTTCTTTTAAAATTTTATAATAATTACATATATGATTTGAAACTCTATGAAATTACAGAGCTTATATAATTTTAGAATAAACTAATTCTGCGAGTGGCTTTTAAAAACAACAATAAATATGAATTCCTCGCAATTTAGGATATCAAATACCTGGATTTTCTATGATTAGGAAACACTACATATCTGAGGTGTCAACAATTTGACTGTCGTCGTAGATGCTCGGGTTTTCTCGACTCTGGGATGATTAGCTTTCTACCGAAATTGCCCGAAGTGGGAAAAAAGACGTGTTGCTTGAACATCTTTAACTCCTGTGAATTTTTGGATATTCTGGGAATACTGGTACTCTCTTCGTAGGTAGACTCGATTTCAATTTATTCAGCGCTTTATATTGTTCTTTTCTTTTTTATTGGCATGAATATGGACTGTCTACGATATGTCAAAATATTCAGCGTAAATTTGCGCATTTTTTATTTATATTCGCTAATTTTCTAACGTTATTTATTAGATTTAATTTAAATTACTTGGGAGACACCACTTTTATACCAAGTGCTTGCCGGCAAGCTGCGGATGGTATTTACTATGTGATAAAACGACGACACCGAGAGTTTGTATGAGTTAGTACGAGAAAGCAATTTCGTTCATCTAATTTAGAACAATTACGCTCCAAAATTATTGAAGTTTCGAATCATGTTACCCCGGAAATGTTAACAAATGTCCGACGAAATTTTTATAATCAGCTGGGTTACTGCTCAGCTCAAGAGGGAGGCTTATTTGAGCATTTAATAAATAATTAAGTACTTGTAGAAAAATTAATAATTTCATTTTAACTTCCAATTAAATTTATTGTTTCTGTGTTTATAGTTTATCTTTCTGAAATATTTTGCTTAGTTTCATACAAATTTATTGTCTTTTTGCAGAATTTTAGTTTGTTTTCTTTTCTATTTTACAATACTACGGAATTATTTACTTTTTATCTTAATAAGAGTTTTGCTATTATTACGTTTTGTTTTTTTATATCAGCTATATTTCTTATTTTAAGAAAAAAATTATTATTTTTAAGTTTTTAGAATTGATGATCATTTCTTTTATTTACTCATACAATTTGGGAAGCTGTGATGAAATCCGTTACTAAAATTGTTTACTGCGATTATTTGATGCTTCAACAAGTCTCTAGTTATAAATTATTCAGGTAGTGATTTTTTATGGATTAATATCATTTCCATCTTCTCTAAAGCAGTACATTAAATGACTTGGTTAATGAATTTGTTATTAACAGTAACAGTAGCAATTTTCACGGACTAACACAGTAACGATTTCTGCGATGTCGACTTTAACGTAGCTCTAATGTTAGTAATAGAGGCTGTCCCCGTATTCTCCCACTTATAGTCGACCAGCTTGTCTAGTATATTCATCCGCAGGTAGACCACGTGCATACTGTATGTGTTGTTGTTATTAGATTGTGTAAGGTGCTTATGTAACTTACCATGCTCATTGACATACTTGACTACATACATCCTATCCAGATAATCATTGTTGCATAATTATAAAATAATTTAGAAATATTTTTAAAAACTCTTTACACTCTAAATAAACTTAAATAACTTAATTCTAATTACATATTTAAATTAAGCACAATTTAACATACTCTATTTTACAAGCTATTTTATTCTAATATATTTTAACTAAGTCTTGTCAAATACTTTTAAATATTATTTCTGTAAATTTCTTATAATTTTAGTATCATATAAAATATACATATAGATACAGGTGCCTGTTACATAGATACATATTTATATTCCCTTTCCTCATAGATACACGGCTACAGACATATAGGATATTAGAGACTTCAATGCATGTTTACGCACAATAAAATCCATTCATCAAGTCAGTATCGTGCCTAAAATCACAAGAAAGGCAAAACCGATCGTAACCGACGTATTATTTATAGAATACCATTTATTATTCCATGTAGATTATAACATGCAGTTATAAAGGATCGCTACCGCATTGTTATAAATACTTAATATGTTGGGAAGTTATTACGTATACATTCATCTCCTAGGAGTGTGCGCGTCTTATTACGTATATCGCCTGTATAATACATGCAACTACTAGCTAATGGAGAAAATGCTCCGATGGAGGCAGAAAATAGGTTAATATACTAAAATATTTTTTCAAAGTTATGAAATTATATTCAGCAATTAAATCCACTTCTTAATGTGCTGATGAAAATACCATTTGTACACACCTTTTCGTGGTTGCACACTTCTTTTTCATGCTTGTACACTTTTATTTCATGCTTATAAATTTATTTTTAATACTCGGGGCCTTTTTGCTTAAGTATAGTCATCTTTTTTCTGCTCCCTTTGGGGCATTTTCTCCATTAGCTCGTAAATACCTTTTCAGTGGTAATTAAAGTCTATACATATATATATATATATATATCTTACTATTGAAATGAATAATTTAACTGCAGTAATTAATATAAAAGCAATTACATACACATTAAATATTCAAATAATTAATATAAAATTAATGATATTAATATTAATAGGAATATACATAATCATCTTTTGTATTTATTATTAAAATCATTAAGAAAGCTTTCCTACGTATATATGATGAGGGATATTATTATAGCAGTCAAAATTTATATATTTAAAATTTAGTTATTTAATCTCAGCACGTCCTATAAATTCGCGAATTTTTTAAATTAAAAACAAAATAAATTACGCCATTTGGATTTGAACCGCCTGCCATAAAGCACATGAGGTTTGAAGAAACTCGAATTTTTGAAAACTTTCTGAATCTTAAAGTTAAATATGTAGATTCTGATCTAAACAAGATTTTTAAAAACGAAAAAATTTTCAGGATGGACCTTGGAGTCGTAGAATAACTTGGTATCGTGATTCAACCTTCTATTTCAAAAATTGACGATGCGTTGTTGCATCAAAGGCGATTTTACACTACTGACGTTCAGAAAAATTTGAATAAAATCGCTTCGAAGGAAGATTTTTTAATCAACCGCGCTACCTCTGGTTTCTCGTTAAACTAATTCACATAATCGCTGTAAGAACGGTTATTATTCGCAGATGTCGATGGTCAAGTTTAAAATACTGGTAAACGGATCAAGGTTGCAAGTTTGTGGAGTGTCAAGGATCTAAATCTAGACGGACTATCCATTAAAGTCGAACAAGATCTGTAAATAGACGTGGAGTTCAGTATTTGTGTATTTTGCACATTTTACATGCGGTCGGTCTCTGCAATTAGACAACCTTCGATATATGTTATTTTATACTTATACTTGCATAGAATATTTGCTGCAAGAATATGGAAAACTAAAAAAGAAAATTAAAAGCTTATTAATTTTGTAGCAAACACAATTTTTTTAATCAATAATAATTACACACAGAAATGTAATTAATATGTTTAAGCGATTTATATATTATCAAATTATCTAAGGAAAAACTATTTATATACATATATACACTCATGAGTAAAAGTATTGCATATTTTGAATATGCTAAATAATTTATTACTTTTTCTTTATTTCGCCATTCTTTGTCGAGTAAACATAATATCTATGACTTATCTATTTGATTTTATATAACAACAGAAAGTAAAGTTGATAAAGGAGTGATTTTATTAGAAATTAATAAACCAAGACAAGTTCCTTAACTACATGAAACAGTTTGTTATTAGCTGACTCTTATTTAAAGTTGGATTTAATATCGCGTATTGCCTCCTGTAGCAATACAGCTAGCATACGTCTCCTCATTCCAAAAATCAAATTTCTTATTTGCTCTTGTGGAATTTGTTGCTATTCGTAGGTCTTGTAGAGTTCTTGGAGACGGATTTCGTGTCATAATTTTTCTCTTTAAATAGTCTCATACTTGCTCTATTGGATTACAATCCGGACGCTTCGCAAGCCAGATCACTATCTCAATTTCAAAATCAGTAAGATACCGTTGTACAATATCAACAATGTGCGGTTGCTTTATCATGGATCAGTCTGAACCTATCAAACCCAATAAAGCCAACGTAAGGGTAAATATGGTCTTGAAGGATATTTTCCAAGTACCAAACGCCTGTCATTCTTTGAGTGACCTCCACAAGCTCAGTACGTCTTTCTGAACTTATATCATCATTTAGCCTCCTCCAAAAGCAATATTTTTCACCTAAGTACATGATGCAAAACGTTCATTTCGTCACCTGTACAATAAGTTACCTCATATCTATATGATACAATTCAATCCGTGTTTCATCACAAAAGAGCACATTACTCCATTGCTAGGCAGTCCACGTTAAATGTTCTTGAGCAAAGCTTCGTCTTTCTTTCCTGTGCCGTGAAAGCAATTCTGGAAATTTTGCAGGTCGTGTTGCTTTTAAACCATATTCCTTTAGCATTCTCGATGCAGAAAATCTGCTTATTTTCATCCCAGTAGCTTCAGCAAGATGTCCACTAAGCTCAGATGCTGTTGCAGCACGATTTCTTAGAGCTGTGATTTGTAGAAACGATTTTGTCTTGCACTTGTGCATGTCTGCCAGCCTTGTACGGGATATCTGCTGAATCTGCCGGTTTCCCTATATCGTTTTAGAATACGGCAAACAGTAGATAGGCGCATATGCATCTTAATTAATAATTAAATACAAAATTATACAAATTTTTGGGTTCGAGAGTTCAAATTTACCATACTTACTTACCTCTCATTGGAGAAAACATAACACTTTACGAAAATAAACAATAGAGAGAATTGCGTTACAGAAATGAAACGGGGTTGACACATTGTAAAAAACTTTACCTTACATTTATTTTACATTAGGTCACCAAAAGTTAAACATACAGAAAGTCATACCTGATAACAATATCTAGTCCGGTTGTCTTGAGAGAAAGTCCAATTAATCCTGACTACTGTATTTTGATAGGAACATGTCTGTCTCCAGTCATGAAAATACTGTATTTAGAAAAACTTTTGTTATAAAAAAATGTTTAAATATACTTTTGAGCACTTTCGTAGTAGAAATTTGTTTAAACTCAGTAGATGATAAGCGTGAAAATTTGTTTTTTCACAGAAATAAACTACTACTTCTGGGGCTACCGATTTTACTGATATACAGATATTGATATTTATAGCTTTATCAGTTTGTATGTTATCCCGGTGACACATAGAGAGATATTTTTCAAAAACCACTTTTTGGGTATCAGGGCACTTGAAAACTTGGATATTTGCGAAAATGTCAAGGTTGAAAATTGTTGTCATCACAATACGTCCTTATACTTGCGTATAAGAAAGTAAACATCAGTTTGTTTTGAACCAATAATTGCCATATTGTCCTATTTTACAAATCCTAGAAATCTTAATATAGTTTTTGGAAAATTAATTTATATTTTGGATTATAAGCAAAGACCAAACGACGTATATGTCGAAATTCACTTTTTACTTGCTACGTATCTGTCGATTCCTAGAAATTTATATAATTTTATGAAAGAAACCTCTTCTCAAAAACGTTTCAACCTCCTTCATCAATATTTTTCATTGCTACGGCTTTGGATTGTGGCAACTTAGGTAGGTTTTGAACCATATTTAAGGCGCGTGCGCGCCTTGAAAACTCTAGGACCTTACTTTAGACAGAGTATATGATATTATTAGCCAACTTGTATTGATAATATTTTTATTTAGGCAGTATTACTTTCCTATACGTAGTATAAGGAAGTATTGTGATGAAAATCGACGTCGAGTTTTTTGCAGATGTCCTCGTTTTGAACTCCACTGATACCGAAAAGTTTATTAAAAAATGTCTCTCTCTCTCTCTCACTCTCTCTCTCTCTGACCACGATAGCGGTCAAACGGCTATAGATATCAATTCCAAATTTTGTATTTACGAGTATATTATACAAAAAACAAAAAGGAATCAGATCTCAAGAGGGAGAGATCTGATTAGTTTTTCAGTAAAATCGGTAGACCGGAAGTAGTAGTTTACTTCAGTAAAAAAATCGAATTTTACCAATATTTCGTCAATTACTAAATTTAAACGAATTTATAAAGAATTCAAATTGTAAATTCAAATGTACTCAACATTAAATTTGAGAAAAATTGTAGTTTTTCAAAACTTCTTTTACTCTTTTCGAAAACCAGTTTTTTGCGAATATCTCGCAAGTCATGCTTTCTAGGCAGTTACATTACGAGTATAGTATTTAAAATATAATTTTCAAAATTCGGACCGGAAGTAACACTTTCACTATTATCGCATAGCGATTTTTTGCAGATATGTCGTAAATTATGCATTTTACATATATTTATCAAGACTACAAAAGTATTTAGAGCTGGATTTGCAACTCTTTTGTATACGTCAAATTTCAAAATTCGGATCGGAAGTAACACTTTTACTCTTAGCGAGTAGCACTTGTTTTGAATATCTTGCAAAGTATGCACTCTATTTTTTTTATTAAGAGAATAGAAGTATTTAGAATAGGATTTTAAATAATTGACGTATAAAAAAATTCTTTAAATACTATAATTGAAACGCTTATACGTATAAGAAAGTCGTGTGGTGTTCACACCTAATTATTTTTTTTATTTCTTTCTTATGGCACTAATGATGTATCGAATCATAACCACCAACAACTGCAATGGAACTAATGTGTTATATTGTAAATATTGTCGTCATTTTGATAATAATAATAACTTTACATAATTATAAAACAAGTAGAATCATTTTCAAGATACGATTACAACATAACCTACATCCACAAGTCAATACTTCAAATACCGCGAGATCAAAAATTATAATCTGTATTAAGTTATATCACTAAGTGTCATACTGACAAATATTAATGGCATTCCATGGTAAACCTTTATCAATATAATTTTTGATCTTAACCTAAAGGAATTTATAAATCTTGTAAAATTAAGACAGTATGATTTTCGCTCAAGAAAATTGTGTACCTTATATACATAATATGTAATTTTGTTTTACTTTTCAATTAATTCTTCAAGTCTCGATTAGTTTTCTACCTTAATTTTACCTAAGAAATGTATTGTTACGCTTCGAAAAGATAGTTCAATCTTATTCACTTGTTCTTCAAACTATATATCCCACAATAATTTTCTGATTTGTGCTACACTCTATTTGATTTCCGAAAATCTTTTTAAGGTGTTTTTATTTAATAGATTGATGAAATATTTTATTATTCCCAGTTTTTACTAAATAGATATGCTTTACATTAGCTTAATCTGTAACAAATTAATTATTCTAAAGCAATTTTGTTTTAACGAAATGCATCTAATGTTTTGTAATTACGCGTTATTAATGAGTATCCATTTAATGGAGAAGCATGTGTCCAAAAAAGTAAAGTGGCATTGTTTACGATTATACTTTTTGTGAATTACTACTAATTATTCACTTACGCGATGAATATAAATATGTACGTGTATACTGAATAATTAGAAAATTACCAATTCAATGTACTAAATTCTTCTTCAAAATGGACACACCATAAATAAATACGCTAGAAAATTAATAGAATATTTCTCCCATTAAATATAAAATTGTCAATTAACATCGATATATAAATATGTGTGTATGTTTACCAATACACGAAGAAGTCGGCATTAAAACTTGAACTTGGGAGATAAGTCGTTTCAGCGAGCAGCTGTAAATGTCACACACCCAAGATATATTGTTGTAATTGCCGCAGATAAAATATACTGACGAAGCGATCAGTATACTATATTTAGCTTTATCACCATGAAATAATGTACGAAGTGCGGATAAAATAATGAATTATTTTATTAAAAGAGATTTGTCCGATATTTAAGAAGAGGACATACCACACATCTCTCACATAAATTATACTGTAAGTCTCACGTATATAATAAATGTAAAGACATGAAATATGAAGTTAGCATGGTTACTTTATATATTATTGTAATTTTTGTGCTTAATATTAGAGAGTATAAGTATATTTTAATTAAATAACTTTTGTATACATCGTATTAGATGGCGCAGTCAGTAGGATAGAAATTTAAATCAAATACGATTTTAAGATTACTTTTAATTATAGGTTTAGTTAAATCAGTTTGTAGGTTTTATTTAGTTAAAAGAGAACATGTTTTTTCTATTACTTCAATAAAATATATCAAAGAAAATAAACCCATTTTTGGTTTCGTACCGTTATGATTGATATTAATTTGAGTATAGCTGTATTCTGCTGAAATAACTTTTTTATATATAGTTATAGTGTTAGATGGCGCAGTCAGTAGGATGGAAAATTAAAATCAATACGACTTTGCGATTGAGTTTTATGATAGGTTTAATTAGTTCAGCTTGTAGGTTTTATTTAGTTAAATAGAATTATACTAAAAGAAGTCATGTTAGTGTCGTTACTTTTTTAATTATAACGTCAACTTTTATGTTAGACTATTGTCTATAATACAAATTTTATTCTAGAAAATACACGTTTTTTTTAACGTAACAACATTAAAAACTCATTAAATAGATTCCACCACATTCTTCTGAATGTCATTTTTAGCAAGAATTTTAGCATACTGACATTGAATAATTATCTATAGTTCTTCATTTATGTAGCATTTTCTCTGATTGTATGCAACGAAGCTTAATGCAGCAGCATAAGGGAATGACCAACGATACGTTTTATAAGTCAATAACTGGGAATAACCTTGAAATCCTTAATTAAAAATATTCATTATATAAATTAACTTTATAAGCTGTATTTATGCGTTTAGGAATGATTCGAATTAATGAAGAGAAATGATTTAGTACTTTCATAGTGTATTAACGTTATAAATTAACCAATATTTGAAAATTTCAAAAAGAGTTACATTATCTTTGCACTAGTAGTACTAAATTCCCGCTCAAATCTATTCAGAGGCAATACAATTTTTTAAGAGCTAATTATCCTGCACTTTATGAGACGTTACTACTTGTAGATTGGACTACTTTGAAGAACTGCTCTAATGCTGATGATGTATGAAAGAATTTACAATTTGTTTGATCAATTTGTTGTATATTGGTTCAGTGCCAAGAGCAGTCCATGTATATTTTAGTTGGTATAGGTACATTGAAATTATTTGGAATATTCAAGAGTATGCGAGCAAGAGCTCGCATACTCTTGAATCCATTTTATCAATTTTTAGACAAAAATTGCATACGACCAGACTTGCACAATGTTGAGGTTATTAACTTCAAAGAAGGGGTCTAGTAGAATTCCGGCTAATGCTTTTAAAGATGATCTGTATTACAGCACGCTTGAGGAAATAGTTAACGCTTGTGCTGATCATTTTTCTAGTGTAGGTCAGATAACGGTGGAGCTCTTTGGATGAAACTGTAATTTGTAACATGCTTCTGGTAAGTATACCATCAGTGGTATTCGAACACTTTGTTCTTATAGATCTGTTGCTCCATTTACTAAAATTTTATCTTGTTTAGAAAAAATGTACTTTTCTTATAATGGATATAAATCAAAATCATTAGTTGCTAACTCAGCTGTGCCATAGGGGTCAAACTTTGATTCTGCCAGACTATCTGTGCTGTGTCACCTTAATGGTGACGTGAAGTTATTCTTGTCTGCTACATCTCTGAGTGACTGTGTTGTTAGCTTGCAGAAAAACTTGGGAGTGTCTGGGCAAGTAGTGTGTGGTAAGCAGATTGGAAGTAAATGTATCAAAATGTACACAAAAAATGGATCCTTTTATACACGATTATGAGATTGACGGATGTACTTTGGGTAGGATTGCCAGTGCCAAGGATTTAGAGGTGACGTTTAATAGTGAACTCTCATTTTGTGATCACGAATAGTTTTACCATCTAACAAAGGACTGGTTTTCACACGTATGAATTTTTCCTTGTTACTATAACTTTAAGATTCATTACTTTGTGAACACTTTTTATACTGATGTTGCCAAAATTAATTTATTACTTAAATCACCAATTATGTTCATGCTATAATCCTATAATACTGTAACTAATATTTGTAACATTTTTCCATTGCACTTTGAAACAATTATTACATACTAGTAATATATTATTGTTACTAGTTTTTTTTTTGTTTCTCCTTAAATTGGTTAATCTGCTGGACAAATAAAGAAAAAAATAAAAATAGCTTAAAACAATATGTAATCAAAAAAAAACTTATTGGACTCTTAGGTGTAAGGTTCTATATGCATATTGCTAGTTTAGGTTTTGTTGTGCACCAACTTCCGCCACTCTTTTTTGTCTCTTGCAAGTTCTTTCATTCTTAGTTGTGTTACACCACATTCCTCGAGTATCTTCTCCACATTCTTATTCCATGTCTTGGCTGGTCTCCCTTTTGCCCTCTTTCTGGTATCCGTGACTCCCATACTCTCTTGACTGGTCTGTCGCTGCTCATTCGTACTAGGTTCCCATTCCATCTCAGCTGGCTCTTTTCAATTTTTGTAGCAACTGGTTTCACTTCTAATTGCTCTCTTATTGTCGAGTTTCTTATTATATATCTCTTCGATACTCCTAGGACTCCTCTGAGGTATTTCATTTCCATACTTTGCAGTCGGGCTTTCATTCGCTTGGTGAGTATCCAGCTTTCGCATCGGTAGGTCAGGGTCGGGTTGAACACTGCTGCATATACACTCAACTTAGTTTTTCTGGATATTTCTTTTTTCCATATAAGAGCAGTTTTCGTTAGGTGGTATAACTTGACTGCAGTATCTATTAGGTGGGATATTTCTGCTTCATGTGTTCTCGTGCTATTTATATGGACTCCTAAGTATTTTAAACACTTCTACTTGCTCTAATTCGTGACTGCCTATTTTTATGTTTAATTTTGTTTATGTTTCCCCCAGTGACATGACTTTGGTTTTGTCCAGGTTGATCTTTAAGTTTCTAGCTAATAGAGTTTTATTCCACATATCTAAGTTGGTTATCAATTATGTCTCATTGCGTGCCAATACGACCAAATATATACATACGTTTAGATACTCTGCCCCTAAGTTTCTGTGTCCTATGTATATAGCTTTCGTTCTTATTTTTGCCTCTGTAATAATGTCGTCCATAATCATGTTAAAAATAATTGGGCTCAGTACTCTTCCCTGTCGTAGTCCCACGTTGATAATGAATTCTTGTGTTTCTATGTTATTTGTTCTAACTATGTTCCTGTTAATTTTATGAATACTTTCTATTGCTCATTGTAGCTTGGTCGATATTACCTTCTGCCTTAAGCTTTTTAACAGTTTTTCCTTTGGTACTTTGTCAAACGCTTTTTCTAAGTCTAGAAAAGCCAAGAGATAGTTCTTTCCATATTCTCGAGTACGCTCTTGTAAATGTTTAATAGTGAAGATGTGCTCCTGTGTCGATCTTCCTTTCCTAAACCCGCTTTGTGACTGGTCCATGGTTGGTTCAATTTCTTGGTTTAGTCTTTTTACGAGTAATATCTTGTATACCTTAAGCTTATACTTAATAATGTGATGCCTCGATAATTGACAGTCATGTATGCTCCCCTTTTTAAAGATTGGGATGATAACATCTATTTCCCGTCCTTGGGTATCTTTCCCTCTTTCCAGCATCTATTACATATCTGGGTTAAAAATTGTATATCAATTTTCCCTAAATGCTTTAGCATTTCCCCAGCGATCTGATCATAGCCCGCCGTTTTCCCTTTCATGAGCGTTTTAATTGCTTGTCTTACATCCACCTGATCTATATCGTCCCCTTCGAGTATTTCGCTTCTACCTTTTTGATACATATTGCATTCTAATATCACATTCTGGTTCAGCAGGTTTTCAGAGTACTCCTTCCATCTCTCCATAATTTGTTCTCTTTGATGAAGCATTTGCCCTTCAATGTTTCTGAGTTGTATTATTGTTTGCTGGTGTTGATTTCCGTTTTTTTGTATGATTTTCAGTTCTCGATTATGTAGTTTTTGGTTTCCGTGGAAGTCTTCTTCTATTTTTCCTCCAAACGTTTCTCAGGATTTATGCTTTGCTTCCTTCACTATGTTGTTTTGTTCCTTGTATTCGATATATCGCTCATTTGTTCCTACATCTCTGAAAATCAAAAATAGTGGTCAGATGTTGGTGCCATGCGGGACACCTAAAGTAATAACATATTTCTCTTATTTGGAGGCAATAAATTAAATGTCTTGATCTTATATTTAAAATATAATAAATTTAAAGATGAACTTACAAAATAAATTAAATAAAAAGGAATACATCTTTTAATTTTGTTTATTTAAACAATACAAAATGTTTTCCTCATTTCTAATTTTTTTTAATGTCTGAAATGTTTGATTTAATTTTTACTAATAATTTTGTAATGAAGTTTATAGCATTTTTGGAGCATTAATATTTTACTTTTATGTATTTTTTATTTATGTTTTTATCTGTTAGGTATTGAAGATAACCGCAATGTTTTGTATACATTTGTATGTTCAGAAATAATAAAAATGTAATATCCATTATTTAACCTATTTATCTGCAAATCTTGGATTATAGCCAAAATATTTAGAAATATTTGAAATAGCTGTTACGCACAAACGACAAATTAATAATACACAGTTCTCTCTAATACAATTTCTATTTAGTTATTATCTATATTAACGCTTCAAAATTCCTAATCTAATCTGATCAAGTTTTTATATTAAAATTGTTATCTTGTTTATCGAACTAGTATAATCCTCTTTCTATACGTACGTTTAACTATAGGTACCTGCAATATATTACAATGCCACTCGACTTTGAACTCATTCTCATTTACTACGTAGACATAGGCGTGAAAACTTTGAAAGATCATACGATATTTTTGATAAATGTACGCGATATTGCACAACTGTTTGTGAAATTTTGGAACGTGTGCCTATAGTTACTCGTAAAAATAAAATGAAATTAAACTTTGCATGCGTTTTGATCATGTTTATAATCACACCATAACAATTGCTTATTTTAAAAATTATTTGGAAATACATAGGTAATTATTAGTGTGCAAATATATAAGTATAATGATATGTATTAATGATAATAATAACTTGTCTCAATAGAATGTTAGCACTATTACTATTTATTGTACTTTACAGTCTGGGAACTGTAGTTTTCAAATGGTTAATTAAAATATGGACTGCGATTTTTCATCTGCAAAAACTTATTCAAATAAGAATGTCATTACATATATTATGAAATAAATTCTTGAAATTTTGCAAAAAAATAGTCTTGTTTCTCTATGTTGGTAATAAATATTTACTGCTGATCAGAAAAGGATACACCACAGAAGTCATAAAACCAATAGGCCTTATCAAGCTTCGGTATAATTGCAAATAGTTTTCAACTGGTTAATTAAAATATGGACTGCGATTTTTCATCTGCAAAAACTTATTCAAATAAGAATGTCATTACATATATTATGAAATAAATTCTTGAAATTTTGCAAAAAAATAGTCTTGTTTCTCAATGTTGGTAATAAATATTTACTGCTGATCAGAAAAGGATACACCACAGAAGTCATAAAACCAATAGGCCTTATCAAGCTTCGGTATAATTGCAAATAGTTTTCAACTGGTTAATTAAAATATGGACTGCGATTTTTCATCTGCAAAAACTTATTCAAATAAGAATGTCATTACATATATTATTATTATGAAATAAATTCTTGAAATTTTGCAAAAAAAATAGTCTTGTTTCTCTATGTTGGTAATAAATACTTACTGCTGATCAGAAAAGGATACACCACAGAAGTCATAAAACCTATAGGCCTTATCAAGTTTCGGCATAATTGCAAATAGTTTTCAACCGGTTAATTAAAATAAGGACTGCGATTTTTCATCTGCAAAAACTTATTCAAATAAGAATGTCATTACATATATTATGAAATAAATTCTTGAAATTTTGCAAAAAAATAGTCTTGTTTCTCTATGTTGGTAATAAATATTTACTGCTGATCAGAAAAGGATACACCACAGAAGTCATAAAACCAATAGGCCTTATCAAGTTTCGGCATAATTGCAAATAGTTTTCAACTGGTTAATTAAAATATGGACTGCGATTTTTCATCTGCAAAAACTTATTCAAATAAGAATGTCATTACATATATTATGAAATAAATTCTTGAAATTTTGCAAAAAAATAGTCTTGTTTCTCAATGTTGGTAATAAATATTTACTGCTGATCAGAAAAGGATACACCACAGAAGTCATAAAACCAATAGGCCTTATCAAGCTTCGGTATAATTGCAAATAGTTTTCAACTGGTTAATTAAAATATGGACTGCGATTTTTCATCTGCAAAAACTTATTCAAATAAGAATGTCATTACATATATTATTATTATGAAATAAATTCTTGAAATTTTGCAAAAAAATAGTCTTGTTTCTCTATGTTGGTAATAAATATTTACTGCTGATCAGAAAAGGATACACCACAGAAGTCATAAAACCAATAGGCCTTATCAAGTTTCGGCATAATTGCAAATAGTTTTCAACTGGTTAATTAAAATATGGACTGCGATTTTTCATCTGCAAAAACTTATTCAAATAAGAATGTCATTACATATATTATGAAATAAATTCTTGAAATTTTGCAAAAAAATAGTCTTGTTTCTCAATGTTGGTAATAAATATTTACTGCTGATCAGAAAAGGATACACCACAGAAGTCATAAAACCAATAGGCCTTATCAAGCTTCGGTATAATTGCAAATAGTTTTCAACTGGTTAATTGAAATATGGACTGCGATTTTTCATCTGCAAAAACTTATTCAAATAAGAATGTCATTACATATATTATTATTATGAAATAAATTCTTGAAATTTTGCAAAAAAATAGTCTTGTTTCTCTATATTGGTAATAAATACTTACTGCTGATCAGAAAAGGATACACCACAGAAGTCATAAAACCAATAGGCCTTATCAAGTTTCGGCATAATTGCAATTACAAATTATAAACCACTTTACAATTGTCACACTAAAAGATTGAAGCTCCACAAATACAATTTGATCAAACTAACGTTTTATATAAAGAAGATAAGTTGACCAAAAGATTACTTCTTGAAACTCTTTGCATTAATATCTTTAAACCCAATATTTACTCCAGATAAGACTCTCAAAATTTCAGTAATATTTATATTCCGGATTGCTTATGTTAATTAATAGTAGAAATTTTTAATGAAATTCAAATACTATGACTGCCATCTGTCCTTTAAAATTGTTCATATAAAATTGAAAACACTTATTATATTTCATATGACATTAAACTCTATATGTATACATTTTTTAACTTTTACCATCAAATTTTGAAAGAAAGGTGTAAATACAAATAATAGTGGGATATATATGAGTTTGAAAACCTAACATTCATATTTGGTCTTTCTGTTTTATCTTTACACCGTTTTTATATCTGCCATAGATACAATTATTTTAAAATGAATTTTTCCCCTTTACATTCTAATGTGAAAATTTTAAGGCGGTTAATAATTTGTAATTACTTGTCTTTAATGAATTTTTATTTATATTATTATTTAAACGCCAGATTTCAGTCAGTAAGTATATTAGTAGGTAAATTTGGCATTAACACAATAAAGGATACATTACTGACTACTGTTGCTGAACACTGTGAACTCTTAAAGCAAGACCATATACTACACCTTTTATTTAATCTATATACACTTTCTTGGCTGTGCCGTACTGAAGAAAACAAATAAGTTTGAAACACTTGTGTCTATGGTTGCCTTACACCTAATAGTTTACATTTTCACTTTTGATTTACACAATTTTAAGTTTCGTTTGAAAATAATTGACATAATTTCGAAATTATTCAATACTTTAGTTGCATTTTTCCTGGGTTGATGAATATATAGATTGCTATTTTTTAGTCGCAAAAAGACGTCATTTAAGTAAAATGTCGCATGTATCATGATATAGGACTCAATTTTTACAGGAGAAAATAAGAAAATACATATTTAGTCATTTTTGTTTGGTTAAGCAATAAACAAAACATATTAAAACGATTAAAACTGACAACTAATTGCTATTGATTGTAGAATTTAACGCAAAATATTGCATGGTACTTTAAAATGTGTGTCTAAAGTTGATAGATTAATTTTGCATTTATTGTTGAATGCATTCAATTAGAACGATTAGATAATAATGTTGCGTAACTAGGTTCAATTCAAGTAAGTAATGATTTAAAACATACATTAATAACTAATACGCACTTAAACACAATACTAATAAAAACTATGTGAGTTATAATGAGAAGTAATATTTATATTCGATATACCTGATTTCACTAAAGTTTTCGTATAAATGTCTGCTCTTCCAATGTTTTACGAAATTACCGCTTTTGCGAGAGGTGTCACGCACGCTCTTCTCTAGAATGATCTCGTATCATTAGTCACTCAATGAATAGACTGCATTTATGGGTGACTCATAAGAATAACATCAATCCTCGCGCCATAGTTTCTAATACTCTAGTACCAATCCCAGAGACATGTATTGACAACAATTCTAATTATGCACTTATTGTGCGACTTAAGTGTCTTTACGCATTTTCATCCAATTGAGGAAACCGCAGGTAATTTTTTTTAAACCAATATTCTTTGATTAAACACATTATTCTTTCATCTGTTCTATGAATTTTAGAATATTTAATTCTATCGTCACTAAAGAATCCTATTTATTTTTAGTCAAACTAGTGAAGGAGACAGTTTAGCAGACAGATGTGCCCAGCAAGTATGTATTTCCTAAAATGTATTACAATTATATTTGAAGAAAAGGTATGTTAGTATATCAGATTTGACCCTAACAGCTACAAAGTTCCTGTAAAAAGAACTATTTAACTATACTTTCCGTTTCGACAATCTTTCAAAATTTGATAGCATTCAATTCGCCTTGATTTTCTTCCTTAATTTCATAGTAAACGCGACAAATCGAACCCATAGCTGAAACTTTTTAAAACTGGCACCATTCAGTTCGAGTCCACTTTCTAAACCATTATTGGACTCTTATAACCCATCCATGTACGTAAATAAAACTATTTTCCTTTTATTTTTCCTTATTGTCTCTGAAAAACGGTATCATGTGATTAATGTACTATTACTGTTACTTATTCATAGCCATGTTTTAATTGTTTTTAAAATAAAACTGTATTACAATTACTTTTGTCTTAAGGCTTCATAATTTAAAATTTCAAATCACTACCGATACACCTGTTATTTTGAATTAATGCATTCCAACAAGCATTATAAATAGCAAGCGACAACTCGAATTAAATATAGGCATTGTTATATTTCCATTTCATTTTTACTGGTAGATGTATACACGTACATATTGCCTAATGTTAGTTCTGTTCATTTAAATTTATAATTCTCAATGTTTCTCGTTCTTAAACACAGCTCGCGTGATTGATTCTGTATTCCGGGTCCCTGTTTTGAACGGTTGTCCATTGTGAAACATTCAATATTTTGAAGTCCATGTCAAAACAAATCAATTCATGGGTGATATAAGAATTATTTATATGACTAACGTGTGTAAATCGAATGTTCTTGGTGGGTATTTGTATGTAGTAGATTTAAATAGAATCTCTATTTATAGGGACTTAATAAAATCTGCTTCAGACAAGCTAGAGACCTTTAAATATTTTAAATATTGCTAATGGAGATGAAAAACGATTGTAAACATGTAAATATTAATATTGGACGAAGATTGATTTAATTAAATATGTTTTCTGGATTGCGATAGTGGTAGTAGTATATAGGGACGAGCCGATTAATTAGTGAATTAGAGCAATTTAAAATGTGCCCGGTAATTTTTTTCCTAACGTGATTTTTTTTTTTGGGGAAATGTAAGTAATATGAACACTTTGAAAACGATTTAAATATACAGGGTGCTCCACCGAAAACGAAACAGATTAAATATCTCGAAGGAGAAAACTTTTTGAAAAAACACAAAAACAGGTCGATTTTTGATCCAAGGGGGACACCCTTCCATCATATCTTCAACTGTGATACGTCATTCCCCTCCCCTCCATCACTCTAACCATTACAATTTAAATAGGGAAAGTAGTATACACGATACATCATTGAAAAGGTAATTGTACGGAGAATTCAGCAAAGTGATTGTCGGTTGCGCTATTTTTGATTTTAGCGCCCTCTAGCGGGAAATAAACGGTTACGTATTCCACAATGTGACACATTATTTCAAAGCTAATTTTATTAGCAACTAAATACGTAATATTTTTGACATTTATTTGTCATCATTCTCAAGTACAGACTGTCAGCGTCTTTTGTAAACTAATAAGTTCGTAGTTTCTAATATTAGAGCTCTGCAAGGTTTTTCGATTATTTAAATTTTTTTCAATTGTGCATTAAATTTCTAATAAAATTAGCTTTGAAATGATGTGTCACATTGTGAAATAAGTAACCGTTTTTTTCCCGCTAGTGGGCGCTAAAATCAAAAATAGCGCAACTAACAATCTTGCTGAATTTTCTGTACAATTATGTTACCTTTTCAATGATGTATCGTATTTAGTACTTTCCCTATTTAAATTGTAATGGTTAGAGTGATGGAGGGGAGGGGAATGACGTATCACAGTTGAAGATATAATGGAATGAATAAAAGGAGCCCATTGCACGCAAATATTTATTGGAAAAAAGTTGTTAGGGTTCAAATTGAATTTTGAATATTATTATTTTATTTTTATAGTATATGTTGTCAATGCCCTGTATATTGTCGAAAATGTATTAGAAGTTGCGTTAGCTCATACCGGCGTCGACATATATAAGCAAACAGCATTACAGGTCCAAATGGGACTGTAATGCCACGAAGAAGAAGAGGAAATTAATTATTAATTACCGTGCCAGGTCCAGTTCCTGTCTGTTTTTTATTGTTTTTTCCTGGAGTAATGAACGGAATATTTGATGAAATAATTAAAATAAAACTCGACACAATTTAAACTGCGAAACAGTGAAAGTAGAGATTTATTTTAAATATGTTATCAAATATTTGAATAAAATAGACCTGTAAGTGTTCTATCAACATTTTAATATATCGAAATTATCAAGAGAGAAAGAGAACAAGAGGAGTGTGTGAAAGAGAATCTCGATATATTAAAATGATAATAAAACACTAATAGGTCTATTTTATTTAAATATTTGAGTATTTTTAGTTATAAGAACTGATCAGTTGTTCATTCAAGTTGGTATACCGGGCGTAGACTTTCGGCACTAAAATCATACTTTGTGCATATTCGATCAAACTGTCAGTTTCATGAAACTTTATACATAAAAGTATACAGAAATCAGAACCTCCGTGTAAAGGAATTTTTAAAATTCGTATATAACGCTTTCACTCTTGATGAGAATTTTTTGGGAATATTTTCTGCATCGGTTGACATTGCAAAAAGTTCAATGTCAAGATTGCGTCATTCCGACTGTATAAATCATGCAATATTGCAGAAAAACTTCAACGTTTTTGGTTTTAAATATATCTGAACGCGAGAAATTAACATATTTAGATACGTGTTTTAGACTCTTTAGTCTTTATCAGTATAGTATAGCTAACAAAATGTGTGATGTAATGGATCTATATTGCATGTATCTAAAACAGCTAAAAGTTGGCAAATTATTAAAAGAAAATAAATCTTAAAGTGCTCTTCTACCATAATTATCTATGTTGAAAATACATCTTGGGCGAAGCTGTGAAGTAGTAGAATCATTTGGGGCAGATGTAGTTACTATTATCATTTAATTTTAATAATGATGAATATTTGGTATGACGTTTTTATAATGAAAAATGCAGCATATTATTTATTCATAAAAATATAGCATGTTGATTAAAAACTATGTGCATCACAGTGGTAACTGTGTATTTATATCCAACTAAAAAATAAAACTAATTTAATTTAGCAATAGATAGCCTTTTATCAACCACGCAATTTTTGGTAGCAAATTGAAGCAAAGTCTGTTAAACATTTTCTTAACATAATAAGTGTATATCTTTAAAATTGTTTTTATTGATTGTGTTTTAATACTTATGCTTCTAGGTATCTCTCAAGTTCAAAGTAATCATTTTTAGTTGAAATTAGGAAAGTAGCATTTTCGTTTGGTCAGAGTAAGATAGAGTTCTAGTAAAGTTGTTATTCTAAAGTAGATGTATTTATTAAATTATATTGGATATTTATTCATATCTTTGGAAAATTTATTGTCAAAAATTAGGGATTGTATTTTGTTACCATAAATTAATCAGTATGCTTTAAATAACATATCAATATTTCGGTTAGCCGAGAAGATTTACCAATGGAAGAAAATATTATAAACGAACTTGGAGTATAATTAGTATTACGTAAAGCGAAGGAAATAACGGCAAAAACTTCTAATAAATTATGTCGAAGAACTGAAGTAGCACTTAATTTTACGAACATCACTTCAAACACAAGTCTTTAGGAAAAACATAAAAGCATCCATCAACATAAAATTCATAATATAAAGCAGGTAATTTATAATATTTTTGTTTTTAAATGAAAAGCGATAAATCCATCCTTTAATATGAGAGAAGAACGCTAAAATTATGGGTTGAGAATAACACACATATTTGATACGACCGAAGCTTTCAACACGACGACAAAAGGCACTGAACGTTCAGTGCCAATACTGTTAATGAATCCTGACTTTATGTTCTAAATGTAGCGGGAATGGTTATAGATTCATGAAAGATCCGAAGATATAAATTTTAAGTGTCCTAATTTATATCCTAATTAACTTACGTTGTTTTATCGGGTGTGTATATATACATTTGTAAATCATTTTCGCTTTTTTTAACACTTTTACAGGGTTGCAACTGACTGACATTCCAGTTTTTTTTTCCGAGTGCCCAAAATAGAATTCAACTTCGTCGGGATTTCCTCGTGTAGTAATAAAGACACACCGCATATTGTTTCGGACATTTCGTAAATAGTTCCAGGGGCGAAGAAGGCGGTTGCGCTAAGTAAATTTCGTGTTTTACGAGAACCATTCGGTCAGATTATTCTCGAAAAGTCTTCAGTTCAGTTAATGTGAGCGTAGTTATAAAATTATTAAGAAAATAAACAAAATTGTTAAATGGCCGTTTCAAGCGAGTTAGCGTCTTCGGGTGTAAACGATGGCATGATGGTGGTAAAATTTAAATTTAGTGCCGTCAGAAACCGATGTCGTGTTACTTAATCGAAATAATAATAGAAATACTCCCGTATGAAAATATTTACGGTGGCGTCTGATTTCAAAACGACTCGTATCCGTTCAATATATACAGGCTGATCTACAAGTAAATGATGAAATTTGAGAAATATCTAAATTTTTTAGTGCCTATTTTAATTCTCATAGAATTAAAATATAGTTTGCATTAAAAACAAAAATAATGTATTTTTCAAACATATCGCATGTATCACACATCCTTGAGATAAGTTATTCTTATGCTATTATTTCATTCAAAGTACAGGAAAATTTTTAGTGTCATCTTAATAAATAACTACAAATGAAATGATTATATAAACACCTCTTATATGATGTAATATTTATCTCTTTTCTTCAATGTGCCTCATGCTTTTGCATAAAGCATGTGGCGCATTAAAACTTAAATCGAAAATCAAAAATGATCCTGATCTGAAGGAATAGGGATTTATAGCTAAAGCAATTAAATTTAAGAAGTTCAAATAACAGAGTTTAGTGAATATTCGAATTTCTAAATACATAAATGTATGATATAAAAGCAACTATCAATAATATTCACTCACTAAATATATTTTGATTTATGGCAATATCAACAAATTGTCAACAGTATTGTACCGCCAAATCAATACCGATCTGTCTTAGGCTAGATTATAAACAAAACACTGAGGCACTGTGTGTATACTAGATACGTATAAACAAAAATATTTATAAAAGTTATTTATCTTATCACTGAACGTATATGGTCTGGTGTTCTTGTTCCATCCTCTTGATATTAATTGTTCTTACACCCACAGATAATGGCTTTACACTTGCTTCTGCATCGGGTTACTACCATCCTAACCACAAAACACGTTGAACTGATGCTTTCTTCCAGGTAAAAACACAATTCAACTCCGACCAGTTGCTGAATGTCCATTGGGCATAAAGCGAACATACTAAATTCATTAACCCATTGATTATTTAGTCCATCAAGTTTGTACAGGTGGTTTGCTTCTTTTAGTGGTAATAGTACAATATATAGAATAACTTCAAAAACAAAAATTGTACCAACTATTACCAAAATTACCTAAAAGCGAAAAATTAAACACGTGCCTTTCTAGGTTATATCAATCAATAAAATACTCAATAAATATTCAATGTCATGCGAATTAACATTATTAATAAATGGGATGCCTCACCTAGATCATCTTAGGCTTCACAATACAACACGTTAATACAAGTGTTCATGCCATTTTTGGACTTGAACTTTACAAGCAAATAATATTATGAATGTAGGTGCGAACGTAAACTATGTGTTTAGGCATGTACACAGATATGTACATATATTACTGGAGGCACGCGCTAATTATTTCAGGTTGTTGCATATACAGGAAACACCAAAAGTGACTGCTACATCAACCATTGAACATAAAGAAGCAAGAGATGACAAAAGTGATGAAGACATTACAGAGAAGTCGTCGCAGAAGCAGGTTTAACAAGCTTTTAAGATTATTTTATTTACATCAGATTTAGTTTACAAGTCGATAAACAAAGCACCACTTACACAGTTGATTATTATCAATTACCTATTAAAAATTAATAAGATGTATTTCAGCCTTAAGTTTTTAATACTCGTATGTATTCGTACACATATTTCTGTTAATTAGTTTATTAATATATTTTATTATATTTATTGTTTTATATTATTGAATAATATATAAATTATATACTTTTTGCTGGTCCAAATGAGCAGTTTGACTTTATTAAAGATCACAAATTCAAGGATGTACAACAGTGTAGATGTACTATGTTATTTTATTAAGTATTTCTATTTTATGAGGAAATTATGCAAAACACTTCGTTCTTATACTTATAATATTAATATGCTTTCGTTAACAAGCAAATTAGATACTTTTGATATTTATACCAGAAAGTAAAGTACGTATATTTAGACATACAGATTACTTAGAGAGTTGTTTGATCGCTTTTTATTACCATATAATCTAATAATTGCATGTTATTAGGAAGACTAGCTTTTCTTCATAGTATCACTATCAAGGAAATCGAGGATTAACAGAGGAAGTCGTTTCCATGCATTTTTTCTAAATTGATCTTTGATTTATTGGACGCCATAAAATCCTGGACGGTTTATTTATTTTTACAGTTAAACTACACAAATTAACGTTTGCTTGGATGTAAATCTGTTTATACCCGTCTGTTTTAAATGGAAGAAATAAAGGCTGCCTATCTGGGCATTCAGAAATAAATTCACGTCAATGGACTATTAAAAATATATAGAAAAAAAGTATATAAATTAGAAAAGTTTCATTAAAACACTGCGACGACTAGATTTTATTATTTTGGTATTTATGAATTTGAAATATAATAATATTATGATTTACTAATATACTGTATTTATAAAATTTATTACCAAATAATTTTGATGATTTATTTTGCGTCCGAAACTATAAATTACTTTTACTACTACGCTTTCTACGATAGTACAGGAAGAAAGCGAAGTTACCTATATCGTTGTTATGATCAATTTGTCATATCTTACTTATGTATAATTTAAAAGAGTATTCCAAACATGCGGCAAATGCGTACACAAAATATCAAGTATTAACAGGTTTGGATATACCTGCAATTATATGTTTTGGCTGAGGTAAAACTTTTTGATAGAACAGCGTAAAGACAAGGTAGGGCATAGCAGGCACTCTATTGTCCTTTTTAGAGACATATCTTAGATTTCAAAATATATCGGCGCATCCACCAAAGTTATAAAGAAAAATTACCCAATGCCATTTAAAAAGTGCTTTTTGCCGATTATGAAATGGTACTCTTTTATATCTGTATTCAAGAAAGGAAGTGTGTAGTTGAGTAATAATGTGCTGTAAGGAAAACATTCTGACATTTATATTTTAAGCATACGCATCTTATTTATACAAAACAAATAATAATCTGATTTTGGCTAAAATGAGAACATGTAATGAAATGAACGTTTATGTAAGATTAATACCAGACTAAGGAACTATTGGGAGAACTAAATGCTAAATTCTCAGAAGTTTGGGGATCAGTCACTGTCGTTTAGCGCCAATACGATTTGAGAAAACATCTTTCTTGAACTAAAGCATTTTTTTTGTAATTTTTTATATACCTGCCCATTCTACCAGAGATGTTCTCTTTCCGCTGGGCATATCTAGTAAGCGATTATATTTTGTGACAAATTTTGTATGGCAATCAATTGTTTACAAGTTTAGTTATAGTGACAGTTGTCAAATATACCTGATTGTTTGTAAGTTACATTAGTTTATGAAACCGAACAAGCAAAACTAGATGAAATTTGGTAATATTTATGTATGCACTTTATGAGGAGTTGCACCTTGTAGTTTATACAGTGTGTTTGATCAATCTGTTCCTTGTTATAAAGGTAGTGGATGCACTCAGATTCATGTATATTTTATTTGGTATAGTAATAAAACGTTCGGAATATTAAAATTAAAGATAGCCATTACAGAAAATACAGGGGAACGCATTCGGCCGTTAATTAAAGTTCTTGCAAGAGTATGCTTGCCTTTTCTTAGATAAGAATTTTGTATGACCAGTACACTGAGAGAAATAAAATGTTCAGTTAACCAATTTTCTAGTTGACTCGATAGTTTTTGCGGGTTCCCGGTGAGCAATCACTTCAGAATTTTGAATCAGAACGTATGGTTTGTCAAGCTTAAGGTTGCACCGGACAATATTTACGTTGAAACATGCTCACATTTTTTTGATAAGAAATGAAACTATTAATTTAATTGTTATAAAAAGTACACAGTTATATTAAGGAAACAGAATGCCGGGTAAGGCTTTTAAAGATGATCTGTATTATAGTACATCTTAGAAAATTGTTGAATCTTTTGGTGATAATTTTTCTAGTGTGTATCGGGCTCCGCCGCTATATCTTTGGATGAAACTGTAATTTGTAACAACAAGCTTTTGTGAGTATACCATCAGTGTCTGAGGAATATATTATCTTTGCTGTTAGAAGACTTAGGAACAAAATTACAGCTAGTATTGATTAGGTGCCTAGTTTCTCAAGTATGCGACATGAGTTTGTGGAAATGCTGTATACAATGACGAATTTTGTTAGCTTTATATAATTTACATCGGAGATTCTTGATGTGCAGGGATATGTGGACACAATATATGCAGACTTCTTGAAGGTTTTCGATCGAAGAGGTCAGGACATGCTACTGTGCAAATTAAACACTCTGATTTTATAGATCTGTTTTCTTATAATAGATATAAATCAAAATCATTAGTTGATAACTAAGGGGTGCCATAGGGACTGTATTAGCTTGCAGAAGAACTTGGAGTGTTTAGTCAAGTGATGTGCGGTGAACAGATTGAAATGAAATGTATCAAAATGCAAAATTTTTACTTAGACGAAAAACATAAATTTTATTATATAGAACTATGACTATGGGTAAGTTTGCTAGTGTCAATAATTTAGGGGGTAATGTTTGATAGTTAACTGTCATTTTGAAATTACGTACAGCGTTTAGTTTCATCATCTAACAAAAAACTGAGATTAATACTTCAGAACTCGAAGCAGTTCTATGGTAGTACGACTCTGAAGGTTCTTTACTTTGCTCTTGTCAGGAGTAAAATGGAGTATGCCGCTTTGATATGGAATCCTTGTTGTGCAATTTATATTGGAATGGTTAAGAATGTGTTCAAAGAAAGTTTTAAATATATTGGGTTTAGAGAACTTAATTATTATCATGCTAGAGGTTTTCATATAGTACCCTTCCTACTCGAAGCAGTTCCATGGTACTCCATCTCTGAAGCTTCTTTACTTTGCTCTTGTTAGGAGCAAAATGGAATATGCTGCTTTGATTTGAAATCCTTGTTGTGCTATTTATAATGTAATGGTTAAGAATGTGCGTCAAAGTTTTAAATGGTTTGGATTTAGAGTACTTAATTATTATACTTCTAGAGGTTTTCATATGATACCCTTCTTACTAGTTTTAGTTTTCAGTGTCTTAAATTACCGCGAAAAAATGTTGGATTGACTTTTTTGCACGGCATTATCCGCGGTAAAGTTGACTGCCCTTACGTTTTCTGGAAATACATTTTGTAGTTTCCGGAGCATTTTTGCGTAATATTTACTGATATTCCCAAAACAATTTTTTTACTTAAATCGCCAATTATGATCATGTGTAAATCATATAATACTGTAAGTAATATTTGTGACATTTTCCAATGCACTTTGAAGTCATTATTACATACTAGTAATAAAATTAAAACTAAATTGATGTTAAATATCCATTGTAATATATCTATTGTCACCATGTCTTTTCGTTGGTCCTTAAATTGGTTAATACTGTCTGACAAATAAATAAAAAATGTGAACAGCATGAGACTCCAGACATGTTAGGGACGATTATTGCAAAGTACTATTCACTGAAGAGTAATTTATTTAACCAAATTACAAATTTAATTTTTCGAAATTTTACGACCGAAATGTTTTAAACAATGAAATATTCAACGCGTTCATTATTCTTAAGAAGGTATTGATGGTGTCTAAAATTATTCGGTTTTTAAATAATTTATAGAAAATATTCAGAAATAAAACTTATTAACATACCGTTAAATTATTGCCAATTGATTTACCGAGACTACTAATTAAGAAGTGATCCTTGTAGATGCAAACAATTCTTGCCATATTCACATGTTCATGACTCTAGAGACAGGAAATCTATTCGCCTTACCGTTACTTTTTGCCGGCATAGCTGATACTTCTTTATAATAATCTTAGAGGCGCTAAAGGTGAATGTTAATTGCTCGTAAGATATCTAAATGTTTTGCATTATAATTAAAATATCAGTATTTTTATAGCGCCATTATCTTCTTAACATCCACCATGGCGGCGCGCATTAAGTCATGTTCGTGAACTCGCGCCTCGTATTCTTGCACGGCGCATAAGACAACGAAATTCATGCGCAATTTGAATTGAATGAGAAACTATTCCAACGAATATAATCACATATTCTCCCTGATTCAAGCACGTGAATACTACTACGTCGAGATATTGCAAACATTGTCGTTACGTTAGACAATGAATGTATTCTTAAAGATGTATATACAATGGCCAAGCAAGCGACATTAACTGGGCGTATGGTATATGATCACATATTTATGCATTCGTAAAATATACATATACGTTCTTTCATTCTTCGCATGGGTGTCCAACGTTTGGTAATGAAAACGTCGTTGTCTCTGCCGTTCAACAATCGTTCAGATATTTAAACGGTTTCTTTAAAAGTCGAGAGAGTTTGCGGATTGATCATTTGTAAGCAAGCAGACGTACGAGCATCATGTATGCACAATAACAAGGATAAGGGAACAGAATAATTCATGAACCGAAAAGTAGTAAAACAAAAACAGAAAGTACTGAAGAGAATAATTTGAATGTTAAATTTAATTATTGGTTTCGTTCGTGCAGAAAGTTATTGTTAGCCTACTCATATCTGTCTTTACTCAAAACGAATTACCGAAAAAGATACGGGTTATTAAGGGTGTGTTCTTAAATTGGTACAACCAAGAAGAATTTATTATTGCTTGAAATTAATGGGAGTTTTTATTATTGATTTATCGTCTAGTCTTTTTTGATATTTTAACTACTTTTATTTTTATTTTATTATTTATGCCTATCCATTTTTTATTGAATTATATTTGTTAAATTTGGATACTCTACGATTTTACATCATCAGACGAACAAGTCAAGATGTAAATGAACAATATAAATAATAATCTTTATAAAAATGATATGTGAGAACCACACGACATTTTTCTTTTATAAATATCGTATATAAGTTTCGAATAAGTTCAACATACGTTTTTCTAGATTAAGTTTTAAATACTTTTATTATCTTAATAAATATGGGAGAGTAAGTGCTAGTTTCGGTCCAAACTTTGACATTTTTTATACACAAACTATTTAAAATCAAGCTTTAAATATTCATATACTCTCAATAGATCTCTATAGGAAGCATGACTTGGGAGAAAAACAGTTTCATCATAAGAGTAAAAGACCTACTGCCGTGGGCAATTTCGAAAAACTTTTTTTTATCATTTTTCTTCAAATTTCAGTACCGACTGGTCCAAGTTTTACCGCCACCGCCAAAATGGATCTTATTTATAAAAAAAAAAGAATAAAATTTTGTGTAAAGTTAGATTGAAATGTACACTACAAATTACTATGATATTAGTATATTTAATTTTTTTATTATGGTGCCAAAACTAGCTCTGAGAACAGGATTCTTTAACTCAGGTTCCCTCAGAAAAGAAATACTGAACAATCTTCACGTCAGGAATCGTGATCTTAGGAAATAATAAAAAAAAAACAAATTACCCAAATAAAAACAAATTTTTCTTTAATCAAATTAGTTTTTATCAAATTTGAACAATCTGAAATATATATCTATAAATAATTATATATTTTCAAAAAAAAAAACAATAACAAATTAACAACAAAAACCCTACCCTCTTGCTGACAAAGTAGGATAAAAAAACTTGCAATGACCAACACGACAAATTACCTTATAAAACAAAATAATTTAAGCAACAATTCAAATCCCTAAAATAATCACTGAAACTTACACACAATATCTATCAAGAATAAATACTTAAATTAAATTAATTGATAACCTATAATTTTATATATATGACCAACTTAACTCAAACATTCATCAAGAAGAAGTAATCTAATAATGTAATGAAAATAATCTAAATCAATAGATTCTATATAAAATTTCTTTTGAAGCATGTGCAAAACAAAATGAAGAAAACGAGTAAAATTTTTACATATTCAAATTTTTTCTTCTCTTTTTATTATCAGAATGCATTCTTTCTCTTACAACTATATACTCAACTTGTATTTATGGCATTAAAACAAAATCACTAAAACTTGATTAAACCTCAGCTCCAATATCAAATGATTTTTTACAATTTTACATTACTATTCAATTTTCAAAAATATATTTCTTAAACAACATCATTATGCCTATCTATCTCGAATGCTAGGCCTACCGAAGGTCACAATCTCCTTCCCAATAACCCGATCGATATAAAAATTCTTACATCTAAACAACTTTAAATTTCTTATAAACAAACATAAATAATCTTTCGGCATCTTATCCTTTTAATTAACAATCAATAAAATAAATAATAATATACACAGCCTTCCAAAAGATTATTATACCTTCAAAATAATATAATAGAAAATGAGATACCTGTTGATCCAAAATATTCATCACACAGAAATATGAATTTGACAACAATTAATATACATATATATCTTAAATTTTCCATAGATTATGAAAAAACCATAGCAATATGTACATAATAAAAACAATCTACAGAATGTTTAAAATGTATCAGTGGCAGCCAAAAAACAAAAACAAAGCATTAACAAAAATTTTCATTTTTGGAATCGGCTTTTCTACATTATTATGATACAGATATTTTTTGAAACATATTAATGTAAATTAAAATAAAAAATTTAGCTTAGGTTTCCTAAAATTTGATTTAGTGGAAAGCGTCTAAATTTCATTTATAATTTAAAACCTGCCCGCGCTAATTGACCTAGTAAAGTTTGATTATTTATGGCTGTTTTTAACTACATTCTCGGCGAGATGCTCAAGATCTTTGGGAGAGATACCCGCACCCCCTCTACTACTCTAGCGAGCCACGCCTTAGGAGCCAAAACCGACCTTCAGCCACAACCCAAGTTTTACCGCCACGGGCAAAATAACCCTTATTTATAAAATGAAATTTATTACATTCGTGAGTGACTGTATCAATTGGTACACTACAGGTATTGGCACTTACCTCAATCAAATTGAAATTATATCACCTCGCAGCAGCATTAAATCATTAAATTTGATTGTGTTAAATCCGGGAACCTCGCTGGCCAGAGAATGGGTTTTCCTCGGCTTATCAATCTTTCTCCGAATTGTTCTTGCAGTTCCGCCCTCGAAATTCGTATAAAATGTATGGTTATTGTTGATAACCTCGCCCCAACTATCTAAACACCAGTAATTCTTAGTCACGTTTTGACGCATCCAATGCGGATCTTCCGGAGCCCAGTAATTGTTTTTAAAGGTGCACTTATCCGTGTGGACAGCACATTATAAAAAAATGGCGTTATTTCGGATTTGTTCCTCCACCCATTCACAAAGTACCACTCTATTTTGAAAATCTTCGCCGTGTAATTCCTGATGGAGCTCGAGATGATACGAATGGTATTTATATTTTTCCAAAATCCTGTTAACGGTGCTTCTACGATGTTAGTAGCGATAATTTACCTGGCTTGAGGATTCAATTTACTTGTGACAGGTGTATTTACATACGTCTTCTTTTTGTGAGAAACCGCCCCGGTTGCTGATAAAGTTTCTACCGCGGTATCAAATATTTTTATGATGGGATGTGGTTGATTTGGGAACTGTTCGGCACAAAGTCCGCTGCCTGCATGTCATTCCTTCTGTATTCCTCAAAAACTAGAAGCATTTCCACTTCACGGATCAATAGAGAAATGAAATTCGACCGAAGTCTTGACTTTTTCAAACACGAACAAATATGAACGGCAGCCGTGGCTCGCTGGAGTAGTAGTGGGGGATACTGGTATTTCCCCCAGAGATTTTGACCATTTGGTCGAGAATGTTTGATAATAAATGGCCATAAATAACGTCTTTCAAACATCACTGTGTCGATTAGTGCAGGCAGGATATAAATTATAAATGAAATTTAAATGCTTTCCACTAAAGTACAACTTTATGGAAAACTAAACCAAATATTTGATTTGAATTTAGATGAATATGAAAAAATATCTGCACATAATAATGAAAAAAAGTCGATTCCAAAAATGAAAACTTTTGTTATTGTTTTTTTTTTTTGGCTGCCACTAACGTATTTTAAACATATTGCAGATTTTCTTTATTAAGTACGTAGTGTTTCAATTCTTGTTTCTTTATACATAAGCTCCAATTTAGTGGTGGCGGTAAAACTTGGGTCATCCGGTACTTGGGTATTACCTAGAAATTTGTTTAAACTTAGTAGTTGACGAGATATTGATATAATTTGACTTTTTTCTGTAGCAAACTACTACTTCTGGTTTACTGTTTTCACTGAAAGTCTGATCAGATTTCGCGAAGAAGATTAAATTCCTAAATATAAAGTTAGTTATTGATATCTTTTACTGTTTGACCACCATCGTGCTGACACACACACACACACACACACACACAGAGAGAGAGAGAGAGAGAGAGAGAGAGAGAGAGAGAGAGAGAGAGAGAGAGAGAGAGAGAGAGAGAGAGAGAGAGAGAGCGAGAGAGAGAGAGAGAGCGAGAGAGAGAGAGCGAGAGAGAGAGAGAGAGCGAGAGAGAGAGAGAGAGAGAGAGAACGAGAGAGAGAGAGCGAGAGAGCGAGAGAGAGAGAGCGAGAGGGAGAGAGAGAGAGAGAGAGAGAGGGAGGGAGAGAGAGAGAGAGAGAGAGAGAGAGAGAGAGAGAGAGAGAGAGAGAGAGAGGGGGAGAGAGAGAGAGAGAGCGAGAGAGAGAGAGAGGCACATAGAGATACGGACATTTTTTGAAAACCACTGGTATCCGGAAAAAGGGTTTATTATAAATATTTCAACATTGTCAATTTATGTTCTGGAATTGTGTCTGTTGCATAAATAAAGATACTATAATAATTACTAAAATGCTATTATTATTATCAATAATCCACTTAGTTATTATTGTAAATTGTACCCGCTCTAAATGGTTTGATATGTGTGCATAGGAAATCAGTAGAATTTGTATAGGCCAACAAAGTGTATGTTGCTGTAAATAACAAATTAGCAAAATGTGATATCTGTAAAGTGGAAAAAACTACATCAAATATATGCAAAAATGCTAAGAAAGAGTGAGTGGATGAATGTTAGGAATATATCACAAGCAAAGAGAAAGGAAATTATCTATTTTTCTGATTTTATTTATAGCACTAATCAGTAATTGATATTAAAGTACATCTTTGTAACTAACATGCATATCGCAGGCTGTATCTTGAACAAAATATATTCAAATGATAATATTTGTTTTGAAGTTTTTGCATTCTAAAACACTTGTGCTTGCTTTTGTCGTGGAGAATGTGGGTTGAGTGATCCTTTTGACGTAAGTATTTGCAGCAAAAAATAAAATCAATGTACTTCGTCATTGATTTAGCACGACTAAATGTATTCGTCCAAATTAAAAAGGTTTTTTGAACATTTATTTTTATTTAGGATTCACGAGTGTTCTCTAAATATACTGCATAGTCAAATATGTATTATGTATTTCTTTTTAGTTTCCCTACCTATAATATCTTTAAATTTGAAATTAATTAATGAATTCTCAAATTTGAGCTCGTCAATATCTCAAAATCTGAAAAAGCTATTTTCACTATTCATTGGTTCAAGCATTCGACTTGTCACGAAATACTGGAAACATTTAGTGTGATATTTATTTATACAACTGTTGATTTAATTTCTTCACATCTAAGTGAGGAAATTCTCAGAACGAACAGATTTTTGTTCAATCTACCGGTCTGGGGAATTGAGTTATTTTATCGGAAAATGCTCAAATATTAACTTTCAGTGTATTACCATCTTACCACGCTGCTATCCTCACAAAATAATAGTTAATTTTAATATTTCAACTTCAAAGATAAAAAAAAAATTGTCCTATTTAACAGATTCTTAGAATTTTGGAACAGTGACACTCCTTTTAGAAGAAATGTCTATTTTATTCATATGTAAGCAAATATGTGAATATATTTATGTATGTACGTGCTTCTTTGAACTTGCAAAAACATTTTACATACTTAATTTGTAGTTCCAAGAAGCCGATAAGTTATTATGAACGAATTCGGAAAATATAATAAATACATATGAATTGTTTTTATAGTATACTGTTTAGAATTCATTATTGCGTCCATCTATCTGATTAATATAATATATATTAATTATGCCTATCGATCAAAGTATGCTGCTTTTACTTTCTTATGCGTAGTATAAGGAAGTATTGTGATGAATATCTCTCTCTCTCTCGCTTTTGTATAAAAAAAATTTCAAAATTCAGACCGCAAGTACCACTTTTACTCTTATCGAATAGCGATTTTTTGCAAATATGTCGTAAATTATGCATTCTATATATATTTATCAAGAGTACAAAAGTATTTAGTGCTTGATTTGCAATATTTTCTGTATAAATGAAATTTTAAAATTCGGACCGGAAGTAACACTTTTACTCTTAGGGAGTAGCACTTTTTTTCGAATATCTTAGAAAGTATGCATTCTGTAGCGATTTATTAAGAGAATGAAAGTACTTAGAATAGAATTTTGAATAAGTTTTGTGTAAAAAAATTCTTAAAATTGTATAGTTTGAAACGCTCATACGCATAAGAAAGTCGTGCGGTAGCCACACCTATTTTTTTTTTATAATATCTTGCAAAGCATGCATTATATAGACATTTATTAAGAGAATAGAAGTACTTAAAATAGGATTTTGAATAATTTTGGCATAAAAAAATTCTTAAAATTCTTTAATTTGAAACACTCATACGTATAAGAAAGTCGTGTGGTGGTCACACCTCATTTTAAAAAAATGTCTGTGTGTCTGTGTCTGTGTGTGTGTATGTGTGACCACGGTAGCGGTCAAACCGCTGTAGATATCAATTCCAAACTCTGTACTTACGTATATAATCTCCCTCTTGAGATCTGATTAGTTTTTCAGTAAAATCGGTAGACCGGAACTAGCAGTTTACTTCAGTGAAAAAATTGAATTTTGCCAATATTTCGTCAATTACTAAGTTTAAACGAATTTATAAAGAATTCAAATATACTCAAAATTAAATTTGAGAAGAATTTTATTAAAAAAGTTTTTCGAAATTCCTACCGGAAATAGGTCTTTTACTCTTATCGAAAATCAGTTTTTTACGAATATTTCGCAAGTTATGCTTTTTAAACAGGTATGTTACGAGTACAAAAGTATTTATAGCTGGATTTGCAATGTTTATTGTATACATGAAATTTCAAAATTCGGACCGGAAGTATTACTTTTACTCTTAGCGAGTAGCACTTTTTTTCGAATATCTTGCAAAGTATGCATTCTATAAAAAATTATTAAGTGAATAGAAGTACTTAGAACAGGATTTTGAATAATTTTTGTACAAAAAAATTCTGAAAATTTTATAATTTGAAACGCTGATACGTATAAGAAAGTAGTGTGGTGGCAACACCTCATTTTTTTATTCAGTAATGAATAATTTGAAATTAAATTACTAACTTCATATCAGGTATACAGCATAATGCAAATGCACACATAAACACCATGCAAAATATATACTTTACTGAAAAAATTGTTTGTCTTCGTAGACTGTTGAATCGTGATCAAGTCGCTCTGTTTTGTTTCCTGCACACATGTGGCAGTGTTATTAAAAAGTTTTTAAAAGTTTTCTTTGATATTGCGTGTTATTCAAGGTCAAATGTCACACAAATTAACTTTTTGCAAATATCATCATATCATACATTTAGTTATTACTAAAATGTAGCCGTTTTCACGCTTTATTTTAGAGAAATAATTAACAGCCGCACATCCTTTGCCATACCACCATTTTTTGGTTACATAGTTTCCACAGTAGTTTTAAATAAGTTCTGTAGCTCGACCTCGTTCTTGTCCTCTTAATCCACCTTCACATGCACTTCTTCGTTTTCTTTTCTCTCTTCGTGTGTTCTTACTCATCATTTTCTCTTTCTTGCTTCTGTAATATTTGTGTGATGAGATCAAAACGATTACTGTCATTATATTCCTATATTTTCCATGAAGACGATCTACAACGACTGATGTATTCGTATTGTTTGAAAGCCAGACGCCTAAACATGCAAATATCTACGGCAAAAGCAAAGTCACTCTTTAATAGATAAATATTATATAGATATACTAGCTGACCCGGCAAACGTTGTTTTGCCATATAAATTATTTCAAGTGAATATTTTGGTAGTCTAATAAAAATTATGTAACTTATTGTAAATGTGTGGGGATGTGGTATATGACTGAAAGAGGAATTGAACGCTGTGAACGATGACGGCTTATAAAAACAACAAAACACCAAACATTCATTTTTTGAATTCATAGTACTTTTATTATCTTAACTAATAAATTTGTAATTACATCTCTATCACATATAATGACAATTAAAAAAAAAACTTTATCAATCTCTTAGTGCAATGGAGTGTTCGATATTTTTAGTGAGTCCATCTTTAGCCAACACAAACAAACTGGATGGTTTACCCACGCGAGAACATGCTACGTATAATTGTCCGTGTGAAAAACACGGTGTGCCCAAATGTAAGCCACAAACAGATATCGTTTGGCCTTGATGAGAATATACTTAATATCGGAGTTGCACTGAGAAAGTAAAATGATAAGTATAAGCGTCACTGCTACGACCGACGCACAATCAATAATAATGGCCGAAAACGGTTTAGGCCCTAAACTTTAGTGAGTGAGAGAAAGCTTATTGTGTGAGAAAGACAGGAGACCAGCTTCGTTCTCATCCATACTCTGCGCTGTTTACGGGATGAGAAGTGACACCGGTAGACCCCTGGCGGGAATAACTGATCGAGTGGTAACTACTCAATTATCGACCGCCGAGAGTAGAAAATTATTAAAGTACTAATATCGCTATTAAAAAATAGGGGTTGGTGGTAGAAGGGTGAAAATTTCGGGTTGTATGTATTTTTTAATGCCGAATCACAAAAAAATAAAATACAAAATTTTGTCCAAAAAACAAACAAACATTTTTTGGGGTGGACCACCTTTATCACTTAGGGGTACGAAAAATAGTTTACGTCCTATTCTCAGACCTGCTGAATATACACACAAAATTTCAGAAGAATCAGTCAAGCCGTTTCGGAGGAGTTTTGTGACAAACACTGTGACACGAGAATTTTATATATTAGATACATAAATATTGTCATAATTATATTATAATTTTACCAGTCACTACTTATCTAAGTTGAGTCAGGGTGCTTGATGACAATACTTAATATGTTCTGATATGTAATTTGCCTAATTATTTAGCTTTTAGTCATTTATGTGCTAATATAATACTTATTTTTCATTCAACTTTTTTTAACAGAAGTAGTCTTTTTCACATGAATAACCTCAGTCGTTACTAATTTCTGATTATAAGAATTCACGTAGCATTTACCATAAGGAATGCAAATGTTCGTGTAATAAACAAAGATATCGGTTTTCGTATATAGATGAGAGATTTCCCATTTTCTTTTTCAAATGAAATAATTTTTAAAATTTCACTACATTAGAGGCAATATAAAATTGAGTAAGTCAGTTTACCAAAAAATTATCTGAATTATTTGAAATCCTTCTAGGAATGTTGATAGTTGTGTGCAAGTTGAAGCAAATCAATGAATTTAAAAAATGTAGTGAGTTAGTTGAATTTGTTAAAAAGCAATATTAAAGTCACTAAGGATGATGCAGTCTTTATTTTTATTCTGAGTTTACTTGGAGCAGGCACCTCTTAAATATACAATATATAATATGGGTTCTGTGCCCTGCTGCAAAACTTAGCAATGTATTATTTACCGCAATCATTGGGTGTTATGTTAAAAATGTAATATATATACAGGGTTATTCACGCTATACGGCACGGAATATTGTGGCCAAAATACGTGACTTTCAAAAAGTATCACTTTTGGGATATATGGGGGTCTATTATAGTTACTTTTTAAAATTATTTTCATATTATACAGGGTGTTCCAAGAGCCCTAAAAGTATCAAAGTTGTGTTTTTTTAAATGGAACCCCCTGTATATTATTGTATTTTCGGATTCTCCGATCAAAATAAGTGTCTGTTTTAATAAGGTTTACAATACCTAAACCTTAAGGTTTTTTAAATAATTTGAATTTTGCCAAAATCTAACCTAATTTTCATGTTTCAAATACTTAAGAAGTATTTAAGTTATGTAAGCGAAATTTACAGCGAAGTGTAACAATATATCATATTTTATATCCCAATCATAATAAACTTGCCATCTTATACAGGGTGTCCAAAAATTAAAATTAATCAAATAAGAACTTTAAGTGGCTATAACTTGATTAATTTAAATAGAACGCCATATTTTTTAACTTACCAGGAAATGTACTTTTTAATTACCTATCGAATGGTATTAGGGTGTTCTATAGCTAAGTCTTCGCGTTTTTACAGAATACGCCAAAAAATCGTTTTTTGCACCATTTGGTGTTTTTTAAATAAAAGTTCTAATGTATCTAGTTGCCTATGGTATTTAGAAATGTCACATAAATTCATTTAGTCTGTCAGTTTAGTCTGCAAAGTCTGTTTTTGCTATAGTGGTATTATTTTTTGTAATTGTGGAAGTTTAGATCGTTATTATTTGAATATTGTTGTGGTGTTGCTTAGTCAAAATGAAGATTTACCCAAAAGAAGAGCGTATTGATATGATTTTTATCCTAGGAGAATGTCATCAAAATTGTTTATTGGCTTCTCGAGTTTATGCTCAAAGTTTTCCGGAAAGAAATCATCCTAAGCCAGCCGTTTTTGAGAGATTATTAAACCAGTTTCAGGAAAGTGGAAGTGTCAGTTATAAAAAACCCATTACAAGAAAACCTGTCACTGAAGATGAAGAAAATGTTTTTACGGTAGTTGGTTCAGTTATCGAAAATCCCAATGTTAGTCAAAATCAGATATCCGAAAATACTAACATTAGTCAAGCAAGTATTTCAAGAATTCTTAAAAAACACAGATTTCATCCTTATAAAATCCAGCTCTGCCAAGAACTTTATGGAAATGATTTTGACAACCGAACTGAATTTTGCATGTGGGTGTTAGATAAAGTGGCAGAAAATAAAAACTTTTTTGAAAATGTGTTATTTAGTGATGAATGTATTTTTCATAACAATGGTCTCGTGAATAGACACAACTTCCATTATTATTCTGATTCGAATCCGCATGAATACAGAGTCATGAGAAATCAGAATAGGTGGTCCGTTAATGTGTGGGGTGGAATACTGGGCCAATATTTAATTGGACCCTATTTTTTTGAAGGACCTTTAAATGGTATGATGTTTCTCGATTTTCTTTTACACCAACTTCCAGTATTATTAGAAGAAGTCCCTTTAAACATCAGAACAACCATGTGGCTTCAACTGGATGGAGCTCCGCCTCATTATCATCGCGAGGTTCGGCAATTTTTAAACGCCAACTTTCAAAACAGGTGGATTGGAAGAAATGGATTTCAAAATTGGCCCCCCAGATCCCCGGACTTAACTCCACCAGATTTCTTTTTATGGGGATACATAAAAGGAATTGTCTACAATACGCCTCCGACAACACCACACGATATAAAAATACGCATAAGAGACGCTTTTGAAACTGTAACCCCGCAAATGTTGTCCAGAGTTAGCAGTGGTTTTGAAAAAAGAATATGTAAGTGTCTGGAAATGGACGGTCGACATTTCGAACATCTGTTATAAATATTTTGCTTCTGTTTTATGTTATCGTTGATATGTTATTACCATTATTGCTGTTATAGCCTGTTAGATTATAAATAACGTTCCAAGTTTCTGAACATTTGTAACGATATTCGTCATTATTATTCTTATAATTGTAAATTATCTGACATTTCTAAATACCATAGGCAACTAGATACATTAGAACTTTTATTTAAAAAACACCAAATGGTACAAAAAACGATTATTTGGCGTATTCTGTAAAAACGCGAAGACTTAGCTATAGAACACCCTAATACCATTCGATAGGTAATTAAAAAGTACATTTCCTGGTAAGTTAAAAAATATGGCGTTCTATTTAAATTAATCAAGTTATAGCCACTTAAAGTTCTTATTTGATTAGTTTTAATTTTTGGACACCCTGTATAAGATGGCAAGTTTATTATGATTGGGATATAAAATATGATATATTGTTACACTTCGCTGTAAATTTCGCTTACATAACTTAAATACTTCTTAAGTATTTGAAACATGAAAATTAGGTTAGATTTTGGCAAAATTCAAATTATTTAAAAAACCTTAAGGTTTAGGTATTGTAAACCTTATTAAAACAGACACTTATTTTGATCGGAGAATCCGAAAATACAATAATATACAGGGGGTTCCATTTAAAAAAACACAACTTTGATACTTTTAGGGCTTATGGGACACCCTGTATAATATAAAAATAATTTTAAAAAGTAACCATACTAGACCCCCATATATCCCAAAAGTGAAACTTTTTGAAAGTCACGTATTTTGGCCACAATATTCCGTGCCGTATAGCGTGAATAACCCTGTATATATATTTCTAGAGCAAGTTCTCATCATAATTGTTCTTGATAACTAAAAAAGTCATACGACAAATAGGAAGCGAGATATTTGCGAAAAACTGATTTTTGTGACCGTTGACTGCAAATAAACCTTAATAAATATTGGAGAAAAAGATTTTTCCATTTTAAAATTGCAAATTTCTGTTAACATGGATCCCAAGAAAAATTAGAAACTATTAAAGGATTTAAGCATAATAATTTGTAATTCTTGTTAATAATATTATTTAATGCAGATGATTACATTATCAAGGTAAATATGTACTTTAGCGTATGCAAATAAGATTCGGAATGATAATTTCAGGAGGTAAAGATAAAGATTGGCACGGTTTTAAGCTTTGCGTAACATGAATCATATCGTATTCAAGGCCAGCCATAAGTTTGTGCCATTGACTTTAACGTGTATATATATATATTGTATTATATATGTATTTATAAAACAAGTATTTTAGGATCAAAATATGGACCAGTTTATCTTGATCTTATGTAGGTAACATTCATTATACCTAGATATAGTGTGTATGCATTCTTTTCGTAAAGATTAATAAAACGAAATAGATTTAGATATTATTGTTATTGAAATTCCAAAAATACTTTCACTCGTAAACTAAATTTAAGCAAATTAAGATTAATGCGTTTCATTTATAAAATTCTAAAAATCCTTTTAGATATTTTCTTTTAATGTCGGGCATTAAATTTTTATTGGATTTTAAGTAAATTTTATTTTTAACTTTTACAGCTGCGAATAGCAAAAACAAACCGTTTACAGGTTATCTTGAGTTACAAATGCTTTTATACTAACAGTACGCTATAGGGTGAGTCGTCTTCGCGGGGAAGGCAGATTGTGGCTTCATAGGAAAAGATATTTCGATACGATTTTTTTCCTATGATAGGCACTTATTAGGAGCACCTAAAATCATTTTATATTATACAGAGTGTTCCATAACTTGGTGGCTGATCATAGTTACACTTTTGTATCCTCTGTATAATGCCTAGTCAAAAAGTGATAAGATAGTAGGTATAGGCCTTAAATTTGAGGTTTTCGACTTGTCACCATTTTCTGACAATTTCAATGTTTTTATGAAATTGTAGTTCTCGAAAACGACGTATTAGACAATATTTGGTAGCGTTGTTCATAATAAAAGATACTAATACAAACATATTTTATTTTTCTGCAATTACTAATTGAATTTGCAGAAAACTGGATTAAAGTTACGACACATTTTTATCTAAAAGTGAATTATATTGTATATCGGTTCATTTTTTAATCGCTTACTAAATTTTGCACCAAAAACATGTAAGACAAAATTATTTTAAAAGCGATAATTACTGAGCTATTGTCGTTTTGTGATATGGCTTTGTCAACTTTATGTTTTTTTGTTTTAATACGACATTTTTATACTAAAGGAATGTCAAAGAAATTATTTATTAGCCAAAAGAGTTATCCGGCAGCGTTATCCTGACATAAGAAGTCCCAGAATAGATGTCTTTAGAAGAGCAATGGCTACTTTCATTACTACTAGTAGTATTGCTAAATCAAAACAAACGAAACCTAAATATGTGGTAAATGATAAAAATCAGTTAAGAATTCAGGGCAACAACAGAAAATCCACATGTTACCCATGTAATAAGTCGTTTGCTGGATATTAGCCAAACCATCGTTGCATCATTTTAATGCTAGAAAAGTTTCCTGCCAAATATATAAGAACTCAACCCAAGCAGCATCAAAGTGACGGGAACTGAGACTGGAACTTGGACTCGGTAACTGTTACGTAACTGCTACTAAATGTTTGACTTAGCAGTAAGATTTACTCCAATTCAGACCTTATTAGTAGCAATCACGTAACTGTTACTAGTACTACTACTAGTAACAGTTACGTGACTGCTACATAGAGGACCTACGTCCTCTATGGTCCCATAACTTCTTGGTAGCTCTTAACGTATTTGGAACCACACGGCTACTAAATAAGATTACTTTAAAGTTGTTGGAACTTTAAAGTAGAAAACGATAGTGGCCATAATCATCTCGTATTACTGAAGTGTGACTTACTGACTACTGTTACTAGTAGTAGGTCCTCTATGGTCCCATAACTTCTTGGTAGCTCTTAACGTATTTGGAACCACACGGCTACTAAATAAGATTACTTTAAAGTTGTTGGAACTTTAAAGTAGAAAACGATAGTGGCCACAATCATCTCGTATTACTGAAGTGTGACTTTAAAGTTAGCACTCCTTGAAAGTTACGCTCAAAGTTTTTGCTACGTTATCGGAACATGTATTAATTACTTCAAAGTTACGGAACTGTGTAGTAATATCGTAGTAATGTCGAAGTAATGTAGTAATTTCGGCGTTTTTGATACTCGGAGATGTTACTTACAGGTAATTTTCACTTTCCGTACAAATTCAGAGCGACTACATAGTTGCAGTTACTTTAAAAAAATTACTACAAGGTAAGTTTTACTTCATCGATTTTAACAACAAAGGCACCCACCAATAAATATCGCTCGTGTCTGTGAAATGAAACTGCATTCGAATTCATGGTGTCTGAAAACAAAATTCGTCGCAACAGAAAGCCTATAGACATTCGTCGACATTTTATCGAACACTGAGGCTTCACCTGAACGCTCTTAGTTGTAATGGCGACATTTCCGTTCATTATGGCCACAGGAAAAATATAACTATTGCAAAAGCATCAGTGTCATCAGTTCAAACGACTAACAGTGGACAAGCCTGCCAAGCAGTACCAGAAGTAAGTGGATGTGAAGTCGGAAATAATAACTATAACGAAGATGATGTGAAATTTGTTGAAAATTGTAAAGATGAAATCGACAATTATTATGGCTTTGATCAGTTATTTGTCCCAAAATATGACGTTGATGATGACTGTAAAGACGAAATAATAGCATTTTCGTCAAAAATTTAATTCTTGCAACAGCTTAGAGAATGGTGTTTATTGCATAGAGTAACCGAAAGTTCAATAAATGATCTACTGCATATGTTAAGGCCGATTAATTGTTTTTCGATTTATAAGGCATCTTTAAAGTTGTTAGTATTCGATATTTTTAAGATGTACGAATAATGTACCCAACTCTCCTCTGGAGCACTGGCGGAATTGCATCTTAAAGTCTGAATACGTGAATGATTTAAGTTGTGCGGTCAGTACAATACTTTGTCGTTCTCCCATTCCCCATTCTTCTCTTTCGTAGCCAGAACTTTGAAAAAATCTATTTTTACAATAATTCACTACCACTAACCGCAATCATATGTCTTAATTTTAGGTTAAGTTCCACGTGGAACTTTGATGTGGCACCGGGAACCTTACAGTAGTGTGCTACTTCACAGTAGTCTTAACGAACCTGCACAACTTTAAAGTTACAGCGGCGTGGACCGATTGGTCCCATGTACTACTTTGTAACTTTAAAGGAAATATTTGTAGTGGCTGCTACGACACGGTTACTTTTGTTAAGTAGTATGTACTTTAAAGACGCATTTTTCAGTAATTACTACTTGTAAGTTCTCTTGCGCAAAATTCGCCATATTTATCGAGCAGAATTGCGACGCCATTGCTGTTCATGAACGTTGAATGACGTCATAATACTGATTAAAAATTAATTTTTCTTGGGAGCTGTACTAAAAGTACCAAATCAATATATTTATTGGTTTAGAATGTTCAGGAATAATTTAAAAACAGATACACATGCGTAGATGGACAATTTCGAAATTGAACAGTATATTTAAAAAAAAAATAAGTAAACGTATATTTTAAGGGCGCGTTGTCATTTTTCTAAGTACCATCATCTTATTTGTCAGAAAACTTATATTCGCATATAACTTTAATACCAAAGAAATCCCTTAAAATGATCAACGTGTGTTTAATATTTCTAATTATTGTGTGTTACTACTCATACCATCAACGTGTAGTATTACATTCTACCTTCAGTTTACAAGCCAGCTTCGACAACGGAATGAGATGAGAATATAGTTGAAACTTTGCTGAAGGTGTGCGACAGACAGCGACTGAGAGTGTCAGAAACCTAAGAAGTTCCATTACAGTTGCTGTCACCACCCTGCTACGTCGCCGTTACGTAGCCGCAACGTCCGGGAAACGTTGCGGAAGCAGTTCCAGGGTCGTCGCTGGAACGTAGCTACTGCCGAATAATTATTCCCCATTTTGGTCCCAGGCACGTAATAGGACCGTTGTCACCACGTTCCGACGACTGGTGGCGAAAACTTTAAAGTTCTTGTGATGGTCGCCGTTATGTTCCTACGACTAAAAATGTTGCTTGGAAACGCCTTATTAATGTCGATTTATCATTTCGGAAGCATGTCTAAAAATGTTTAAAAGTGACTATGAACACTTTTAAACTTTACCCTTTTTCGTTTTCATATTTATTGTTATTTTATAATTTCTGTTCCACTAAGTATTCATCCACTGACGTAACAGTTCCTGTTTCTGCACTTACTAAAATCATGTTATTAATTCGTTTGGCTTTAAAAGGTTCAAAATACAATAAAGTAGTCTTTTTACAATTCAACTTTAATCCATTCCAGAAGCAGACTTACCTACGCAACAGCTCCGACAGATTGTTTGAAGATACCATAATGGACGTAGCATCAGCATACTGCAGTACGTTATTAACTGGATGGCTGAGGGCAAGGTCATTCATGTAGAGTAAAAGCGGTCCCAGCATAGAATCCTGTGGGATACCCTGTTTTATCCTCACTGGATCCGACAAGAACTCCTTTCCCATACCATTTGTCTTCCCTGAAGATACGATTTTATCCATTATAGCGGCGGGCCCCGAATTACATACAAGAATAATTTAACCAGTAAGATCCCTTGATGCATCCTATCAAATGCCTGGGATAGGTCAAAACAGATAGCTGTAACTTTATATTCATTGTCTATTGATTAATAAATGTGTTATTTATAAATATTTAAAGTTGAATAAATAGCATCATTTGGTCGATTTTGGCTAGGTATCAATGATGATTTGAGATATCTCTGTAATCAACTACTACCCTTTGGAATAACTTACTAAAAACCGAAAGTAAAGATACTGGTGTATAGTTGTTAATATCATGCCTACCTCCCATTATGTAGACAGGAATAACTTTCGTCGTTTTCAACGTCTCAGCAAACGCACTCTCTACGAACGACTGGTTAATCAATAAGGCCAATGGATGCGCTATTTCCTTGAAGGCATGCTTCAAGATATTGCATGACACATTATCAAGACCAGAGGATGACTTTCCCGATGAGGCCATTGTAAAATCAGACAGTTTTTGTCGTATACGTACATTTTGTTTTGTTTTTCTTTTATTCTGAATTTTGCCTCAAGCTGCAATAAAGCTTTAATATTATTATTATTATTAATGGCTAGGCAGTGAAGTGTGGTGATACTAGAAACCCCTTTGCTCTGTGATCGACAGCTTCCATTAGCTTATTTTAATAAAATTCTCCGCCTCCTGCGCAGCGTAGAGATGAAGTAACAAGGCTATTAAATACTTTCTACACTCAGTGTATACACACCAGATGGCTTCAGTAGTCTTGACTAAGGTAGACTTCTAAGTTTTACTTTTAAGATTGTAGGAATGTAAGACATGACCGGCCTGCACTACAGTAAGAAAAAGAATTACATTCTAACAAACAAATAAATGTTACATATATTTATTATGTAGAAGTCAATACGTTATTGAAAGAAATTCAAATGTTTCCCAACCCTACAAATTCACTCAGATGACCAACTGAAAGCCAATAATATATCTTTGCTTATATTTGTTAATAGTTTAACTAAAATTATTTAATAAAATACAAAATGGTGCGTTTCCATATTGGCAAATAAATTTCGATTTGAATCTAAGATTTTCGTATCATACGATTTACGGTAGTTTTTTCTACTTCTTTTTTCATTCTTTCAATTTAATTATCTTGCTCTCTTGTGCATTTATACTACTTTTTACTTTCTTATACGTAGTATAAGGAAGTATTGTGATGATGAAAATTTTCGACCTCGAGATTTTTGCACATGTACACGTTTTTAAGTCCCCTGATACCGAAAAAGTGGTTTTTAAAAAATGTCTGTGTGTCTGTGTGTCTGTGTGTCTGTGTGTCTGTGTGTCTGTCTGTGTGTGTGTGTGTGTGTGACCACGATAGCGGTCAAACCGCTGGACATATCAATTCCAAATTTTGTATTTACGAATATAATCTCCCTCTTGAGAACTGATTAGATTTTGAGCAAAATCGGCAGACCGGAAGTAGTAGTTTACTTCAGTGAAAAAATCGAAATTTGCAAATATTTCGTCAATTACTAAGTTTAGACTAATTTATAAAGAATTTATAAGTATTTAGAACTTAATTTCCAATATCTTTTATATAAAAAAATGTCAAAATTCGGACCGGAAGTATTACTTTTAGTCTTAACGAATAACAATTTTTTGCAAATATGTCGTAAATTATGCATTCTATATACATTTATGAAGAGTACAAAAGTATTTAGAGTTGGATTTGGAATATTTTTTGTATAAATGAAATTTCAAAATTCGGACCGGAAGTAACACTTTCATACGTATAAGAAAGTCGTGTGGTGGCCACACCTCATTTTTTTTAATACTTATTATGTTCGTGTAATTCAGGCGTAAAATGGGAATTGATCCAGATTTTTATGAGATACAGGTGTCAAGCTAAAGGCAAAATTAGTGTATTTAACTCCAACATTTTCAAACAAGCTTTTATGAACTCATAAATGTAGAAAACTTGATTGAGGTCGTAACTTTCGAACTGACAATAGATTAATTTTGCTGTTTGAGCACGATTAATATTTTTTTACAATCTCGTCCTGTTTTTTTTGGCGTTATATTTTTTCTTTACATGAGCTATTTTGTTTGCTATTAGTTTGCATAAAAATGCATAAGTGGCATATAATATTTACTGCTGCTTAAATAGTGTATAATACGCAATATTTATAAAATGATAGTCTTTCAATCAATTTCAATTTGAGGAACATATTATCATTTCTGTATAAAATAGATACGGTTTTATAATTAATATAAAATATATCTTAATAAATAAAGAGAGCTTATTTAATAGACAATTTGAATTTACTAAAAGCTATATGAATTAATTAATTGTTTAACTGAATATTCATTGAAAACAAGACTATTAGAAGACATTTCAATTACTTAGAAGCAGGAATATTCAAACGATAATAATTTAGATAAAGATGTAAAACTACAAGTGCAAAAACATGTCAGACGACCTTGCAATTTAAGAAGCACAATCTTGAAAAGTAAAATACTTACGTACACATAACGAGTGTCGTAATAGGAATTGTCGCACTCGAAGGAGATACAGTTGTCACTCAAACAGATCTAAGAGCACGGAGTACGCCAGACTAAGTTCTTGCAACAAACTCGTAACAAAAAAGGCTGGCGCCGATTGTGCAATATTTATATGCACTTATTCGAACCATTTGCGACCTCCCTATATCCCCAAGGCTATTTAAGTTACATAACTGTTTTTATTTCGTAGGAGTTAAAATTACCAATAAAAAGGAGTATTCCTAATTTTATTTGTCAAGGTGCAATAGTTTCCAAGATACAAAGATCCAAAGATCACCATTTGGGACACTGAATGACTCACTCATAGATCATCATAAATCTAGGGTACTTCCCATTAAGCTAGAGCTTTGAAATTTTGTACATAGTCTAAAATGCTGGTTACGAGAAAATTAGTAAAAATGCAATTAGTGTCATAATCATCCTTATCTGTATTACCTACTACGCGGCAATGATGAGATACGCAACGTAAGGAAAAGTGGAGGCGCGAGGGCAAAACTCAGCTGTGAGCTGCCTTGTGATGAGAGCGGCCTAGCGGGAAGGGAGATTAACATCTATGGTGTATCATGTCGCGCCTACACACTCAAGCAACCCAAAGGAAACATAAGTGCGTAGTAAAATATAAAAAGTATGCCTACTTGCCTACACGTTACTTACATCGTCCTGATAAGCACAGAAAATCATGCATAAATTCATAATTAAAGGTATGAATATTATTAAAACCTCTGAAAACTTGCCAAGTTTTATATGGAGGTTTATCAATTTACACAAAATCCTCTATGGTTATCAAGACAATGCAAGTAACGTTTAGGCAAGTAGTTGGCATAATTTCTATATTTCACTTATCTTTTTACATGTATGTTACCTCCTTCTAAATATTACATCATTACAAATTTGTGAGAACGATTAAAATTTTCAACAGTGTGGTAATAATAATATATTTATTTTTAGCATCAGAAAGAATTGATATTACCGTACATAAAGACAATTAATACACAGTGATCAGTATTATATTATAATTGCAGAATATCAAAGCAAATATAAATCAGTTGTAGACAATCTAAGCCGTGAAAATTTCAAGTCCAATTTATTGGCATTAATAATGGAATGATGCTGTAGTGCTTTTTAAACAATATTTGTCCAAACAACAAATGAATTACTGGTTCTTGAAATTCTTTATTTGCCAAAATTATCTTTTGCCGATTGGATTAAGGCGTCTATATTATGTTTTGCAATGTTAACTATAAATGATGCACAAGCTCTTTCTTTTGCTAAACCGGAAGTAGTATATACTTTTGTGAAAAAATGTTAACCAATACCTCGTTAACTACTAAGTTTAGATAAATTTCTAAAGAATAGAGTCAAAAGTGAATTTGAGAAAAACTTTATAAAAAAGGTTTAGGAAATTCCTACAGGAAGTAGCTTTTATTCTTATCTAATAGATATTTTTTGCAAATAACTTGCAAATTGTGCATTCTATAGAGATTTATAAAGACTATACAAGTTTTTTTTGATTATGTCATGTATTTATTCATATACAGTGAAATTCCCCTTCGCGGACGCCCCTCTTACATGGACACCTTCCTTGGACGGACAGTTTCTTATGGTTCCGACCGACTCTCATATAATTTGCATTGGGTTAACTCCCTCTTGGACGGACGGACATTCTCTTGATCGGACGCGGACACAAGAAAATGTTCTCATAAACGGATAAAAAACAAAATAATGCCAGAGTGGTTGCAAGACCTAGATTGGAAAATGGCAAAATAAAAAAGAAGCATTTTGTTGTTTTTAGACAATGCGACCTCATCCAAAAGACGTTCGATTAAAAAATATAAATCTTGCTTCTGATCCCAAATTGTACATCAGCTTATCAACCACCAGATCAGGAGATTATAAAAATCTTCAGAACTTATTACCGAAGTATAGAACTAAACCACCTGCTGGTAAATACTGAGACTGCTGGTACAGCTTTTGAGTTAATTAAGAAAATTACGCCACTGAAGAATACATTTTACTTCGCAAAACCGCTTGGAACCAAGTAACCAAGGAATCAGTTAAAAACTGCTTTCGTAAAGAAGGATTTAAGCATGAAAATATGCAAAGTGAATACCAGTTAGCTGAGGTAGTTACATCTGATCCAGAAGATGACTTACCACTTAACGTACTTGCAGATATCCTCAACAATAATAATTTGTTGGAATTGATTGATAATGAAAACCTTAATAATTTCTTGAAGCTAGTGAGAAATGTGTATCTTGAAGATCCGAAACAGAACTGGAAATTAAAAATAATAAAACTTTCCGAAGATTCTGATGTCGATGAGGTTCCAGTACCAACAGACGCTATCCCATGGTGACGCTATTACCCTAATCAATCAGCTTAAACGTTTTGCCGAAGATCACTGAGGTACAGAGTCGTTGGAGTTCTTTACAAATTACAAATTACTGGATGCCATTTTAAAGAAAAAGTGGAGACAAACAACAATATATGAATTTTTGCGCCAATAAAGTAACATTTCATTTTATGTATTACTACATGCTATTATATTTTGTAAAGTAACAAATCCTTATTTTTTCCTTCAGTTTTAAGTTTTGTGTTTATTTTAAAAACATTTACATACATATACGTTTTAAATTCAGAATTTCCAATTACAGTTTTCATTAAAAAATATATTTTTTCTCGTATTTCTCTATGGCGGACACCCCTCTTGAACATATTTAGTTTATGAATTAATTTTAAGATATTCTCTTGCTGTTTCGTAAATTGTCATTGTTTATTTTAGTTGTGCTTTTCCCCATACATTTATCCAGTAATTCATGTGCGATATAAAAACAGCTATATCAACGTATTTTTGCATGTTTTCAGGCATTATGGCTCTTATTTTTCTCAATGCCAGCTATTTTTTTTCGAATTTTTCGTTGCTAGGTTGCTTACCTTATTTTAATTTCTTCTGTATTTTTATTTAGTATAATTATTTTATTTGGTCTATTTGCTTTGATGACCTGGGTGTTTACGTTTGTGTCTAATTTAAAAGTATTATTTATTTTGTTCGAAAATATACATTCTGTTTTATGTTCGTTGATGGTCAGGAGGTTGTTGTAACACCAGACTGCGATTGTGCCAAGATTGCCATTGTTGACGCATCTTTGTAGATCTTGCCCCAGAAAACCACACAGGTATCATCGACATATGAGTGTATGTCTCCTTAAATGTTGTTTATGTACAATATATACGAATTAGATGGGAGATTTTCTACTTGTGGTATTTATATTAAATTCTCCCAGTAATTTGTGTTTCTTTCTCTTGGTTAGTAGATTGTTTGCAGTATTTTTTCTTAAGTTCGGGATCGTACGTCTGGTTTTTTATATACTAGGGTTAGAAAAATTCTCTTAGTGTTTAGCAATATGGTTGTTATTTTTATTTCATGTATACTTTTTATTTAAGAAAATTTATTTTTGATGCTTCCTATGTTTTGCATGTATGCGTGTAAATCCTTATTTCTATGTTGTTTTTTTAATTCAGCTGTAATGGATACGCATTAGCTTTTAGGTATTTTTCTGACTATTTTCTGTTTTCCTCACATATACATTTTCGTCACGTGCACATAAAAATGCTAGTTTATTTGTTTTTTTTTAGTATTCTGGCATTGCGAAATATAGTATTTTTCATGGTTGTCAGTTGGTCATTAATGTAAATTGGACTATTATTTCTCATTTCTAGTTGGCAGTCATAGACTGTAATCTAAATGGGGGGCGCGAGTATATCGAGCAAAAATGAGGAAAAATAATATTACAAAATTTATTTAATTTACTGAAAAACAGCAATAAAATACATTCTGATATAACAAAAAATAAAATGCACGTTTACACTGATATAATACACTTATAAATTTAATAGGATTATATCAGTATTGTACGTAGCACACAATGTATTTAATAATTAACTTATCAATATTAAATTAAAACAAGATTAATAATTAGATTAAAAAGAATGTTTAATATTAGAAATTGATACTCTAAGCTCTTTTTCTATATTTAGCTGAGATCTATATTTTGCCTTCAAAGTAGCAGTAATAGTATACGAAATGCTCTTGTTTTGAGTGCAGAGTACTCATCATCTAACCCTGCTCAAAATTCAAAGAGTGATTTATTACTAAATTGTCTTTTGATGTTGACACTTGCCGTGAAGCCTATAAAGATTCTTCTTCGGCAGTTGAAAGACCTTCGGGAGTATTTTGAAATGGGTCTCTAACCCACTCGTAGCTTCGTATCAAGTTGAAGTCAGCAACACGTCTTTACAAAGTGCAGAAAAGATTCTTGATTCTAGGGGCTTCATTTTTATATAATTTACTACGGTTACCACAGTCGTTAGCACAATATTCAGACCAAAACTCATTTCTTTGGAAGCTTTTCTGTGGATCATGCAATATGCCCAGATACACTGTGAAGATTTTTGTTTCACAAGTGCTTGTACACTTTGGAATCAATGTCGTATGAGCACCATCGGTGCATATTCCTACTCAGCTGTTGTACTCTATATTTACGATGTTTAGAAAATCATTTGAGATGGCAAACAATGGAAGTGCTGTTGCTTTGAGTGCTATTGGTTTGCAGAATAATAGGTCTTCTACTGCTTACATACCATCACAAAATTGAACATAGGCTATTAAACGAGTATTTTTATTGCTATGCATTTATTTATTTTGAATATTGATAAGTAGAATTGATATGATAATTGACGAAAAAATGAGAAAATTTTGTATGCTTATGTTTTATTGCAATAGATTTAAGTACAAAACTAATTTCTGCCTGAGCTGATATAATTTCTTCATGATTTTGTTTACAATGTCTTTTTCTTGGTTGCCTTGATTATCTAATGATTGATTTTTCACCACGAGGGGTCCTCCGCGGTGACTAGCACAGAGACATATGGACCAGGGAAAGGTGGGACAATAAAAACTTGTGAGTAGTATTGCAATTTTTTCCTTGTCTTGATTATAATTATTTTCGGTTTATGGTGTATGTTTATTTTATGCTTTTACGAGTTTAATATCAATCCCAAAAAGTAACGAAAAATACGCGCAAGAACACGACAGCTTAATGGTGAGAAAAGAGGTATATATCTTACCATCTTGATCTTGTCTTATTCGCTGTCTCTTGGGTTGTTTGTCACTTTTACACAAGTTTACTTTTATATTAAAGTACTTTGTTTTTCGGACTATCCGGAGATATCAGATTTAATAGATGTCACAGTTCTTCACTCGATATATTGATGAACTTAACAGATGCTGTTTACACACGTATTACATGTATTTAAAGAATAATTTTGAATAATTTTGGTGTAAAAGCAATTTTAAAATTGGACCGGAAGTAACACATGTGTATCAAAATTATTTATAATTGACTGTAAAACTTTATATAAAAAATGTGTAATGTTCACTGTTCATTTTTTTCTTATTGGAAATAAGGGTATTAGGTATTATTATTATTAAGTAATATATTTTTAGTAAAAAATATTCATTTTTTAAGATCGCTTTTATATAATGATATCATATCAAATACAAACGAACATTACATGTATACACGAAACGAATTGGATTACTTCCTCATGACATGTATAACCATAAATTTTTCCTTTTGACGACCGCCACTGCTACCGATGCAGCAGTCTAATTCGACAGGATCGTCTAAACCGATCGCATAATCGAATCATCATAAAATGACTCACTTATCGTTTGATCCTTCAAGCCTGACACCCCTGTACGCAGTTTACCACTCTAGACAAATCATGAACACGTCCGTAGGGATGTAAATAACATGACAACATACAAATAAAACGTCATTTATTACCGGAGTACTCGCTCCAGTGGTAGCAAGCTCCGCACGTGCCTCTTATTATTCAACCAATAACGGTAATGTTTTCAATGAGGGAATTTGCAGATGCGTTTGTCGAGAAGGAAATTTGTAATGTTGTATTAAGTTCGAAATGGATTTTCTTAATGTAATATTGTTTGCAACATGTTTAAACCAAGATATAGACGGAAAGGAAAAGGAATGTGAGCAATATAGAATTTGACATTCTCAGAAAAGTAAGCGATGTTAACAGATTTATAACCGGGCATTGAAATCACAGTTTTGAGTAAACAAAATAACTTTATTTCTACAGGATCCTAAATTTTCAAATATACCGGGTGTCCTAGTGATGCGAGAAAGCTAATTATTGGTATCTAATAAAGTAGATTGCGTAATATTTTGATATTACTAATAACTGATGGTAAAGCACCAAACAAACCTGTATTTCTGACGTGAGTCTTTAATATTGAAGTTGATTAAGGACAACTGCGTACCAAACATTAATTTTTGAGGTTGTAGAGGAATTTTAACATAAAAATTATTGGGCTTTGTATTAATTCACGTCTTCATATTTTGTAAGCTAACAAATCCACTAATACCAAGTTATGCGATCTTCTATTAAAATTTGATTAGAAGTACCAACTGTCATTCATTAGTTTGTTGTGTAAGAGATCGTGTTGCAGTTATTGGTGCATTTGTCCGTCAATCTGTCTGGACTTTTGGTCACCCACTAACAATTCATTTGATCATATTCTAAAAAATATTATGATCAAAAACTGGGATAATAAATATATTTCAAAATTCTTTTAAACAATCTTAAATCAATTAGGTTATGGACAAAGAAATGCTTGTCCTAAATGTCTATGATTTATATGACATTTTTAAATGACTAATTTTGTTTTTCAATAAATGTCAATGCCAATATCAAAATTGTATTTTTCAATTTTAAAATGATATTCAATAAACTTTAAGAAGCATTCATGGTTGAATATCATTTTCGAAATGATCAACATACCGAACGACAGTGGAAATAACCCCCTTTTTTTTCCCCAGGCCTGTCTGACTAACGTCTCTAGTTTGCACCACTGTGTTATCTATATTATCCACTCCAGCAATGCTGTGTCCTGTACAAGTCTGTACAGGTCTCTTGAGCATCTCTTGACCTACATTCGGTTACCCAAAGATGCGTTGCCTCCTGTGATCCAGTGCCTCCGAGTTTACCAGGATATGCCCGACTGTTTCTGGTTCCTTATTGCAGAGTCTACAACTAAGGTCTCTATCATAGAGGCCTATCCGGTTAAGATGCACTTTTACAGGTGTATGACCAGTCAAAAGAGCCATTGTTGTTCGCAGCCGTTCCCTGCTCATGTGTAGTAGTTCTGCAGCTCTTTTGTTGCATGGTTGGCCAATAAATTCCTTTCCATGATTTTGTCCTGGAATTGTTGCCCAATGATGCTTGTGTTTTTTATAAACCCAGACTTTAATGTGGCTTCGGGTCATACTTTTGGGTATCCCCAGAGCCGGTTCTGGGCCAATGAATGCTGCTTCGACCCTCTCCTAGCGAGTTCATAAGCTTTTTCATTGCCCTCAATGCCTTTATGCCCTGGCACCCAGATCAGTTTCACCTTATTCCGGATTGCCAGCAGTTTTAGTTCTTCGAGGCATTTCCAGACCAACCTTGGCGACACCTCTTGGCTTGATATCGCCTTTAGTGCCGCTTGACTGTCAGATAACCCTTTATTTCCACTGATATTTCTATTTCTACCTCATGCTTTATGATAATATAACACACATGCCAAGTTGGCCTGATTATTGGGATTTATATTTATAAGAATAGAAACGATGTCGTTAATATTGATAACTGACCTCTTCCATATTCGGTTCTCTTTGACTTATGCTAGCATTGATATTATATCTCTTCATTTTAAGACTATTTTATGTCAGTTACTGTTGATCAAAATTAAGGCTGCGTAACGTCATTAATTGTGAACAACGCCACACAGGGATGAACAGTAGTTAGGTGAGGATTATAATAGTAAGTATTTTAATTCACCTTACTTTGTAACAAGTACAAGTGCTTTTAGCTCGAGAAATTACACAGTTGAAATTCCGCTGATGATGAAAACATAGTTGTCGAAATACTCAATGTTCATATTACATATTTTGGTGGTAAGTGTTTACTTGAGAAATAATATTTTATTTTAAGAGCAATAGAGCCTTGTTAAGTGAAATTCCTAACCAAGCCACTTTCTTGTATCTGGTGTAATAAATGTATTCGTTGATCTTCATTTCTGTTTCTTCTTATTTGGACGTAAAAAGTAATAGTTTATAAATGTCTACGACTTCGCTGTTTGTCACTGTCAGAACATAAATAACGAAAGGGTAGTGTCGGTTAGGGAATAAGAAAATATACATATCACTTCACCGTGGACACACGATACCCTTGTAAGAGCACGATGAGGGAGGTTAACACATCACAAGAGGGACGAAATTAATGTAGTTATTAATCAAAAGGAGGAATGCAACGGGTACAGGATTCTCTAGTGAATTTGTAAATTGTTTTTCTGATTAAGGATGCATATTAGGATTACTTATTGGAATTAATATAGAATCTAGTGTACGTTAAGAGTTTTAAAGAATCTTGATTCGAGTGTAAATTGAAAATGATTTCCTAAGATTGCCAAGGAACATATTATGCGTTCATCTAGCTTTCTAACGACTTTTACTTCAATACAGTAATAATAACCAGTTACGAAAGTATTTTTGTGTACCTATACAAGAATTAAATAATAATTAATTTTGGCAATTACTAGTATTTAATCCGTTCATAGTTGTTGAATTTAAATATCATAAGTTGTATCTATATTTATAAAAAGAAGTGTTTCTGTGCGTGCTTGCGTGTGTGCGATGTCCAGAGGAACCTATCGCACTTACAGAGGTGAAATTTGGCACACATGTCGTCGTAATGATGAGTCAATGCTCTTTAAAGCCCGAATTTTAAAATTTAATCTAGAAAATTTTATGTTTTATGTTTTGTGTTATTTTGGGTAGTCCTCAGTCAATTTCAGTTCGCGATGACACTTGCCGGGAGACGACACAATTGACGGATAGAAGAGCGTCTAAAGTCTACGCGAAATGCCGGCATCCAATATGGAGGTTGTTTGGCACAGCTGACACAAGTCCACGTTAGGTTGACCTCAATGTTACAAATAAGGGAAATGTTGAAGGATTGAAGATCTATCTGACATGAATATATTGAAGACGGACATTTATAATAATCGCGAGATGTGTTACCTTTTAGATATGTATTATTCTTATTGTCTGTTGTCATATGAATAAATTTCTATCATCTTTCTTTCTATAGCATTATAAATTGTCAGTAAAAGTAAAATGTATTATCATATAAATATATGAATAATGAGGGCGAGTTTTCTACATTCATTAGATGTGTCCGAAACTGTCCAAAAAAGGTATTAAATATAATTCTCATAAATATTTATGCTATTTCATTTAATAAATAAATCTGTTATCAAAGAAAACACTTAAATGCTACGACATAGTATTTAGCATCGACCACTTAGAAACAGCAGGATTCTCGATTGCATTTCGATTAAAAATTTGAAAATTTAGCAATTTACAAAAAATCTTCTAAGAAAGCTTCCTGTCGAATTTAGTAGAAAATATGCGATAATTTTATGCATCGTTAGCTGTTAGATTATATAGATTTTGTTCCAATTTTTGTACGAAGTAATAAAAGGTTTGGTTCAACAAAAATCGCAAAGCAGCAAGCCGCAATTTGATTTGTTAAGAGAAATCACATATTGCCGTGAACTCGCATAATTTGTAAAATAAGAATAGTTTTAGAGATTGATTTAAGAATTAGTTTAAGCTTAGAAATAAAAATAAAAACAACAAAAAGTCCTATTTAAATATTATTGAGTAAAACGATGCAACAAAACTTACATGAAGGTATACAAAGTTGCATACTTATAGTCAAATTTTTATTATAACAGTAAATGATGAAATATGCAAGAGAAAATTTATTAAATAAATATATAAACAAAAGATGTAGAATAAAAATTTATTAAATAAAGAAATATATAAAATAAAGACAAAATAAATATAAGTAATATATTTCTTTTGTAGAAAAGATACACAAAAAGTATGGTTTACATATCAAAAGAAGGAACCTAATTTTACACAATGTGTAAATATTGCTTTAAACATTCTAAATAATGGACCGCTGTTTAAGTCAAAAAGAGAAATGAAGGCAAATAATAGAGAAAGAGTTATGTTAATGGATGGAACAATTAAGAGAATGAGTCATGTGAAAGCAATAGAATTATATGAAAAAAATGAGATAAGATATGCAAGAAATATAAATGAGTAAATTATTGTAATTTATATGCACAAAGCAATAAAGTGTTATGAAAATGTTTATGAAATAAATAGTATTAAAGAATAAAATTTACCTTAGCTTATTACTAGATTAATAAAAAAGGATATAAAAATATGTAAAACATAGAAGCAATAAGCAGTGACATATTTTTGTATTTGGAAGCTGACATCATGAGTAAATAAAAGGTATATGTGTTCATGATTTGTTCGTAAAACTATGCTTCAGGGACTGAAAACAGATGTGTACGGTTGAATGACCTACAAAAAACAACAAAATATATAAAACTTGTGTAAAGTCTATTGCAGATCGACATATCACCAACAGAAAGATCTTGGTTAGAAGATAGAGAGGCGGTGGAGAAACAGACGTGTTCTACAGGAACAGGCAATGAGGGAAGAAAAATAATGGTTATCTTCGGCGTATTTCCCATTTTGCCAAGGCACAATTCGGCTAAAAGAAAAGTAAAACTAACATTAATAAATGGAAAGAAAAAGTATGTTGTTACAGCATATAAATTATATGGCAATATTGTTATTTAAAATAAATATTTATATGTCACAGCATAAATTAAATGGCGATGCCCAACGTGTGGCAATAACATTATTTATAATAAATATGAATGAATATATTTATATGCTACAGCATAAATAAACATTTATTTATGCACCACAGCATAAATAAAATGGCGCTCAACGTAGTGGGGCAATGTATTCCTTTTCTTGTTGTTTATTAATCATGTATTTATTTAACGCCCAAAATAGAGAGGCAATGCATTATTTTTCATAATTGTTTAAAAGAAAAAAAATATATATATATAATTAATGTTGCTTAACATAGTGGAGCATTGTATTCATTTTCTCGTTTGTCAATAATTATCTACATAACATTTAACGTTGTGAAGCAATGCAATTTTTGTTTTTTTTAAATGTATAAACAAAAAAATAATAATTTATTTTGTACAAATAATGGGTACAAAGTTTGTTTCATTTTTTTTATTTATTAGTAAATAGAATAATTATTCAGTGTCCAAGTTAGAGACAGATTACCTCAATTTTCATTTACTGATGAATTATCAATTTCTCTTGTTTAGAAAGGGATAAAAAAAAAAAAAAAAAAAAAAAAAAGGAGGAATAGTATTTGATTAGATAAGTTTAGTTATTAATTTATAAGTTAGGAATAAGATAAAAATGGCAGATAAAGATAAGAATAATGGTGAAGGTTCACAATTCACACAATACAGGGACAATCGTCCAGTATCTTCTGATTCAGAGTCAGAAAAACCTGAATCAGAGGATCGAACACTTGATGGTAGCACACAAGCAGAAAGCATCAGTGGCGTAGCTGGTGAACAAAAACTTGAGAATCTTTTTAATAAACTATTCAGCAGAATAGAAGAAAACGATAGAAATATGAACAAGAAATTTGAAGAGAATAATCGAAAATTAGTAGAAAATAATTTGAGTATAAATCAAAAATTAGAACAAAATAAAATAGAAATAAACTCAAAAATAGACGAAGGTTTCGCAGAGTTAAGAAGAGAAACTTTAGAATTAAATGCAAAAGTAGAATTAAAGTTAGAACAGTCAGTTTCAACTCTAAATAAACAAATAAACTTTAACGAAAAGAGATGTGAAAGTAAAGGCACATTCTTAATAAAAGAAATCAACGAAAGATCTGCCAAAACATCCACCGAGACCTTGGAATCAAGAAACACCAATCGTGGATGATATCGAAGAATTGACAAATCAAGGTAAACAAAGACAAGCAAATATTGCAGAAAAATACATGAGAACAGAAAATGAGAAGATAAGAAAACACAAGACGTACCAAATTGGAGATCTGGTAGTGGTAAAAAACTACAGATTGGGAAGGAGGAATTTAAACAAGTGCGCAAAGCTGGACTTACCGTACAGTGGCCCATATAGGGTAAATAAAATTTTGAGCGATGTAACGTACGAGTTACAAGAAATAGATAGTGAAAGGATCAAAGGAAAATATCACGTATCTATGCTCTATGATTATATAGACGTAGAAGATTAATAATCATTTGTGCGAGTTGTCACAATGGTTATTATATGTGTCGTTCATGCTATAATAATCTTTGTTGACGATTCACGACAAAATATAATAACCAAGGGATATGCCGTGAACTCGCATAATTTGTAAAATAAGAATAGTTTTAGAGATTGATTTAAGAATTAGTTTAAGCTTAGAAATAAAAATAAAAACAACAAAAAGTCCTATTTAAATATTATTGAGTAAAACGATGCAACAAAACTTACATGAAGGTATACAAAGTTGCATACTTATAGTCAAATTTTTATTATAACAGTAAATGATGAAATATGCAAGAGAAAATTTATTAAATAAATATATAAACAAAAGATGTAGAATAAAAATTTATTAAATAAAGAAATATATAAAATAAAGACAAAATAAATATAAGTAATATATTTCTTTTGTAGAAAAGATACACAAAAAGTATGGTTTACATATCAAAAGAAGGAACCTAATTTTACACAATGTGTAAATATTGCTTTAAACATTCTAAATAATGGACCGCTGTTTAAGTCAAAAAGAGAAATGAAGGCAAATAATAGAGAAAGAGTTATGTTAATGGATGGAACAATTAAGAGAATGAGTCATGTGAAAGCAATAGAATTATATGAAAAAAATGAGATAAGATATGCAAGAAATATAAATGAGTAAATTATTGTAATTTATATGCACAAAGCAATAAAGTGTTATGAAAATGTTTATGAAATAAATAGTATTAAAGAATAAAATTTACCTTAGCTTATTACTAGATTAATAAAAAAGGATATAAAAATATGTAAAACATAGAAGCAATAAGCAGTGACATATTTTTGTATTTGGAAGCTGACATCATGAGTAAATAAAAGGTATATGTGTTCATGATTTGTTCGTAAAACTATGCTTCAGGGACTGAAAACAGATGTGTACGGTTGAATGACCTACAAAAAACAACAAAATATATAAAACTTGTGTAAAGTCTATTGCAGATCGACATATCACCAACAGAAAGATCTTGGTTAGAAGATAGAGAGGCGGTGGAGAAACAGACGTGTTCTACAGGAACAGGCAATGAGGGAAGAAAAATAATGGTTATCTTCGGCGTATTTCCCATTTTGCCAAGGCACAATTCGGCTAAAAGAAAAGTAAAACTAACATTAATAAATGGAAAGAAAAAGTATGTTGTTACAGCATATAAATTATATGGCAATATTGTTATTTAAAATAAATATTTATATGCCACAGCATAAATTAAATGGCGATGCCCAACGTGTGGCAATAACATTATTTATAATAAATATGAATGAATATATTTATATGCTACAGCATAAATAAACATTTATTTGTGCACCACAGCAATATGTACTTATTAATTATTGATTTTACAAATCTTGATTGGTTCTGACTTGTTTGTGATGTTTGTTGGAACAAAGCTCAAATGATCTCAAATAACATCATCCTAGTTTCGTTGATATTAAATACTCAAATATCTTGTTCTCGTCAACAGGTGACCGTTAATAGAGGAATTTAAAAACCACCACTATTTGTATATGTTACCGGAAATGTATGTAATCTGTCATTAAATAGAATTTCTAGGAAATGTATATAATGTCTAAAATCGACAGGAGATATGTGAAATAAATTTTATTATACACATTACCTAGGAATTCTATACATGTCCTAAACAGCAATTGGAAATGTGTTGAATTGGCCATGGCGGAAGAGATCGCATGATGAAAGAGGTATGCAGTCACTACAAAAACATAACCCGTAAGGAAACCTATATTCACCTTTGTGAGCCATGTCAATAAAAGCAAAAAGGTATTAAAAAGGGTATTGTTGTAAAGCCTATTATAGCGTCTGAGTTCAACTTGAGATGCCAAGTAGATTTTATAGATTTTCAGTTTTAACCCGACAATGAAAACAAATTCATACCCGTTTATCAAGACCACTTAACAAAATTTGTTGTATTAAGACCACTCAAATCTAAACGAGCTGAAGAACTGGCCTATACTTTGTTGGACATATTTACTCTACTGGGTGCCCCTGCCATTCTTCAGTCCGACAATGTTAGAGAGTTTTCCAACAAAATTATTGAAAATTTAAAATCATATTGGCCTACTTTAAAAATTATCCATGGTAAGCCCTGGCATTCACAGAGTCAGGGAAGTGTGGAAAGGGCAAACCAGGACATAGAAAATATGTTAACCACTTGGATGCAAGACAATGATAATTCACATTGGAGTGAGGGTATAAAATTGGTACTACTCATGAAAAACAGAGCTTTTCACGCTGGCATCAAGCAAACTCCTTATGAAGCCCTTTTTGGATGTAAAGTAAAAGTAGGTCTATCGTTACCAAGTGATGTCACGCAAAGCGTTAATACCGAAGAAGACTTGGAGAAAATCATATAGGACTTTAATCAAAATGAAACGGATCCCAAAGCCTCTACGTTTGAACTCTCTGCAGTGAATACAGAGCTAAGCCAAGTCTCTAATAACAATTTGGAACAGTGTAAAATAAGCACGCAACCCCCAGCCAGTGAGCAAGATAAGAAATGCATGGTGCCCATTGTGGAAAACCTACAAGAACAAGCAGAAAAAATGTTGAAAACGAGTGACAAGAAGTTTCCCCCAGCGCTTATTGGCACTTCTGTAAGGGTTTTCGTAACAGAGGTCGATAGAGGACGTGATGATGCACGAAATATTATAGGCGTGGTCTTGGATAAAACTGATGACGAGCTTTATCAAATTGGTACAAAGAATGGAATCATAAAACAACTGCGTTCTAGATCTCAGTTCAATGTTTGTCCAAGAGGTATTCTGGATATCAAGGATGTACCTGGTACCGAAATATCACTACGCTCAGTTGCAAATCTACAATCAACTGAAACCGGACAGGGATTCAAAAAGTGTCTTTGCAAGAAGGGTTGTAGCTCAGTAAAATGTTTGTGCTTCAAAAATATGATGTATAATTCTAGTGCAACTCTAGCTTACCTTACAAAAATAAATAAGTTTTTTATAATCTGTCCTGATTATTCTACGGCATAATGTAATTTATTTCCTAGTACCATTTTGAAATTGCATACAATGCGTAGGAAATACATACATTTCCCAGGAAATGTATGTATTAAAGAACCTTTGACAAATTATTTCACACATTTCCTAAATTAGCTAGACATTTTATACATTTCCTAGGAATTGTATACAATTTCTAGGTTTCATACATTTCCTGTAACATATACACTAAAAAACGTAAAAATATGATCATGCCCATACCGAAAAAACAAGCTTGCGCGTTTGCTAAATTAATGTACAAATTAGCATACGTATTATATGCGAATATAAAAATCTTTTCTAAATTTGGTAAGAAATTTTCAATTTATCAATTTACACAAAATTTCTATGTTACAAGACAATTCAAGTAACTTGGCATAGTTTTTATATTTTAGTTATTTTATCACATGTCTGCGAAGAGTTGTCCTGTTTTCTTTTTATATGTATTTTTTGGTGGGATTTATTTTTCACAATAATCAAGGAAAATGAATTATATGTGTAAGGATATATCAATATTTACATTTTCTTTTGGAGTTTTGGTGTGGCAAAGCTGTTGGTTATTGATGTTTAGGGAGCGGAATCGAGCGAGCCATGACTCATCGCTCATGGGCGCACTATTGAAATGTTGTATTTTTACAGAGGTTTTAATTTTATTTATATAATTGAATAACAACTCATAAAATACAAAATACATTATTATTTGTTGATTTTGTTATTCAAGTCGAGTAAAGGAGTATTAATATTCACCAGCAATACTTTCTCAAGGTTCTCTTCTGTAAGATTTGTTCTTTTTGAATGAAGTACATCTTTGTAGATAGAAAACGTCCTTTCTACATCGCAACTGGTTATAGGTGCGTACTGGAAATATTCTTTTATTTCAGCGTATTTAGCAGTTTGATTTTGTGTCATTGTCCCCATACACAATTCTCACAATGTTATTAAATCTGGATTTCTATTAAAAACTGCGTCTAACTTTTGCCGAAGGCCACATTCGAAGTCACTTGGAATACTTTTGAAATTATTAATAGCCGCATCTAATGTGGTTAATCCATCTTTTAGTTTGAGATTTCGATTTTCAAAATATGTGATTAGTTTAGGCAAATTTCCAAAGTGTTCCTGAAGGAATAACAGCTGATTTTTTAAATTTGGGATTTGTGTTAGTTCCTTGCACTCAGAAATACTTCGAGCATCGTCATTTAAACATGTAACGAAATTTTGTAAACTATCGAAATTCTCTGCATAAAAACTAGTAGCTTCCAGCCATGTTCCCCATCTAGTTATTACTAGCGCGGGTGGCAGTGACAAAGATGGAAGTTTTTCCCTGTAAAGGGCCACTCTCGATGGTGCTTTTCTGAAAACTTTTTTAAAAGCCGATACAAGTCTATCAACTTCCGGATAGTTGTCTCTGATATATTCACAGATTCTGTGGAAAGCATGTGCTACACAAGTAATATGCAGCATATAAGGATATGTTTCCTTGAATAGTCTGCCTGTTTTTAACATATATGCGACACTGTCACTAACAAATAAAAGTATTTTTTCCCTGTACATGTCGTCCGAATGAAGCATTTTGTGCAAATTCTCGTCAATGGTTTTAGCAACTGTTTCCGCATCAACTGTATATATAACTTTAGATGCTATTACATATGCGTTATATGGAATAGTTGGATGTAGTACACCATCTACAATATTTACCACACAACGTCCTAATATATCGACAGTTTCGTCGGCACTTATCCATAGGTACTGACTTGAAAGATGTCTTCTAATGCATTCTACTGTTTTCGTGAAGCACTTAGAAACATAACACTTGCGTAAGGTGGATTCATCAGGAACATGTCGACCAGTATATTTTTGGAGAAATGTTTTGAAAGTGGGATTGCCAAGTTTCTTTAATGGGATATTAGCCCCCATTAAAGCTTCACAGAGTTCTTCGTTAAAATTGTCAGCTTTCAACGGGTCCAATTTCTGTGTATGTTTTAGCGAAGCTAAGTGACGTTGTACGTTCGATTTTTTGGCATCCTGTAACGATATTTTACAGACTTTGCAATAAATACCGGAATCACTGACAATGGACATACAATCAGTATGACCCTCAATCCAACTCGCCATTGTTTCACGATGTATTTCTCGACGTTCTTCCATATCATATCTGAAAGGGTAACATAAACAATGTTCTAGATCTAAATAAACGATAACTAAATATTTTAATCTTAATCTTAACAAAATCCAATTAACACTTACGTCGATATAAATGGAAGAAGTAGATTCAATGAACCGGCAGAAATTATTACAAAAATTACGAAGTACGTAATTAACAGTTAAAACAATGAAAAAAGGAAACTAACGTAAGATATAAAGGAAAATTTTATTTCTCTTGGAAATATAACGTAAATATAATAAATTTTAAACACTCCTGACGCCGTTATCTACGCCCGTGTATAAAGAATTTTACCTCATAAATTCCTTATTTTATTGCCCTTTTTTCTCTGATTCTCGGTCTCTTGTCGAGCGTAAACAGATGTTGCAGTTTGCCCTATGAATTAGTGCTATTCAGATATAATGTAAACAACACGTAGTTGTTTACATTATTTCTTTTCACGGTTGTGGCTCCGTGGTAGTTTAGCTCGCTCGATTCCGCTCCCTATTGATGTTGCTTCAGAAATACTTCTTCAAAAATAATATCAGCTTTTGACAATAGAGAAACTAATTTAAATCAAATACGGCGACGTAGGCCATGACATCATTTTTTCGTGAAAAGAGATAAGATCATAATGCTACCACTGCAAGTAAAACTAGGGCCCATGAACACTTTTATTAAGGCCCTGATTTAAGAAGGTAAGATGGTGACGGTTTAATGTACCTTCAAGAAGCATTTCCAAAAATAACAGAAGAAAAACTAGACGAAGGTATTTTTGTTGGATCTCAGAACCTCAAATAAGAGAAATAGCGAGTGATAGATAATTTAAAACCAAATTAACAGCGCGGGAAAAAGCTGCATCAGCAACCATTGTACAAGGTTTCCCCAAATTTTTGGGAAACAAAAAAGCAAAACTTTCCAAAACTTTACTAATGAACTTGATACAAGCATTTCGCGATGCTGTAACTAACACGCCGCCTAAAGTGCACATCCTACATTCTCATTTGGCGTTTTGTCGGGAAAATATTAGCGAAGAATGGCCAGCGCTTCTAGCAACACATTTTCGTGTTGGAAAAACGGTACCAAGGCATATAAAATTTTGTAATGTCAGTTGTTTACAGTTGGGTGCTAAGAAGAGAGATTGTATTTTTAAAGTATCAATCTCAAGTGATGGTTGCGTGACCTAAGTTGGCAACAATGACAAGTTGGTGATATTGAGAAACATTTGTGTATAGCTACTGTGTATAGCCGTAACAGTGTGCACATATGGTTCTGACAGATGGTATAATCACATCAGTAAAGAGAATAAAAGGAAATAAAATGCTAAGATGTAATAATAAAACGGCACTAAATTGAAACAAAATGACAGGGATTGCACATATTCAGAATAGGCACCTGTATGTATCTCGTCAAAAGAATTACCCTAATGTGGATTTTTAAGATATCACCACACTTCACTTGAGATTGATCTCATTGTATAAACAGAAGAATATTTGCATTAAAATCCAAATGAAATTAGAACTAACTTAACCATATATTTATTATTAAAATAAATGTTTTTATATTTTCCATATAAATTAATATGCGGCCTTTCATGGCAAAATTAAAAGTATGGTGAGTGTTATTTTTAAACATGACCTCGTATAATATCAATTGAAATTGTCATGATCACTGAATCGGCACGACCTAATTGAAGGGAGTTAACGGGATGCGACTGACAATTTCTTCGTTTTGTTTTTTCGGTAATCGACTCTAAGTAAATTGTAAATTATGAGACCATTAATAATGCGCATAAACGCCATTTGATAACTCTGACAAAATATTGCGGCTACTATATTTAGCGTAACGACCAGTCTAGGCTATGAACAGAACCTAGGCGCCTATTTCTTTGCACTGCCATGCAATAATTCAAATCGTAAACAAATAGAAACGCACGATTTTGCATAAATATTAACTCGAATATTACTCTCACATACATGCAGTACAATTAGCATCAGTGCTGTTGCTAATTTGTTATCAGAAATTATATGTATTAATGTGGACAGGGTCGGCGTCAAGATCGCCCGAAGGCACGTTCGAAAAATTATGTCCTTGTCTAACAATGCAAATCGCAGGAATTCTAGAAATATTGGTAATTACTTATGCGGCTTTTTGAATGGAAAGCAAACACCTATGACAGTCACTCGGTTTCGCTAATTATAAAGTAATATGTGATAATGAATAAACTGCTGAATAACGTATTTGAATTGTTTTTTTTACAGTGTGAAAGAGATAAAAGCAATCTCCAGTATTTGTTTGCTCAATGTGCAGTCAATGAAACAGCTATTATTAGCAAGGTGGTGGTATCAATTCCTAGATAGGAAAATGTCAACGTGCATTTAAATAAATATGGGATAAGAAGGGATGGCCCTGTAGTAACAACTGTCATACACGTATAGTGGACTTTAAAAGCTTAATTTTCTATTCATTCAGGGATAAATACCTCACCGATTCCTTTCAGTAGACTTAAACTAACAGTTCTTCTTCTATCTAATGCCAACGAGGTAAAGCAACACACCTCCAATACTTTGCACACTAGCTGGTTTCAAATATTCAAATATTGTCGACTTCTTTCATTATATAGTGGACAAAGACAAAGTATATATTTAATATTTCCTTTGTTTTTACATTTTGGTTTTTCAAAAAGAATTGAAATAATTAAAAGAAATTGAAAATTAACATTTTTAATATATATAAATTAATAAAAACTAACCTGATGCGTAAATGTTTGTGATTAAATGTAAGTTTCCACGTTTAACAGATCAAATGTAGCCGACATATTTTTTATTTAATTATGCAAAATTGTGTATTATTAATTAAGTTCAAATTTATTTTATGTTAGATAAATTTCAAACACATTCATATATATGTTTTATTTATGCTTGCTTAATTTCAAATTGCATTTTAGAACTTTTATAACTTGTTGAAGTAAAAATTATTATTTTTCTCCTCTAACGATACGTGTAGTATATATGGTTACATCCACAAATTAAATTTTACATTTAATTTTAAATTATCCTTTTCACTCTTTGCAGTTCGAGTTAGGTTTTTCATACAGGCTAATATATTTACAATCATGATGTTTATAATTTTAAATTTTGCATCAACGCCTTCAAGTGGATGTTATTTACACTGATTTTGCTAAAGCTTTGATGCTTTTGGTTTCTCGATTGGTGTACCGTAGAGAACAAACCTTGGTTCTCTGTTTTTAAACATTTTTATTAATATAAATAATTAAATTCTCTTGACTACTCTGTCCTAGCGAATGCGGAACACCTAAAGATCTTTATGGAAATCTGATCTGTTGAAAACTGTCATTTACTTCAAGACAATTTGCAGATACTTTATGATTGGTGTCTAGAAAATAAAATATGTATTCTTAAATGTAGAAAAACGCGCAATAGTCACGTATTCTAAAGTCTCCAACCCATCTTCTTTGAATGTGAATCAAATTGCAATACCCAGGCATATGCATTTTAAAGATTTAGGAGTCCTCTTCGACTCTGCTCTCCGATTTACGGACCAAGTTTTTTCAGTTTGCAGTGCGGCTACTAAATCAATGGGTTTCCTTATCCGCTCATGCAGGAATTTCAATAATTTACTGTGAGGTCGATTTATTACGCTTTCGTATCCACGCTATTTAGTCGTGAAGCGAATGCAAAGGAATTCCTTAAATATATTAGCTTCAGAATTGATGGCACTTTTCCTCCTAGAAGCATCGACTACGTTGCTCTTCTTGAAAGACATTCCTTTCAGTCTTCCATGAGCTACAAAACTAAATTTTTCTACTCCCATACTTTAATTGTATTATTAGATATGCCGAACCTGTACTTTAATGATGTCCATTACGATACAGATTTTCATTATGATACAAGTTTATATTCCATAGGAATACAGATTTTTCATTACGATACAAGTTTATATCCAATAGGAATGCGACTTTCCAATATTCAAACAATATTCAATATGGCGACTGCATATCTGACAGATATACAAATTAAATAAATGTGACAGTTTTCTGCAATTTACATACTTAAAAAGCCTTAGTAACCACGAACAATTTATTACCAGCTAAACTCGAAAAGGTGCTTTATTTATGAAATGTTCAAAAAATAATGTTTTATTATGGGGTCGTAGAAAAAATAGTGTATGCAACTCGCATTTAATGGCTATTAAGACACTCGTATTCATTACAATACTCGGCTTCGCCTCGTATTGTAATTTTCTTACTCGTGTCTTAATAGCTATCATTAAATGTTCATTGCATAATGTACTATTAAGTAATCAATTTCTTGCTTTTTACTGTCATTGGAAAAATAACTGTTCCGTCGTATTACAGTGTTGTCAAATTATAGATTTTAAATATTATTAAAGTTTTAGTTTGTTATAGTGTATGTCATGTATATTTGTCTCTGTAGATAAGAGCCGTATATTGGCCACATCTATACCTGCGCGGCAAGGTACATTTACGATGATTTTTCTCTTCGGTTATTTATGACCGCACGAGTGCATATATTTGTAACTAAGAATTTTGGTAGAATACTACTACTTAAGTTTACGATCCTTTGTCAAAAGACGCAAATATTTGGATATTATTTTAGTACCGAAAACCCTTTGGTCGGTTTGTAATTCCCGTTCGTACAATGAATTGCAACCAAGTAATCAGATTTAAATAAACGTTTTCAATCAAGGTGTAGATTAAATAAAGTAATTAGTGCTACAATGCTGGAGTTTTATTAAATCTACAAAAAAGGATTTGGTCCTTCGATATTAAGCAATTGGGAAAAGTAGCGTGGGGTCGCCCATACAGTCATCACTCTTACTATTCACACGATTATAATATTAAGTACTTTTTGGGGAATTCTATAATATTTTATTAAGTAGCTGACCCAACAGACGTTGTCCTGTCCAGAATTTTCAATAAATTTGTTTGTGATCGTTTTGTGAAATTGTGAAAAAGCACTTTCAGTTTTTCCCGAATTTTCCAATTTTTCGGGCACCTTTTCCAATTTTTCTTTCCCTAAAAACCTTATTCGGACTATTTCGAACATTTTTTTAGAAAGAAATCGCCAAATACGTACTCAAGCATTCTCAAGTGATTCGCTTACCAACGAACAGCATTTCATTTTTATTTACATAAATAAAATAAATAATACAAAATATATTTTATTTATTACAAGGAACACATAAAGATAATTACCTAAATCAAAGCTAACAAAACATATTGCTATACATTATGTAATAATAAACAAACGTTATTGATGTTTATTGTAGGAATGTATTCATGTCTAATCTAAAAACTATGACATTACAGACCCTATGTATTATACGATCATTCAATCGTTTAATTCACGTGGGCGACATATTTATCCACCAATTTTAAATATGCATTACAATGCATGCGACGTATGTACAGATATATGTATGTATATCAGCTCGGAAACAATCGAACCTGTCCTTGTTTTCTGGGGCAGAAGTCTATTTAAGCTTGACGCATGAGGATATTCAAAAAAAAAGATCAGCTTACTTTCCCCACAACAACAACAAAAAAAGAATAATACGCGAGTTGAGGACATATATTCTTACAACGGAACGGGCCATATTTACCTGTTTCCTTGGCATTCTACTGGTCCCTTTCTCCGATTAAATGGGATATTTGAATGCAGATTGCTTCGGTAATGCCTTCATTACTGTTCATTTCTTATGAATGACATCTACAATGATATACCTGTACTAGCATCTAGGCATACCAATATCTACTTATGAATTAATGTGTGTAGTGATGTTTATGTCATAATTGGTACTTTACATTATCTTAGGCGGGGAGTTTTTTTTTTGTATACTGATTATTGTTATTACTTAACTCGTGCGGTATAAATTATATGTCAATTTAGCTAAAAAAAAACAATCAAACACAAATAATGCTAAATAAGTTGTGCCTCTAACCTCGTATTGGGAGGCTGCTTGTCACCTAACATTAGACTGCTAGACTTTTAACAGTGTAAATCTGGTATCTACCATCGATAATAAACGAGACAACATAATTTGCTTATATAATCTTAAACGCTTGGTCATTGAAATTCTAAGCACCAAAAAACTAAGCCATTTCCTAGCACAAACAAAAGACGAACGATAAGTAGACTGCCACTGCCAAATTTACGGCACAAGATGCCAAGGTACCTATCGACATATGCGGATTAAAAACACATTTATTAAAAATCAATTTTAAACAGTGAAAAATGACAAAATATGCGATATGTGGGAATTATCTAAAATTCAAACGAGAAATTATTTATTTGTTTCACGAAAAACAAAATTTTAATTACCCGTCTAACGAATGAAAAAGAATAACTACACTGCCTGCACACATATGACGCCACGTAAACTAGAAGTAATTAAATATTTCAAAAACTATAACTAAATTATACAATACGTACCATTAAAGTATTGCAAAATACTAAGGATGTCTTACAACAATAACGTAAATTAACTACTATATAATATGTGCTGGAAGAGACGACAAAATTAGTAATTAAAGTGAAATCAAAGCCGTTCAAAAGCGTTAAGAGTGGTAACTAAAGGTTATGAAAAATATATTTATATACAGGCGGAACATTTAGACCTTAAGAAGCTATGTGTTTTTTTTGATATATGACAGCTTTTGTCAAACAAATTGGAAGTGCAAGGGTTTAATAGAAAATTAATAACTCGAAAACTATTTAAGATTAGAAAGGATTCCTTGTAGTTCAGGGAAGCTTACGAAGCGAACCTGATGTATTAATTGAGTTTCCATAGTTGGCTGCAATTTTATGAATATGCCTAACAAAACATGGCAAAAACTGTATTTTTCAAATGGTGCACGCCAAATTTTATTTCAGCAATGCGCGTGTAGAACACTTAAAATCTAATTTATTAAGAGCAATGTGTTTAATAATTTAACAAAAACTTAAACTCGAAATCTATAACAGCTACAGAAGGTGTTCGATAAATATGTGCACCGTTTTGATGCGGATTTTCTACTGCCCAAATACCTGTTGTGAAAATTTTGCTTGATCTATACATTTCCTTTTAAAAAAATTGTATCTTTTTGTATTTTCACCAAAAGTTATTCACAAAAAGTTTCCCGTCCAGGGTAAGTAGTCGGACGAATCTTTTGTACTTTATAAAAAAAGGCATATCGCTTATGCGTTTGTAAAAACCTTTGAATCGAAGAATATTATCTCCCGATCAACTGACTCTGCTTGTATGGATAACCTTAGATAGGCACCCAAATATCCATAAATGATAACTTGATTTTCTTCATTTATCGTAACTAATTCCGTGCTTCTTCTTGAAGGATTAATTTCGGAAATATTAATTTGGAAGAAGAAGCATTTGGCTACTTGCTACTGACAATTACCATGTATAAAAAACAAATCTAATGTTGTTCATTAGAGTAAGGGACCATTTCCTGAACATTAATTAGAATATTTGAAAGTGGCACTCTAATTGCTCATTCTAGTCTTTTGTTTCAGAAAGCACTTGAGTTCGGTATATTAGGTTATGGTGCTACAAGTCCCCCTAAAATTTAATTCTACATCCATTGCTGAAATAAAATTTGGCATGTGCTGTTTGAAAAAACCTATTTTTTGTTTTTTTTTTGTGGGCATGTTCATAAAATCACAGCAAGTCATCGAAACTTAATTGACACGTCAGGTTAGCTTCATAAGCTTCGCTGAACGATAAAAACTTATTAAAAAAATATTTTTTATACATATTTCTTCTTCTTCTTCTTTCTCTTTTCTTAAGACTTAGTCTTGTTTATTCTACTCTTGATCTCGTTCAGCCCTTTGGGAAGCAGATGTCCAGCTCTCGCACCATCATTTGGGAGGTCGACCGAGGGGTGTCCTTGTACTCGGCATTTCGTCTTCTTGCCTATTTTGCCGATCGATCCTCTGTCATTTTGTCGACGTGGTCTCTCCAACATCGTCGTCTCGATTTTGAGAGCTGCTCTTATATCTCTCCTTCTTATCTGGTCTCTCAAGCTTACTCCCTTAATATGCTTTTATTGTAGCCGCTCGAGTTGCCACTGCATATGTGAGTACAAGTTTCACGGCGGTTTTATATATGCGGACTTTGCTTTCAGTGGACATGTATTTGTTCCTCCATATGAGGTCCCTCAGATAGCCAGAGATTCTTGAGGCTTTGTTCACTTGGGTTCTGACTTCCTGTTGTAAGTTTTTGGAGCTCGTTATCTCAGCTTCTAAGTACGTATATTGCATATATTGGTGGATGGTTTGGCGGTCACAGCCAGTTTACATCTAATGGTCTTCTTTGCTTTGACCATTGATTGTGTTTTTTGTATAGATATCTTCATATTAAGGTTCTCCGCTCTTGTTTGAAACCTATTAGTAGTCGCTGTAGATCGTCTTCGTTATCCGCCATCAAAATTGCGTCGTCAGCGTAGCATAGTATCTTTATCGATTCTTGTCCCATTCTGAATCCTCCATCAACTTCTTTTACACTATGAATTATTTTATCCATTATGAGGTTGAACAAGATTGATCTCAAACTATCTCCCTGGCGGATTCCAGTTACTACTGGTACTTGTTCTGTAAATCACTGTGATGTTTTGATCTTTGTGGTGTTATTTTTATTGAGCTCTTTTATTACGATAATGTAATGTACGGGTATCTTGTTTTCCTGGAGTACATCTATGATGTCGGCTATTTGTACTCTGTCGGACGCTTTCCTGAGATCTATTAGGCAGAGAAGCAAAGGTTTATTATATTCGAGAGATTTTTCAATCATTTGTCTGAGGATTAAGATTGCGTCCACTGTCTATCTATTCTGTCTGAAGCCTTGTTGTTCTTCGCTTATTTCTATTCTGTTCATTATTTTTGTTGTTATAATTTTTGTGAAGAGCTTCCTTATGCTGGCTAAAAAAGATATCATTCTATAATTTCCCGGTCGTTCTTGTTTCCCTTTTTATAGATTGGTATTGTAATGCTGTTTTTCCAATCAGTAGGCACATTTTGGGTCGAGATCATTTTTTGGAATAATAGTGTGATTGATGTTTCCAATTGAAGTCCTCCGTACTTAAGCATTTCGTTAACGATTTGATCTGGGCCATGGGCCTTTCTATTTTTTAATCTTAATAGTGCTTCATGTACTTCGTCCTGTGTTATGTTATCTTTTTTCAAAAGGTGTTGTCCTCATTATTTTCATTCACCTAGTTACATATTTCAGAGTTACAATTATTTTTCTACTGATCCCTTGTATTTCTAATTTTTTTTTGACAAAAATTGTCATATTTCAAAAATTATGACAGATAGATATTGACAACCTGGGTCTGTTGTATATACCAACACCACCTATATAATAAAGCCATATAATAAAGCCATACAACAAGCCGGTGACGTCACATGACGTCACGCCACGAAGACCTAATCATTGTCTTGAATGGCCGATAACCTAATAAACACGTGAAATGCGTCTAACCAAATCTAGCCGACAAAACAGCTGCTTGATTTGTTTTAATCGAGCTATAAGACTAAATTTTGCATGTTATGAACGTATAAGTAATAGAAAAATCAGATAAGAAGTAGTGGTAACGGAAAGTACACACACAAAATCCGCATATACTTTTATAAGAAATGGTGAACAAGTGCTGTGTTTCTCGGTGCACTGGTAATTATGCCACCGGAGAAAAAGTGCACGTTTTTAAATTTCCGAAAGATGACAGCTTGATAGAACAATGGATTAACGAAATTCATAGAGAAAACTTAAAAGTTTCTCTACATTCTGTGGTAAGTGTTTTAGGTTAGGTTTTCACTTCCTTGATGTAAATAATTCGTTTATTTATATTTCCTACATATTTAGCTTAATTTCATTTAATAATAGAGCAGTTGCCTACGTGAAATTACATAGAGTTTTACTTTCTTATACGTGGTATAAGGTAATATTGTGATGATCTGTTAAATCGGGTTCCAGCAATAGAATAAATATCAAAAAGCTGGGTGATGCAACTGAAACTACTAATAATTTACCGTCCGATGAAACCGATGTTTTAAGCGATAGCTTGTTTGAACAAATTGACGTTTCCAATCAGGATTTAAATACAGTACTGACTTTCATCTCGGTCTATTATTGCTACAGCATTAAAAAAAAGTGTGACGACTGCAAAGAGTTTTTGACTGTGGACAGAGAAATGGCATGCGAAATTTCACAAAGATTGATTTTTAAAAGAGACCGGGGGTGGTTTACGTTTTCCTCGAAAATCTGTTTTATTAATTGTAACTTCCGCTTTTGTGATTTTGCAAAAAGCTCTTCGAAAATGAATCTTTTTTTAAACTTAGAAAATCACAGATCTACGGCTTGTGGAATCATTTTGAAAAAGCTTTCCCATTCCGATCTCGTGCCAGACTGGGATTGTGTCCAACAAGCTATAGCAGAATTACCGAACAGATGCAGTAGCAACAGCGCGTCAATACATAATATAATATATTATAATGCAATGTTGCTACTGCATCTGTTCGGTAATTCTATTTGTCACAGTCACTAGGTACTGTACTAAATAACTATTGCAAAGTTACAAATAATAACGCATTAGAAGCTGTTAATAAAGCCAAGGAAGTTTCTCAAGGAAGAAAAGACCGAAAGCTTCATACAGTTTCGTCAAAAAGTTAAACATTTCTCCGAATTCTAAGCTCACTTGCAGTAAAAATTAGTCTCAGGAATATTTATGAAAACGTTATATTGCTTGTATTGTCATATTGACGTTACAATAGCATTTGTTATCCCACATGTTTTTTATTATAGTCAAATAAGTGTAACAAACACCGTACGAGATAGAACAGTAGCGTGCATTACCACAGTCCGCAAGGCCTTCCTTCAGTGACGCCAGCGTCTGGTTGTATGGCTTTATCATATAGGCGTTGTTGGTTGTACTCAAAACGCCCGTCTTAAAAAAATCACCTTGTATAATTAAATATTCTCACCTAATCATCACATGACAAAAATCATTGCTAAAATCACAGATTTCTATAGTGAAAAGTGTTGGACGGCAATAAACTCAAAAGCAGATTGGTATGCTTAGAAGCTAGTGACATCAACCCATATGTGTGAAAGTATTATATGTAATAATACCGCATAGCTATTGTGGGTACGTAAGTAGGTACAATGTAGGGATTTTTTCCCTTCCACTTACGTTTATTTACTCGATGGAAGAAAACAAGGTGTGAGAACTTGTATTATTACAAAGGTATATACGTATGTTGCTTCGTTTATATTGTTACTTGTTGTTATTTGTTTGTTCGTTTGTTGATATATGTATAGGTATACGTTTGTTCTGCGCGCTAGTCATTTTAAGCTGGTAGGCGAAGCATATATTTATCGTATGCATTATTTATCTGAGCGATGCTAAAACAATGGCGGTAAAAACTGTAATGACATACAGAATCCGAAGAGAATGTCATCTCTTATTATAGGTGACAAGCTTATTTTTCTATTTACAAAGAGACACAGATTATTTTGAATAAAACTGTGTCGATTAATGCTCAGGCGTTTAGATACATATATGGATGTTTCTAATCTCGAAGTAGGTCGCTAAAACAACATTTTGTATTAGATAGAATGAATTATGTATGTTGCATTTCTGAGAGCATTAACAATAAATTGCGTCTGACCTGTGCTCCATCTTAATTTACAAAAGAATAACACAACTGCAACTACAATAGTTTTGCAATAGAGCTTTGACTTTCGCAATATTTATAAATTATTTCCACAACATTCTATGCATTTTTGCTTAATGTACGCTCAAGGTGGTCATGTTAATGGCAGGTAAGTTTTGTGATACGAACGATAGAGCCATCTATTGAGAAAGCGTCTGCAATATTACAAACGCGAAATATGAATTTTGTAATACATTTGTTTTTAAATAGATTAATTAACCGCTTTCTTGCCAAGGCTATAAGAGAAAATATACTATAAGGCGATAAGTTTCTGAACTTCAATCCTGTCTAATAATGGTTCCATTTCAAATTCTTCTCTAATAGTCTCGTTTCTTATTCGGTCTCTCTGTGTTACCCGCTTTATTATTTATTTCATATCTGTCTATATTCTGTTCCCCATTCTAGCTGATGTCACCCAGACCTCACTGCCGTATGTGGATTGGTCACAACACTACTTTTTATACTGATTGCTTTGCGACTGATCTTTTTTATTTTTTTTGGTAAAAAACCACCCAGAAAGTGACAAGTACAATTTTGCTTCGCTGGATATCCTTTCGTTTACTTCATATTCCATGTCTCCATATATTTGTCTGGACTCCCGAGTATTTGAATATGCTCACTTGTTTTATATCTTTCTGTTGAACTTCTATTTTTGTTTGTTCGTTATTCTTGTTGATTACTAGTATTTTTGTTTTCTTTGTGTTTATTTTTATATTCCATCTGGATAATTCCTCCTGCCATATTGTGTGTGATGTTTTTCTTGAGATCTTTTTTGCTTGGTTCACATATCATTAGATCGTCGGCAAAAGCACAATTAGAAAACATAATTAGTCTCAGTCGTTTGATCCTACGCCTATGTGCCTTGTTTTTTGTCTTGGGTGGTTTTAATTACGTCGTCCATCACCATTATGAAGAGCAAACGAGTAAGGACAGCACCCTCTCTCAAGCCATCTCGGATTTTGAATTCATCTGACTCCATATTGTTTTTTTTGACATAACTGGTTTTATCATCATACAGATTTTTAATTGTTGCTCTTAAAAGTTCGTGGGGTCTTTTTTCTAAACTGCCCCACATTGTTTTTTGGTATTCAGTCGAAGGCTTTCTTAAGATCTATGAATGCCATGTATACTGATTCGTTTTATCCCTTGTTTTCTCTATTGTTTTATTGTGAAGATGCGATCTTGTACATAACTGCCTTTCCTGAACCCAGTCTGGGCTTCTTCTTCCTGCCGTTCTACGACTTTCATTAGTTTTTTCCTCCAGTCAGTTTTATATATTTTGCAAACTGTATTTAATAAAGTTATTCCCTTGTAGTTTGGACAGTCTTTTGTATCTTCTTTCTTATGTATAGGGACTACTACTCCAATTCTTTGGAACTTGTGTTGTTTTCCAAGCGTTATTGAAAAATTTCACAGGCATTTCTTTACTTTGTTGTCCCAGGTTTTTTTAACATTCCCTGGTTCATCCTTTGCTGACTTTCCTCTCTTGATGTTTCTAATTATTTCCTGTACGTTTTCTAAGGCTATCAATTCCTCCGTTTTTCTTCATTCAACTACTTCTCCTGCGTTTTTCCATTTTTCCCGAATTCTTCCTACATTTGATCTTTTACGTCTTGCGTCCATCATATTGTCTGTTTTTTTAGTTTTTTATTGCTATTGTTCCACAAGTTTCTTTTGCAGGTTTCAGAATGATGTTTTTTTGCAACAAAGTTTGAAATGTAACTAAAAGAGAGTTTATTTAAAATCTCTAAATTTTAATAATAACACGTCATCGGTAAACAAATGTTTAGCAAATACTAAGTTTTATACATTTTCTTTGACGTCAACCAGATATACTTTGTAAAGGTTATTTGTAGTTTTACTGTTCTTTAATAATTTCATATTTATTTTATCTTATTTTATAATTTTATCATATATACGAATTGATGGAATACTTGTCACGTATTTGAAGAGCTTTTTCAAAAGCAGCACTTGTTAAAGAAACAAAATTTTCAGGAGAACTCAAAAGCGTATATCTATATACAGTGTGTTTCACTTTGATACTTGAAAAATCAGTATTTTTTAATGGAACATCCGATTTAATTTTTTCTTTTTTAAAATATAATGCACTTAAAAAGCTCTACACAGTGATGTGCATTTTTTTGATTTAGGCCCTTTGCATGGCCTGCTCTGGTATTAAATGTAACCCCAAAAATGGGAAAATCGTATTAGGCATTTTTTTAACAAAAAAACTATTTATGCAATCGATTTAGCCATGCTTCGAAACCCTTAGTACCAAGTTTCAAAGTCGCATCTTATACAGAGTGTTTATAATTTAGGTGCAAACTTCGAAAAATACCAATGTTTGGGAGCACCCTGTATTAACAGAATAAAATATTTTCGAGATTTTCTTCTTTCGATGGAGGTGTAGGTACTATGGCTTTGAAATTATACTCTTTTTATTGGCCTAGTTAATACAGGGTATTCGTAATAAAAAATCAAATTTAAGGAAAAATCGATTTTTTTTCGTTTTTATTTACTGAACATAACAAACTACAAAATAACCAAATATCTTTAAATTTTCGAGTTTTCTATTACCCCTCCTTCAACTTGAATACATTTTTCTAACCTTCTTTGGCAATGATTCATTACTTTCGCGAGTTCCTGATGAGAAATTAACTCGCGCTCTTCTGTTATCCTCCGCTTAAGTTCTTCCACATTATTAGGTCTTGTACGGTAAACATTTTCTTTAAGTTTCCCCCAAAGATAAAAATCGAGTGGCGTCAAATCTGGCGATCTCGGAGGCCACTTAATTTCTTGACTATAGCGCCCAATCCACTTTCTGGGAAATTTTTGATCAAGCCAGTTGTTAATTATTGCTGCAGTATGGACGGGTGCACCGTCCATTTGAAATATCATGTCGGCACGTCTAGCAATTGGCAGTTCTTCTAAGGCATCCCAGAAATTCGTATTTAGAAAATTCAAAAAATTTTGGGCCTTCAAGTTATGTTGAAAAAAAAAGGGACCAATTATTTGTTTATCAAAAATTCCGCACCATACATTAATTTTCTCAGAATATTGCCTTTTACAGTGAATAACCCAGTGAGGGTTTACTTCCGACCAGAATCTACAATTTTGTGAAGATACAACCCCGTTTGTGGTGAAGGTTGCCTCATCCGAAAATAAAATTTTATTTAGGAAATTGTGGTCATTTAGATAATGTCCTTGACACCACAGAGCGTATTCCATTCGAGAATTTTCATCACCATTTTCTAAAGTGTGTAGGAATTTTGGTTTGTAAGCAACCTTTTTATTTTTCTTAAGACATCGCCAAACTTTGCTGGAAGGTATATTAGTGTTTCGCGAAATTTGTCTAACGCTAGTTTTAGGGTTGTGCCGAATTTGATTTAAAACAATGTTTTCTCTGTTCTCAATTAAATTGTTTCCCCTTTTATTTGTGGAAATAACATTACCAGTTCTATCGAAAAGAGAATTAATATTTGCTACAGTTTGAAAACTCACTGGTTCTAGTTCTTGATGTCTTCTGTTAAATTCTTCTGCAGCTTGTTTATAAGTCTTTGCATTGTCACCAACTAGTCTTATTATTTCAACTTTTTGCTGTAAAGTTAGTTTATTTCTAACCATTTTTACACAACTTTAATGGTACACACAATAACGTTTTAAGCAATATAACAGCAAGTGTCAAATTGTTTGAAGTTTGATACATTTTTGTTTTCAAGGCCTGCTTCACTAGCGTTAGACAAATTTCGCGAAATACCTTCCACCAAAGTTTGTCGATGTCTCAACAAAAAATTCTGTTCGGATGTAAACCCTAACTGGATTATTCATTTTAAAAAACAATATTATGAGAAAATTAATGTAAGGTGCGGAATTTATGATAACCAAATCACTTGTCATTTTTTCTTCCAACATAATTAAATAATTAATGTCCTCAACTTAAGCAGAGAATAACAGAAGAATGCATGACTAGCACTAAAATATTTTATCTTATTTATTTTTACTTATTTTGTAGTTTTTTGTTATGTTCAGTTAAATTTCTTTTACTAAAAATAAAAACGAAAAAAATCGATTTTTCCTTAAATTTGATTTTTTTATTACGAATACCCTGTATTAACTAGGCCAATAAAAGAGTATAATTTCAAAGCCATAGTACTTACACCTCCATCGAAAGAAGAAAATCTCGAAAATATTTTATTCTGTTAATACAGGGTGCTCCCAAACATTGGTATTTTTCGAAGTTTGCACCTAAATTATAAACACTCTGTATACGATGCGACTTTGAAACTTGGTACTAAGGGTTTCGAAGCATGGCTAAATCTATTGCATAAATAGTTTTTTTGTTAAAAAATGCCTAATACGATTTTGCCATTTTTGGGGTTACATTTAATACCACAGCAGGCCATGCAAAGGGCCTAAATCAAAAAAATGCACATCACTGTGTAGAGCTTTTTCAGTGCAATATATTTTAAAAAAGAAAAAATTAAATCGGATGTTCCATTAAAAAATACTGATTTTTCAAGTATCAAAGTGAAACAAACTGTATATTGGAGCACTAGTTAGAAGTGTATGTAGGTGTCAGTTATGATTACGTCTATCAAAAATTGTTGACTCCGATAGTTTGATTTTCGAAAAGCTTTATAAATCATGGTTTTTTAAAATTTAAATCACGTAGTACATTTTAATTTTAACTTAAACGTTATTGTAAAACATTGTCTTAGTTAAGTAGACTTTGCTTTAATCCTCACAAGCGCCGCAATATTTTTCGAGTCAATCACTTCTTCTCAGAGTGTTCTTGTATAGTTAGGACTTTATAGAGAGGTTGAAGAATTTGTACTCATGTATTCATGGATTAATAGGAATAAATGGTGTACATATTCCAGAAAGTAGTTTTGTACTGTATAAGGCATATCAAGCTAGTGCTGAAGCTATAGAGAAATTGAACTTTTATGTCAAAAAATTCTTCTTTTATTTGACGACATGACTACTTATGGTAAACACAAAATTACTGGGTATATTTCAACAAATTTCTAACAACGAAGAGTCGATTTATTGAATCTGAGTAAGATTTTCCTTGCACATGCCTATTTGCATGGTACAATTTAAAATATTCACTTCTTTCTAAATTACAACACATTTTGAATGTTTTTATATTCTCAGAACAATATTTGTTAAATATGGATATTAAGGGGATATTAAAGTCAATTTGGTAAAATTGGAGCGAGGAGAGAATAAGTGAAATAAAATACTCCAGACTACCGCAAAAAGTTCGGACAGTTCCATATGCGGGGCCAAGAAGTAGGTAAGAGCTGAAGGCGCTGCTAAAATACAAATAATTCAGTACCGCACCATACCGGAATTTCTTAATTTAATTACTCAAATTAAAGTTTTTTACGCAATTCAAAAAGCTATATCTCACAAGAAAACATTGGTCTACAAGGGAATTACATCCGTTTTGATCAATTTCATTTAATTATTTCAGATTTTGACCGAGAAATACACGTACATTTTACTCTAATTTGGAATAAAAAAAATAGATGGTTGTGACAAAAAATTACATAATCTGACAACCTTTCCCTGTACTCATATCTATATTGGAGTTGTACAGAAAATTTCACATTTCTATCTTGAACAATAGTAAAAAAAACTGATAAATTCGATATCTTGCTTTCTCGACAGCTTTAAATCCCCTTAATATTATTTTACGATGGGGTTTATGCTTTTTATCTAAATACCGATCTGAGATCATATTAGTATTGCTAGTGCCTGTTGTTACCTTTCATAAAGGTACATTAAATAGTCTGTTTTTGAAAGGTACGTATTTACATCAATTAGTATTAATTACTTTGTTGTATAAGTTTGGGATGATTTCATAATGGTCTTTTATTTGCATATTTCATTTTTCTCTTTCGCATACTTTGAAAAAAAGGTTCTACAATAATCAAACAACAGTGTATTTTTCATTTTATTTGTACTAAGTTTTAAGTTAAGTAAAAGCGTTAGAATAAAGCAATTAACTTTTATTTAACTATGGAGGTTAAGTAGTTGTTTGACACATTTATACAAGTGGCGAAACAATCCACGGTCATATACTTCCGAGCGGCAATAACTTGAGTGTAAGCTTCATAATCCTTTATACCAGAAATTATCTGATGGTCTTCAATGTTTTGATTCATGACATCTATTTGCAGCGCCAATAACACTATTTTAGTCATTCGGGAATTCATCTTAAGATTTTAATTAATGGGTATTTTAAACAAACCACTAGAAATCAGTTCAAATTTGTCTGAATAAAAAACAAATAAAAGGAATGAAAGGAATCAAACAATATAGTCATTTGAGGAACAGGTCTGATCGCTTGGTTTCATTTTGATTATTAAGAAACCTGTAAATAGGACAATGGCGTTTAGCTTTTGACGAAATATTGGTAAAATTCCAATTTTTCACTGAAGTAAACTACTACGTCCGGTCTGTCGATTTTACTGATAATCTAATCAGATCTCAAGAGAGAGATTATACTTGTAAATATAAAGTTTGGTATTGATAGCTTTAGCCGTTTAGACACTATCGTGTACACACACAGAGAGAGAGAGAGAGAGAGGGAGAGGGAGAGAGAGGGAGGGAGAGGGAGAGAGAGAGAGAGAGAGGGGAGAGAGGGAGGGAGGGAGGGAGGGAGAGAGAGAGAGAGAGAGAGAGAGAAAGGGGAGAATTTTTTAAAAACCTTTTTGTTGGTATCAAGGGACATCAAAACGTGGACATCTGTAAAAATCTCGAGGTCGAAAATTTTTGTCATCACAATACTGCCTTATAGTATACGTATAAGAAAGTAAAAAGAGCAAAATTGTAAGCTTTTAAAATGCTTTCAGTAAATCAACATACAACCAAATTTTCTGTCCATTTAATACAACTTGCTCCGTTGTACACTCTAGGTACATTAAGCTGTCGAACCGAAGATTGATAAACTTATGAGTCTTATCTATTCGACAGGTTATTTTACGATGCCCAATGCGAACGTTTATCTTAAACACAGTTGCTGTTTTGTACGTCTCTAAAGATATTTTCTAGTAATTACGTTGCTGCTATCTTGAAAGTCCGCAATTATCGGCCACAAATTTAATTACTTTCGATTTCAATGAAATGAAATAAAACTTTATGTGTTAACCGTGAACCTAAGAAAGTAATTTACGATAATCAAGATTAAAAGCGTGTGGATGTTTTTCTTTAATTACCGAAATTATGAAATGTAAAATTAAATAAGTCATTATGTGTACAAGGGAGGATAAAAGTCGAATGAACACTGATCGAAATAAGCTAAGCCATTCTTTCTGCAGACATGTCTTTCCTTTTTTCTTCAACTATCGTTGATTCATATATTTAGAGTAGATGGTTTTTAAATTCGCAAGAGTTTTTTTATAATTAATATATTTAAATGTGCGGAAATAAAATTTAAACTGACTTTAATTTGTGACGAAAGCCTACAGTTATCCTGATTATTATTTTTGTGACATATATCTCATCACTTTGCTTTTACATTCAATTTGCATTTATAAAGTAGCTTCTATACTTTATTGCATTTACGATCGTCTTCAGAAAAATATATTTCATATCGTGCCTTTAGGACTGATGAAGATTTTGATTTGAAGATCGAAACGTCGCGAAACGTTAAGCAATGTGTTAACTAAATTATCAAACCCCAATTCTATGATTTATGATAATATTTTTCTTACTCGACTTACAAGTATCAGTTTTTTTTGCATACAAAAAAATATTGAAAAATTAATTTTCACCAAGATTAGAAGTAGATAGTGTATAGTGTGTAGATGATGATCAGAAAACAACAAAGTTTAATGTGGTGTCCACAGCTAAACAACGCTACTTTGAAATTAAACTCACGACTAATTACAGATAAGTCCACTACATATATTTTAAAAATTAATTTTACACGAAATTCGCAATAGAAAATCAGTCTTAATTCCTAGTAAGTAATCCACAACAAAACAGGATTACCCATCATTCAAATTGCAAAATTAACGGAAGTGGTTGCTTAAATATGCAATACATGAACATAATATACGTACACTAAAATAAACGGGTTTTGCATGACTCTAGATGTAGTAAGACTCCAATAGAAGAGTGCTCCATAAAAGTCCAAGAATAATTTCTTTCACGTGTAAATCTACTCAATATTGGTCGTTATCCCGCCTCGTAAAGCTAAATGGCAACAGGGAATAAAAACAAAACGACAGTTAGATATAAAGGTACGAATAAAGTACCCCCAAAGAATAATTAAAACAGACTCTTACTTCACTCTCTTCAAGGCTCGCAGATAATATTGCAGAATGCACATCCAGCAATTTTCCAAGAAAATTAATCACCTATAATCAACTGTAGGATATCACCGGAAGATGGCGCGATATGTCTAAGAAGCCAATACAAAATAAATCAACTAAGAAATGCGACCTTCTAAACTGAAAATAGAGACTCAAAATTCAGATTAACATACGCGGGTCTGCAAACATAACAGAACAAGAAATTATGCCCTAAAAATAACAAATCAAAATTTAAAATGTAACACTGTTAAAGTCATCAGACGATATTTAAAATAATCTGTTTGTTTCGAAAAAGTTAGCATTATGGATATATCATTTATTGTTTGTGACTTAACAATAACAATTAAATAAGATAATATATTAACTTAAGCTATATCAATAAACAATTCAAAGGTGACGTAAAATTGTTGCCAAAATACATTTCAACTCGACTTGTTTCCTCACTAAATTTATTATGACCGGAAATGGTAATAAATAATACAGAAGAACCATTCTTTTCTATGTTGAATTTAACAGAGAAGAGCGACAGAAAGTTGTAAATCAGGTGTTATCTGCCTTAACTATCGGAAGGTATGCGGAATGTATCGGATGATGAACAAGGAGGATTGCCGTCAGCTTGCGAACTGTAACCGCTAGTCTAACCCTTTATTTCTTTCTTTTCCTCCAGGCATGAGTATTACATGACGCATACGACCAGGCAGCGAAGAGTCCCTCAAGAGAAGTGAACAGAAAGGCCGGAGATTGATTTCCGCCGATTGATTCTGCGACATCACATTTAAATTTAGTCTGGAGGAAATGACATTGATGCCGAGTAATATGCAGAGATAAAATATGATTGAAATCAAGAGCAGCTTTGTTGTATTGTAATTTTTACCTAGTCCGAGTAAATGCTTTAAAAATAAATAAATTACATATTTTCTTATATATACAAGAAAGCCTTTCTTGATTTTAATGTTTAATCAAGCAATTATGAATAATTTGCACTTGAATCGTAAATATTTGTTTTTTATTTGTAAGCTGCCATTATCTTCTAATAATTAATAATAAAAAAAATAGTTTTTTATTGATTTTCTTAATGATACAATTGACTTTTTATAATATATCTGCCTAACAAAAATGACAGCAACCGTTAATATGATTCCTTGTGTTTAGGATATATTGATATCAAAGTTGATTACAATTAATCTACAACCTACTTGAATCATATAGTGCTTGGTTAAGAGGTATTTTAATTTTTAATTTAATTTAAACAATGAAACTATATTTGTCTTTTATTAGGATGCTAAATAATAATAATAGCCTTTCTTTCTCTCGAATGAAGACATATAGACATTAGTCGACAAAAAACTTAATAGTATGTAAATGAGTAATTAAACTTGGAGTCTGTGGCTTAAAACTACACAAAAACACTAAAACACCTTCACCACACTAAAGCACAAAAATGGCTAAATACGTATTTCAACAACTAAGTTGTCATCATCAGTAGCACTGATTAAAAATCGCGCTGTCTACACACCGTAGCGTACAGAACAACACTGTGTGTTGTTCTGTACGCTACGTAAATGTAAATGAGTGATTTTGAAAGAGAACCCACTTCTTTTTATATTATTAAAAAAATGAGCAAACCCTACAAAAGAGTTTTCAAATACTTTGTACAACATATAAAAAAATAATTATTGTTAGTGTTTTGAGGAAGGCAATATAAATATATGCCGACGCGTAAACAAAAAAACAGAATATGTTTTATTTAATAATTATTAAGTTGTATGTATACTACATAAAATATAAACATTTTTGCATAATAGAGTTAATATAATGAAAAGAATAAACATACAAAAATAATATTATATAGGCAAATATATTTATGATCTGTTGCTTTATAAAAAAACAACCCACAGTGATACTAGTGTGGTTCTGACAAATTAATTGATCAGGTCCCTGTTCTATGAATCACGTTTTGATTCACGTAAGAGGTATCTGATCAACAATAATTGCATGGTAATAGGAACAATTAAAGTCAACAAATATAAACGATAATTATTACCATGGAGTACTGACAATTTGACATTATTTTACATAATATTACATAAATTAAATTTTTAATGCATGTTATAAATATAGAAACCGAAATAAACGTCACTATTCTTGAATAGTAGTGTATATACTTTTTTTTTTCATACAAAGTTACACCTTCTTTAGTATTCATGTTTAAATAGCTTATATTATGGATACTAAAATAAAATGTAAGTTATATTTCAATATTTTATAATTAAATTGAGAATCTGTTTTCAAAACCAATATAAGTCCAAAAATCAAATTTGACTAAAATTGAAACAAACTATTTATCTTTGTCACCGTTACACATATAGTTTTTTTTTGTAATATATGATAAAAGTGTAATAGTAATATGAGGCAAACAAATCTTTTTCACCGAAAAAAAAATTTGCAGTAAATTCATTTATTTTTTGAAATGCACTACAACTAAACAAAATTTAATAATTGAAAATAACACATAATATATTTTCTTAAAGGAAAACTACTTAGCATGAATTTATATGAAATTGGACCTATTATCTTTTTTACCCTTGGCTCTCCAATTCCATAGGTGAAATTCATCTGTCAAAAGATCTTACGAACAAATAATAGATAAATGTGTGAAAAGTATTGTGTACATTTCAGTATCGAGCTACTTTTGTAACTATTGCAGACAGACGTATAGTTATGCAGAGTGAAAATATCTGCTGTTGACTGAATAAATTATTTTCCAATTATAATTACATATTTGAATTTAAAAATATTGCAGATCTCTACAAAGAATGAATAAACACAATTTCACTTGAGTCTGTTTATATAAAATATTTTAAGTTTATTTTGAGTTGTTTTACCGGATATTCACCTCTAAAGATTACTGTTAAAGTCAGAACTTTTGATCAGTTGTTCAACACTATAAATTTCTAAACGTCTGTCCAATATATCGATCTTTTATATGAACCTGGGCGTACAAGTAAAACACGCACCATGACATGAAAAAAGGCATCGCAGCACGTGTCCGTCACGCCGAGTTCGATTCATTCTGCCGTGCTTCCAAATCAGTTTCATATTTATTTAAATAGACGCGAACAAGTATTATAAAATTTGATTTTTAAATTTTTAATGTAAAACCATTTTTATATTATAAATACTAGTTAAGTTTACGTTCATAGCAATATGTTTAATCGGCATTAATTTATAATGTGCTTAGGTTTTTACTGTATGAAACATATATGTATAGCAGCTATGCAGTTATCTTTTTTTTGTAAGACAGAAAATAATCAGAAGTAACTACGATATTATGTACCTACTGGTATACTTTTACGAGGAAATATATATTGGTGTTTATAACCAACGTTACTCATACTTATGTGGCATAGCTATAGGCATTTATGTATTCAGCAATATTACTCACTTCTTACATTGTAATCACAGAAAAGTAATTCTCATAGAATGAGGCTTTAGTGCTAGTCGAAAAGTACCAAGAATCGTAACGTAAATTGTGTTGTGGTAATTTAAGTCTATTTACGGTTGCATATTTAATATAGTGTACACATATTAGTGATAACTTTAGTACGAAAACCATTATTAACTTCATGTAAGTGGATATAAAGGACTTCGTAGGAGAAAAATAGAAATCCAAGAAGAAATTGAGTTAGCTAAATATGCAGTGGAAAATCGTTTCTTCAAGTATATGTCTTCCAAGATTTTGTTCAGCAATTTCGGAGACTCGTTGAGATTATCGGAAAATAAGTTACAGTATACAGTGTCTTTTTATGGTCTCTAAATTCCACTAACATTGTGACACTAATATATAGTAATGAGAAGATGATTGTAGCTGCATTGTCAGGATTATAAATATTTATTCAGTAATTTCGATATGTCAAATGACGAAGTGTTACTGGATAGGAAATGTCTTTTACATACAAGTAAATAAGAATTTCTACAATATTAAAATATTTTAAATTTAATTAAATGTTGAGTTGTGAAAAGTTCTAATTTTTGCTGACTACAAAGTAGCACATAATTTATCATTTGAATATTTTAGAGTAACTCTGAGTGCTGTTCTTGCCGTTAACTATTTGACAAAACATTTCTTTTTCGTGGTTTAGCGTCTCTCAGTATCGAACAATAATGTAGAAATTACGTTTCAATAATATAAATATTCGAAGTTGGGTTTTCAAACTATAGTCCGGAGTCGGATTCCTGATTAGACGAGTTAAATCCTGCATATTGATTGATTGATTGATTTATTTACTCAAAAAAGATGTACAGGGTATGTACAAGTTTGCAAATAGTCATGAATATATATATATATATATATATACAATATTAAACGAAACATAATATATACAAGTAAAACTACATCAAAAATATAGACATGTTCACGTATGTGTAAAAGTAACAGAACAACAAAAAGCACAAGCACTGAAAAAACATTAAAACTAACAATAGCTTTCCCAATTCAAGTTCATGAATTCCGGTATATCATAAATTACATTTTCAAGCAGTATCGTTTTTATTCTATTCTTAAATCGCTTTGTATCAAGGCGTCTAATAGTATCGGGCATCCTATTAAACAAAATCAGAGCCTGATGATTTGTTGCCATCTGCGTTCTCGCCAGTCGGTGGTAAGGATAAGCTATATTATTTCGTCCCCTTGTGTTGTAGTTGTGGACATCACTGTGGGTTTTGTATTTGTCTGATTTGTGGATTTGTGTGAGGCAGGCGAGGATGTAAATGGCTGGTAAGGTAAGTATTTTTAAATTTTTAAAATAGTCTCTGCAACTTGTGTATCTTGTGATGCCAACTATTGCTCTAATAGCCTGTTTTTGTTGCAGGAAAATTCTCCTAGCTGCTCCACAACCACCCCACAGGATTATGCCATATGTTGCTCTACTGTGAAAGCAGCCATAATATGCTACTTTTGCAGCCTCTGCACCTGCTATTTGTTTAATTCGTTTCACGGCAAAAATGGATGTTGCTAGTTGGTGTTGCAAGTGATCCAGATGTTCATTCCACGAAAGATTACCCGACAAATACACACCCAAAAATTTTAGACTTTCACTCGCCGGAGCACCAGTGGAGAACACAAGGGACTGTTGTTTATCTTGGTTCATTTTCAGGCCATTAGCCCAGAACCATTCTTGAGCCTCCTTCGCCACTCTGTCAGTCTCATCCTCCCCATCAATACCGTCTACATTGATTAAAAAGGAGGCATCATCCGCATACAGGAAAGTGCTGTCACAATTCACATTAATAGGGAGGTCGTTAATATATATGATAAATAGAACTGGACCCAGTATCGACCCCTGTGGGACACCAAGCTTCACCTCAGCAGTGCCGGACATCTCGTTCCCCCAACAAACCCGCTGTTGTCTATCTTCTAAATAGCTCTTTATGAATTTTAAGACTGTGCCTCTTATCCCCCAGTACTCCAACTTTTGCATCAGAATCGAATGGTCGACCGTGTCAAAAGCTTTCGACAGATCTGTGCAAAGCAACTTCATATTCTGCTTCGCGTCCATTGATCCCGCCACTTGATCCAGTAGGTCTAATAATGCTGTAGTCGTGGATCTCCCACGTCTATACCCATGTTGCTCGTTGGTAAACATGCCGACGTGTTCCAGATATTCTATAAGCCTGTCTCTAGTTATTTTCTCGAAAATCTTTGATATCGCTGGTAATATAGATATCGGCCTATAGTTCTGGGCGTCATCGATACTTCCATAGGAGTGCATGTTCTGAAATGGTGCTTTGGTAAAATCTGATGCAGTCAGACGAAGATCTTGAGAGACACACAATCGCCTGAAGATGGTAAATGAGATTTTACAGTTCTTTTCAGGACATAATGCGACTACACATTACACCTGCGAAAACCTGAGATACCATTAGGCAGAAATTATCATTTTTGTAGTTTCATCGGAAGCCGACTTATGTGTTAAATGGTAACCGAATGAAAAACATAGAAAGATGAAAATCAGATAAAATGTTTTAGAAAAATATTGAAAAATTTCAAATAAGAAGAAGAAGAAGTCATACCTAATGTTGTGAAGGTATAGAATTAAAGTAACATACCTCAAACTCAATACTCCTAAGAAATTTAATTTTAAGAAGTAAGTACTCCTATACTATATCAGAAGAGGTAGAAGTAAGATATCCTAGAGTGAAAGCATTTTATGCTTAATTGTTCACATTTTCACTTTTATACATTTCATTTTTTTGCATTACATCTTGTCAGTTATTGAAACTTTTTAGATCACAGCTTGCTGTCAAATTGTCATTTTATTATTAATTATTTTATAGTACCGCTACACCAAGATAAATATTTACTGTTAATACATTTTTTGTATATTCGGCAAATAATTTTAATATATTTTATTATATATCAGAAAAAGAAAAATATTGGGTATAATCCGCTGTAGAGCAACCGCAGACACGTGTTTCTGACTAATTGGTCGTCATCAGTACGGTGTAGCCAAGGAATTAGGTGGGATAACCTTGGAGATGTAAGCTAAACGGAAGACCATCAGGTGACAGACCACCATTTGCAGCTTCAGCTAGAAGATCCTCAGTTCCATTTATATTTCCTGGGTCTCGGATGGCACGCAGATTGACATTGTCTTCCTCGTGGCGACGTTAGATGTTGTCCTCGGAACTGAGGATCTTCTAGCTGAAGCTGCAAATGGTGGTCTGTCACCTGATGGTCTTCCGTTTAGCTTACATCTCCAAGGTTATCCCACCTAATTCCTTGGCTACACCGTACTGATGACGACCAATTAGTCAGAAACACGTGTCTGCGGTTGCTCTACAGCGGATTATACCCAATATTTTTCTTTCTCTGATATTTTATATATCCGCAATAATTTCTTATTCTTTCATTTTTATTATATATATATACCACAGAAATTAAAGAAAAAAAATTACTCTACAGTTAATACTTTTTTTCTATAACAAATTTTGAATTTATTGAAACCTTGAGAATTTTTAAAATTTTACAATTACGTTGGTCTTATATCTATATTAATCTTATTACAAGTTCATTCTAATTCATATGCTAATGCATAATCCTATAAAACTTGTGGGTGATGTTTCCTGCCTTCAACAAGACTTATATACTTTGTCAAACTGGTGTTCCAGGTACAAATTGAATTTAAATATATAAGCAAATGCTGTTTTATATCATTTACACGTAAAGTAGGCCATCATAATTCTATTTACTTCATAGATGGTGTTTTTGTTGGAAAGGGTAGGCACTTTCCGGGATCTTGGGGTCCTTTTCGATAGCAGATTACGTTTTTTCAGCCATATAAATCATGTTTGTGCATCTATCTCAAGATCTTTGGGTTTTATTATGCGTTCGTATGGGTCCTTTAACAACCCATTAGTTTTGAAGACGTTATATTTTAGTTTTGTGGTCAGTAAGATGGAGTATGAAGAAACTTGGTGCTAGATGTTACCAAAATTACAGAGAAGAGAAACTCGAAGAGGCTTTAACAAAAGTGGCTGAGAATGGTTGGTCTATATTGATGGCATCCAGAACTTATGGACTTCCATACGGCACTCTATATAATAAATTTAAAGGCTTACACCGTAATGTACATGGTGGACAAACAGTATTCAAACCAGAAGAAGAAAGGGCAATAATAAACGCTGCAGTCACGTGTGGTGATTGGGATTTTCCTATGAGTATGGAAGATTTACAAATGGTAACAAAGTCGTTTTTAGAACGTGAGGAACGAATTGTTGGCAAATTCAAAGATAACACACCGGGAAAGGACTGGGTTTACTCACTATTGCGGAGACATAAGGACACCCTTACACAACGCCTTGCAATTAACATAAAGCGCAGTCGGGCTTCAGTGTCAACCCACACAATTAAGGATTACTTTGACTATTTGAAAACAACTATTAATGGCGCACCTGCATCTAATTTGTTTAATTACGATAAAACAAATATGGCTGATGACCCGGGAAAGAAGAAATTATAGTTTAAAAGGCGTAAAAAGTATCCGGAAAATATAATAAATCATAGTAATTTTCTGCGGGTCTGCCTCAGGAACCATGTTACCGCCCTACGTTATCTAGCTATCTTACTCAAATGGAAAATGGACAATCCTAAATTAACAACAGTGAAGAAAGAAGAATTTCCAAGACTACTGAAGGGAGCACTGGAAAAAATGAAACATGCAAATCCCAGCGAGCCAGATTCCATTAAGCGCGATTTGGTAAGTGGTTTTCAATCTAGCGGAATTCCCCCCCTGAATTCTCAAAAAGTGTTGGACAAAATACCACATATAAATGAAGAAGACAATCCACAATTTCAAGACAATTACGAAAATGCTCTAGTCAAGTTTCTAAAGGAGAAACGTTTTGTTATCAGCCCTTTACGCACTCAAGCTAGAAAGAAAACCCGTCTGAATGTTGTCCCTGGCAAAAGTGTGTGTTGTGCTCAGGAAGAATTTAATGATTCTCAGGACTCTGAAAATTTGGATGCCATTCAAAATGAAGCATCAGAAGTGGAGGAAGAAGAATAGGAGGAGACCGAAGCGTTCGATGACGAACTAGATTATGAAGCTCTTGTGGCAAACAATATAACAGTGGGCACATTTGTTCTTGTCAGAGTCTTATCAGGAAAGAGGATATCCATATCTTATCGTTACGCAGCCAAAGTGCAAGAGATCCTTCCAGATAGTGACTACAACTTGCAAGGACTAAAGTCAATTGACACAGCAAAAGAAAACATTTCAATGATATTCTATCCATACTGCCCAATCCGATGGTCAGTATTAAAACCCTTGGGGGAAGAAGTAAGAAATTAGTTTTTAGTACCAGCGTGGATGTTTTTGAGCCTTAACTCTTATTTCATTTTTATGTTTATTTCTTGATTGAAGATTTTTTTTATTTTGTTCTCGTTTCTGTTTACGTATTTTATAATATAGGTAGGTATTATATATTATTATTATACCTTTAAGAAATAACTTGAGTTTTTATTTACTCCTCACATAATATAACATAATGTCAATTTTGTCATTTATTTTTGTAGTAAATGTCATTATTACAAGCTAACACATTGGCATAATGGGTTCACTTTGATACATATACTATTATGCATTATCAAAGTCACCCTCATAGTATATTAAAATTGATAAAAAACTACTTGGCAAAATTGATTGCCGATGAAATTGATAGCCTCCATGAAAAATCCATTCAAGAAAATGCAATAAAAAAAAGGGCTATCAAAGTAACCCCAATCGTATGACTTTGATACGGCATGAAAGTTTTTTTTTCTGTGTTATTATAAAATATACAAATGAATTTTTAAATGAAATGTTTCGGGAATCACAGTTACCATACTAAAACATTTTTTTCTGACTAATATACACAAAAAAATCACTATTTAACAAACAAAATGTGGAAAAAAATATCAAAGCCACCCCATTTTACGGTACTAATTATTTCAAGAAATTTAAGCATTTACTGATTGGCATGCAATAATACTGATGCGATATAATTTTCTGCAATCCACAAACTAATTTCATTTTTAATTACTTTATACTGAACGTGCCTGAAGTGAGGGGGCAATATATTGTATATTTTGGGTCCTGTATATTTAATGTGTCTCTTAGCAGCCACACACCCAAATGATAGTAGTGCAACATCTCAACAAACTCGCTGCTCTCCTTGTATTCATTTGGTGTTCAAACAAAATACGTATAAATATTAGCACATATAATAATGTAATTTCGGTAAATTATTCATGAAAATCAGAAACAGTAAGTGTGCAAAATTGGAAATTTGTGTAATATTATTATATCTTCAATCATATCTGATTGGATCGAACCAATCAGATATGATTGAAGTAGTTGTGTCACAATGTTTGAAAAAAAATTTACTATTCATCAATATCAAGTTACTCATTATTATCTACAATATCAAGAAGTATCGTACTAAATATATGATACATTGAAGCTCATAGATGTTTTTGGCAACAAAGTTTACCAAAATTACATATGTATCTGTCAACGGTAACGCATGTAGGGTATTCGCGTGAACGACATAATGATTAAATGAAGACAAAAGTTGATTTAACAAGAAACGACATCGAGCAGAGAAAAAATGAACCGGTTTTATTTCGTTAATGAACGCTGAAGCAGTCGTCGGGAAGAGTTGTGGAAATGTTTGCCGGTAAGATATCTTCTTATTACTATATCTGCTACTACATAAAACGTGTAATATTCTGTCTTTTTTTTTTACAAAGAATGCACGTAAAACTCTCAAAGAAGAAGAGGTGTTAAGACTAAGAAGACATCGGGTTAGAGTTAATCTGGTATGAAAGCGTGTTAGCACGCCATGGCTGGAGCTATATTTAACTAGACTTCTGGTAAAAATAATCACGAGTGTTTTAGATGATATATTTAGTTTTTTTTTTTAAATTTATAGCCAGACATCTGATACATAATATTACTGCTTTATATTATCTTTATTATAGGTATTCTAATTTAAAAAGCATTTAGAGTAACATTAAATTATGTATTCGTGTAATAAGTTAGTATAACAAGTTAGTTTTTCTTTTAAATTATTGAGGTGAGCATTACTATAATTTTAAAACTTAAACAAAAGATCAAAGAAAATAAGAAAAGTAAAAATGATATAAGAAAAGTCAGTACAAATGCATACATTTATTTACGACATTATTGCTCTCTGAAGAAACGAAACATAAGATTTAGTCCTTATTATATAATGATTTCAAAATTTATTTACGGAATAAATACGAGACTATAACCAGGAATAATGAAATTAACACCACTGAATGTTATAGTTATGATGTATTTTGAAGATAATGAATTATTCTATATGCTTTGTAGGTATTTACTTTTTACTTTATATTTAAAAATTATAATCTTCTCAATTGACACTGATATTAATTAGTGAAATTAGGGGTTTGCCGGGCCTACGTGTTACCAACTGCACCACAGCGACGATGAATGTACGAATCTTTTATCGTTTTAATTTACATTAAGCAACAGATGTTACTTATGACTGGCATTATGAAATGTGTAATTTTTATTCTATATGCTAAATAAACAAAATGTATAAACCTTATGCGGTATATTTTGATTAGTTGCAATAAAATTAGTATATCAGAAAGTACTTATCGATACATGATATGAAAGTTTAAAATTTTGGATGGACAGCACTATAATTTATTTCATCAAATGTCACTATAGTCCGTCTCAACCCTATTATGCAGTACAGGTTTAATAGGGATATTGCATCTCTTATTATCTTTAGTAGTCTCTTAATAACGACATCTTTATATCCGGTTGCCTTGTTGCAAGTTCTATTATGCAAAAAGTTATAGATAGGTATATGAGTAATCGTTGCTGTCAATTGTCAGTTTTTGCCGTAGTGTGTAAACTTTTATATTGTCTTTAATTTATCTATATATAATTTCTGTTAAATCGTTCTTTTTGCAAGCATATTATCTTTTTCAAGCATTTAAAAGTAAGTATGCATACCTAGATCTATAATTCTGATTAACGTGATAACCTATATACATATACATATACTTTTTACAGATTGCTACATGATATGAGTTTTGAATTTTAAAAAGTGGGACGAAAGAGTATTCTTATTGAAAGAAATGACATCATTAGGTGGAGACATAAATACTTACGAGACATCAGAAAATTCAGAGACGAAGGTATAGTTTATCATTTAATTTGTTATACTGTTATGTTCATTACGCAATTTATTATTTGCTTGTGATTGTTTTATTTTTAGGTAGAGCTATAATATATACTGATGAATCATTAGTGAATGCAGGACACTCGGTAAATAAAAAGTGGACTGACGTTACTGTTCAAAGCGGTCGACAAGCTTTTACGTAGGACTCAGCACTGGTTTAAAATCACCAACTGGTCTTGGGCCTCGATTTCCATTAATTCAAGCTGGAGGCGAGCAAGGTTTTGTTATTGGTGCTGAATGTACATTTCTTTGTAAGAAAAATACTGCTGATGTTCATAGCGAAATGGATGCAGATACATATGGAGATTGGTTCAAGAATAAATTGCTTCCAAATATACTAGAGAACTCGGTTGTTGGTCTCGATAATGCCTCATATCACACCAGAAAATTAGAAAAGTTTCCAGCAGTAGCACGGAGAAGACCAAATTATTGAATGGCTCACTGAGAAGAATATTCCACTTGATAATGACATGTCAAAAAGAGATTGACTGGCTTGTGTGTCAGAGGTTAGGTCTCAGTATGAGAGAAACAAAATTGATGAATTTGCAAAGAATAAAGGGCATTATGTTCTTCGGCTTTCACCTTATCATTGTGAATTAAACCCAATTGAAATGGTGTGGGCACAAGTTAAGCACTACATTGAAATGCACAATACGACATTCAAACAAAGAGATATTGAACAATTAATTGTGAAGGGTTATCAGAATGTAACAGTGAACAACTGGCGGAATTACATTGGCTACCTTGCCAACTTGCAAGACGATGTTGAAGAGTTTATAATTAACGTCACACATTCATCATCAGATCAAGATTCTTTAAGTGATGAAGAAAAATAAAACAATATGTGTACCTACTCCTTTGTATGGTCATGGTTAGTTTTTTCATAAATGTTATCATGTATTATTAACTTGTTCTTATAAATGGGAAAATATGTTTTTGCAAAATGAATTTGTGAGGAATTTGTGTCTTTAAATGTGTATAACGCAATGTAGGTTAACATATTAATATTCAATAAGACTATATAAGTCATGTAACATATTAAAAAATAAAAGTACATGTTGTGTGTGGTTATTATTATTCTTTTCATAAATATGTATTATTTAAGTTGTTTTTATAAATAGAAAAGTTTTTTATGAAAAATAAACTTGTGATTAACTTTGTCTTGGTCTGAATTTATAGTGGATAGTTGATTAAGATGTCAATATTCAGTAACGAAGAAAATTGTATACCTTAAGTGTTTCTTTGAAATATTAATTCATTTACTCTGGCTTACTATATTCAGTTAGATTTTCAATAATTTTTTACAGAACAATCCCAAAGGATTATATTATTACAAATATTTTAACTAATCCATCTTCCCATATATTCTCCCCTTTTAGTGTTTCAAATTACTATTAATTTTTTGTATGCATCAATTAAATGACAAACAGTCGTATAGGTTATGTTTTGATTACAAAAAATGTCAGATATTGAACCGGAACTGTAACGACATTATACAATGACACGATTTGGCAACCATGAAATAAATTCCCATAAGACCTGTACTGCATAATAAGGTTGAGAGTAGTATTGTGGGAAGAAATTCAGGAAAATGTGCTGCTAATAGACTTGTTTATAGAAAGAGCTTTTTCGTTAATTCTCGTCAGAGGAAATATTTTCCTCCAAAATAAGAGGCATTTCCTTATTCAATAAGAATTTTCTTGTCAAACGCATTTATTTAACTTCAGTACAGCCTCTTGACTGTTTAATATGACCCTAACCAAGTTTTTGATTTCTCAAACATAGTTTTATTATTGTATTATTTCTGCAGTATGGTAGCTGTCGTTTGTATTATGTTCTTGATACATTAATTAACTGAAGGATGTAAAAGAAAATCTTTATAATTAGTATGCACATAGGAGGTCTATGATATTTATTATTATGTAAACATATTGCTGTGACTCTTACAAATTTATATATAAATGAAATAAATTTAATTTATTTAATCAATGTGTAATTGAGAGTCAAGCACGCATCCCAGTGCTAGGCCTTATGCTAGACTAAGATACAATGAATTTTCTGCTGAAAAGTAGGTTAAGCAAAACTTTTACATACAACTAGCTCAGTTTAAAATAAATAATTCTCTCAGGGGCAGAAAATATGAGTAGATTCTCCAATCGATTCTCCTGCTCTTTAATTATCTCCAGGTCAGGTAAAGAAAATAAAATGCAAAATAAATCTTAACATCTAATTTATTAAAAATAAATTTAAACGAATTCAAAAATTTTAATATACAAATATTTACATACAAAGAATCAATATCTCGAACATCATTCAAATCTATACATCATAATTATTAAAAAAAAATATTATAAGAAATAAAATAAATGAAGTCATAACGTCGTGAAAAGCTTATGTCTTAAAATGTGAACGTGATTATTATGAATTATATTTGTCATAGATACATGTAAACAATCAACATTTTTAAATAAAATAAAATAAATTACACATGATGAATTGTACTGGAATATAAATAACCAAAAAGAAAAATTTACGCGGTTTACTGTTTGCGAACAAAATATAAACATTAAGGATATGGCTTTGCCCTAATTAGTCCTGTCCGGCGCCTTTTCTCGCTCCCAACACAGTACCATCAGATAGCAAATTCACACAGATGAGTACCCCAAAGTTCCACCCTACGAGTATGTCTCTTCAACTCGTCGGACACAACCCGAACATACATCACAATGTGCTCACTCCTTAAGGAATATATATATATATAAATAAATTTTATATAAATAAAATGAAATAAAATAATGTCTTTGCGTATTCAATAGATTAACTCAGCCCTGATTACTTCTGCCTGGTGCCTTTTCTCGCTCCCAAACGCAGTACCACCAAGACCAATTCGTGTCTTTCAAATTCACCAGGACTCCATGCTAATTAAATAACGACTTAATTCATTTCACACATTCCTGATGTATTATTCAACACGTTAACATTGAACACCCAAATACAACAAAATATACTTGATATACATATAAGAAGAAATAATATATACATTAAAATAAACTTTACCTTCTCGTGAAATTCCAATACAAAAACACCACTACAAACAAAGAATTTGGTACACCACTATACACACATTTATAACAAATATTATCTAATCACCTTAACTCTTCGTACATGATTTCAAACTCATCCATGATAAATTTCAAAAAGAACTTGTTCACTTATATATATCCTATATACACATAAAACAAAATTATTAATTTCAAATCCCTTTTGTATGATAAATAAAATTGAAAAGAAAAAGTAAATTATACAAAAATAAAATGATTATGCTATCCAAAGCAGTCATTACAATTACTAGAATGTCTTGTCATAATGTATGGCATAGTACCCCTACATGCAAAACAAAACACTCTAGAAAAAGAAAATAAAATGAAATTAAATAAATTCAAAATCCGAATTCATAAATAAAATTATCTCATACATAAATAATTATTCAAGAATAACTACAAATCTCAATGTAATACACGTTGCATGTTATCAGAGAAAATATTACAAGTGTTGAATCTTGTTAAAAATTTTATAAGTGTCGAAAATCTCAAAAATTATTCTAAGTCCGGATTTAAGAGTAATCCTTTTTAAAAAAGAGGAGGGAGTGGTTTATCACCTACTTTTAGACTATTTAAAGATAGCGGTTTGCACCAGCTGTCCCGGAAATTTTATCCGTCAGCTCTTTTATGCCTAAATTTCTTTATAAAAACGTACGGCAATTCTCGGGATGTACGAATCCACCTCCAAAACTGCACATCGACGGTGCTGCTCTTATCGGTCACTTGGGAAAACAGCGCACTAACAATCCTTGAAAAAGGTAAACAAACATGTGAATATAAATTTGTCTATACGTTTATGACTCATCCATGCATCTGGCAAATAATGTTGTTTTTCGCCGGCCACACGGTCGACCTCCGTGCGGGAAACACTTGCTCGTTCCTTTTCACGTAACATTTAATGCGTAACTTAATATTATGACTTTATAAAAATTTTACTAAGATTCTTTTATTGTTTTACTTAAATAAAAATAAAATTTTGGCAAATTATTGATATAGTGAATATTTACATACACATCATAAATAAAAATTAATTTAAATAAAATCTTGAAGTGATCTTGATTATATTTATTTATAATTTACAACCCAACTCAAGATCACTGCAATATGTCATATATAATATATATATGTAGTTTTAATTATTTAAGGTAATGAATGCTCAACATGGGGTTTTGTACTTTATATAAACATAGTAAATACTTAATAAATGAAAACCACTAAAAAATAAATGTTGTGACTTCTCAGATTTTGATAGTTTCTTCTCCTGATAAAAGTACTGAAATAATAACCGACAACATGTGACCATTATATCAGCAGCACAACTGTTCATTACTAATATAAGCGGTCAATCACTTTTTACGAAACAGACATATCAAACGTATACAAATCATATGAGGTATATGTCTTTCTCAATCCAAATAGGATCTGCTCGTACAGACAGAAAACAAAAGAACCTGACGACGAACCCCTGGATGATATATACTTTAGATAAGCCGCAATTGGTCGTCAATGCATTTGGAAGATATTTTAGAAGTGTTCTTACAAGCCCCTCAACTGTCACTATCAATAACTCAATTTTGGTTTTGAGTTGAATAGCCAAACCTAAAGTGAGTTGTAGGTCTTTCCATTATCCAGTATCAACTTATCTCATAGAACAACGCTTGTTCTGGCAACTAACTATCATCCAGAGGCGATCTTCTCTAAATTCTCCATGGTCTTCGAACAATATATGAATCACCTATATTCCACTGTCACTAGTCGTGTCAATTTTCTCAATTTTTATCGCAAGCTAGTCGACTTCTTATACACCGACTTTTCTAAAGCATTTGATCGCATTGAACACACAATTATATAATTTCTTTTAAACTTAGTGTATTTGAATTCAGCTCGGTCTATGTTTTATTTTTCATGTTATATCTGCCTAACAGACACTATGTATTTTACAATGGGTACGCTTCTGATCAATGCTTTGCTACCTTGGAGGTCCCTCAGGGGTCGAATCTTAGTCCATTAATTTTGCGGTCCATGTTTTATTTTTCATGTTATACCTGTCTAACAGACGCCAGTATGTATCTTACAATGACTACGCTTTTACTTTGCTACCTTGGGGGTCCCGCAGGTGTCGAATCTTAGTCCATTGATTTTGATCATGTTTATTAACGACATTTTTAATTATAACTTGAACCAGGCAGAGAGTGTTAACTTGTTAAGAATTTAGGTATTATATTTAACAAGAAACTTACATTTGCTCCTTGCATCTTGATTACCAACGAATTGTTGAACTCTTTCTAATATCATAGCTTAAAGCTTCATATTTTAAATTCATTTTAGTAATACTTATAATTAGTCAAAAGTTAACTCTAAGTAAGACAAGCATAAGGGGCAAAATGTTATCTAACATTTGTTGACCTAGTACACGCAGAAAAATCATAAGAATTTTTATATTTAATTTAATTAAATCTGTCATTAAATTATTTTATAAGAAATCAAACACGCGACAGGTAATAATTATGTATACTGTAGTACAAATTATTGTTCAGATGCGTAATTATATGAATAAACAAAAAGTCATGAACTGACGTGTATATACTCGTATATGGAATCGATATCCTCATAGAAAATCATTCACTGGTGCGATGCCGTTGGCACGGTGGTGGTTTATAGGTCCTCTTGATTTCACTTTTCAATGTCAGACGGGCCACCCAACCCAACCTATTCCCGACTCTAAAACCCGACCACATCTCACCCATAGCCGTTCATACTCGATGACACTAGACTTGAAGGATCCCTTCATTGTTTCAAACACAGGGAACACATAGTATAAAGCTCCTCTGTACTAAGAAATTAACCGTTTGCCTCTTTCTGATGTAACGCAGGTTCCCTTTTGGCTGGCTTATTTCCATATTGCACATGCGGAGGTCTACGATGCAGGTTAAAAGAAAAATCTCGATATTCATTAAGGTATTCTTCATGAAGAAGTGACATAGCCGTTGAAATAAAATTAATCTTTATGAGTACTTGTGAAAAAATCGTCATTAATTAAGGCTAAAGTAAAATAGAACGGTAATGCAAGATGTAATTTGTTTCGTTCTTAGTTGGGCGGTTAATCTTTTGTAGCTTCCCTTGTAACTTTTTGTATATAATGCTGTCTGTTTTGTTGTGTATGGTTCGTTTATTATGGATGAATGGAAGAGCGATGTCAGAATGGTAAAAAAGTATTTGTATTCCATTTTTGGTGATGAATGGTGTTCGTGTGTTTCTTAATAGCTTGACTATTTTACACTGATAGGTAGTATATTGCATATATTATTTAAATATTTTCTTTTCATCGATAGGTATTTTATATTTGCATAAGCCTATGTTTCAATATCTTATGTATTAAATATACATATATTAAGTACACGTTCGATAAGGAATATAGTCCTTTTTGAGCATTGTTTTATTGTAGATAAAGTATTTTAATAGTGTTTCGAAGGGTTAATTGTTTTGGAAGAAAAAAGAAATCAGTAAAGTTCCTTTTTATGTATTTGATAGTAATGTGTCACCGTTTTCTTTGTTATTATGATAGTTAGTGTCCAGTGACAAATTATACGTTTTACTCCTGAGGATGACGTTGAATAAATGTTACAATATCGTGCTTAATAATTGAGTTTCATTTTAATACAGACCACATTCCCGTAATTCCTTTTTTATATATGTTTCTACATATATATCTTTTTATCTACCTGACGTTTCGGAAATTTGTTTCTACTTTCTTCAGACCTATACAAAGGACTATTAGATCAAAAGATGAATTTCTGTATATAAAGTAAACTTACACTAAGATATACATTATTTATACTTTACATACAAATTGTATGTAAAGTAAATAAGGCGAAATACTCTGACATACTTAGTGGTCAATCAAAATGATTTTGACAACTGACAACACTTCGAAAAAACTTCTAGATTACTAAAATTAAGGAGCACAGTAAATGTTGCATCTTTGTTTAGTTATGATTGACTTAAATTTAGTCTAAAGATAATGGAAAAACTGAATATTGAATTAAATATGTCTCATTTTAATGGACCTCTTTTAGTTTACTAGTCCTTTGTATAGGCCTGAAGAAAGTATGAAGAGATTTCCGAAACGTCGCGTAGATAAAAAAAATTGTCTTTTATTAGAAACTATAGTTGAACTGAAATTCTGCAAATATTTGACCCTCAAGATAACATCCTTCCAAATTATAGCAAACTTGCATCCGACAGTATTTATGTTGTTCATATGGCCATAAATTACATCCACCTGCAAATAGGAATCCCTGCAATTCATGACGTTATCAAGCTATATATTGTTATATTATTCACTTTGGACTTGAAAGCTTGTATTTTTTTATGACTCGAAGACAAATCGAAATATTTAATGCTTCTTGATAGTGTGTTAATATATACTAATTTTACCGCAATTTTTACACCTTTTGATGCTACCCTGTACTCTCTTTATATATAACATAAACAGGAAGACAGGCTGCCATTTGTAGCTTCTGGCAGAAGATCCTCAATTTTTTGCGAAAACAACCATCTTCACCACATGGCAGACAATACCAACCGAAGCGTAAATTGATCCACAAATAAAAAAATGATAACACGGAAATGTGTTAATTAAAAATGTATTAAATAATTAATGCTGTAAGCCGTTACTTTGTGATAATCCATATTAAAACAATAAAAACACATTTACTTTGTTGTATCACTATATTAAACAAATGGTGTGACCGCGGTTTCGACCAACATGGCCATTAACGAACACAGTGTTGAATGAGACACAACACTATGTTTAACTTAGTGTAAGGCAGTAATTATGAAGTAGAGGGGAAATAAATGGGATAATACACAATACATTATAACAGTTATTAGTTCAATATAGGGAAAACCAGAAATTAGAAATATGAGGTAAATTAAAAATCTAAGTACAGCAGGTAAACAGAGGTGTATATATCAAATCGGTCTGGTCGTTAAGTAAATGACATTCGAAATAAACCCTTTAAACAAATCTGGTGTTTATAAGCTTGAATGTTCTGATTGTAAAGGGGTATATATCGGACAGACTGGTCGTAGTTTTAATATTAGAGTTAAAGAGCACATAAAAGAAGTTGACAATGAATGCCCTAAGTCTGCGTTTGCGGCCCATATAAAGGATTACAATCATACAATAACTAATAATTTTGTAAAAATCTTACACTTCACCGAGAAAGGTGAGAAATTAAACCTACTAGAGTCCCTCGAAATATTCAAAGCCTCCCGCAATTTCGAATGTCATTTACTTAACGACCAGACCGATTTGATATATACACCTCTGTTTACCTGCTGTACTTAGATTTTTAATTTACCTCATATTTCGAATTTCTGGTTTTCCCTATATTGAACTAATAATTGTTATAATGTATTGTGTATTATCCCATTTATTTCCCCTCTACTTCATAATTACTGCCTTACACTAAGTTAAACATAGTTTTGTGTCTCATTCAACACTGTGTTCGTTAATGGCCATGTTGGTCGAAACCGCGGTCACACCATTTGTTTAATATAGTGATACAACAAAGTAAATGTGTTTTTATTGTTTTAAAAATGTATTATTGTAAGGTACAGGTGTAGTGCAATACGTGTTACGGATAGGAGTCATCATCAGTACTGTATAGCTAAGAACGTGTGTGTTGATGTGTAATATAAAGACTTACCTTTACGAATTCCAAACTTCGAAAACCCTACCCATGTTTACAGCGTTAGAGTAGTTAGCAATGCAATGTAAATGTCACATTGCTACCAGGCATATTAAAAACCATTAAATAATTCGTCATGCCAACTACCTTTTTTGGATAGACAAGTTCTTAGAAATCAAAATTCGAAAATCGAAATCGACGTATGTAGTAAAGAAACCAATACTGAATAGATTTATCACGACAGACTCTAATCTAATTTATCAAACATTATTTGAGGATTGTTTTGTTTTGTGTTTTTCTTGGTTATTTCTTGATTAATTTAACCATATTTTGCGTCTTATTTTTAAAAAAAGTTAAATACCTACAATTTTTTTAAAATATATCTTGAAAATTTGTAGAATATTATCATTTTAAAAGTTCCTGATTATTTTTTGGTTGTTATTTCTCGTTTACTTTCCACTTATTTTTCCGTGTTTTTTTTATTTTTTTGACAATTTCTTGATAATTTTTCCAAATATTTTTGGAATGTTTCTTGAAAATCTTTGGAGATTTTTTGAAATTTTAATTTTGTATATAATTGGCTATTTCGGCATATTTTTTAATAATGTTTTGAAAATATATTTTTGATTTTCGTTTAAAAATTCCTGGAATATTTTTGGAAAATTCTTGGAAAATTTCTGAAAATTCAGTTTTTCGAAAAAGCTTTTGTATCACCCACATGGTAAACTGGAAATGGTGTTGGAATCTTGCATGCAAATTAAATTATTACTTAATAGCAATCGACTTTCACTTCTTCGCTTCTAATGTTAGAGGAAGACGACTTTGTCGAAATGCTAATTTTTTTGCAACATTAATGTCCGCTAAAATATTTAAATCTATCAAAAATAAAACTAATACATAACATCTTTTGTGTATTAAGTCTACAATCCATTTGACTTTTTACTTACTCGAAGAAAGGCTTAAAGTAAAAACAGTGATATATCTTTGACTACATAAAAATAGTTTATGTGACGCAAACCATTTTACTTTCTTATACGTAGTATAAGGAAGTATTGTGATGATGAAAATTTTCGACCTCGAGATTTATGCAGATGTCCACGTTTTGAGATCCCCTGATACCAAAAAAGTGGTTTTTAAAAAATGTCTGTCTGTCTGTCTGTGTGTGTGTGTGTGACCACGATAGCGGTCAAACCGCTACAGATATCAATTCCAAATTTTGTATTTACGAATATAACCTCCCTCTTGAGAACTGATTAGATTTTGAGCAAAATCGGCAGACCGGAAGTAGTAGTTTACTCCAGTGAAAAAATCGAAATTTGCAAATATTTCGTCAATTACTAATTTATAAAGAATTCAAATATACTCAAAATTAAATTCGAGAAAAATTGTGTTAATAAAGTTTTTCGAAATTCCTACCGGAAGTAAGTCTTTTACTCTTATCGAAAATCAGTTTTTTGCGAATATCTCGCAAGTCATGCTTTCTAGGCACGTACATTACGAGTATAAAAGTATTTAGAACGTACTTTTAAATATCTTTTGTATAAGAAAAATTTCAAAATTCGGATCGGAAGTAACACTTTTACTCTTACCGAATAACGATTTTTTGGAAATATGTCGTAAATTATGCATTCTATATATATTTATGAAGAGTACAAAAGTATTTAGAGTTGGATATGGAATATTTTTTGTATAAATGAAATTTCAAAATTCGGACCGGAAGTAACACTTTCATACGTATAAGAAAGTCGTGTGGTGGCCACACCTCATTTTTTCATTCCAAATTAAATTTTAGAACTTAGAATGTAAAGTAAAATTTCATTATCTTTCGATTTTATTAAACATCTTCCACGCCTTGTGTCACCAATGCAGCTATGCAAACACATTCATTTTGTCCTGATTGTTCTTAACTTAATTTTTGAGATTTCATTATTTAGAACGAAAAACTTAAAAACATTCCTTTATTTTTCCAAGTATATGGTACCTGCAGCATAAACTATTTAGTATGCGTACATTTCAATGACTTTAGGGGAACAAAACCACAGCTAAACGTGAAGGTACCTACTCAAAACAGAGATACTATCTGAGTGACATTAGAAAAATATATATTCCGTTTGAGTGTTTACTTAAACCGACATTTTTTCTGTTAGAGACAACAATAAGGTCCCGTAATATTGTTTTGCTGATGTAGAGTTTTACCCTTTCTACGCACCGGGCAAGAATAATGATTGGGAATAGAAATATCTAATCGTACAGGTAGAAATTGTGGAAATTTTGTATGCCTTAAATGCTTATACTGTTTATGAATATAAAATATGTTTAGGAGCTGCATTTGTGCTACAGGTGTTAGTATATTTTTGTATAATGAATTTTCAACTATAACATTTATTACAAGGGGTCAAGCGAATTAAATATGTATAGTATAAATATTACGTTTAAGAAAACTACTTGAATTTGCTTTTTAGAAAACAATTACGAACATAGGAAATATTGTTAAATAGGTGAATTCTACGTTTTTGAAGTATGTATTATCATTCTCTTGTTTTATTTATGATTCACACCGCCCACAGGTCTTAAGCGTAATTAAGCTTGTCAAGAATACTGAAGTCTAGGTCCTAGAGTAACGATAATCAGGGCTAATAAGAGACACCCAAAAAATGGAACTAATGTGAGCAACTTTTATAATATGAACATTGGCTTGGTTATTATTTGGAGCTAATACATTAATGTTTATAGCACAATCTTGCATTTTCTAGCAAAAAATGTTTGGTTGGATCGAAAAATTTGGTCTAAATATTGATTTGGGTAAACACCGTTCATTGAGCTATATTTAGTGATAAACAGCGATCATTCTTGGCTTTCAGAACTTAAAAATAGATCACATTAACGTTGGATATAAATCGCCAAAATCAAAGCGCTATTGCGCTAGTATGTTCCTAGCTAATGTGAGACAGAGACATAAATATTAATTTAGGTAAATGATTTTCATACTGATGTATTCAGTGATATATGGCGACTTCTTTTTCATTATAAAACTGAAAAATAGATCACATTACTCAAAGTTATAATCCACAAAATTTATCAGGATATTGTGAGACACTATTCGGGACTAATGTCAGATAGTGGATGGGACTATTTTCCGGTGCATACGAACTGGACAACAAAATTTTTGGATAATGCACCGGTTTTAAATCCCTAACACGAACTGCACAACTATTGAGTACAGGTAGGTAGGTACACAAAGTGAAGTTAAAATAGAACAAAAATATTGACATACAGCAAATTTTAATAAATACAAATTTCAAAAACGAAAAGAAAATTCAAAAATTTTTAAAATGTAGAATTTATATACCGTAGTCGACAAGTTTTAATTTCTGGTACGAAAGTAGAAGAGGAAAAGAGCACGGCGAAATAAAGTAAAGACAAACATATAGCGAGGCTGCCAAGTACACCCGGCAAACGTTTGCTATCAAATGTGCAAATCCCCCGACTGCGTGGCTTCTCCCACCGCTGTTGGAAAGCAGGCATCGCTGCATATTATAAGGTCATCCTCTGCATGGGACAGATAACTAATATAGAGTTAAAACAGAAATTAAAATTTGTCGACTACGGTATATTATAAATATAACTTACACAAATTATATTGACATAGAGCAGTGCCAATTTTAATAAACATAAATTTTAGAAACGAAAAGAAAATACAAAAATTTTTAAAATGTACAATTTATATACATTATAAATATAAATTACACAAATTATATTACAAATTCGAGGAACTTAAATTATGCGATACACATTTTAGAAAATTATATCTAGAGATACTGTTGTTTGTCAGCTGTGCAATTTTCTCGTCAATGTATGAAGTTTTCCTTAAAATAGATTTTTTTACATATCTCTTCTGCCCCAACAAACAGGTATTAATCTTTATACCGTATATGTGTCAATTTTCATTAGGTATAGGGATTCAATGTTTACGTGCGATTTATACGTATACAAGTAATACGTGGCAACGTGGCACCCCTACTGTCCGTCACCAATCCCGGCAACAATCGACATCACAACGATTTTCTCCGATCTTCCCACTTCTCCCGACCAGATTTTTCATTCAATGTTTAGCTGCGAACACGTTGCGATCTAGTCTGCAATAAAAGCCGTCTTAATACTGGACCGGGAAACATCAAATGGCCGCCGCGATCTCCTTCTCTAGTAGTTTATTATTATTTTCAGAATCCTTTTTATTTACCTTATTTTTAATTTTATTAGAATTACGCTTTTGTTTGTGTCATGCAGCGTGAACGCAGCTTAATAATTCTCAGCAGTTACTGAAAGGAAAAAGAAAAACAAATCCTTGCAACTCGTAAATATTATTTCTGAACGCATTACAAACACCCAAGCCGGTGGTCGAATAGTTACTGCTAACCACGCTAACTTGTATTTGCGAACATGCATCGGTCGTGCTGGCATTGGAAAGGAAAGAAGGGGTACTATGTTGCCACGTACTGTATGGATTAATCGCCTATGGCTAATGAAAATTGACTCATGCTGTATATGTATGGGTTTGCATATCTTTTAAAGCGTTGACAAAGACATGTATATTGGGATGTGGAACTCCACAATTTCTGTTGAATTTTGCATGAAAAGATTCGCAAGAATTAGTTGTTCTTGATGTACTTAAACTAAGTGACGCCCACATTTTCGGTGGAAACAATGCATTTTCATCTATATATGTATTGACTAAATAGTCAGCAAATTCATCGACTCTTTTATCTTCAGGTTTGTCGCTTACGAAATCCTCCACAAATGCGTCACCGACGTCTTCTGGCTGCAAATATGAGAGCTCAAAAAGATATCGTAGCCATTTTCCTGTTAGCGATTCCATATTTTTGTATTCTGCAGCGAGGCGTACTTGCTGTATTTTCTCCACCAGGATTGAGATAGATGAAAGCGGCAGCCTATGATAACAGAACAGGGAAATACTTCTTTGACACTCCAGTGTATTACTTGCTCAAGGTCTACATACACTTTTCTTGCATTCAATCCAAGTTCTAACTCATTTTTAACAATTTAAAAAGTGCTTCGTAGGTTGACTTATTTTTATTTTTTAACAAACAGAAGACAGCCGGTACGTAATTGTCATTCACATACACATGGATAGTGAAAAGTTGCAAGAAAAATTTGGTGCAATAATCAAATGTACCATCCATCAACAAGTGTTCTTGATTGCTACAGAAAAAATCCATATTACTTTTTGTTGAAAACACAATTATATTATTCTGCACATCATTTATTAAAACAAAGTTCTCTATTTTTGACGTTTTAATATTCATTTCTCGAATACTCTGGTGAACATCCTCGATGGATTTTGGTAATTTTGGTAGACATTTAAGTTTTGCGTGATTAAGGTTGTTACGGACATGTGTAACATCTTGTGCAGTTAATGTCTCTAACATATTGGTATTAATTGCACTTCTTATTAGTTTTGCAGGAGTTTCTGCTAGATTTTCTTCTGCTTTCCTCTTGACGGAGTTGCTAAGTTTTTGTCTAATTAGTACGTTTTCACTTACGCCGTTATGATTATGAGTTTAAACTTTTTTAGAAAACACGTAGTCTTCACTTACAGTAAATATTTTAGCACTACATTTTCGTTTTGCACACCTCCAACATGTTTCACCCGTTTTTTTATTTTCACGAAACTTGTAATATTTAAAATTTTCGGAGTCTACCAACAATTGGTTACCTTGCCTGCTAAACATCACATTTAACTCCATCTTAACCGTTTGCACAGTAAAGATAAAATAAAATAATTATTTGGCAACAGCCCTTTTACATTTTATACTGATCACAACGGTAATCCCTAATTTTCTTTTAATTACCCCCGTAAGAAATAAAATAAATCTGTTACACGGATTAAATTTGTTGTGCAGTTCGTGTGCAGCGTTTAATCCGCAACCTTTCAAAATTTGTGCAGTTGAGTTTAGAGATTAGGTATATTTTTCATATCGCTACTACCTGCTCTTAGAATTTGTGCAGTTCGTCTGTGTCCCTATATTCAGTTAGCCTATTCAATTCAATAATGTCTTTGAGAAATAATGGTGCACCACCTGAGCGTCGTAGTTGTGTAATATTTTCATCATTCAGAACCATAGTTATCTGCTGCGAAATTCAGAGGGCTATTATGAGGCAGTGTTCAGGGCTAATGTAAGGCATAATAAAAAAAGTATTTTTGTTATATGTATCTCAATTTACTAGTGCTTTCGAGAAATAATGGTATCTCAGTTTAGTCCCGTTGTCGTTTCATATTAGCTTCATTCAGAGCCATAGTTATAGGCCACTAGAGCCAGGGGATCCTATGAGACAATGTTCGAGGTTAATTTAAGATAGAATATCAGGCTATTTTATGATAGGTAATTAAATTCAATAGTGATTTTTAGAAATAATGGTGTCTGGCTATAGTCCCGTAGTCATCTCATATTAGTGCCACCGTTATAAGCCACTAAAGTCAAGGAGTTCTTATGAGACAGTGTTAGGGTTAATGTAAAAAAGAACATGAGGCTATTTTTTGATAGGCTTCTCAACCCAATAGTGCATCACTTTGGCTCCGTTGTCATGTACTTAATATTAGCCTTATTCAGAACCATAGTTATAGGCCACCAAAGTCAAAGGGCTATTATGTGATAGTGTTCGAAGTTAAAATAAGATAGAATATGAGGCTAATTTATGATAGACATTCGAATTCAATAGTTTGTGAAATAATATTGCCGCACTTTAGTTCCGTAGACGTTTCATATTTCTCTCATTCAGAACTACAGTTATAAGAGCCACTAACGATAGTGGCTGGGTTCTTATGCGATAGTATTCGGGGCTAATTTGAGACAGAATTTTTATTTTTTTTAAAACTATATTTTTCCATAATAGCTCTCTTATTTCACGATAAAGTTTGGTGTTTGTTTTATGTATTTGCAGACTAGCATCTTCGAATACAAAAAGTAAAGCTGAGTTAGAATAACTTCCATGATTGAAATTGGAGTAGTTGCCTCGTTAATTGTACAAATTAACATTTTTAAGTCCATAATTAATTTATTTGTCAATATTAAATTAAATGTATGTGTGTTATTTTGTTCAAATATTAATATTGTATAAAGTGATTTGGATGGACCTGTATATATATTCAGTTGTTGTAATAATTCATGTTATTTACTTATGAAAAAATACCGAATGTCTACGTCATGCTCGAAGTCGCGCGTTTCGCGTCAGTATCGTGTGCAAATTTTATGTTTTGAACAAGTTTTTACCTACCTACGTAGGGGGGTTTTCACATATATAAAGGCCCCCATCGTGCGTGTCTCGTTCATTTATTTCTCCGCCCCGTCCGCAACCCTACACCACTCTCTATTCAGCCTTCTAATGGCATGGAAGAGTCTGGTTCAAATCCTTAGAAACGTACTACTTTCAGGTCTTTTGCACCGTGAAATAGTCGTTTCAAAACTCCGCTAATTACGTCCGAATGTGTCTCTTTTACTCAGACCAGGAGTCGTGGGAAAAGCAACACATTACCGCTATAACCAGTATCCCGTCTAAGTCAGACTTTCGATGTCGTGACTGTATTAAAATCCGCATTTAATAATAATTCTTTATTTCAGAGATGTTAAATTTCCAATGTTATGTGTAAACGCGCCGTAAATTCAAATAAATTATCGCGCTATCCGAACTGCGATAAATGTAGATGTATTAGGATTTCACCGTGTAGCTATTGAATTAATATCCGAACTCGTACCGATTTAATAGTTTAATTCACGATAAATTAGTAAGATTCTTCCTGCGAGCATGTCGTAACACGGAAAAATTTTGTAGGATAATTTAAATTGATCTGATTGTGCCTTTTATCTCAAATTAACCGATACTTATCATATTTCCTGTTTATTTTTGTTTTATATTAATAGATAAAATGCACTGGGATGTGTAAATAATAGTTCAGGGGCTAAAGTTGTATATATGTTCAGCCTTAGTTTTAATTACGGTACAAAGAGGTCACTGATGCGAATTTATTATTATTTAATTAAGTTGACATTAAGCAAATTTGTATGTATATAAATTGCAAATTGTAAATAAGAATAAATAAAACGTGTATAGGTTTGACATTGTTTCAGTAATAATAAAGACTAGTTATTCTTACTTTTCTCAAATAAGTTTCTATGTGTGTTTTCTTTTTTTTACCGCCCAATAATGAATAGAAGGAATGTAGTAGATTCAAAAAACATTTGGATACATTAAAACAAAAAGAAGTACTCACATTTTCCACTGTGTTAGTCGAAGAGCTGGTAGTCTCATGCCACAAAAGTCACAACACTTCAACCGCCATATTTAACAATATTTAAATAGTTAATGCCAACCGGACGAATGTCATTCCGCTAGATATTAGCGATACTGGTGCCTGAGTATATAGGCAACCCGAAGTGCTGTAGTTTCCGAAATAATTTGGTGGCATGCAAAAGACTTGTCTTGTAACGTTCGCTTGTATTACATGTTATAAGTGAAGCAAGCGACCAGGTTATAAGTTCCTCTCCATTTTTTTGTCTAAACATGAAAGCAATCACAAATACAACACGCGTGCGGAAAAAGTTTTTTAATACCACAAACAACAACGGCTAAAATACACAAAGATGCAGTTACGCAGATATTAAAAATTTACAACTATATTCCAGGAGGATATTAAAACCTGAGAATAAAAAAAAATTTAAAACCAAAACCATGAAAATTTTAGTAGACAACTATTTGTTGTATAGTGGATGGCACTATTTTGAGTTAGCCTTTTCAATTCAATAGTGCCTTTGAGAAATAATGGTAGATCACCTGGGCGTCGTAGTGGTGTCATATTTTCCTCATTCAAAACCATAGTTATCAGCTGCGAAATTCAGAGGTCTATTATGAGACAGTGTTCAAGGCTAATGTAAGGCATAATAAGAAAGTATTTTTGTTATATGTATCTCAATTTACTAGTGCCTTCGAGAAATAATGGTATCTCAGTTTAGTCCCGTAGTCGTTTCATATTAGCTCCATACAGGATCATAGTTATAGGTCAGTAGAGCCAGGGGATCTTGTGAGACAATGTTCGAGGTTAATTTAAGATAAAATATGAGGCTATTTTTTGATAGGCTTCTCAACCCAATAGTGCATCACTTTGCCTCCGTTGTCATGTACTTAATATTAGCCTTATTCAGAACCATAGTTATAGGCCACCAAAGTCAAAGGGCTATTATGTGATAGTGTTCGAAGTTAAAATAAGATAGAATATGAGGCTAAATTATGATACACATCCGAATTCAATAGTTTGTGAAATAATATTGCCTCACTTAACCTTTAGCCAACTGAGTGTTCTTCCCCGACGTAAAGTGCGAAGTGGGGCAACTCAGTGACCCCTGTTTGAAAACTACTTAATCAATATAGTAAGCTGATATATATAATTCTAAGGTTGATTAAAAGTTAATTCATAAACTTGAACATATATATTTGAAGCATACAAAAATATTAACTTATAAAAAACTCAAAAAAAATTATTCTGCATTGGCGCAATTTTCATAGCAAGTGTAATTTTTTTCAATTTGTCGGTGTCTTGAGCATATGAATTTTTGACATCTTGAACATCTTAGAGTACTTTTTTTGTCATCTTTTCGTGTGCAGAAGTAACACCTACCTCTATTTCTATCGGTAGGTAATGGTGCGAGTGGTAGAATTTCCTCATTTTTGTACACTCCACAGGCAGCCAGAGCTCGAATGACGACCATTTGTAAGTTCTGATTGGTTTCAAGTCTTCTTTGCATATTAGTAATGCTAAGGATTTTCCTAAATCCAGCAGGTACTGTCGCCGGGCCCTCATTTTTCCACGATTCCAATTTGGATTTTGGTGAATCCAAATTATAAAACTATTTAGAGATGCTATGTCAAGCATATTCAAAGGCCATCTGGATGTCCTCCTAGAGCATATATACTCTCTTGTTAGTTTATCAGCATTGTCTACTGCTCCCTTTGTTGCATTATAATCTAAAATCATACGTGGTTTCTTTTGTTCTTCATCACTTACTTCGTCAAGTAAATGTTGGGTTGAAAGGACATGAACCATTTTATTCTTCTTTGGCATATAAGACACCATAGCTATTTTTTTATCATAATAAGCAAAGCGAGATGAAAATTCGTCACGTCCTGTGGTTGAACATGGTTCAGAAGGTGTGAACAGTTCCCAGGAGAGTAATTTGTTTTGTTACAAGAAATTCGGCCAATTCCACAGATGTAAAAAAATTATCTGTTGTGACGACTCTGCCAGAATTATATATTGGTTTCAAAAGGTCACACACTACACGCATTCCTTGGTTTTTCTCAGGTTTATTACCTTCAAGTTTACCAGTATAAACTTGAAGATTATGAATATAAGAAGTCTTGACATCGGCAGAAATCCAGTATATATTGTCTGAACGGGCATTTTCCTCTGAAAGCCACCAACGGCTCATCAACGGTAATATGTTCGTACGGACTAAATGATTCTTGACAATTTGTAACAAACATATCCCATAACTCTCGAATAGCAGCTAGCTTGTCAAGTTTTCTTCAGTCTTGGCGAGTATTTTTGTCATCAAATCTGATAAAACGATAAATTTGAATAAATGTATCTCTTGACATTCCAGCTGTAAATATTGGTCTTCTGTAGGTTTCACCTGCTGACCATAGTTCTGAAATAAACTCTTTTCTGCAATGGAGAGCCCCACAGGTTACCAAACGTTAATTTTATCAGGATGAGTATTATTCCAAATGGTGACAACCCGTTCGACTTTCTCATTTGTATGGATGACTATACCATCCAGGATATTGTCAGTGAGAAATAATTTGAAGCAATCAACGATTGAAGTCACATTTTGTGCACAGGTGGTAGGACCAGGCTTAGCTTATATTATAGCTTATATTGTGTTGCAGCCGTCGACTAGATTTTGGTGGAACTGCGTTCCACGGTTTACCTGTAAATAATTACTCCTTGCGCAACTCTGCAAAAATAGATGTGATTTTTTATTTACCTGATTTGGACATATAAGTTGTAGTAGAACTATCTGCTTGGTTGTCTAAATCTGTGTGGTCTTCAATTTCATTTTCACTTTCTTCCGACAGCTCTTCAATATTATCTTCAGATTCTCACTGTCGAGATTATCGTCGACGTCACTTTCAGAATCATTTTCGTACAATAAACGTTCTAATTCCGCATCGGATAAACCTCGACGACACATATTAGTACTTATAAGAGCACAAAGAAATAACAACAAGTCTACGAAAAAGTAAGGCTATGTTATATGTTGTGCGAAGGTTCTGTCAAACTGACAAAGAGTGTTCTGAATTAGAGAACTCATTTGCGCATAACATACTAAGTGGGGTGACTCAGTGACCCCCGCATATATATTTATATTTTACATTTTGTTTTCATTTTTCAAAACTCGTGAGTAAATTTTTAGTTAGTAACTGACTAAAGTGAGGATTACATAAATCTACAACACAAAGAAAAAAAAAGTCAATCAAATATCAAGTAAAATGCACTCCTGGGGTCACTAAGTTACCCCACTTCGTCGGTTAAAGGTTCCGTAGTTGTTTCATATTACTCTTATTTAGAACTAGAGTTATAAGAGCTAATAACGACAATGGCTGGGTTCTTTTGAGATAGTGGTCGGGGCTAATTTGAGACAGAATTTTTATTTTTTTTAAAACTATTTTTTTACATGAAAGCTCTCTTATTTCACGATAAAGTTTGGTGTTTGTTTCATGTATTTGCAGACTAGCATCTTCGAATACAAAAAGTAAAGCTGAGTTAGAATAACTTCCATGATTGAAATTGGAGTAGTTGCCATAGCTCCAGTTCCTCTCCATTTTTTTTGTCTCATCACGAAAGCAATCACAAATACAACACGCGTGCGAAAAAAGTTTGTTAATACCACAAACAACAACGGCTAAAATACACAAAGATGCAGTTAGGCAGATATTAAAAATTTACAACTATATTCCAAGAGGATATTAAAACCTGAGAATAAAAAAAATTGAATCCAAAACCAAGAAAATTTGTGTGTAAAGTAAACTTGATTTTAAATAGAATATTATTAATTTATAATGTAGAATTTATGTATCCGATATATTTTCTGATATATTTCATATTTATTGTGTATTACGAAATAAATAAAGGCATTACTATTATTATTATATTGCAATAGCCACTTGTTTGGGTTGATCTCCTGTCGTTTAAGACTAATAATCTTGCTCCTGAATTTTGCAATGAAAATTTAGTCAATTATTACACTCAACATAGTAAAAATTTGTTCATAGTATGGTTACACAACTTATATTTTACTGAGTGTTTTTTTTTGTCATATAGTACATGTTGAAAAATGCTGTGGTTGAATGTAAATAGTTCATATTACAATAACTTTTTTCGGGAGAATTTAGAAAACAGATATTATCGGTGTATAGTATGTATTACATGTATGTAATAGGGCGGTAAAAGACAATAATTTATTTACAAATGATAGGCGTAAATCTTCGGTTGATTGAGTCTCTTTTTTATGAGCTTTTTATTGCTTTCTTTTAAGGTAGTCACTGCGTACACCAAACAATAAAACGCCCATGTACTAAAACATATTAATGAGCAATTAAATTATATACAAAATTGATTTTAATTTATGCACGGCATGCAATAAACATTAGCGTCTAGTTTTTAAACAAATAAATACACGGCATGCCCAACATCTACCAATATAAATATGTAAATTTTTGGTTAGAATCTCATTTTCTCATGTCCCGTGATTATTTATGTTCGTTTATGGTTTGTTTTAGAAAACGAAAAGAATGTGAACGCGTAACAGCTCTAATTAAGTAATTAAATTATTCGAAAAGTAGAATGGAAAGCTGATAATATAAAAATTGGTGTTTACGCAAAGAAGTATTGCCGTTGCAGCAATTATACTTTCCAATGTATTTATATTTCTTTATATAAATAGGAATATTTGAATTTTAAATATTTTGCTAAATGTAAACAACCTCGTAAGTTGCAAGAGAAGGTTGCGCATTTTGTGCTAATATATATGATGCGATCCATGATTTTTGGAAGTAGTTTCTAATGCAGGTTCTATTTTTAAAACAGATAGTTTACTTTGAAATTGTTTAAATTGCTTAAGATATAATTAAGTATCTAAACTGGTGTTTTAAACTTCATTTATTTCAAAAGAATGTCTATAATTTACAAAAAAATGCAAGGAGTTTCTTTGATATAAAATAATTAGATACAAACAGGATATTGTAAATAAATTTATGCTAATGTGGGATTCATAAGACTAATCTATAACTTTTACTTTTTTTTTTGAGCAATATACTTATTCTTTTATGTTCATTTGAAATATGCTAATCTTCTTTCGAGATTATGTAACTGCTTTGATATGAGTAATAATTTTGGACTTTAATTTCTGAGACAGTATTATTATTATTATTATGTTGGACGGGGTAATGCATTATGTACATTATGCCATAACGTCATTGGGTGATAGAGCGGGACTCTACAATTTTCTTACCCATTAAAAACTCTCATATTTCTTATATGGTTTCGGAACTAGTACGCAAGCATGTTAGATAGGACAGCTGCCTCTTTATTTTAGTTTCCTACTTTTTACTTTATTGCCCTTGTTGTCACCTCTGGTTTTCTCTTGATTTCATAACCTCTAATCTTTTGTGTTTTCGGAACCTTACTTAATTAATCTTACTTTCTTACTTCACTGCCTTTTAACTTCTTTGTTGTCTCCTCTGGTGTTCCCTTGCTTCCATGACCATTTTCCTAGTTATTACTACTCCCTTTCTTGTTTTATCAGCTTTATCTTGCTTCCGTGATTCTTTGGAAGTCACTACTCTCTTTTCTCTTTTGCCTCTCTCTCAAGCATAATGTCCATTTCAATGTTAGGGTGGGGAGTCGTATTCGAAATCCACGAAACCAATCGATTCCAGCCCTACCGGAAGTTTCCAAACGAGTGGTGTATCACAGTCCAACTTTTTCCGGATTTTTTCGCCAAAATTCATAATTGTTTGACTGACATAGCGTAGTACCTGTCGTTGCAAGTTTGTATGGACACCACCAAAATCGATTCAGCTTCTGAAGTAAAAACCTGCGGAAGAAGAACTTCTCATAGATTTGAAACATTTTTGTGTTGTATTTCTTTGTAATTTGTTTTAATTATATGTTTCATACTTTTCCTATCTTTGTAATTATTTTTCTGTAATAACATAACAATGAGGTGTGGCCACCACACGACTTTTTTTTATACATATGAGCGTTTCAAATTATAGAATTTTAAGAATTTTTTTACAAGAATTATTCGAAATCCTATTCTAAGTACTTCTATTCTCTTAATTAATCTCTATAGAATGCATGCTTTGCAAGATATTATCAAAAAAGTGCTCCTTGCTAAGAGTAAAAGTGCTACTTCCTGTCCGAATTTTGAAATTTCATATATACAAAAAATATTGCAAATCCAGTTTTAAATACTTTTGTACTCTTGATAAATATATATATATAGATAGTGCATAACTTACGACATATTTGCAAAAAATCGCTATTCGATAAGAGTAAAAGTGGTACTTCCGGTCTGAATTTTGAAATTTTTTTTATACAAAAGATATTGAAAATTATGTTTTAAATACATACTCGTAACGTACTTGTCTAAAAAGCAAAACTTGCGAAATATTCGCAAAAAACTGATTTTCGATAAGAGTAAAAGACCTACTTCCGGTAGGAATTTCCAAAAACTTTTTAAATAAAATTATTCTCAATATTAATTTTAAGTGTATATGAATTCTTTACAAATTTCTTTATACTTAGTAGTTGACGAAATATTGGCAAATTTCGATTTTTTCGCTGAAGTAAAGTGCTACTTCCGGTCTACCGATTTTACTGAAAAACTAATCAGATCTCAAGAGGGAGATTATACACGTAAATACAAAATTTGGAATTGATATCTACAGCGGTTTACCCGCTATCGTGGTCACACACAAAGAGAGAGAGAGAGAGAGAGAGAGAGAGAGAGAGAGAGAGAGAGAGAGAGAGAGAGAGAGAGAGAGAGCGAGAGAGCGAGAGAGAGAGAGAGAGAGAGAGAGAATGCCCTACTCGATATTTTTTTACACATACACAAATAATATACAGGGTCTTCATTACCATCATCGAAACTATTGTGCGGAATAACTTGAAATTTAGGATGTGTATTCTACTAATTAATATCTATTTTACATAATTTTTTTATCTTTTTACATTGTCACTTATGAGATACACAACCAACTTTTTTTTTAAAAGCAATAGAAGTCAAATTTGACATAATTCGAAAGCTTTTATTTTTCCGAGTACCATCATTTAATACTAGTATTTAATCATTTTTACAAAAACTGTCAGAAATAAAAATCAACCGAACATGTTTTATCGACAAAATGACAGGACAATCTGTATTTTAAGATTTTAGGAAGTCCAACTGAATGAAAAATGGATAATTAAATTTATTACTTAAAAAGGTTTAAGGCAAAAATAGTATATTATACACCTAGGGAGTGAAATGATGTTTTTTTCCGAGGTGCAGTTTGTAGCCCGAGGGCGAAGCCCGAGGGCTCTACAAAGCACCGAGGAGAAATTCATTCACTCCCGAGGTGTATATACTATTTTTTGCACGACCCAAACGATTTTAATTGAAGAAATCTAACTTTTTTTAAAAATTGTCAACATGACGTTTCCAGTTGTCGAACGCAAAAATCATGCTGGTTCTGATGGAAACCCTTGACGACCGATAAATAAGGGTAGCCATATTGGTTTTTTGTGAATATCGAGAAACTGCCCGTATTTTCTTCGCTTCGTTAAATAAGCATTGGAAAAATGTGTGACGAAACTATTGAAGAAACGGCTTCAAAAATAGTTGTGAATTTATTGCCAGAAAAATCTAGGAAGATCTACGAAAAGTGCTTCAAGGAATTTTGTGATTGGTGTCTGGTAAAAGAAGTAGATGAAATTCATAGCGAGAGTGTGCTCCTGGTATATTTTGCCGAAAAGGCGAAGCATTTTAAGGCTTCAACACTGTGGTCACATTATTCAATGATAAAAGCTACTCTTAGCGTGAAAAATAATGTCGACATCAGCAAGTACTCACGATTAGTAGCATTCCTTAAAAGACAAAATACTGGATACCAGGCAAAAAAATCAAAAATTCTTACTAAGGAGCAAGTTCATCAATTTCTAATAGACGCTCCAGAAGAAAAGTACTTGATGGTTAAGGTAAACTAAAAAAGTTAATGTTTCTAATTTAAGATAATTATACACTATGATTTCAGGTAGCAATGATTATGGGAATTGCTGGGGCTTTAAGATCGGATGAACTGGTAAAATTGACAGTAGATGATGTCCAAGACTTGGGATCAACTATTTTGGTATCTGTAAACAATACCAAAAATCATGTAAATAGAGCATTTACGATAGTCTCCAAAGAAAACTGTGCAATTGATTTTGTTGTTATTTGTAAAAAATATATGGTTCTGCGGAAAGAAAACACAGATCATAGACGGTTTTTTGTATGTTACAGAAATAACAAATGTTCCACACAACCCGTAGGTAAGAATACTTTTGGAGGATTGCCTAAGCAAATAGCTTCATACCTCAATTTACCCAATCCATCTTCCTACACCGGCCACTGCTTTCGGCGCTCATCAACATCTTTTCTGGCCGATTCAGGTGTTGAAATTGGAGTTATAAAACGTCATGGCGGATGGAAATCTGATACTGTCGCAGAGGGATATATTGAAAATTCATTAGTTAATAAGAATTTGATTTCCGAAAAAATTCTAATCGGAAAAGACTCGGAAAAGGAAAATCGACCGTCAACTTCCAGTGGGTCAAATCAAGTGGATATTAATGTAAAAGAAAATCGACTGTCCAATTCTAGCGGCTTTAAGCAACGTGTGATTAGTCCATTAACATCTTTGTTCACTATTAATGGTGGTACTAACATTAATGTCAATATTAATATTAAATAAACGATTAAATTCATAAATTGAGTTGGCTATGTTTTTTATACCAAGGGAGCAAAAGAGTCACTTCACTCCCTCATTTAAGGGAGTGAACGTGCCTATTATGCAAGGGTCGTGCAAAAAATAACAAAGCATAAGTAAACTTAAAATAAGTTTAACAGCATTTGAGTGTTCTTTTCCTAAACAAGATTTTGTTGTTTTAAAATTTTGTGTGCAAATCCTATACTCGTGTAGTGATTAAAAGCGATTTGCCTTAATGATGTTTTAGGATTTTCCGCATGATCTAACATGAGATTCAAAGAATTTTCATCATTCGATTCAGTTTTTGGACGTCCAACTCTTATACGTTCCTTAACATTGCCTGTCTCATTAAACGTTTCAAAGTTCTTGTTACTACAGGTGTGCTAACTGGATCTCGTTCGGGAAGCGTAGCATTAAAAAGGGCACATACTTCTACATGACTACGCTTACTATCGCCATAGTTTATCATCATAAATTACTATTCTTTCTATTTCGCTTAATTGAACCATATTTGACAATTTATCTACTGTCATGTGCAAGTTTTGACATTTTCTATAAATTTTGTAAAGTCACTATAGTCCGTCTCAACCTTATTATGCAGTACAGGTCTTATGGGAATTGATTTCATGGTTGCCAAATCGTCTCATTGTATAATGTCGTTACAGTTCCGGTTCAATATCTGACATTTTTTGTAATCAAAACATAACCTATACGACTGTTTGGCATTCAATTGATGCATACCGCATACAAAAAATTAATAGTAATTTGAAACACTAAAAGTGGAGAATATATGGGAAGATGGATTAGTTAAAATATTTGTAATAATATAATCCTTTGGGATTGTTCTGTAAAAAATTATTTCAAATCTAACTGAATATAGTAAGCCAGAGTAAATGAATTAATATTTCAAAGAAACACTAAAGGTATACAATTTTCTTCGTTACTGAATATTGACATCTTAATCAACTATCCACTATAAATTCAGACCAAGACAAAGTTAATCACAAGTTTATTTTTCATAAAAAACTTTTCTATTTATAAAAACAACTTAAATAATACATATTTATGAAAAGAATAACAATAACCACACACAACATGTACTTCTGTTTTTTAATATGTTACATGACTTATATAGTCTTATTGAATATTAATATGTTAACCTACATTGCGTTATACACATTTAAAGAGACAAATTCCTCACAAATTCATTTTGCAAAAGCATATTTTCCCATTTATAAGAACAAGTTAATAATACATGATAACATTTATGAAAAAACTAACCATGAGTAGGTACACATATTGTTTTATTTTTCTTCATCACTTAAAGAATCTTGATCTGATGATGAATGTGTGACGTTAATTATAAACTCTTCAACATTGTCTTGCAAGTTGGCAAGGTGGCCAATGTAATTCCGTCAGTTGTTCACTGTTACATTCTGATAACCCTTCACAATTAATTGTTCAATATCTCTTTGTTTGAATGTCGTATTGTGCATTTCAACGTAGTGCTTAACTTGTGCCCACACCATTTCAATTGGGTTTAATTCACAATGATAAGGTGAAAGCCGAAGAACATAATGCCCTTTATTCTTTGCAAATTCATCAATTTTGTTTCTCTCATACTCAGACCTAACCTCTGACCACAAGCCAGTAAATCTCTTTTTAACATGTCATTATCAAGTGGAATATTGTTCTCAGTGAGCCATTCAATAATTTGGTCTTCTCCGTGCTACTGCTGGAAACTTTTCTAATTTTCTCGTGTGATATGAGGCATTATCGAGACCAACAACCGAGTTCTCTAGTATATTTGGAAGCAATTTATTCTTGAACCAATCTCCATATATATCTGCATCCATTTCGCTATGAACATCAGCAGTATTTTTCTTACAAAGAAATGTACATTCAGCACCAATAACAAAACCTTGCTCGCCTCCAGCATGAATTAATGGAAATCGAGGCCCAAGACCACTTGGTGATTTTAAACCAGTGCTGAGCCCTTACGTAAAAGCTTGTCGACTGCTTTGAACAGTAACGTCAGTCCACTTTTTATTTACCGAGTGTCCTGCATTCACTCATGATTCGTCAGTATATATTATAGTTCTACCTAAAAATAAAACAATCACAATCAAACACAAGCAAATAATAAATTGCGTAATGAACATAAAAGTATAACAAATTAAATGATAAACTATACCTTCGTCTCTGAATTTTCTGATGTCTCGTAAGTATTTATGTCTTCACCTAATGATGTCATCTCTTTCAATAAGAATACTCTTTCGTCCCACTTTTTAAAATTCAAAACTCATATCATGTAACAATCTGTAAAAAGTATATGTATATATAGGTTATCACGTTAATCAGAATTATAGATCTAGGAATGTATACTTACTTTTAAATGCTTGAAAAAGATAATATGCTTGCTAAAAAGAACGATTTAACAGAAATTATAAGATAAGACAATATAAAAGTTTACACACTACGGCAAAACCTGACAATTGACAGCAACGATTACTCATATACCCATCATATACTTTGCATAATAGAACTTGCAACAAGGCAACCGGATATAAAGATGTCGTTATTAGGAGACTACTAAAGATAATAAGAGATGCAATATCCCTATTAAACCTGTACTGCATAATAGGGTTGAGACGGACTATAGGTATTTTAATTTTTAATTTATTTAACACTTCTGGTGTCAATCTGACATACCCTCAAATTCAGAAAAAATAATCTATCGAATTATGTCAAATTTGATCCCTATTGATATTTAAAAAAAAATCAAGTTGACTGTGTATCTCGTAAAGTAACAATTTAAAGCAGGTGAAAAGACAAGGAACAATAGATATTAATTAGTATAATGCACATCTCAAATTTCAAGTTAATCCACTCAACAGTTTTGAAGATATTAAGCCAGTTGCAAATATAATGAAGAGCCTGTATAGAAATTCAATATAAACGCAACAACTAATTGTTTTGCACTCGAAATATTAACACACCAACATTTTTTCGACGCCCAATAATTTTTGGGCATAGAAAAACTTGACATGCTATAAATAACGCACATAACCTATAATTCCTTTAAACTCCATCGGTAATAGTGAATTTGGGCATGGTGATATTTTTCCTTATAAAAACATGTCCTTATGGTTATAACTATAGCGGCCCCTAAAATCATACCTTACGAGCAATGTCTTCACATTATTTTTTAAAATAACGGGAACCAATCAGAAACTAGACGTTATACGGTGACACGACGATGGCGGAATATGAACAATGTATAAACATAGGTAACCAACAAATTATTAGTGTTTGGTGCGTGCCATTTCCTCTCTCGTTAAATCAAATAAAATATTTTGCCGATAGTAGCAGAAAGAAAATTCAAGGAACTTGAGATTTTGTTTTGCAGATTCGGAACGAATGAAAACTCTGAAAGAATTGTTCAGTACCATGTCTTCCGTCCAAACTGTCAAACTATAGCCAACTTAAAACATTATGCGCACACGACAAAGAGCATAGTTTCCCTTATGATTATAAAACGATCGTTATACCTTTATAACTATAAGAAGAAATTCCTATCGCAAACTATAAAGTAGCAGAATAAGGGACACTTTTACTAAGAAATTCTGATTTATACAATTTATAATTCCTACAAAAAAGACTAATGACGACAGTACCCTATTTGTTAGTATATTTGCCAAACTATAAACAATTTTGAATTACATTTTAATTTTCGAAACTTTACAATAATGGAATTAAATTGTTTAATGGATTTCCAAGTTTACGTTTAAATCTTCCGATTGTTAATCGTTAAAGTCAATTTCTATAAATTCTTATAACTATTCCAATGTGTGCTGTCTATAAACTCTGTAGTTTAAAAGAAATCCCGCTCTAATATCGTATGTAGAACAGATCTATTCAAAATGGATACGTCTAATTATGCATTAGATACACTGGTACGCGGTGGAACCTAGAAATCCAATTTAAATTTAAGAAACCGACACAAGAGACGAATAAACAAAAAAAAACCCAGAAAGAAGTCCTCCGTTATCACGACAAGGCATACATGTTTCCACGAAAGTTGATCGCTTAATTAAATAAATGCTTGAAAGCAATGCCGAAAGTATAGATTAGGGAAGTACAGGCCAACCCCTTCGGCAATAATTTAGATAAGAGACCGTGCGGTCGCCAACCCCGTATTTATGAACATATACCCTGTCTCCTCTATTATTATTGTATTACAATTCTTTGTTTTATTGTAATTTATCGCTTGTGAAGAGAGATGTAGTAGATATTTATTTGGATGTCATTGAAATATTAATGGTCTTCTTTCTTTTATAAATTGATAATACATATGTTTTAACTTGCCATCTATACATACAGGATAGGCCACCTAAGAGTATATTTTCGGTAACCCTATTGCTGTTAAAAATAAAAAAAATGAGGTGTGGCCACCACACGACTTTCATACACATATGTGCGTTTCCAATTATACAAAGTTGTTCTAAATTAACTTTTATCTTCCTAAAAAAATAAACCTGTAAGTATGTAGAACCCCGATTATCCGTGCTCCTCGCGACCGGACGAGGCACGGAAAATTGAAAAGAACGGATAATCCGAACATTTATTTTTTATATGTATGTATGTATACATACTAAAAAGATAACAGAAAAAAATAGATCTCTAAGTTCAAACTAAGTTTTAAATTGCATAAAAATATAACAGAATAAAAAACAGAATTATTCTGCATAAGTAAACTTTTACACTAAATAAGAAAAAATAAAAACTCTACATACGTAGGTTAACTTGCATTTATGTACATAAAGCGGATATGTATTTTAGGTAGCTATGCTTTTGAAAAACAGTCAGTCACTTCGGTCTGCGTTAAAATTCTTGGATCATTTTTAATCTTCTGACGTATTCTGCGTAAGTTAAAAATGTCGAGAAGTTCCGAAGATTCTCGTTGCTCCAAATAGTCTAGTAGAACGTTGGCAGCTTCTTCAGCTTCTCGGTTAGTTACTCTTTTGACTGATACTGCCCCATCATTTTCTTCATCTTGACTCTCATTTTCGGATGAATCAGGTTGTGACGTACCGGGCTGATTCAAAACTTGTTCGACAATATCGTCGTTGCTGAGGTGTTGATAATCATAGTTAAGCTATGGCCGTTTCCTCATCATCAGGTTCCATGATGCTGCCGTCTTCCTCTAGCGTCATTATTTTGGAAAAAGCTTTTTTGAAAGTCATTTCTTCAATTCCACTCCATGCATTTGCCACTGCAAAAATTGAGTCTTTGATCGTGAACGACTTCCAAAACTTCATCAGATCAACTTCATCCAACAAGTTCATTAAAGGTTCTTTTTGGTAGAGGCATTTCATTGTCTCACCCTGATCCATTGATTGAGTAATTGTTGGGAGGAAAAAAACAACAAAGGAATTTCTATCGTCAGATCTTAGGACACCCTTATTGTGATAAGAACGAGCATTATCCAGAAGAAGAAGGGCCTTTTGTGGCAACTTTTCCTTCTTCAAATAATACTTTATTTCAGGAATGAACTTTTTATAGAACCAATTTTGGAAGATGTCACAAGTTAACCGAGCAGCTTTCTGGTTATAATAGTGAACTGGGAGATTGTGCGGTTTCATGTTTTAAAACCGAGAGGATTTTTTTTTACTTTCGAATCACAGTCAGCTTCAGTCTATAGCCGCCAGACGCATTGGCAGAACACAACACTGTTATCCGGACTTTGCTTTTTTTATACCCCGGTGCACTCATCTCATTACATGCAGCTAAAGTTTTTGTAGGTATTGCTCGCCAGTATAACCCTGCTTCGCCAGCGTTATAAATTTGAGAAGGTTGTAGATTATTTTCTGTAATTATAGTCTCCAGTTCATAGCAAAATTCCACCATCGCTTCTCCGTCGGCATTGAGCTTTTCGTCTTGAATGGTAAGCTCACGTGACGTTTTTTGAATCGATGCAACCAACCACTGGATACATTAAAAGGTTATTTGATTTTCAAGTGGTCGTGAAAAATCTCCGCTTGTTTAGCACACATTGACCCATAAACTGGTATGCCCTCCGATCTTTTCTGCAGAAACCACTTGGAAAGGGCTTGATCGAGTTGCTGAAAAGTCGATCCTTTCAATGATTTCCGTGCAGATATGTTTTTAAAAGAGTCAGACCGAGATATAAAATTTCGTAGATTCACTTTGTTTTTAATGATATCGCGTATTGTTTGCTGACCAACTTCATAGATTCGTGATAATGATGCGACACTTTCACCGTCTTCACTTTTGTTTAAAATCTCTAGTTTTTGTTCAATCGTTAAAACATTTCTCTTCCGTTTAACACTGGCTGTTGCCATTTTGAAAACAAACACACTTGTTGAGAATATAGCAGCATAGCAACTCGGCTCTAGCGCGAAGCGAAACTCAATCTCACATATTCGGCGAAACCCTGTAGCGGCAGATGAAAAGCGAATGATTCCCAGGGATTCCCCGAGTACACTGCTGGCGATATCGATATTGCGTCATCATGCGCATGGCATGGATAATCCGCAGTCCGGATAACCCGCGCACAGATAATCGGGGTTCTACTGTACTATTCTCTTAATAAATCTCTATATACTTTTTGCTTTGCTGTCCACACGTGTCCTAGCCATTTTATTCTTTGTTCTTTAAGCATTCCTATAATGTTCTTTTTCTCTAACTACTGTTCTATTTCCAAATTGGTTTTCATTTTCTATTCTGTATCTGTTGTATCTGTCGGGCCTAATATTAATCATATCATGTTTCTCTCAGCAATCCTCTTTCTTTCGTCTCTCTTTTTGACCATATCATTGTCTCTGCTGCATAGGTAAGTATGGGTTTTAATAACGTAGAATTTTTCCGCTCGCAAAAATAGCGACCGCTTCACAACATGTTCAGAGTATCTTTATTTCTATTTACTAAGAAATTAGTATAACTACGTATACTACATACTGATATTTGTGTCTAACGGGGAATGAATTAGCATAGGTATTAAATCTATTATATTCCTATCATGTTAATAAATATGGTATTTATTCTTTTTTTTAATGTAATATGAAATTTGAAATTCCTCAAATTGACGTCTGCGTAAATCTAGAGTTAATACAAGATTAATTTATTCATTCGGTTCATATTGATTATTATGTTAACTTACCATATTTTTTTTTAAATATAATTGAAATTCCTTTTCTGCATTCGATTTCATGTTTAAATTTTGGATATTTAATATTTTTAATATTGTTATCAGAAGCAGAAGCTTTTTTTGTTTTGCTTGCTTCAATATCAATAAAGTTAGTCTAGGTTACAGATATATTTGTTTGTTATTTAATTAGAGAAACACTATTGTTGAAGGATAAAAGTATTATTATAATTATAACTCATGGTCAATAACGTTCTAAATAAGTATCGGGAGATGTTGATCTTTGAATTATTATTATTTATAATTGTTATAATAATACAATTTTTGTGAAATATTCGGTAATTGTTTTGAACGCTTGCTTCTTTCTTGCTTGTAAAAACAATTACTTACAATGATTTCTTGTATTTTTTTTTATCTAAACGTGTAAGAACATATACAAAACCATCTCCCTGTTAAAGGCGAGAGATAAAAATATATCGTTTACATATATTAAAAAGCCTAAATTGTTAATAGATGTTTATCTCAGTATGTGGCCCGTTATGGATGGATTTATAGTGATATTAGTGGTAACTCGATATTTTGAATTTGGAGAAAGTACACAGAACAGGCACAGTAAGAGAACCCATTCACTAAATTGTACAAAATGAGACGTTACGAAATTCGTGTTTTGCCTAAAGTGAGCAACACAAAGCCGGACGAAAAAATATACATCTTCATGATATGTAGGCAGTACGTTATACATATTTTCCACTGTCAAATTCGGTATGTAATGAATAAATGAGCGCATTAGTTTTTAAAAGGAGAAGGTAGAAATGTTTCGTTCTAAATATTATAAAGAAAAAGCGAAGTGGCATCCTGCTGGGCCCGTCTACTTCATTAGAAGTTCTCACAGCTATATTAAACGTTGTCTGTTGAAGTAAACACGTTTGAATTTAATAAATATACGAAATTATTTCCACAATGTTCTATTCTAATTACACATTAAGCAGCGGATTATGTTAAATGAGTCTTAATTGAGAATTTGTAATGATTTTATTATTTAAATTTAGTTTCAAAATAGTCAATATAAATATATTTACAATTGAAATGTGGGCAGTACCTCTATAGGAGAATTATAAATGTTGCTCACAATATTAATAAAAAATAATGAGGTGTGGCCACCACACGACTTTCTTATACGTAAATTAAGTTTTAAATACTTTTATCTTAGAAAAATAAAGCTGTGAGTAAGTGTGGTTACTTCAAATCCAAATGTTAAGAATTTTTTTATACAAAAATTATTCCTATTCTAAATACTACTGTTTTCTTAAAAAATCTCTATAGAATGCATACTTTGTAATATATTCGAAGAAAAGTGCTATCCGCTAAGAGTAAAAGTCTTACTTTCGGTCCGAATTTTGAATTTTTTGTTATACAAAAGGTATTGAAAATTAAGTTTTTTAAATACTTTTATATTCGTGCGAGATATTCCCAAAAAACTGATTTTCGATAAGAGTAAAAAACTACTCCCGGTAGGAATGTCGAAAAACTTTTTTAATAAAACTCTTCTCAAATTTAATTTTGAGTACATTTGACTTCTTTGGAAACTCAAGTTTGCTGCTTCTTACGGTCAACCGATTTTACTGAAAATCCAATCAAATCTCGAGAGGGAGATTATACTCGTAAATACAAATTTTGAAATTGATAGCTCTAGCCGTTTCACTGCTATCGTTGTCACACACACAAACTGACAGACATACAGACTTTTTTAAAAACTACTTTTTCGGTATCAGGGGACTTCAAAACGTGGACAACTGCAAAAATCTCGAGGTCTAAAGTGTTCGTCATCACAATACTTCCTTATACCACATATAAGAAAGTAAAATTAATTATTTATATCTTTTGCTTTCTATAGTAATCAATCATTCCTGATTTTTCTGTTACACAGATAACATTGATTGACCGTTATTGAGAGAGTCAGAGAAATAAAAAAAAAAGTTTATTTTAAGAAAGTATTTGTTCGTCGCCGATGTTATTGGCTATTTTCAATCGATTTACTATATATTATATTATGGATAACACTTGTTTTATTTGTTTTGAAAAAGATTTATTGTGTCTGCGTTTTTTTATTAGAATACTAGTGGCTATAAATGTGCGACTTACATTATGAGATTATAAACTAGGTACTAACTTATGTATATATATATAATTGACACATTTACTGCAAACATTATGTACGGACGGACAAATGGTATAAGATACGTACTTATGACATAAAAGAAATAGTCGTCATATTACATAATTATACTTTTTTGATATATTTTTCGATTGAGTTTTGTTTCAAATTTTCAAGATATGTTTGTAAAACATGCGATTCACATTTGGTTAAAATTTGAACAATTTCTATAGCTAGTTCACTATTATCACTATATAATAGGAAACTTTGTATATCTCTTAGTTTTTCACACATTTCTCTCATATTTTTAATGTTTGACTTACAAAGTTGAGATACTTCAACGTCACTTTCAGTGTTTGAATCACAGTCTTTATTATCAATTAGTTCACTTGATTATTTCAAGCAAGCTTAAATTAGGATTTTTGATCAAGGCATTATTATCAATAGATGCAATATTTTGCAGGTTTAAACTACCTGTAGGGAAACGCCGAGCAAGTGGAATTTGGTTTTCTTTAACAAAACCTTTTTCATGAACCTTCACGAAACCTGGTTTAGCAAAACATTTGGATATTGTACTTGCAAAACTTCATCTTGAAGTAATAGAAAATTATTTGATCTGACAGTGGTCTGTGGTGGGTGTTTGGTAGTAGAAAAATAATCTTCACATTTTCAAGTTTCAACTGGGGATGAGACGCTGCGTTATCCAGAAGTAATAGGGCTATTCTATTTGCGTTCGCATTTTTTCGTCATTCTTTTTTACCAATGAAGTCATGAGTTCTGTTGTCTTAAGTAGAAGTTTGTCTTTAAAACAACGAGGGCGTCTGCTTTTCCTAGTGATTAACGGATTTTCCTTGTCACCTTTCATATTATGCGCAAAATAATCGTCAATATTTGTTTAGCACTTTTTTACCGGTACATTTATCGTTTTTTAGGGCAAAGGTTTTGTTCGGCATTGCACGGTAAAAAAGCCGGTTTCTTCAGCACAATAAACATTTTTTGGTGAATACCCATGCAATAATATTTGAAGCTTTGCCTTGCAAGTTTCAGCAGTCTCAGGGGAAATATCAGCTGCCTTTTCACAGATTGTTTTAAAGCTTAGACTACGTATTTGACAACATTTGTCAAGCCACCCATTTGAAGCTTCAAAATCCATATGCATTCCAAGAACTTTCGTCGCTGTCTTTGACACTAAACTTAACTTTTTGCTGAAGAAGATGCTTGCGTATTTTCTGGATTCCCGCTCAGTCATTTTAATTTTTTATGTATGTTAATGTTTTAGTTATAACTCATCTATTTGTATTTACCTGAACTGATATAAAGGAATAGTATTAGTACGAGCAATCGGTTTCCAAATATCGCCTCAAGAAATTCTTCTAGGTATGGTCGAATCTTGTTCGATGTAAGGTTTTTATTTTTGAATATGTTAGGATTCAAGTAGATATGTAAGAAGTGGTGGTTTCCATGATGATGGAAGCACATAACATATAACCTAGAAACAATTATAATTGAGTATATTGCTATACTCCAAGCGACATTGTTCGTATTTGATAAATAGTAAAATATATTCATAATTAAAAAGCAATAGGTCCCAGGATGAATTTCCCCCCAAAAATGTCTGCTTTATTTTGCCTACAATTGCTTCGCAACATGCATATACAAACTTCTACAAATAAAAAAAATTATCTTTTAGTGCAAATGTGAATACCTTCGTAGCGAAGTAACAGGTAAACTGACATTAAAACAAATGTTAGTATACAGGGTGAGTCATTAGTAGCCGCTTCTTCGATTGCTCTTTTGTGTTTTAAATAAAAGAAAAACCAATTAGTGGAGGATCCATGCTTGCTTGTAGCGCACATTGTAAAATTACCTTAAGCTCTGACGCACTTCCGGTTTCACCGGAAACGCAGGGAACTTAATTTTTTTTTAATGACTCACCCTATATATTTTTGAATTTTATTGTACTGCTTTAAATTGTCTGTTCAACTGTTTTTTCTTTTTCAAAATTGAGCCAACAGTTTTTGAGTTATTAATTTTTTTTGAAAATATTTGACCATAACACGTGTTCAGAAAAAATCATTTTCACTTTGTTTTTAAAAGTAAAAACATTAACTTTGGTGGTGCTTGTAGCCAAGAAAATTCTGCATCATTTGGTAAAGTTTCACTCGACAATACCTCAAAATACTTTGTTTTTTCAAAGCCTACTTCTTGAAATTTTCACATACCAAAAACTTATTTTTTTTTAATGTTGTATTTTATTGAGGCATTTTGTCCCTTTTTTTATTCTCTTTCATTTTTGTTAACAATGTCCTATACCTACCTTTTGTAATTTTTGAGATAATCACTATAGGAGCAATTAGCGGTCAATTAAAGAACTACGGGCGCTGTTCTATGCACCCAAATATTCGTCCAGTAAAGGCTGGAATGCGCCTGACTGCCTGAGTCAACTGATAAAGAAACTTGGTAAACATTTATGTCAAACTTATAAAAGCATCGCTGTTAGTTATCATCCAAATGAATTATTCTTATGAAGAGTTAATAGATATTGTAACGTTTTCGTGTTCGCAATTAAACAACTCGTGCAATTTATTTATTTAAAACAGTCTGTATATTCACACACGTAAAATTAATTACAATATAAAAATATAAAACTAATGTATCACACTTAAACTACTACGATTTAAATTAACACAGGTATTTATTTCTATTACTAATATTTATGTCCGTATATTTATATCACTTCCATTTATATAACACCGCACCATTATATTTATTTTGTACTACTTATATTTATGTTTACTCTTCGACTACCACTCAAGGAACTATTTTTTTATGTTTATTTATCTTCGCACGAGACTATTGAACGAATCTCTTATTCCGGAATGAATCATCCATCGGTTCAACTGCTTTTATATACGCATACGAAACATCTGGAACACACCAGAAAAACGCTAGTGTCCTTCTTGATAGGCCTGGAAGCATTCGAGAGACAGTCGACACTCTTCGTCGCCTCGCCGTACATGTGATTTATTGCTTAACGACTTGTTTACCAGAAACTCTTTGCTAGCATCCAGACTTTATGCACAGCGATCTCTGGCAGAAGTCAACCGAAGGCAGAAAACCTTCGAAAGTATAAAGAGACGGTTTGAGAGAACAGAAAGTATTTATTGAATATGAAGGAAAGAGCGGAAAAAGCAATAACTGGTGAGGATAAGACGTTTATGGTACTTGCGAGTGTAGTCGAACACCCCCATACTAGTACTACGAAAATTAGTCGTCAGTTAGATGTAAGTCAAATTTGAGCATCCAGAATAATTAGGAAATATGAAATTCACCCGTAGCATATTCATACACAGGGTTAGATGAAAGAAATTTTTAGTATCGCTTACATTTTTGTCAATTGGCAGCAGATAAATTATCCAGTCTTTCTCAATTTTGTTGTTGTTTACCAACGAAGCCTTCTATTAAAGTGAATACGTTCATCGCCACAATTTTCGTTATTATAACACATAAACCCCCCCACTTTATAACACATGTAAACTTTCAAAATCATTGGTCATTAAAACTGTGGGGAGGAATAGTAGATAGTTACATAATTGGACCGTATTTCTTTGATGACAATGTGAGTGGAGGAGAGTATCTTCGCTATCTACGGACGGATTTTCAAAACTTTTTGAAGACATCCTCAAATATGTCAGTAAACATAACCTTTATTTTATTCCGATGTTAATCAACAGTGTCAAGAATGAAATACTGCCGTAATTAAAAAATTGAAATGCGATGCTCTTCATTCTGAAAAATTATTACTTTTGGAATAGTTCGATTTAACATTAACTTTGTTTGATAGTTCACTAAGGAAGTCGAGCGCCATTCCTGCTTTCCATTGGTTGAACGAATATTTTGGTGCATAGAACAACAGCGCTCGTAGTTCTTTAATTCACCGCTAATTGTTCCTATAGTGACTATCTCAGAAATTACAAAAGATAGGTATAGGACATTGTTAACAAAAATGAAGGAGAATAAAAAAAAAGAAACAAAATGCCTCAATAAAATACTGGGTGTTCCATTTAAAAAAAATAAGTTTATGGTATGTGAAAATTTCAGGAAGTAGGCTTTGAAAAAACAAAGTTTTTTGAGGTATTGCCGAGTGAAACTTTACCAAATGATGGAGAATTTTCCACCAAAGTTAATGTTTTTACTTTTAAAAACAATGTGAAAATAAGTTTTTTCTGAACACGTGTTCTGGTCAAATATTTTCAAAAAAAATTAAGAACTCAAAAACTACTGTCTCAAATTTGAAAAAGAAAACGCTGTTGAACAGACAATTTAAAGCAGTACAAGAGAATCCAAAAATATATAGGGTGAGTCATTTAAAAAAATTAAATTCCGTGCATTTCCGGTGAAACCGGAAGTGTGTCAGAGCTTACAGTATTTTTACAATATGCACCACTAGCAACCATCGATATTCCACTAATTGTTTTTTCTTTTATTTAAAACACAAAGGAGCAATCGAGGAAGCGGCTACTAATAACTCACCCTGTACAATATTCGATATGGAAATGATATATTCCTAGAAGTGCTTATATACGTGCTTCAGTTAAAAAAAATCAAGTCGATAGCTTAATTGAATTGGCATATATGACGATGTAAATGTTAGAAAACAAGATTTTTAGAAATTATCAATTTCTGATGTTTTTTCGAAATAAAAAAGAAAAGATCTCCACAACAGAAATATGTCGTCAATAGCCATTTTGTATGTAGAATTTTTTACTTTATAAAATGTATAGGGTCTTGTCTGATGGTCGCTCAAATTTCTTTTTGGGACGGAGCGACTTTTATAGTCTATTTCGCTCCACTAAAATACAAAAGTAAAGCAATTTTCCTTTACGAGTGCAAATACGATTTTCCCATTTTCCCATTTGGTTCTGCATAGAAGACCCAGGAAAAAATTTTATCAGGAAAATAAGAAGCCTTGTGACAATTTGAATAACATAGTGGTAGCAGCCCGCTAGCTTTTCTAGTACTACAGCGTGGTGCCGAGCGTGTTTTATACGATTATTCAGATTTTTTTTGACGAGTGGAATCTAATGTTACCTTCTGTCAAAAACTTTTAACACACCCTCTATATCACATATAAATGAAATTCTGTCGTTATATTTTTAAAAATCGATATATTTTAAAAAACCTCAGTTATAGCATAATCCTCCTTTGCTAAGATTAAGCAAGCTTTAGAAATAATGAGTGTGTAATATATACATGGGTACATAAAATCAAAACGAGCAAAACAAGATTGGATAAAGTCATATACTTTGAAACATCAATTCCTGCTATAACATTAATCCATGATATAACCGTCATTTGAAAATGAAGGTAATGCTTTGAAAAATATACTACGTATACCTATATACATTGATTGCTACATACGTTATATTTATTTTAAAATATCATGTGGAAGAATTACATAATATACTGTATACTTAAGTAGTTTTGTGTACTTGCAATCTGTTTTTATTGATGCTTCAGTGGTCGTTATTATTTCTTCATATATTCTATACAGAGTCATAATAATATTACGTTTATGTAATACTGGTGTTAATAATTATAAATTATCATTAGGAAATAATTGAGCGAGATATCCTAAATAAAAAAGTAAGTTCTATGATAATATAGAGAATTCATTATAAGATGTACACTATGTTTCAAATTAAATGCGTATGTGTAACCATTTTTAGCGGCAGTCCACATATCACCGGTGTATTGTGTGTGGTATCGATAAGTATACAGAGTTATTTAAATACAAATATTTCAGTCATATATAATAGTAGTACTTCGTGGACGTCCCACTTCATTCCTTAAATATATGTATTCACATTTATTTTGAATTGAATATATTTTCCTTATTTGTTTTGATATTTACAAATGCAATCATTAAAAATTACAAATTTGTATTTAAATAACTCTGTATACTTATCGATACCACACACAATACACCGGTGATATGCGGGCTGCTGCTAAAAATGTTTTCACAGTCGAATTTAATTTGAAACATAGTGTACATCGTTTCCAATCTATATCCCTGGGAAAACCCTCCTATCAATCCAAGATGTTCTCTGTGCCCAATCTTGCTCTTCTTCTGTCTTCTTACCCATGGATGTTAAGTGCTCTAAGCTTGTGCATTGTCACACAGTCTACCATTGATCTCTGTCCATTTAATGCACAGGTTGACTTGGTCTATCATGAGGTGACGTTTTGTTAAAAGATTACTATAAAGTAAAAAATAAATTGTTTTGAGGGTTTTGGGAAGCAAAATAAAAAGTAAACTCTATGTGGATTATACAGACGAAACAATTATTGTACAGAATTATTATTTCATATATTTCCTATGTGTATGATACAATGTTGTTACTACATTCAACAAATATTTACATTGGCTTCTATTTACACAATTATAAATACAATTTATGACGACGTGGCGTTTCTTTCATGACAGAGTTAATCGGTCCATAATTGAAACTTTTAAAGAAATCAATTCGGCCACTTCCTTCATAAAATCTGGTATTTATGTTAGATTCCGGCTCCGGCTTCTTTTAAAACTGACGCACGCGAACACTACATATACATAAACGAAATTAAATGCTGTGGTTTGTCTCATACTAACATCTGTACGAGCGTCTATTTTACATGAACGTCGTCATTCCACCAAAATGAAACCGAACATTTCTGGAATGACAGTAAATTATCCACTTACCGCCATTATAAAGTCCATTTATTCGGTTGAAATATTCCCTCAGCTTTATTATTAGTGTTATATAATAAAATTTAAACGATTTCTCTTGATATCTGTATAGTACATACGCATAAATGCATTATGTTTAGGAATTGAGTGAGTTAGTTACATGTTCGTTCAATTAATATTTCATGAACTGGTCTCGCGGTGGAGTTAAATATTTAAATTAAGACCGACAGCGTTTATTAATAATCATTAACATTCAAATTGTCGACTTTGCTTTAAATTGGTTACGTATACACGTTGTTTTATTGTAAATAGAAAAGGGAAATTATTTTTTCGAAGACGTGATAATGAGGAGGAAAGAGATAATCTTGAATCTTGATAATCAGAATATGGATAATATCAACTTACGTACCACTTTAATTGCCATTAAAATTCAAATTAATTACTAAATAACAACAATTGTTGGATTTTCTGTATTTAATATTGAAAATATAATATGACAACTGGGTTGTTGCAGTGGCTTTTTTGGAAATGCGTAAAATATTACTCCATTGAATTTACAGATGTTAAATTAATGTTAGAGGAATGCAAGTCTAGCATCTAAGCTGTAAATATGATAAGTACTGTTTTAATATCATCATAGAATATTTATGAATCACTACATCTACAAAAGTTAACTGTTGTTGTGAATACATATAAGGAAAGTATTTACATTATAAACTGTAATTGAATTAATATAATATAAAAATATAAAATTGATTAAGGATATTGAAAATCAGTTTCGAAAGTAGTTTATTTAACCTAACCAAGAATTGGTTCTAAATAAATTGAGTTGAATTCATAACTAACTAGTTAGATTAGATAGTAAATTTTTCTATACCAGTTGTTTTGCCAACACAGTTGGCTTCTTCAGAAATGCATTAAAATATTACAAGTACGTTTATATATCTACAATATGACACAATGAAGAGGGGGAGATAGTAATATCAATTTTTCTGTTAACAAAGTACATTATAAGAATACATTTAGCAACAGGAAGCTATTGGTTTCTAATTAGTCGTTCAGTATATTATTTGAAGTTCTATTTTTATTAATTTCTAGAGATTCTAATAAGTTTAATTTAGTGCTTTTAATTTCTATATGTGCAATATCTAAGTTATAACTAAAACTATGGCTTCCAATATCGGAAATCTGACGGTTGTTCCAGGTTGTTCTAGGTTTGTTCTAAATTTATCCAAAATATTTCAAAAAATAAATCATAATTGGCCGAAAAAACGGCAAAAAACAATTTTTCTCCGACGCTTCGAAAATTGAAATTCTGATGGTTGTTCTTGGTTGTTCTAAGTTTGTTTTAAATTGTTCTAAAGTATTTCAAAGAAAAAATCATAAATGGCCGAGATAATAGAAAAAAAAACGATTTTCTCACAGCCCCATATTTTGCTAAAACTGAAATTCTGAGGGTTGTTCCAGGTTGTTCTAGAGTTGTTCTAAACATTATTCTAATACATCAGAACCGTATCTCGGCCAATTATGATTTTTTCTTTGAAATACTTTGGAACAATTTAAAACAAACTTAGAACAACCTAGAACAACCGTCAGAATTTCGATTTTCGAAAAAAGGGGGCTAACTTCACACTTTTGGAGTTGGTTTTTTTTTTTGCAATATCTTTTGATATATAAGAGATACTGTTTTGAGGTATTCAAACAATGTTTAGAACAAACCTAGAACAACCGTCAACATTTTTATTTCTGCAAAAACTGGGTCTGACTTCATACTTTTGGCTTTCGGTTTTCTCCATTTTCTTGTCTGATTTTGATTTTTTCTATGAAATACTTTAGAACAATTTAGAATAAACCTAGAGCAACCTAGACCAATCATCAGAATTACAATTTTCAAGAAAAGAGAGGCTATTATTATAAGACTATTGGAAAAAAAGACTTCAGCGCCCACTGCAATGGATTATTTGCATGCTGCATTTGAACGAATTGCCAAAACATCTATTGAACAAACTAGATTGTGTTACCACGGGACCATATTCGCATGCTGGTCCTATTGGCAACTTATTACAAAACTGCGAAAAACTACCCATAGCCAAGTACGAGAGAATTGAAGGCCAGTTCCCGGAAATACAATTTGAGGGCCTAAGTACAGATCAAAAATATTTGTATGAAATAACTATATCTGTTATAAGTGGACACTGCCACGATGGCTTACCTAACAGGTCTTCACGAAAAATATCCCATACTCGATGGCTTACAAAAGCAAATAGAAGTTTACGTTTATATATTTCTACATCAAACCCGTCATATCAGTTAAAAGTATTAGGTGAGTATTGTGTAAAAGTTTATGCTCCAGTATGGTTTGAAATAAAAACAAATCCAACTTGCAAACATGGGTCTAAGAATTTTTGGAAATTGGTAACAAACTCACGATACCTTCCTGCAGAGTTAAATCCCGTAATTCAACGTAACGCCTATTTTGCTCACCCAGAAAGCTTGCTTCTATCGATGTTGTTGGATGAAAATAAAACAGTGAGAGAACTGCCAGCCAGACGAATTCAAGAAGCACGAAGCTCACCTCATACTGGAAAGCAACCTCGCGTGTTTGAGGTCCCAACTATCAATTTTGACGCAAGTAACTACTTTGAAGTTATAAATTGGAATCAAAAGTCTTTCGATCCACCAATTCTTCGAAACATCACTACTGAAGAAATAAATGCGGCAGTTGAGTGCCAAGAAAGTGACAATCTAATTTTTGCCAAGCTGCCATGTCATACTGACGCGGTGGAGCGAACTGTGAAAATAATATCAGAAGCATCCATGATACTATGCGATAAAAAATCAAGAGAAGGTTTAATACAGACGAAACTTGAATCAAGACGAGAGATGCCCAGATTTGACAGTAAACAAGATTTTGTGACCAAAAAATAAGTAATATAATTTCGTGATTTTATTGTTTTATGTTGAATAAGAACCGATGTTTTATTTTTTTTTTAAATTTAATTAAAAATGTTTTCAGTTTTAATTAATAATAATTGATAGTAAATAAAATATTAAAATTTAAATAATGGCTTATTTTTCAAAAATACTTAATTCTTAGGAGATCCGGCGCGGGCTCAAGATGTGACTTTTTTTAACTTTTTTTTAGCAATTTTTATTTGTTTTAACGTGAGACAAGAAAATATTGCTATTAGAATATGATTCGAGAACTTTTATTTTTTCTCATACATCAGTGATCTACCCTAATAAATACCTTATTATGTAACGAAGTTTTATAAATTTTAATTAATTAATATTATACATATACATTTTGAATGTGTATATATCAGAAGAAAATCGTAATAAATGGATATGAATCGGCATGTTCCCTTACTGAAGCTATTATAGAAAAAATAAAATGCCTATTTAAAATCGATATATGAAGTCTTTAAAGAAGGATATCTGATATTTCTTTGATGCCAAAGAAATTTCAAATGGAATTGTTTGTTAAATATGCCAGTCCTCTTAATATAATATTAATATATTTACTGTCATTACAATTCCAAAGAATATCGACATTGTCATAATTACAATCCATAGTGTATAAAAGACAACAAAAACAAATCTACAACTAAAGTAACAAATTAAACATTATTGAGTTTTACTATTGCTTATCCACTACACAAATCAAAATGTTCATCAATAGAATAAACACAGATTTATACCAAGAATGCTTCAACACTATCCATAAATATACGCTCATTCATTATAATTTGAAATACCTGAGATTAGATAATTTGAAATCTCTGAGGCAAGACATTAAAAACTTTTAACCCCAAAACTTGGGGACAATTTTGAGACAAATTTAAAGAATACTATATGAAAGTTTAAACCTGAACGAGTGTCATAAGAATGAATGTCATTATTACGTCGAAACTCGTGCTTATTTCTATGTATATATGTATAGCAGGTATGGGCAGAATATTTCATTGCTTGTATTAAGGCCTACATGATTGTCTGCAACTAATTCCAGCCAAACAACGGATAATTCGTTATTGTGCCAAAAATACATAATTTTTTTTGAATATAAAGAACGTCTTTAGATTATAAACTGTAATTAATTTAAAATAATATAAAGATAAAATTGATTTTAGATATTGAAAATCAGGTTTGAAAGTAGTTTATTTAACCTAACCTATAATTGGTCCTAAATAAATTGAATTGAGCTCATAACTCGTTAGCCAGATTAGATAGTGAGTTTTCTATAATAATATTTATTTCATCATTTATTTATTTAATATTTTGATACAAAATGTTTTTGATAGTATAACAAAATTATTTCCATTAAATTAATAAAAAATATTGATTAAATTTACATACCTCTCATAATTATTTTACGTTTTCTGTTGTTGATTATTTTGAACTGAAAGATTCACTTTTATATACAAACGTTGATTATATTAATAAACTAAAATAATTTTGCTCTATTTGACTATATTTAGGTAAGATTACTGCATCGAAAATATCAGAGGTTAAAAGAATTGTCAATTCATCCAGATGGACATCAAAGTATTTATCACACTATAACAGTATACCATTTAAAATTATTATTTCAACTCTGTTACTGTTGATTTATAATTGTTTATTGAAGAAACCAGAAAATTGAGATTAAAGTAAATACACGTTCTAAATTGAATTAAATCATAAGAATAATTGAATTTTTTATGCCCTATTCTATGATCTACGCTCCTGGGTATATAGTAACGAACCAAGTCTCAGAACTATAAAGTAAAACTAACTTGACACACACATTTCAGTCGCTGGACTTTCTCATAAATAAAGAAAAATATACTAAACGATCGCTTTTCCTAAAATATACAATTAACACTTTTGCAGAAAATAATTTGCGTACGTCAAGAAGAAATTATACTTAATTGTTTTTATTGTAATTACGTGGAACCATTAAAAAAACGTTCAATTAGTAGATGCCCAACATAGTTTTACGTATAAATAACTCCTTCCGATTCGTTTATATATTGACTCATTTATATACAATTCAGCGTACGCAAGAGAACATCCACAACAAGCTATAATTATACCGCCACACCATCCATTCCGTGAAATGTGTCTCTATTATTCTCATCTTTCCTTTTTACCCAATAACATTGAAACGTCACATAAACGTTAACGCATTTATGGATGTACAACAGACATCTGTAGGCATGCATATATTACGTGTGTCGTCTATGCAAGTAAATGGCTTATTACGACCTACTAATTTCACGACATAATCATTCATTATGTAAGCTCTTCGCGTTCCTCTTAAATTAATGTATATGTCTCTCGTTATACTTGAACGATACCTCCTTGTTTTTTATTCTTTTTGTTTTACCGCTGTTGAACTCGCGGACTATATCGACAAGGAAGTCTTGACATTCTTCGACAGGTGATGCAGAAATTTGAATGAGCGAACAACATTGGTCCATAAAATTTACTTTTTTTTCTTAATTATCGAAAAAGGATACTTTTTTTTAATGTTATGGTCAATTGAAATGTAGCATGAAAACGAAAAAATATAAAATTTCTGTGAAATATTGTCGGTGATTTTAATACCAAACATACCCATTAGAGCTTAACGACAAAAAAGGGAAAGCCATTACCCAACTAAACGGCAAGTGGTAGCCAAAGAAAACCTATATACTGGCCAAATGATATCAATAAGATTCCAGACCTAGACTGCCTTATTTCTCGGAAAATATTCGTTAATTATATTTACACACGTTACGACCATTATAACCATTCTACTAACTCTAATCTTTACTTCTTCGTTTTACTATTTATACCTATCGAACTTAACCTACTTGTCTTATTTACAAACATGTTATACTATACTAATCTACTTAATTATTATTTTACAAACACCGATAAGTAAAATATTGGCCTCAATACATATTACACCACTTTCAATTTATGATCGCTTGTTTTGAACCACGCTCTAATAGAGGAAAATGCATGTACAATGATTTTCCTTACGTCGTTTCTATCCGTTGACCCTATTGCTAATGAAACGTCTTCCGCAAGTAAGGCCATAAGATGTTTGAATATTAACGGTAACTGTCACAACATATTATCATCGGGTTCTCCGGATATGATTTAATGACACACCAACAATTTTCTGTAAATTCCAAGTTCAGCAATCTCTCCAAAAGCAATATATGATTAACAAATTCTAGTTCCTTCTTCGTCCACTGCCACAACACATTGTCTGATGTTCTCCAGATGTGATTTAATGAGACACTAACAATTTCCTCTAAATTCCTAGTTCACCAATCCCGCCAAAAGCAGTATATGATTAAGAAATTCTAGTTCCTTCTTCGTTCACTGCCAGAACAAATTATCTCCTGTTCTTCAGATATGATTTAACGAGACACTAACAATTTCCTCTAAATTCCAACTTTACCAGTCTCTTCAAATGCATTATATAATTAACGCTATTAAAAGCCTTTGACAAATCTATGAAAATTCCGCTATTTGCTCTTTATTGAACCTTGTATCTTGATATATCCGTAACGCAGGTCTACATAGAGACCTGAGTATATAGAGTACGTAAATCAAAGGTTCAAGGTCAAGTCACGACAAAAGACATGCGGTTTAATGACTAGAAATATATAAGAAGACATCAAAGAGAACCAGTTTTTAGTTGCTATTATTTAAGTCAACATAGTACACTGCTCAACAAAATTAGCGGAACAAAAATTGAATACTGCAACATTTTTTAATTAAAAGAGAAACATCCCTAGTAGCACACAATATCGGGCCATCGTTGGCTGTCGGTCGTTTATTTGTTGGCCTGACATCGGCGTCTGATATCAATCCGATGTACAAGTGTTAACATTTTACAACGTTGGATAAATATCACTGCATGATATTGGCCAAATATTTTGCACAGACATTTTTCCGAATTTAGCATTTACCTTATATTTCATAAGACAAATAAAGTACAGAGAATTTACTTGATTTGAACTACAAAATGAACAAACAAAAATGTGTTTTGTATTTGGTAGATCACAACCCACTTGTTAGCCAATTATGTTAATAAAATAAAAAACTCTTTAAAAATACAAAATTTCATTAATGCGGCCGTGGGCGATGAGTCATGGGCCTCTCGTGTCCGGTCTCTAAAATTATTTATAAAAGTGTGCGTAGTACTTTTAATGTTAATTTGGTGAGCATTATTATTGCAAATGCTTAATTAACTTTGAGGATCTATATATTTCATTTCACACACCAACAATTATTCATGGTACAGTGTGTAATATATTCTGTGATAAATTAATGTAGACTCAATATTGTCTTGCAAAGTTAATACGATGTTGTGCGTTTAATCTCAGAATATGAAATTGTGACGCCATCCCCTTTAATCTAAATTTATATCGATCACTGACCTACAACCAACATCACAGTGACTTTGTGAACTTGATATTATGTAATCTTTAATGTTTTTGTTGTCAATAAAATATCAGTATCAGATATTTAACCAATATATTACCAATGTAGACGACGTTGGTCTGATATCAACCCAACGGCATAAATTGACATTTACTTGATATAGGAATTTTATATTCGTACGACATTGGGTGGGGGTCACTGATGTTCTGCCGACCTTAGAATATTGGAGTAACATTGGCCCGTTTTGAGGCCAACGAACTTGGCTACTAGGGATAATGATCTACTTTGAAATATTGTATTTTCAACATCAGTTAACAAGATTTTAACAATAAATATGCTCTAATTTAATAATTTTCTTGTACAATAATAAACAAATAAGATTACCACCGAAATAAAAATGTATTTTTTTACTTAAAATTATTAAAAATCCTGTTTAGGCTCTAATATCCAGATTTAACATCTACCCTCCATTAGCATTAATTACAGCTTGGTATCATCGCGGCGTCTTAACATGTCTTGTGGTAAATTTTGCTATTTTTCTACAAGAACTTAGACTAACTCCTGAAGATTAAGAGGTGCAACTGGGCGCTTTCTGAAGTTCCTTTCAAGTGAATCACTTGGATTTCTTGTTCTAGAAGAAAATTGGTCGTAAAATTTGATGTGTGAATTCGACAGATATCCTGCTGGAAGATAAAACCATTACCAAAATTGTTGGCAAATGGTACAACATATTGTTCGAGGATCATTCTAACATAATTCTGTGCATTGAGACGTTGAGGAACAACAACCGAATCGGTACGACCATCTATGTTGATTCCACCCCAAATCATAACTGATCCTAATCCAAATGAATCCACTCCGAGAAATCAAATTTGCTTCTTTAAGTCTTCTTGTAACCGTTTGATCAGAGATTGTTAGACCGCTAGCATTTCGATGTAGGTTTTGTAACTCACGAGCGGAGGTTTTTCTTTTACATCCTTGTCTAGTTCTCCTATAGTATATGCCCGTTTCTTGATATGCCATGCTCTGCAGATGATCGATGGATGATCGATCAACTACAAACTAGTAGTTTGTAGTTGATAGGCGACATATCGCATATATTGACAAACTTCAAATAAAGCAATAGCCCTCTCCACATTTATTTCACTTAAATAAGGCATTTTTATCTTAAAAGTAATTTGACACTGCAAATTGACGTTTAAAATGTCAACAAACTAACTTAAAGAGCTTTGATTGTTTGCTTAGTATAGTGGATCTGAAATGTAATATTTGTTGCATAGCACATAATTTAATAAGCCAAGGATGTCCGAGTACTTATTACACATAAGGAATATATAATAATTATTTGAAGTAATAACTCAATATCTAAGCGAATAAAAATTCATTTATGACCAAATATTTATACATTTGTAACCGCGGGAAAGATTTTACTAGAAAAGCAATTCATTGTAATGTGGGTTGCCTAATTTTAATTTATTTTATATTCACTTAAAACAAAGTAAAGAATAGTTGAACGAATAATAATTGCAGATCGGGCTAGCTTTTTATTCAATTTATAACGTGAACCCAAGCAAACAAATCTCCTCCGAAGGATTTTTGAGAAAACTTGTTTTTAATATTTTGACATATTAATTAATTTTCTTTAATCCGATAATTTTTTTCTAAATTTGATTCTTCAGCGCGGTAGATTTCTAAATTCTTCATAAGTTGACGTTGAAAGGTTTTCTCCAAATTTAAAATCAACAAAAATATCTTGCATCTAAAATCTGCTATTTTTTCATTGTTGACAGATCCACTATAATAAGACCCTTAAAGGCCCTGGATATGTGAATAGTTGAAAAATAGGAGATTTTTGATGCAAGACGTTTTTGTTGATTTTAAATTTGGAGAAAACCTTTCAAAGTCAACTTATGAAGAATTTAGTAATCTACCCCGCTGAATAATCAAATTTAGAAAAAAATGATCTGATTAAAGAAAATTAATTAATATGTCAAAATATTAAAAACAAGTTTTCTCAAAAATCCTTTGTAGCATATTTGTTTGCTTTAGTTCACGTTATAAATTGAAAAAAAAGCTACCCCGCTCTGCACTTATTTTTCGTTCAACTATTCTTTACTTTGTTTTAAATGAATATAAAATAAATTAAAATTAGGCAACCCACATTACAGTGAATTGTTATTCTGGTAAAAATCTTTCATGCGGTTACAAATGTGTAAATATTTGGTCATAAATGAATTTTTATTCGCTTATTAAATTATGTGCTATGCAACCAATATTACATTTCCGATCCACTATATAGGACCCTTAAGGAATAAAAGCATTTTGTTTTGGGTAGTGTTTTCCATTTCAAAATTTCAGGAGAAAATGAAATAAATGTATTAACGCAATTTTCTTTTGAGTTCAGCTAAAACATTCCATACAATAATAAAACCATGAAAAAAAAATTCGTCATATACTAACAGAAAAAAATCCGTTTTCCGCTAATTTTGTAGAGCAGTGTATATTAGGACTGGAAAAACGTAACCTGTTGGCTCCTGTGTAAATTATAAATATTATTTTAAATAATAAAAAAAAAATAGTTGTCAAAAAAAACATTTACTACAATTTCCTAAAATATTTTTTTATTATTATTATCATTGTTAAGACTATCAGCCTCGTGTTTCTGCAAACACTTGTACAAAACATCAGCGAACGAAAGTGAAATTCAAACGGCACATGTAGAAAGTTTAGTTTGGCGTCTACTAGTAGAAGTGGCGCTAGTAATCTGTAGTTAAATACATACAGACATACACTATAAATCGTACAGTGCACGACGTGCACTTCACAGGCGTTCGTCCAAATCGGATTAGAATTAATCGAAAAGCGATCGTACCGGATAATCCATGCTTGCGGGTATAACTGAATGGAATATCCATGTCATAGGAAGAAGACTTGATAAAACTTCGACGTTTGGAAAAAAACGCAGAAGACACGCCGAATAAGATTATTTCTTTAATACCCGTTATTAATGCCATTGTTATCTGTTTATTCAAACAAATTGTATGTGTATGCCCAGGCATGATGATAATCCCTTTCTACATATTTCGTTTTTGGATATGAACACTTACATATTATGTAAATACTATAGATAAAATACGTGTCTATATATGTAGAAGATGTAATAACATATACAAGATTGGAATTTACAAAGTAGACTAAGTGTTTCCTGGAGATATTTTGGTATGTTTGAAATGTAATTATTTTAAATGGAATATCCCGAAAAATGGTCAAGAAATCATTTCTTATTTAAGCTTAAAACAATAATGCAGCTATGTATGCATTATCAAAGATGTTGACAGAGAATGAAAAATGAATGTTGTATGCGAGCTTTATTCGCTGTATTATTGTTATTTATCAGCGAATACCTATCTTGTTTCCATATTTTGATGGTATTTGTCGGTCTTAAATATCACCCCACGTTGGTGTGACAAATGAGATGGTTAGGGCCTCGATATTTGAATGTAATGATATATTAAAATGAATGGATAAATGTATGACAATAATATAATAGTGAATTAATGTCCTGCCAATATACCTTGGCAAACGCGCAGATAGAGGAATGGTAGATTGCGTTTCACTCGTTCTTAAATATAGTTCCCGTATCAGTGGCGTACGTGAAAGTTCTTATTTCAATTTATATTTAAAAAGCTAACTTACGTTTTGAATACAAACAATTTTCCGACACTGGTCACCGCTATGCAGTAATTTAATCAGATAGGTGGGTGGTACGTTTCCTAAATACGTTTACGGCGTATCCCCACCGCTTGCCAAATTATACTGCGGGGGCGGCAAATGGGGCTTGCTTTAAAATGTGTGCGACTAAAGGAAATTCTTGAGTACTATTCTGTTCTTAACAGCACTATATTCCTTCGCGCGTCGAATTATCCCCAGCTAAATATAACTTGTAAACAACTGTTATTGTTATTATTATTTGGTTTTCGGGACCAGCAAAATTAAGACAAAAAATAAAGTTTTGTTTTTTTTCTTTGAATTATTGTTGTGTTATAGTTTTCAAATTTAGTTTTCCTGTTACTAATATATTATGCGAAATTAACATCTTAAAAAGTTGGATTTTAATTTTGTAGGTGCCATCAAAGGTCAGTCCATTTGATCTGTTTGATTGAACTTTATAAGAAGACGCGCAAGGAATGGTTGATTCAGCCCCCACAGATGTTGCTATGGCCGTGGCATTGATTGAATGTGGTCATGTGGACCATTAATCGCAATGTGGAAAGTCTGGTTTTTATGTCAGAAGGCGAAGGCAAGGCAGAAAACGGTCATCCACTAGATATAACCATTTTATAGTGTTGCAAACTCTAAGAAACAGGCGTTAAAGAACAATGCAGACTAGAATTGCTTTGAGAAAGGTCCAATGAGTGAAAATAAGTGAGTAAACAATAAGAAGAAGGCACAGGCAAGTCGAACTAGGCTCATACGTACCAGTAAAAGCTCGAAAACTTGAGGTACGCCATTGGTTAGCACTCCTAGCTTTTGCCCACGAACATTAGAATTGGGATATTGACCAATGAAGTTTTGTTCATCGACGAAAGCCGTTTTGAGTAAACGTAATTGATGTTATTTATGAAGAGAATATGGAGATGTCTAGAACGATGTTCCCAATGCAATTCAACTCCAAGAGTCCCTTTTGATCAGAGACTCAATTATGGTCTAGGCTGGAATACGTTTAGAAGTGGGCATCGAATTAGTGATCATTACAGGGTCACTTTCACTGGTAATCGGTACATACCAAACATTTTACAAGATCATGTAGTACATTTTGCCGTACATATTGAGGATAATTTCCTGTTAATATGCAGGACAATGCTCGCTTGCATATCATACGCTGTTTAACAAGCTTTGAACGAGACAGGAATAACCGAAATGGATTGGCCTGCTAGATCTCCCGACATGAATTCTATCGATCATGTCTGAGACATTTTGGGCATTCAGGTTGAAGCCAGAATTCCTGCGCCCCAATACTACACAAGAGTTGAAGAATGGGACAATCTGCTGAGTTGATTGACAATAGCGCATGTTGCTTCTTTATTGTAACTTTTTTTTTTAATAAACTGTTTTTCTCTTTAGTTATTGTGATTAAATTTAAATTGTTATGATTTTTTTGGAAAATTTACAAATTGACCTTTTTTTTTTGGTAAAAACACAATTTATTCTTGGCCCTCTAATTTTGCTGGTGGAGTGTATTATATCAAAAGGTCCCTTTGAACAATGTTTTGGATGTAAATTGAAGTTAAATCACAAATTCAATGTATAAAACTAAATTGTCTTTCTATAATTACTTTGACGTACATAAATGAACGAATTATCATGGTATTATCAATGGGTTGACTTTTGAAAAGCACGCTATGATAAGGTATTTGAATCGCTCTCCCAACAGACATGCGGCAAATTTAAGGGGTTGCAAAATTTACCTCTCAAATAATATAACCTACAGAAGCCATTTCAGGACTGCCATCTATATAAATAAAAATTAAATGCTGTTCATTAATAAGCATCACTTAGGAACGGCTGGGCCGATTTGACTATTTAATTTTTTGTAATAGTTCGAGTAGGGTTTTAAGGGAAAGAAAAATTGGATATGTTGCCCAAAAATTGGAAAATTTAGAAAAAACTGAAAGTGCTTTTTCTATATGATTTTTGTAAGAACTGTTGACGATTACTCACGATTTGAACGATGGATATGCGTAATTCTTATTTTGTTTTGTTCGTTATGGTCCTTGAAAAGTTTTTAGAAAAAAAACGGGAACAATAAAATTACAAAGGAAAATCTGAAAATTTGGACAAATCACAAAAATTATGATTTTTATAGTTTGTTTGCAGTCATAACTACGATAGTTGATTCTTTTTATGTTTTGTACGTTTACTTTCTTCTAATTTCCAATAGCTTTTCAAAAAATCACAAAATGATCACAAACAAATTTCTTGAAATTTGGACAGGACAACGTCTGTCGGGTCAGCTAGTAAATAATAGTATTCATACACTTTTTGACATACACTACATAAATAATTTTTTTTTGATATATCCCGAAATATTAATCGGTGTAATTTTATAGTTCTTGATTTTGTACTTTTAATTATATTAGAATGTAGATTTAAGGATAATTGTAACTTTAATAGGCTGGTTATAATTTATTTTGGCTTATTATGTGGTTAATCATAGCATCTAACGTAATATATTATTGTAATAGAATAAATTGTTATTATGTTGTCGGTGAGACTTTAATTTAAGCAAAAATAGGAAGCGTGAACTTAACATTCGGTTTTTATAAAATAAAAAGTACTCTTTATCTTTGAAACGTTTTAAAAATCTTTGATTTTAAAAGAAGTTAAACCATTCAATATAAGAGAATACTCGATTTTCCAAGACAGCTTGGTAGGAGTTATGGATAGGCTATTAGGGAGGGGTACAGGCTTGAGAGTTTTGAGGCGTTATCCATGCACGAATTTATGAGTAGGGATAGCAACTTTAGTCCCGTGTAACTAATGTGCAAAGGAACATGATATCAGCAGCTAATGTTCTTTGGAGCAAGTGGTTATTTTTTAAAGGATTTTCCACTGGATTTGGCATTGAATGATCGTATTTGACTCAAGATAGGAAACAGATGGTATTGAAGGCTGTATTATAAAAAGAAATGATATATGAAAGAAATTTATAAAGAAAAGGTAAGAATTAAGGATTCATTAGTATAGATTATTATAAAATACTTTGAGCTTCGGGACCTGGAGACATTCCCATTGAGCTGGTGAAACACGGACCAGAAGCTCTTCTGGAGACCCTAGTAGACATTTTTAATAAATGCCTGGTGGAGGGTCAAAATATTCCAGAAGACTGGAATTTTGCCTACATTAGCCCCATATACAAAAAGGGAGACAAAAAAGAGTGCGGAAATTACAGAGGACTTAGCGTGACTAGCTCACTGGGACGGTTGTATGGCCGCATATTGAAAAAAAAGAATAGAAGAGGAGTATAATGAGGTTGAAGAACAAAGTGGATTCAGGGCAGGCAGGTCATGCACGGACAACACTTTCACTCTTCAACAAATAATCGGAAAACGAGCAGCTCAGAACCTCGCTACGCATCTAATATTCATAGACCTGGAGAAGGCCTTACGATACAGTCCCCTTGAAACTGTTATTCAATGTTCTGACGAAGACAAACCTTAGCAAAACATATATAAGCTTAATATCTATAAAAGTCCTCAAAGCACGGTTAAAATAGGTAATACTCTTTCGGAGACATTCACAGTAACGAAGGATCTGAAACAAGGATGTTGTCTTTCTCCTACCTTGTTCAAAATATATATCCAAGAAGCACTATACAAATGGAGACAGAAGTGCACAGGAATGGGACTGAAGACTAACGACCATGATTTGACAACGCTGTTCTTCGCGGATGATCAGGTGATAACTGCAAGCTCTGAAGAAGATGCAGATTATATGCTCAGGAAACTCAGAGATGAGTACGAAAAATGGGGAATGAGCATGAACATGGCAAAAACGGAATATATGAATATAGGTGACGAAGATGAAGACCCAGGTTTGGAATTAAGACAAATGAAAAGATGCTACGAATACAAATATTTGGGAAGTATCATCCCTAGTAAAGGAACTACAGAACGCGATATCGAATATAGAGTCCAACAAGGTCGGAAGAGTGTACAAATTCTGAACGCAATACTGTGGTCTAGAAGAACAACACTGAAAACCAAAATGACAATCTACAAAGTAATTGTAGAACCTATCTTTACATACGGAGCCGAATGCTGGCAAATGACTGAGAAAGGAAAAAAAGTGGACACTGTTGAGATGGACTACCTGAGAAGAGCCTATCGCATATCAAGAACTGATACGGAAATCAGACAAGGAACCAACAGAATACATAGAACGTCAGAAAGAATAGAGACGAGGAAACTGATATGGTACGGACATGTAAGACGAGGAAGACCGGCAAAGTCATGTATAAGTGGGGTTATGGAAACAATGAAAGACAGAGCAATAAATGAAGACATCTGGAGAGACACGAAGAGATGGAGATCGAAATGCGGGAAACGGCTGAGGCTGTAGGATCCCCGCTTATATATGTATACTTTGAGGATTTAATAAAGTTATACATTTCACAGAGAGTTTTTTTAAAAAGACTTACATTTATAATATTGATGTTTATGAATAGTAGGTATCGTTGAAAAAATATTCTTTCAAACAAAATATTTCGCTGATTTTCATTTTCTTTAACCGAACATATACTGTAAATCCATCTGTAGTACATATAAACAACAAAACCGGAACTTTTTCTAGAAATTTACATTATCAGACGATTATGACTATCCCGTTCTCTAATTATATTATATTGTTTTTAACAGCGTATTTTCTTTTGAAGTAGTTGGTACACGTGTAATGACTATACGCACGTGAGTACATATACGTTGTGCGTACGAAGAAAACAAACTTTGGAAGGAACCGACACCGAAAAATAAATTTCGATGTATTATCCCACTTGTATACAGTGCCTTTCATCATTGAAACAGTGTGTTTACAGCGGCGCGCCGCCTGATAAATATCCTGAACTCTCTTCTGTGTTTCTACGTTTTCGCTGTTTCAAATCCGAATCGAATTTGGAAATAAAAATAAACTGTATATTTTTCGCCGAATCACACAAGCACACGATTCCATGTTTATTCTGTGAAATGGGCGCGTGGTGGTCTGTGTAATTTTTCACGTAATTTACATACTAACTGGGAATAATGTAATTAATTTTTAAACGGTGATATTTGGGGAAATTATTGTTGTTGTTAGGGAAATGTATATAAACAATGTTAGTATATGAAGACGCTTTTGTTTGTATGATTGTGGTTGGATAAGAATAATAATAATATTGATGAAGGAGTAATTTAAGAAACGAAAAGAAGAAAATAGAATGCTTGTTTTGGGTCATAGTATGTTACAAATTTATAGGATATGCTCGCATCATAGGCTTGTAATTTTTTGATTATTTTAACATTAGACATATTAATGAGTATAAATAGTTTTGTTCTGATTGAGTGAAAAGATTTATATATAAGGTCTTTTAACGAAACAGATGAGCTGCATCATAAAAAAACGTTACTGTGATATCATAACAGTGTTGATGAACCACATTACTTTGAGCAAGCTGCTGTTTGTAAATATTTTTTGAGGTCAGGTTATTACAACTCGTATTGATATATTTTAATTTTTTATATCTTGGCTCAGAATAAGAAGGAGTGCTTCAAATATCTCTCAAAATATTTCAATTGGACTGAACCCCCGACATGGTGGTATATAATCTTAAGGCTGTATTACACTTATCAAGTTCTTGACCAAGAAATTGTCGGCAAGTTCTTGATCAAGTTATTGTTGACTTTGGCTGTTTTACACTTATCAATTTCTTGACCAAGTTTTTAGGTGAATTAGCATTACCAATAGTGCAAAAGTACGAAATAAAACAAGAAAATGGGTGTGCTTAAAAGCACACGGCAGAAGTGAAAACTTCATCAAGGCGAGGTTAATAATACGAAATCCAACTTTTTTTTTCGTTCTATATTACATTAGGGTCATCCTACATCGAGGAATTCAGTTGCTGAGATTTAGTGTGCGATATTACTTCACGCGCGCATTAGACAATTCCCTTTTTCGTTTTAATTTGTCATCGATTTGATTTTCTTCATCCATCCTGTGTAACAGAAAAGAATTAAATGCTTATAAATTCGTATATAATGAGCAATTAAAGCAATGCTCTATTCTCAACGTTTCTGCTATGCATTGGTATACAAATTATAGTAAATGCGTGTGGACGTTATTTAACACCCGGAATATACTGATCAGTTTCCGAGTCATCCATATCATTTTAATAAAAATGCTAAAACTTACCTGAGCGCGAAATATTATATTATATTATTATAGAGATAATGTCTCATGTACACACAACAAATTTTTTGGTTAACCGTCCGCTAAGTTACCAATTAGCGAACGCAACACAGTCCGCGAAATATAATCGCGTGGATGTACGGACAACTTTAAAGGGTTCCTCGACGGAGAGATTTTCCGATACGCTTCTGGGTCGGTTCGGACGAATGTATATATATATATATATAAATAAACGATATGAATGCTCGCTTACGAGTCCCGCGCTGGTCTGATGCTAACGTGCCGGCTTCTCATCCGTGCGGCTCGGGATCGAATCTGCTCGGGGACATTAATTTATTTATTCATTTAAATTTCAATTTAATACTTCTATATGATATATTTCTCTCGTTCCCTTAGTCGACTCGAGCCGACTTTACCCGAACGAGCGTTACATAGCCGAGCGTGACGGCTCAGTCTTGTTCAGTGCCCACAATCAACGCAACGCGCCCAAAGAAGTTTCCACTTCAAAAATTAATAAAGTTACCGAAGATTTGGGTTTGATATTGAATGTGAAAATAACTGCACAAAAGAAAATAAATAATTTACGCATACAATTCTTTCAAGAAGTATCAAATTAACATGTCATTTTTAACAATATTCTAAAGTGGAATTTGTGTTTACATTTTACACAGCTGTCAAAAAACTTCATAACATGAATATTACTAGAAATCACTAAAAACTTGATCAAGTTGAGAAGAAAAATAGAACATGTTCTAAGCCACCAAGTTCTTGGCCAAGAAATTGATCAAGTCGACTTGATTATGTAGATTTATTTTGCCAAGAGTTTCATTTTGGAAAACTCACGAATTATTAAGGAAAGTCAACTTAATATATAAATATATTTCCATGTCTCATAGGAGCATATTGTTCCGAAATGGGATTTGTTTTAATACAATTTCTACGAGTTTCATTAAAACTCGTTTGGGATCATCATTAAACTTATTGTTTTTATATACGTCATATGTTGTATTTCTAATTACACATTAAGTAAAATCATCAAAATGTATGAATGTTGATGGTATTTCATTTGTTGCTGCAATATGAACATTTAAAATACTTAATACTCTATATAACAAAAAGGATTAGTGTTAAACGTTAATTAATTATAAATAAATGTTGCTCCATTACTACAGCGTTCTTTTTCGAAATATATGTTTAATGAATAAATGATTTCTTTTACTTGTTTACCTAACGGTTTATGAATGATATAGTTGTGGAAACTGATTTTATATAGGTATGTGTATATTATCGATGTATAAATACATTGAAAATTAAACTAGTGTGTATGAATATGAGCTCGTTGTATACAACTAATCATGACATTTGACAGAATAAAATGCTTGCAAACTATAGAGGAGACGCGTTATATTCAATTGCACGTCATTGATGACATTTACATGTTGCCATAACTGTATTAGTGAAACTAAAAAGTTACTTTGTTATATTATATTTGAGGGCTTTTATTTCATTATTTTACATAGAAAATGTGTAAATTGATTGTAATATACGCATTCATTGCAAATAAACTCATAATTTCCGTTTCTATATTAAATTTCTCTCTTACATATTTTTAATAGACCAATAGTTCAATTCGGTGTTGTGAGATAAATCATATCTGTCAAAAAGGCGTGTGTTGTGTATATTTTGCCTGTCAAATTAGCGTGCTTATTTTTGCTTTGATATAAATTGTGTAAAAACTGTTTTATTATATATTTGCGTCCTTTGAATACATATAATGCCGAAAGGTTTCTGTAAATAGTCGAAGCATTTTACAAACTTTTATATAATCATCTGATTAATGAGAATAGCGTAAGTATTGGTTATTTTAAATTTTTTTATGGCCTCGTTATGAAACATTTATGATTTTTCGACAATCTAAATCAATATAATAAATAAGTTGAGAAAGGCTAAAGTCTTAGAGCATTTCAATTACTAAATATATTACGTTATAGTTATTGTATTGTGAATAATTTTTTTTTTGGTTATATCAAATGTCACTGACAGAAATAAAAATAGATTCGGCAACATAAACAAGACGAGACGTCATGGTTCTAGTATGACGTACAATTGAATGTAACGCGTTTCCACTATATATACCGTGCCTTCAAAATCTTACCTCATTAAAGTATACTGTTTCTTAAGTAATTAATTATTCAAAGAGCTTTTCTGGTTTAATTCATGTTAATAACGATTTAAGAGACCTTTTCTAAAATGTCATTAATCTATTACTATATTCAAAAAGTTTGGAGAAGGAGGATAACTAGGAATAGGTTGCTTTTCGAGAAGATATATTTACTGTTACTTGGTAAGTAATTGTATCTCTATACTAACCAAGTAAAAGTAAATATATCTTCTTCAGAAGAATATTGCAGAGCAATGTACCCCTGAGCGCCGATTCCCTAAGGATCACAAACTAATAAGTCCATACTTTGTGACATCCTTTTTATTGCTTTCCTTGTATATTGGAAAATAAATAAAATAAGACAATGCTTTTAAAAGATATGTTTATAATGCAGGAACATTAGACAAGATATTAATATTATGTTTTACCAGGAACTATACCATTAATTAATCACATTACAACCATTGGAATAGCAACAAATTAATACCAATGGAAAAGAGATAAGAAGAAACGTCAGCGAAGTGATGTTCTCGAAGCATTCTCAAATCGAAAACTTCTAATTATATTATATTAATGCTGTTCGATTTTATTATACGGATACCTGATGCGTTTTCCACCGCACCTTCCATTACTTGCACTATCAGACAATCATCGTGCGGACGTCCACAGGAGAGCATTCTAATTAATAAAACGAGCGATTTCGACTGACGTGTGGGCAGTGATGACTGACGGTACTCGAAAAATAACCACGAGACAATTCTCTAATCGGGAATAACAAGCAAATGAACTAACGACGGTGTTCCGAGTGGTATTTTTAATACACGTCTCTAGAGTTTAAATGACCGGTGTAGTAGATGGAGTTTAATAAATTTTAATGGGGATATTATAATGTAAAATTGCTGCTTTGCTATCGTCCACGTTAGGTTTAATTATGTAGTTGGTCACATTTTAATTTTCTTTTTATATTAATTGTTTACAGTTAGGTATAGTGTTCTCGTCTCGTGTGTAAATAGTTGATATTTTCTAATGAGCTGGCACATGTTTAATAGCTTCGATTTTATTACGGAATCAAGTGTTTTTCTTATATATTATCGATATCATCGCAACGGTGAAAGCGACATCTACATATTTTGTAATTTGATTAAGTTAACTACTTATATCATTGCTAAGTTCCTGGGAGATCTCATAATAACAATTTACATAGGGTGTTAGGAAAGTTTTATCAGAGGTAGGTAGCACACACTTCATCCTACACATCTGTATTTATACTGCTCGTGTTAATGTTCCAATTTTTAAAGTATCTGTTCATTCATTACCCTTCGATTATTAGCTGCCGTTCCTTCCTAACACGCTATAGTAATGTGGAGTCTTCCTGTTTTGAAAGACTTGAATCGTTTTTCTTTCAATTGGATCTTCTTGTTTTAGAAGTAGTAAAGAATAACTCCTCACTGAATTTACGTTATACGTGGTTATTCACAAATGAAATAACACTACACTGCTATATACAACTTTATTTACAATTAAATAAAATAACAATGCTAATAAATGTAGGCTTCTTGCATTGGGCAAGTTGAACCGTACATGATAACTAACTGCTAACAAGTTGAGTTTCGTTGATAAACTGTTTTCAATTTTCTGTTATAAGCAAATTCAGTATTTAGAGTGGGGTGGTAGGTTTACAAAACCGTACCTCCTCTATTGTTGTCTGGAAAAACCGAACATTAATGATGTGTGATTTTTCGACAATCTAAATCAATATAATAAATAAGTTGAGAAAGGCTAAAGTCTTAGAGCATTTCAATTACTAAATATATTACGTTATAGTTATTGTATTGTGAATAATTTTTTTTTTGGTTATATCAAATGTCACTGACAGAAATAAAAATAGATTCGGCAACATAAACAAGACGAGACGTCATGGTTCTAGTATGACGTACAATTGAATGTAACGCGTTTCCACTATATATACCGTGCCTTCAAAATCTTACCTCATTAAAGTATACTGTTTCTTAAGTAATTAATTATTCAAAGAGCTTTTCTGGTTTAATTCATGTTAATAACGATTTAAGAGACCTTTTCTAAAATGTCATTAATCTATTACTATATTCAAAAAGTTTGGAGAAGGAGGATAACTAGGAATAGGTTGCTTTTCGAGAAGATATATTTACTGTTACTTGGTAAGTAATTGTATCTCTATACTAACCAAGTAAAAGTAAATATATCTTCTTCAGAAGAATATTGCAGAGCAATGTACCCCTGAGCGCCGATTCCCTAAGGATCACAAACTAATAAGTCCATACTTTGTGACATCCTTTTTATTGCTTTCCTTGTATATTGGAAAATAAATAAAATAAGACAATGCTTTTAAAAGATATGTTTATAATGCAGGAACATTAGACAAGATATTAATATTATGTTTTACCAGGAACTATACCATTAATTAATCACATTACAACCATTGGAATAGCAACAAATTAATACCAATGGAAAAGAGATAAGAAGAAACGTCAGCGAAGTGATGTTCTCGAAGCATTCTCAAATCGAAAACTTCTAATTATATTATATTAATGCTGTTCGATTTTATTATACGGATACCTGATGCGTTTTCCACCGCACCTTCCATTACTTGCACTATCAGACAATCATCGTGCGGACGTCCACAGGAGAGCATTCTAATTAATAAAACGAGCGATTTCGACTGACGTGTGGGCAGTGATGACTGACGGTACTCGAAAAATAACCACGAGACAATTCTCTAATCGGGAATAACAAGCAAATGAACTAACGACGGTGTTCCGAGTGGTATTTTTAATACACGTCTCTAGAGTTTAAATGACCGGTGTAGTAGATGGAGTTTAATAAATTTTAATGGGGATATTATAATGTAAAATTGCTGCTTTGCTATCGTCCACGTTAGGTTTAATTATGTAGTTGGTCACATTTTAATTTTCTTTTTATATTAATTGTTTACAGTTAGGTATAGTGTTCTCGTCTCGTGTGTAAATAGTTGATATTTTCTAATGAGCTGGCACATGTTTAATAGCTTCGATTTTATTACGGAATCAAGTGTTTTTCTTATATATTATCGATATCATCGCAACGGTGAAAGCGACATCTACATATTTTGTAATTTGATTAAGTTAACTACTTATATCATTGCTAAGTTCCTGGGAGATCTCATAATAACAATTTACATAGGGTGTTAGGAAAGTTTTATCAGAGGTAGGTAGCACACACTTCATCCTACACATCTGTATTTATACTGCTCGTGTTAATGTTCCAATTTTTAAAGTATCTGTTCATTCATTACCCTTCGATTATTAGCTGCCGTTCCTTCCTAACACGCTATAGTAATGTGGAGTCTTCCTGTTTTGAAAGACTTGAATCGTTTTTCTTTCAATTGGATCTTCTTGTTTTAGAAGTAGTAAAGAATAACTCCTCACTGAATTTACGTTATACGTGGTTATTCACAAATGAAATAACACTACACTGCTATATACAACTTTATTTACAATTAAATAAAATAACAATGCTAATAAATGTAGGCTTCTTGCATTGGGCAAGTTGAACCGTACATGATAACTAACTGCTAACAAGTTGAGTTTCGTTGATAAACTGTTTTCAATTTTCTGTTATAAGCAAATTCAGTATTTAGAGTGGGGTGGTAGGTTTACAAAACCGTACCTCCTCTATTGTTGTCTGGAAAAACCGAACATTAATGGGTTGTAAGTTTCATTAAAGGTTCTCGGAAGGAGCAAATAACAATACAATTTTCTAATATAAATATATGAGCCCTGCTGTGCGTTTACGGGTTTCTTCAATTACAGAATATCTAAAATTCTGAAATCCAGCAAATGCGTATGTATGTTTAAGTAATACAACCACTACGATGCTAATAGAAGAAAAAAAATGCTAATTTAGACAAGGCATTTTACCGATTTTCTAGAACGGCCAATAGAGGAGTTTCTAAGAAAGAGATTACATTAGGAGACTGATTTCCCTCTCGGCCTATCCAGATTTAATTATAAATATACATTATTTTACGATTATGAAGTAATAAAATGACTGTAAGCACTTATACAGAGACATATACATGTTCTAATTCATTGTACTTTTGTAAAATAAAGCAAATTGAGATTAAAACTGAACATATATACGTTTTACATAGAACAGAGGATATTACTTTATAAAAAAGAATAAAAGAAAAATAATAATAATAACAAACGTCCTTAACAATAACTCGCATAAATTATATTATGTACAATATCTCAGAAATCTAGTTATCTTAAAAATAAACGTTTAACGCAAACCAGTTCAAGTCAACAGTTTGTAGTGTTTACTTAAATTTGTTACGTTTGTCAACCTATGTCCCTTATTACGAAAGATTTGGTTTTATAATCGTGTTTTTGTGTCTGCCGCTATAGTGGTCACACACAGACATGTTAAGCTACCAGTATAGAACTTTATATTTGTTAGAAAACTTTTATCAGAGGAACGGTAGGAATAAGTTTAATCTTACACTTCTGTATTTAATATTTGCATTTATATAGTTATTATTCAGTCATTCTTCATTCACGCTGATACAAAAATCTATGTAAAATTACTATAAAAAAAATTGGTTACCGACAAGTGTTTTCATGGTAATTTTACGTTTTAAAAGTCAAGACTGTATATTCACGTTAGTGAATATACATACTTGCAAAACTACATATATTATATTGCACTTAATCATTATGATATTTTACTCACCTGTCTTTATTTTCACGCACGACTTAACACACAAGCAAAGCAATAATAAATGGTAAATGGCGTCACCACGTTCATGCAAGTCATGCTCCTGCGAAGACGCACAGTTTCCCCCACCTCTCCAATTTACATAAATTTAATGGTAAATATACGTTAAATACCTGAATTTTCAAATACACGTCAAAATGTTGGAAATATACACGGTAAATCCGTATTTTTCACTTCAATTAGTGATTAAGAGGGGCGTTTACCTATCGAAAATTAAGGCATCACCGTTTCGCGTTTATTAAACTCATTTTGTAATTTTAGAATCTCAAATTTGGGTTAGTGATACAAAAGGCATAAATTTATAATGTCAAGGTCAGTTTTTGTACTAATTTATTTTCTTAAGAAAGTTATGTGTTTTAGAAATAACCACAAAAATGCATGAATTTGATTAATGTCTACTAACTAAGGCTGGTACACAAAAGAAAAAAAACGACCTCTACGCGCCAGCTGCACATTTGATGTACGATATAAAGAAAAAATCAAATTTATGTACTTATTTTTAAAGATAAAAAACATTAAACAGTAAACATTGTCACACACATTTTACACGAGATTTCTCCAAGCTAATCGCGTCGTCTATCTCCACTTTACGGTATCTCTACCGGTCCTAGCGAAGACGAAAATCTATCGGAATCGGTCGGCTATTGCAGACCTAAATGCGAGTGACAGTTTAATTACAAACTGTCACTCGCATTTAAATGTCATATATACCTATAATATTCGAGTGTATAATAATATAACAGTTATGGGCAAGCGAAAATTGGCTTATTATAAAACATCAACAACATCAACAGTTCCGTAAGTACTCATTCTTTATACATTATGTTTCCCATCTATTGTATTCCTTTATCTATGACAGAATCTGTGAATAAAACCGTGCAGTGTAAGCTCGCGCTTTCTCGGCGCATGTAATATTAATTATTTGCAAAAGTTAAATATTTTCTTCCTCAAAAAATCCGGTTAGCTTAAAAATGGACCTTTAACAGAGAGAATTCAAAAATTGCCCTTATGAAGAAAAAGTTCTTTTTACAATCATGCTTATCTGTCTGCCTGGCTACCACAATAGCGGCTAAAGTGATAAATACTGAACTTCATATTTAATAGTAAAATCTTTCTATCAAGATCGGCTTACATTTTCAGGTAAATCGGTAGACAGGGAATAGTAGTGTACTTCGGCGTCAAAGTCAAATTTTACCGAAATCTCGTCGACTACTAACTAAGATTTTTCTCCAGATCTTCCAGATTTTTTTAATTGAAAACACTCAATTGACTTATTTCCGTCCCGGGAGTATAACGATCAAGACATAAAAAGAATCAACGAAATATGTCGTTACTATCGTCAGTTGTGATCGAGAGTGCATATAAAAATTATGATTTTTGTAGTTTGAATTTTCGGACTTACCTTTGTAATTGTTCCGATCTTTTTTCCTGAAAATTTTGCCAGGACAATAACGAACAAAACAAAAAAGAATTACGCATATCCATTTCTCGTATCGTGAGTTATGGTTTTGAATTCACACAAAAATCCTAGAGAATAGAGCACTTTCAGTTTTTCTTGAATTTTCCAATTTTTCGGACAGCTTTTTCAATTATTCTTTCCCTAAAACCATATTCGAACTACTACAAACATTAAAAAAAATAAATAAGCAAATCGGTCAAGCCGTTGTCAAGTGATGAGCGAGCTTACCATCGACCAACATTACATTTTTATTTATACAGATAAAGCCCTATTTCCGCTAAGGATCACCGACGCCTGTGAAGCCGCGAGTTTAACAAAAAATATTTGCTAGGTCAAAACCCATCAGAATGCAGACCATGTAAATAACTTACATATAATCAAGATTATAATGCTCTACATCAAATCCAACGAGCATTTCTGCTAATGATAAACGGTTTCCAAATTCAATTAAAACAGTACACTCTGTAAGCCAGCTCCAAAAATTTCAAACTTAAAAGCAAAAAAAAGGACTTAAATTTTCAATTGAGTATGGCCCAACAAGCCAAAGTTGTGTCTAAATTGTGGGTATCGTTACGACGAATAGCGGTGACAAAGAGAGAAGCATTTTTAATCTTCAAATCAATCAAGACAATCATATGCACGTTCACACTACAAAAATATGAAACCTTGACCAGCGGACCCTATTGCCGACGGTAATTGAAGAACAGATATTGCAACGTGACTATAAAATGAATTACAACTAATAAACGATTTTGACATATAGAAATGTGAGACAACATGTGTTAAAAAGAGCGTTTTAATATGTAACAACAGTTTTTTGTGAATATCCAACAAATTATATATTTGATATCAATTTGCTTGGTTTCAGTGTTTTGGCAAATTCTTTGTTCCCTTCTACGATTTTCTCTTCCATCAAGGCCACAGTGTCAGGGTATCTGCCTTTAATATTCTGTTCTCAGGTTATGTTTACGTTTTCTGAATGTCTCAAAGTCTATGAATTTAATGTTTTTGTAGCAGCCACTAGGCCATTGGTAGCCTATTACTTTTGACAGACCAAGCCATACTGATCTCATATTAATAATTTTACTTTCATTTGCTTGTACACCAACTATACCATATTGTTTGGACGTTGTTTCATTCTCTTCCATGTCAGTTGCGGTTGTTTGCTTCCTATACCCTTTCGCTATACCTTGTAGAGCATTGTGATTTATTTGAAGAACATCTACTTCCTCCTTAAGAGTTTCCACTATATAGTTCTCTTGATCTTAGTCTTGATGCTCTCTTTCACCAGTTTCATAACTTCATCTGTTTTCTTGGTTAGTTTTCCCATAAACATTAATATTTCCATCATTTTTTTATTTATTGCACCGTCCTTATCAAAACATAGTCCTTCTTGTGCATTCCTTTTCATTTTCTTTCCAGCAGCTCCGTATGTATTACTAAGGCTGTCCTCTTTATTTTATTCGTATAATCACATTATTGAATTCCTTGCAGTATCATCACCTTCCCAGAGGAAGTTTCTTGCGCTATTTTACAGGTAACAGTTTTACTTTTGGGCGTACGGCACCACTTAGTCTTGTAGGTATCGCTTTTTTATTTTTTTTAGCATTGTGTCTTTTCTTAGTTTCTTGGCTATAGGCTTCAGCCATGCCGATGTCTTGTTCAGAGTTATCCTTCATAAGACTCAACGTTGATCTGGTTATCAAGTCGTAGTCCTGCCACACAGAGTCCATGCCGAATATTAGGTTATCTAATCCGTCAGCGTTTTTCCCTTTGTGTGGTCTAGTACCATTTTCAATTTGCTTGTCCAGCAGGGCCGAAAATGAATGTCGAACGAAACAGTGCACCTACACCTCGTCAAGGCTAAGATCCTCCTGGTACATCTTGGGATTGGAGAAATATCAGGTTTACTCCTCATAGGTCCATATGCCATAGTCAAGTTGCTACTGTAATCCGTCTTTCAAGAAATGTTGGGAAGACCCTTGTACCTTGAGTACTGTAATAGCAGCGGGAGCCAGAAAAAGAAACAAGATGTTGGTCTAGTTCAACCTATAGAAAAAAAGAGGACGAGGGAGCCCATCCCACATCTGTTGAAATAAATTGGGTATTTAGTTGGGGAATCGCGGGTATGTCATTCTTGTCGCCGCCAGATATGAACCCCTGAGAGTACTAAAATATGCATTACAGATTGATCAAGGGTATAAAAGCATTAGAGCCTGATTTAGAATAATTTTTGCATAAAAAGATGTCAAAATACGAGACAGAAGTATCACCATTATCGAGAAGCATTTTTTTGTAAATATCAAGTAAGCTAATAATATAAAAGTATTTAGATCTGTTTTTGGAACAAGTTTTGTAGGCGAAAGTCATTTAAATTCAATTCGGAAGTTAGTTATCATATTGAATTAATTTTGTGTACCTAATTTCGTTGTTACTGTCGCCAAAATCGTCGGCGAAAAGTCATTTATTATAAATAAATACCTTCGAATACGTCGTTAATGAGTAGCAGAAATAGCAAAGGGCGTAAACCAGATCCTTGTCGAACCCCTACAATAGCATGGATGGATGTAAATTAAATCTGTTGTAACAAAATGTCTTGTATTACATACTTTGAAAATTTAAATCCAACCTTAGAACTCCACATAAAATAATGCTCACCAAGCGCTAGCTGCGCCACTGATTTAAATGTAAAGAAATCTTTCATATCAGTCCATATTAGTATTTATTACAAAGATACATAAACATTACTTGTTGTTACTGTTAGGTATTATGACCCACTACTATTTAATCTTTTTCCTCCTTTTCTAGGACGATGAAATGATCTCAAATAAATTTATACAGTCCCTGCAAACCTCACCATAAACAAGTTGTTGATTTATGACAGCCAGCAACGTAAAACATATCTATTTCAATGCACTTATAAAACGTTTAGTGTAATTTATTGTTGTTTCTGGATATGGGCGACCATAAACCGAGAGTGCGAGCGAAAGAACGAACCCGTACCTACGTCAATAACACTGAGTTTAATGAAAAGCCAGATAGGGGCGTGTATTGCGAAGATGAGCTTAAGAAAGATCCGAGCATGAAGTTTTCGTATGTACCACTGTATACCAAGAATTTAACAGATGTATGTTTCAAATAATTTAAATGCAGTTGAGATTTATTTGTGAGAGATGGAATTGCAAATATTGCAAACTCTCGGTAATTCGACAAACATACATACTTGTCCAGCATTTCGAGTAACTCTAACTAACAATAAAGTAAATGTGTAGGTACTTCCTTGAAGCGATATACATATTTGCAAATTGTATTGCCTCTGACAACAAACATTACAAATCTGTATTTAAATAAAATAGTTCTCTTTTGTGATGGATAATGTAATCACAACAACAATACAATTGAGATGTAATATTATACAGTTACATTCATATGTAAAATTAAGTTGACTTTTATAACTTAGATGTTCTTGTTAATTTTATTCTCATCATGTTTGGATGTGGGTACTCAGTAATAATAATGCTGTTATAATTAGCACCAGATGTAATACATTCATCCGTTATGTTTTATTTAAATTTACGGTAACACGTAAACTTGTATGTCAATTAATCATTTATGTACATATCTTCTTACGTATTATTAAATAATGTGATATGCCATTTAATCTAGAGCAATTTGGAATACTAAATGGTCTAAATATTGTATCTATACATTTACTCGATTAGGAGCTAATCATGTTATTTGCTGCTATATTTAGTATAATTTATACTCATACAAATTTGAATTTTTTTTTATAATTAAATTGTTTTTATTTAAAATAAATAAATATTTAAATTTTAATATTATTTGATATTACAATAAATTATTCGCAGCCACTATATTAAAAAAAAGGACGTGTAAAACTAATTTAGAATGTCATCTTGACGTGGTGGCTACATTAACAATCATCGTAAATTATTAATAAAAAATGAGGTGTGGCTACCACACGACTTCTTATACGCAGAGCGTTTCAAATTATACAAAATTGTTTCAAGTAGTTTTATTTCGTAGAAAAATAAGCCAAATTTTAAGAATTTTTTATATAAACATTTTTCAAAATCCTATTATAAGTATTTCTATTTTCTTAATAAATTTCTATAGAATGCATACTTTGCGAGATATTCGAAAGAAAGTGCTACTCGGAGTAAAAGTGTTACTTGAAATTTCTTTTATACAAAAAATATTCTAAATCCAGCTCTAAATACTTTTGTACTCTTGAAAAATGTATATAGAATGCATAATTTACGACATATTTGCAAAAAATCTCTATTCGATAAGAGTAAAAGTTGTACTTCCGGTGCGAATTTTGAAATTTTTTTTATACAGAATGTATTGAAAATTAAGTTCTAAATACTTTTATACTCGCAACGTACCTGTCTAAAAAGCATGACTTACAAAATATTGACAAAAACTGATTTTTTGATAAGAGTAAAAGACCTACTTCCGGTAGGAATTTCGAAATACTTTCATAATAAAATTTGTTTCAAATTTAATTTTGAATACATATGTATTCTTTATAATTTGTATAAACTTAGTAGTTGACGAAATATAGGCAAAATTCGATTTTTTCACCGAAGTAAACTACTAGTTTCGGTTTGCCGACTTTACTGAAAATTTAATCAGATATCAAGAGGGAGATTATACTCGTAAATGCAAAATTTGGAATTGATAGCTATAGCAGTTTGACCGCTATCGTGGTCACACACACACAAACTGACACACACAGAGACATTTTTTAAAAACCACTTTTTTGTAGAAGTTTGATATATTAGGTTTTTGGAAAAAAATTAAAATATTTCCCTCGGTTATTGGAACTTGATAAACAGTATGTACTAGTCAACCTGCTACTAGTACGCCCAGTAAAAAGCCATTTTCTACTGCTAAATTTTTTTTCTCCAATACTCCATTCCATACTTCTACATTCTCTTTCAATTTCTTCTCGCTCTGATATAATCACTACATCATCGGTAAAAGCATAGTCTGTAATCTTAACACGCTTCATTTCTCTATAGCCTGTCTGGCTTCATTGATGATGTCATCCATATGAGTTATGAATAGTTATGGACCCACTACCCTACGCAAATACAAAAAATATATAATCACTTACCTTATGATTTAAAAAACTTGCCAAAGAATATGTTTAAGAAAGGACTTAACACCATACTGACTAAATGTGCTTTTTACAAATTGCATGAGTTTTTCATGTACAAGTTCTAGTTTGTATATGGCCACAACTTTTTTACTTTTTCTTTTCTGACGTGTTCAAAACATTATATGTAACAATTGAATAAAGTTATTATTATTATAATAAATCAAAATGGAAGGTGTTAAATACTTAGATGCTAGAACTAACATCGAGAGGTAAATACTATTTATACAGGGTGTATTTGAAATAAGGGGACAGAGTATGATTAATGGAAAGATTTAATTTTATTAGACTCAAATCCAAAATATTTTGCGCAAATTCAAATTTTAAAAATTGCAAAGATATTTTTAAAATATTCGTCGCGCCACTGCACTTGAATACGACTGTAGGGTATGCAAGAGTGGGGTACTAAGTAGGAGTGTGAAGGCGTGCGAGGTCAGTCTCGTTCGATTGTTACGTGTGGATGTTTCGACTATGGCTTACACAACGCACGAACTGAAATAAATTATGTTTTTTTTAAATTCATTTGCGTCCAATTAAAATAAAAGTTTCTCATAAGTAGAGTTGGGCAAATTTTACAACACAAATTGGTTTTTGTGAGAAATAAGAAGTAAAAAGTCGTTGAATTTAATCATAATAACAGTAATAGTACTTACTATACATTTATTGCGGAAGAAAATGTAATATCTAAATAATCTCGGCATCTCAATAAAAAAAATTCTCGTTGTTGAAAACTAAGGTATTTTAAAAGAGAACAAAAGAAATCGAATAAAGTACATGCATCAATTTTATCCCAAATCAGCTGATATTTCATATTAAAGTTGTTGAGCTCTTAGCATGAACACCTGTTTAGAAATAGTAAACAACCCCAATCATTGGGGTTTTTATAACGTTTACAACTGTTATTGCGGTGTGTGTATCTATGTATGTATATGTTTATTTAGTTCCATAAAAATATTATTTATTACTACTCATGACGTCGGCTGTCTGGCCTAACTGGCGCGATACCTGCTAAATCTATAGGCGGCACATTAAACATTTTTCGGGGGTTTTTAATTTTGGCGTTCGTGTCGTAATTGACTCAAAATTTTTGGGATTTATATTCTACGTAATTGCTTCTTTCCTTTTATCATACTGTGTCCCCTTATTTCAAATACAGCCTGTATATACCATTCATACCAAAAACGTATATGCATATATACATGTGTTGGCACTAGATGTGTGGTGTGTATTCCAACATAATAATATGTTATATATGCATATACGTTTTGCGTCTAAATGGTATGTATGTAAATAGTATTTACCTTTTGATGTTAGTTCTAGCACAGTATAGTACCAATATTACGAAGCGAAAGTACGACACGAAACATCAGTGGATCCGACTATAATGTCGCTTTTCGTTAGCTGCTGTCTTTTTACGCTATACGCCTTATCGGATTAGCTGGTAGACTTTTCCTCAATCGTTATGTTAAATTGTATTTCAACATTTTTGCTTAAATTTATAATTTTGAAAAAGGCAAATTATAATTTAGATATTTGCTTATCTAACCAATACGTACACTCCTGTTAATATTATTTTGTAATGTCTAAACATAAAATGAAAATATCGTTTCATATTACCAAAAAATATTATCTCTAAACAAACAAGTTGATGAAATCCGCCAGTCCATATGTCAAGTATAAACTATTTTTATTGATTTCTTTTGTGAATTATTTCGAAACCCACACTCTGGGGAAACTTGTTATGAATTTCTACGTTCTTTGAAGTAGTAGTTAAATATAGTTCATATTGTACAATTGCTTATACGTTTAATTTTTGCTTTGTTTTGTGCAGGCAATATGTAACAAATCAGGTTAATAGTACGTTTTGTTATAGATAGCATTGAAATGTCCAGAATGGAGATATCGCTTGCAAGATCCTTATTTTCGCTTAAATTAGGAGAACTATTCATAAGTACATATAAGAGAGTATTATATTAAGCATACTGGTATCAACACAAACTCATCAGACTAGAACTAGTATAGGCATGTAAGACGGCGATTTTTTGTGAGGATGATGCATCAGAAAGAGAGGTAAAAAATAGAAATAGTGCCATCAGACAATGTGTGAAAGATGGCGATTATCAATTTGACTTAATACACAATCAAGTATATACTAAACGTATACGGTATCTGCCAAACGGAAAACACGATTGACTGTCTTGATATGGGTTATACGACAAACGTAAAATATAACATCTAACTAAGAAACGATAACGTTAAGTGAAATGCGGTGTATGATAAACATAACGTGAATGACGTTATTCATATAGGTTTAAGTACTAGCACATAACGATTATGTTTATCTAAAAGACGATAACGTTAAGCGAAACATGGTACCTATATCCTAGATGTAACACAATATACGTTAATTATATAGATTAGACGGGTATCGCAAAAACTTAGCGTTTGACTAAATAATGATAACGTAAAGTGAAATGCCATATATGCTAAACCTAATACGATAAACGTTATTGATATAGGTTACACGATAAAAACATAATGATTATGTTAGAAATGATAACGTGAAGCGAAATACTTCACTATATAGCCAGAATTACATATTATTAATTATTTATGTTTATTTAAAAACTGATATTTAAAATTATTAACAGGAAAAATTTAAAAATTAAATATTATTAGTAGTAAAAGCAATGCCAGAATAAAATGTATATGACATTATAGGGACTAACTTGTTCTTTTTATAAAACATTTTCGAACGACTTTTTTCTTTCGTTACCGTAAACTTCTTATGGAAAATACGACTTCGGATAAGAAAGAGAATATACGGTGAACGACTTCTGATGCTAACAAGGTGATTGCATAATTTTCAAACTTCTTGCGCGCATTATAACACCTACGTAGGTACAGATAAAGGATTTATTAATGAACAACCAGTTTTTTTACCAAGTGGCATGCACAACTTCCAAATTCTAATTGAAGAATGGGCCGAAAATAAGCGAGAAGATAAACGAGCTGCAATAAAGCGAGAATGTTAATCAGATTAATTGTTGTTGGTTATATACAAGATGGTCAATGTAACACGTTCCATTGACAGTAATTAAAATGTGTAATAATTAAAAAAAATGGTTCATTTTATTAAATAACGCGCCATGTTGATTTCTAACGTCTGCTTATTAATACAATTTAAGACATTAAAGTGATTCGTACTTATATGACCACTGTGTAGCAGTTGGTAGCTCGCAGAATCCGTTAAATCTCTTATGTAAGTTTGCTTATAATATTCAATAATTTAGGTACGTGATTTAACCAAAAAGATCTTTAAGTTATGTTTACTCATGCATAAAATTAGGATACCTTACAATTCTTGAAAATTAAGAAATACTCTCATATTTAAAAAAAAACGCAAAAAACAGGTCGATTTTTGTACCAAGGGAGCATCCTTTCATCACATCCTCAACTGTGATATGTCATTCCTTTCTCCTCCATCACTCTAACCATTACAATTTAAATAGGAAAAGTAAGTAAGATACAACATTGAAAAGGTAATATTATGAACGTGTTTGCTGGTTGCGTTACTTTTGATTTTAGCGCCCTCTAGCAGGATTACAAACGCTTACGTGTCCCTAAATGTGGCACATCATTTGAAAGCTAATTTTATTGGCAACTAAATACGTAAAATTTTTAACTTGTGTTTGTCATCATTGTCAAGTATTTACTGTCACTAAAATTAAATAAAAGTTTAGTAAATAAAACATAAAATGATAAGAGTAGAAATAGATACACTGTAGTTTAAAAATAATTAATGTGCCAGCAGAACCATTGAAATATTCAACGAACAACACCCACACAAACATCTAAATCGGAAGTTTGTTTCGGAACTAATTTCAAAATTTCGCTAAACGGGGTCTGTACAAAATAAAAAAAAAATCTTCTTTGAAAACCCAGTGACAAACGACGCGACAGAAATAACCGTTTTAGGACAAGTTGTTGCGGATCCAACTGTACGTACAAGAAAGGTTGCGGAATCATCTGGAATAAGTCAACGTAGGTCGTCGGTCGGACTTTGCAAAATACAAATTCCATCCGTAGAAAATTCATCAGGTTCAGGAACTTAATGAAGGCGTTTTTAACTGTTTAAAGTTTTGTGAAATTATGAGTGAACGTGTTATAGATTCAAATTTTTGCTTAGTATTTGTTTTTATGATGAGTGCTCTTTTTTTTATCAATGGCACTGTCAATCATCATAATTGTCGGTACTGGCCAGATTCCAACCCGAGGATATTTAATGCAGTACACGCAAAAGTTGAATCTTTGAACTGGAATATTTGGCGAACATATTCTTGGTCTATTTTTTCTACCCGGTAAATTAAATGCTAATATGTATCTAGAATTACTTGCAGACATCATTGATCAAATGTTAATAGACATAATAGAAAACGATAGCCTATACTTCTTCTCCACATTTTCTGTAGTGGTTCGTCAGTACTTGAATGAAAAATTTCCTCGACATTGAATTGGCAGAAGAGGATTCATAGAAAGGTCCCCGCGATTTCCAGATTGATCCCCTTAAATTATTTTTTGCAGGGATATATAAAAAGTAAAATAGCCACTCCACCTAATTAGGTTTATAGTTCCTAAAGTTAGAGCTCTGCAAGGTTTTTAAATTATTTAAGTTAATATTTTTTTCAATAATGCATCATATTGCTAATAAATTTAGCTTTCAAATGATGTCACATTTAGGAATACGTAACCGGTTTTTATTCCGCTAGAGGGCGCTAAAATCAAAAGTATCGCAACCACATTTTTGGATTCTTCATAAAATTTCCTTTTCAATGATGAATCATACTTAGTACTTTCCCAATTTAAATTGTAATTGTTAGAGTGATAAACGGGATGGAACTGGCCTGTCACAGTTGAGGATGCTATGAAAGGGTATCCCGCTTGGTTTCAAAATTTCGTCACAAAAGATTTCTATTTCGAGATATTCAGTCTGTTTCATTTTCGTCGTCTTACCTGTATATAATTTTAAGAATCGCATCATTATAATTATAGTAACTGCACGCAACGCTAATTTTTCACCATTTTACAACCTTTTCTTTGACAAATTATATTTTAACTCGTTTTCCCCCAGTTGATTAAACACACAACTGTACTCAACAGCTTGCACTGCAATTATTATTCAAACACGAAGCGGTAATAATGTGGTCATCTCTTTTGCATTATCGATGAGCAGGTGTCCAGGATTGAATAACGCACTGCAATAAAGTCGGTAATTCTCTATCCAGCCAGCGTTGCAGCAGATGCAACCTTGAAAATCACTGCTAAAGCGAACCGATACCAACCCAGGCAGTTGCCGTTTTGTTGGAAGAGAATAATAAATCATGATCTTTATTTCGAAGGGAGTGGATGGCTAAGAAATCAGCGCAAAACAAAATTACGAGTATTTCGAATTGTAAAGAATGTCTTTTGACTTGTTACTCGAACAGGTTACCAATTTATGACAGGTTTAAAGTAACACTCGTTTAAATGTGATGATTTTTACGGCCCACAAAGAACATATTTTACAATTAAAAGAATTATTTATAAATATATTATACGGCTTGTTAGTAAGTATAAGAAAAGAGATGGTTTAATAGTTCTATAAATTTTGTTCCACGTTTTTCTTTTATTAGTTAACATTTGTATTTATTATTATTAATGCTATTGTTTATAGACTATCATTTATATCTACTAGATATTTTATAATTATACAGGCTATTATTAAATCGAACTACACACAATACCCGACAATTCTTTTACGTCAGAATTGAGAGCGGTCATACAGTAAAGGTTCGACATTCTTAGAATATTTCAATTAGAGGGTAGATAAGTTTGACGAAATTAACAATACAATGATCAGGTAATGTTAGTAATAGCTTAGGTCTGGTTATAAATAAGTCATCTCTGTAAAATTCAAATCAGTGCTGCTTTTTATACGTTACGGTATACTGACAACGCGGTTCTTATTAATCACTGCTATACTGATTATGACAAAATAGTTGTCGAAATGCATATCGAGCTTTCGTGCATTGGTTTGGTAAAGGTGTATTTTTAGTGTATTTTGTTGAATATTAAGCTACAGTCTCCAATTAAGTTTCTTAAATCTTTATACGACGTGTCACTATATTTGCGGAACACCTGGATGGTACGTTATTATGTGAGAACCAAGGATCATGAAAAAATATGGCAAACATTCCATTGCTGTTCATTTCAAAGAAATTAATATTCAAAGTTAACACATTGGATGTCGTTTGTCTAAATTTCTGTAAAACATTGTAAAGATTGGTTTTGATATGGTCAATAGGATAACAATTTTGAACAACTATAGCCAGGTTTGTATAAAACTTGGGAATTCGAGCCATACTTTCCCATTTGTGAGCTGTTGCATTGTCCTGTTGGAAATACTCATGTAAAAGTTCGTCATCATGAAGATTTTGTAAAAACGGTTCAAGTAAATTATTTCGATATCTCTCAGCATTTATCATTCCTTCAAAAAACACAGGTCCAAATATACGCCTTCTAGAAACCGCTAGCCAAACACCAATTTTCTGCGGATGGAGAGGCGATTGAATAAACTCATGAGGATTCTCCGAAGACCAAATACGCATATTTTGTTTATTTATATAGCCGGATAGGTGAAACCATGCTTCGTCAGAAAAAAATGTTAAATCCAAAGTGTTGTTGTTATTTAAATTATTCAAAAACCACTTACAGTATTGTATTCGTACAGGAAAATCTCGAGGGAATAGCTCTTGAACGACGTTAATCTTATAGGGATAAAGATTTAAATTGTCTTTTAAAATTTTTTGGCAAGTTCCATATGAAAGGTTTATTTCTTGGGCTAATCGGCGAAGAGATTTTTTGGGAGACTGTTCCATTCTTTCTGCAACATCTGCCACAATCTCAGGAGTCCTTTTTTGGGCGCGCCACTACCAGCTTTCCTACCTACAGTTCCAACATTACGAAATTTCGCCACACATGTGTAAATTTCTTGCACTAATTTTTGATAATCCGCAGGAAAATTAGGGAAGGCATTTTGAAAATCATTGGTGCAGTGCGGTACTGAATATGTCCATTCAGCATTCTCTTGTCGTTCGGCGTTTTTAAAATAACTTTCAGTAAGAAAAATCTTATGTTCTAAATCAAACATTTTGAAACGTCACTTTGACAATTCAAATTGTAAATTAGTACTTATATACCAACTTAATTTAAATTTCACAAACTGCTCTAATTTAGAATTTAAATGATCGCGCGGTAGTTACTGACTCTTCTAATTCTACTATTTCCAGATAATCATTTTACGCTAATTTTACCTGTAAAAACTATGCCAACGTTGTCCTGAATTTACACTTAAACTTACTAATGTCATTTTGACGTTGTCAAATTGTCCTGCTTATTTCAACCCTATTACTACCTTATTAATTTTCGTTGCATTTTAGCTGTATTTGCCGTTGATTCGTTCCTTAGTTTTTGTGCTAATTTTTGGTCTTGATGTCTTGTGTTGGTTTTTTTAAATTTATGTTCAAATGTTTTCAAACGGCGAATACGCAGACATGCATTTGGTGCGGGGTAAATGCAGAAACAATGCTGCTGCTGCTGCTAGAGTCTATCATGAAAGGTATCCTATGAGAAGACATCCTATACTCGAATCGCCGAACAGATGCAGTAATAATTTGGATATTTTAATCAGTGTTTTTAAATACGTAAGTAATTAGTAATCCGAATTTTAGTTATCTTCGAGGTTAGAATTCGACAGTAATTCAAATATTACTTCAATTTCTTTGTTTCTATCAAAGTTATACATAGTAGACTATGGAATATTCACCCCCAAGAAAGAGACACGCAAAACACTTCTCAGCGGCATAAAGAAGTGGTTATGAATATATTTCAAACCAGTCTTGACCAGCCAGGTACATCAAAAGTTGACAATGTTGAAACGACTGCAAAAGCGGCAGGTAGTATTTTTGTTATAAGAAATTATAGCAAACTGATTTTATTTCCATCATGTTTACAGGAATTGCCATACGTAGTGTTTATAACATATTGAAAGAATATGACGCTGAACCACAATTTAATCAACCAAAAAAGTATCAGAGGAAAAGGAGTATTTTGTATACTGTTGATGAAGATATGGAAAACAGAATTTGAGAATTGTTCATTCATTCTACTTTAAAAACGAACCACCAAGTGTGCAAAAAATTCTCACAGCTGTGAATGAAACAGATCTGCTCAATTTTAAAATAAGACATTCAGGATGATATTAAAGGAACTAAATTTTCGGTATACTGCCTAAGTTCCCCAACCTGTACTTTGCTATTATTAATAAAGACTAGTTGAATTTTCAATCTCTTCGAGCTTGAATCGCTTAAAACGCGTGCATCACCTTGATGCTCTTTATAATGTCCGGTTTTCTAAACTTTTGACGTGCACTGTATATACGTCTAATTTAAGTTTTTGCACAAACTGTCATCTAAAATTAGTTGACGTTTAACCGTCATTGTTGACATAAGTAAATGTGGCTATTGTACGTATTTTTTTTTGTATTAAGAAGCATTTTTATAATAGTAAAACTCGTTATTGTTTTTGTTGTACTTACATGCGATAGCTGAAATCCAATTTTCGTAAGACTGTCGTCGAAAATCAAACTTCAGTTGGATGTTTGAAGCTTCTTGTTACCTTAAAGAATATTCCGCATTACATACATTACATTAGCACTTTACTAATTGCTTTTCTTCTCTATAATAATTTGTATGTTTAGTTTACGTTTTGTCGTATAAATACTATAATCGTTTTCAGTAAAGTTAATGCCCTTTAACGCGTTCGTATTTGATTTTCTCGATCTATATACTCGCCTGTCCTTGATAGTTCCAGTTTTTAATAAACGACACCTGCAAGCGTTTAAGACTGTAATTTTTAAATGATATACCAACAATATATTTCACCTTATGGCGTTATAATTCCTTCCATTCCAACTTACATTACTGTCTTCTAAATGTCAATTCTTTGCGCTCATCGTCCTGATAATTATGAATCTTGATACGTGTGCGCGTTTTTCTGTAATTTAGCACTGTCCGTCGTTATAAGAAAATTTCGAAACATCAAATTCCATCACAAAAATTTAAACTACAGCTGTCAAAATCGTACGTCCGTTTGTGAATTAATGACACGCAAACTCGTCATCGCGAGATTTTTTTACCGCATTCCCCTACAGAAAAGCCTTAAATGAGTCGCACCTTCGACAGCGACAGAATTGGCACGTGGACAGTACACTCAATCGTCGCGGAAAAGTCCACTCTTTTGGTTTCCAACCCTCTTTCCGCACTCTGAACCTCGACGGCCTGAAGTTTCTTCGTCAAAGTGAAACTTTTACAATTCTTTCGCGCGTGCCTGTCATACCTGACATTTTTATGATTTTTATCGGTTGTCGTGGGAATCGGTCATATCGTAAGCCATTTTTCTGTTAAAACAACGAATGCACGCTCCTCTTTAAAAGCCCATATCTTTACAACCGCTCCACTTGGGAAGAAAATCTCTCCGTCGACCGGAAATTCAATGTCGCCCGTATACCCGTGCCAAAGGGCAGCTTTCAATTTCGCTTATCCAGAGAGGAGTTCTTCCCCCCGCGTAACCAAGTTTCGTCGATTTTGACGGTCGTTTGGTAACCATTGGCGACTCGGCTTTTATATATTCAAAAAATAAAATAATAATAATATTATATTTGTAGTTATCAAAAGAGAAGTCGCAATAGCATCTTGAAAGAATAAAAAGAAATTATTGTGTGGAGAAGAAGATACTTGTGTCAAATTATGCAATTTCGTCTGGAAGGAAGGGCTCTATATTATTTGGATGAAATATGGGTGAATGCTGGGCATACCGTACAAAAGATACGGACGGATAAATCAAGAATAGCTAGCTTGCGAATTCATATAGAACGTACTATCCGAAGGATTAGGGAGTTTAAACTATTAAGACCACATGCTTGTGTTAATAATAAATTAGTTCCACAAACAGATAGTGCTGTAAGTATTGCTGCAGCTTTAGTAAATCTACAGGGACCTCTTATTGAAAAATAGACAATATAATATAATTAAAAATTTTTGAATTAGTAATAATAACTGTTTTAAGAAAATATATATTGTTTTTTATTATTTGTATTGTATATAACACTTGAAAATTGCATTTTTGTATTATATGCCATGTAGTATCAATAAAGTATCAAACCTACTACACTTCAACTGTTTTGCAAGAAATATATCTCATCCCACCTGCTTCTGAGCTGTAAGAGCTATACTATTACAATATAAATAAAAATGCAGTATAAATAAATTCATACATATATTAAAGAATAGGTTTTACACTGTTGTACATTTTTGGAAAAATACATTTTGTCCAAAAGTCTTCTAATACATCAAATGCCTTTGAGGCTGATATACAACCATATCTTATTTCATGCCAAAGTTCACATTTTTATTCATCTTGGTTTGTTTCGTAATTTCTGCACAGATTGTATCACTGATGTTTTGTTTTAAATAATGAGGAAAACCATCAACGGAAGAACATCCATTTGTCACAAACACACTCATTCCATGATGAAGAGATAGAACATTTGGTATTTCGTATTCTGTTGTGTATTTTATTATTTGAGAATTTACTTTCTTCCAATTAGGCTCTCTTAGTGCTTGGCCAACTAATGATGGTACATTTAAAGATTGTTTGGGATGTCTAGGTGGACGTAATTTACTAGCCCTCAAAAAAACTCAATGATGTTTCCATTTTGGAAAGACGAGATCTATTCCAGCAGCTTTCCACAGAGGTGGTGACAGGTTCTGCACTTCTATGAATTCACATTAAAAAGGCTATAGCATGCTTACATCCACCTGTAATATATATTAAAGCTATATATTACAAAACTCAATTATATTACCTGCCGATGCTGCACAATCATGGCATTGTAATATCTAAACAATGTCATTAGTTTCATCCATACTAAGAGTAACATTATATTGGTTAGTATGTCCTTTATGCTCTGGGCAAATTTAGCATTTAACAATTGGTTTGTTTCCTTTTAAATTGCACATACCCAACATCAGAATCCCCATACTTTTCTCTTGATGCACTAAATAATTTAAAGTAGTATAAATAATTCGGTTTCTTCACTTATCAAGAAGAATAAATGTAATGTAAATGTAAATGTACTAAGTTATATTCACCTCTGTGTTTTAGAAATACAATATATTTTTCAGTTATATTTGAAATCATTGAAAATAAAAATCATCGTATTATCAGAAAATGATGTAAATAATATTTAATAAATTTGATACACATTCCCTATTATACTGATATTATTATTATTGTATTTGTACTTATAAAATGTAAACGTTCTCATCAATAAAAATATTTTGTTTACTTAACATACTTGAATTTATTTTATGGTTATACTCACTTTGAGTGTTCATGTTTTTATGTCTTTTAAACAACAGAGAAAATTATTTAAAATATTACAGTGACACAGTGTACAATAGTTTATTCCTTGATATTGATGATTACCACATGCTATAAATATAGACAATACAATCTTAATACGTTTTCATAGTAAACATTTGAATATGGACAATTCCTTATGTCAAATACTACGACGATAACTATTTTACCGACATTTATCCTTGAATGATTTTATGTGCCTGTGTGCATACGACTTTGTTGTGATCACGTGAACCCAACGTGATCACTGCATCTGTTCGGCGATTCGAGTATAGTAGTAATGTCTTTAGACGTTTAGACCGAAGAATAAGAGAAATAGGAAGCGCATCACCAACAGGTGCTTTTTATCGGGATAGTCGTTCAAAAACTACAAGGACCCCTGAAGTAGAGGATTCCGTTTTAAATTTATTAGCAGACAATCCCGTAATATCAACACGTGAACTCGATAATATACTAGACATATCACACAGTTCAGTTGGCCTAGTTATTAAGCATGAGCGGTATCACCCTTATCATTACAGAAAAGTTCAAGCTTTATTACCTGAATAAGATTAGAAGACTTCCGGTAGGAATTTTCAAAATCGTCTTTCATAAAATGTTTTACAAATTCGCTATTGAATACTTTTGTTTACTTTAGAAATTTGTCTAAATTTAGTACCAAGTTGGTATAATTGAATTTTTTTCACTGAAGCAAACTATTACTTCCGGTATTGAAAGTCTAATGAAATTTTAAGAAGAAGATTATGCTTGTATATATAACGTTTGGTCTTGATAACTTTAGCCGTTTGGCCGCAATGATGATCACGTGAGAGAGGGGGAGAGAAATGTGTCCAAAAACCATTTTTCGCTGTCAGGAAACTTCAAAACTTCATCACAATACTTCCTTATACTACCTACGTATGAGAAAGTAATATGTAAGAAAAACAGGCCTGAAATTATAGAGGGATCACATTGTTAAATAGTACACAGAAATTGTTAACCAAAGTGATATTGGAAAAAGATCAGATTAAGAATAAAACACAAAATAGGAAAATTGCAATATATTAATAAACTTACACACTGCAGCTGTTTCGCTACATAGTAGCTTGTTCAGGTGATGTCTTGAAACTAAAATTATATATACTAAAAGCGCACAGGACCCTTTACCGCTCTCACGGATTTAGTAGAGGAGGGGAAATGCGGGTAAAATGCGAAAACGACCTTTGAGTGTTTGACGAATTGACGCTTTTGAGGGGAAATTTCAGAGTTTCGTGTGGTCGGGTGTACAATTCTACTTTGTATAGGCGTATTTTTATCGCTTCGAACGGTCGTTAAGGCGGCGAAAGGAATTTTTGAAAATTTTAGAACGTGAAGGAAATCACGCTGCATCAATTTTTTCGCCCATAAGGAGGACGTGGGAAACAAAAATTCCTCTGGAGCCTTTTATACTGAAAATCCCGACAAACGTCAAAGTGACAGCCGTTTCGAAATGTATGCAAACTTTCACTTTTAAGCCTGAAATTCCAAATTTTAAAGTTTTCGGGGGCGCAACAAGATTCAAAATTTTAAAGTACTGACATTTGAGGACCCTTTAGTTGCATGTTCCCAGTTTATAGTGGTACAGATACAAAGGTACGAACATTTTAAAGTCCGCCTGCAGACGGATACGATTTAGACAAATGGATGAAAATTCCCGACAAACGTCAAACTGACAGCCGGTCTCATACGCATTCACATTTTCAGTTTTAAGCTTGAAATTCCAAATTTTGAAAGTTTCGAGGACACAACAAGATTCAGAAACGTAAACAAGTGACATTTCGGAAACGTTCACTTGCGCGTTCCCAGTTTACAGAGGTACCTAGACGAAGGTACGAGTAATTGCAAGTCCGTTTGCAGAGGTATTTGGTCAGAAAAATGGCCGATTCAATCTGCACTGATACCAATGCATTCCGGACGGGCAAAAAATAAAATCAGATTATCATGTGCACTGCCGGTCAATACATTACGGTCCGGCGAACGTCCGACATGTCCACATAATACGTAACGGTCCCGCTAGATTTAATATTTTCATCTATACAGGTGTTGTCGAGTAATATTTTAATAATGATTTGAATTAAAATACGATAATTTCGGAACGCGTATTTCCTCAGAAGGGGAAACGGAGGAGGATTGCTTTCGACATTTATGTGCCCCTACTACGAAATAATTTTACTTAAACGATTACGCAAACGTGCACGGTGGGCGGAGTTGGCTGAAATCAATTTCTCTCTATTCTGATTAAAAGTAAAAGTGGGAGTTTTTACGGTCGCCCGTCACTAATTCTAAATTGACGTAGGAATGTGAAATTTTAGATACGGGGGCGTGTATACGGACGCCGATCACAAATCCAAAGTTAAAATGTAAAAAAAAAAAAATGGCGGAAGATTTTTTGAAAATTGACGTACGAATGCGAAATTTTAGATACGGGGGTGTGTGCGGACGCCAATCACAAATCCAAAGTCAAAATGTCAAAAAAAAACAAGATGGCGGAAGATTTTTAGATAATTGACGTACGAAGGCGAAATTTTAGATACGGGGGTGTGTGCGGACGCCGATCACAAATCCAAAGTCAAAATGTCAAAAAAAACAAAATGGCGGAAGATTTTTTGAAAATTGACGTACGAATGTGAAATTTTAGATACGGCGCTGTGTGCGGATGCCGATCACAAATCCAAAGTCAAAATGTCAAAAAAAAAACAAAATGGCGGAAGTTTTTTTGAAAATTGGCGTATGAATGTGAAATTTTAGATACGGGGGTGTCTCAGGTCGCCGATTACGAATCCAAAGTCAAAATGTCAAAAAAAAACAAAATGGCGGAAGTTTTTTTGAAAATTGACGTATGAATGTGAAATTTTAGATACGGGGGTGTCTCAGGTCGCCGATCACGAATCCAAAGTCAAAATGTCAAAAAAAACAAAATGGCGGAAGTTTTTTTGAAAATTGACGTACGAATGTGAAATTTTAGATACGGGGGTGTCTCAGGTCGCCGATTACGAATCCAAAGTCAAAATGTCAAAAAAAAACAAAATGGCGGAAGTTTTTTTGAAAATTGACGTACGAATGTGAAATTTTAGATACGGGGGTGTCTCAGGTCGCCGATTACGAATCCAAAGTCAAAATGTCAAAAAAAAACAAAATGGCGGAAGTTTTTTTGAAAATTGACGTATGAATGTGAAATTTTAGATACGGGGGTGTCTCAGGTCGCCGATTACGAATCCAAAGTCAAAATGTCAAAAAAAAACAAAATGGCGGAAGTTTTTTTGAAAATTGACGTACGAATGTGAAATTTTAGATACGTGGGTGTCTCAGGTCGCCGATCACGAATCCAAAGTCAAAATGTCAAAAAAAACAAAATGGCGGAAGTTTTTTTGAAAATTGACGTATGAATGTGAAATTTTAGATACGGGGATGTTTTAGGTCGCCGATCACGAATCCAAAGTCGAAATGTCAAAAAAAACAAAATGGCGGAAGTTTCTTGAAAAATTGACGTATTAATGTGAAATTTTAGATACGGGGGTGTCTCAGGTTGCCGATCACGAATCCAAAGTCAAAATGTCAAAAAAAAAACATGGCGAATGTAATATGGCGGAAAGGTTCGTCGAAAAGTGCTTGGATCTGAGCACATTCTTCCTTGGTAACTTTAACATGATTTATGTTTAACATTAAATTATCCTTCTCGCTCTTCAGTGTTCAGTGTAACGGTTTGTGTAAAGAAGTAAAGAATAGTTCTAAATAATATATACGATTGGCATCACAAAATTTATGTATATACAGGAGTGGTTCAAAAGTTTATAAAATCGGCCTTTCTAAAAAGCGTCATGACAGTGATCGCATTCTACGGGAAACGGTAATTGCAGACAAATTTGTGTTGCATGGATGACAAACTTCAAAAGGTTATTATGATTTATGTCAAAAGGTATATTTATAAGTCTCGAAATTGCATGTGTAGGTAGGATACTTGACAGGTAAAATTTTGCAATATCTCAAATTTAATGTCCTTAAATTATTGGCGCATATTTATTTAAAGTTGACATAATATTTAAATGTAACCTTCAACATTAAAACGCCCTAACAACTACAACGGCAAATTTAGACGTATTTTTAATTATTCATATTATTGAACTGTATTAGTTGATTAAGTTCAATAAAGGGCCGGTTTTCCCAATTCCGATTAAAATGCCGATGAGAGTATTCATTAGATACAATACGTGATAGTACGTTTTTGCAAAAACCGGTTGGCGCTAATCATTGATTAAAATACCGGTTGGTATGTTTTTCCAACACCGGTTAGCGCTAATCATTGATTAAGAACGTTATTAAATGAAGATATTTTAACCGCTGTTTTACCAAACCTGATAAAATATTAAACAGTAATTACGATTACTTACACATGCGCGTAACCTAGGAGTTTTGGATTTTTATTAGTATTGACTGCAATTATGTTTTCTTATCCATTTGTAATTAATAATTATTTTTATTAGTGTTTTAGTAATTGTATTGCTTCTTCTATACATGAAATTAACAGTATAATTAAAAATAAAATATAATATTGAATATGTGTAACTTTTAGCTTACTAGGGAAATATTTGTGTTTTGGAAGCTTTTTAATTCTGTTACATTTCTGGGACTTTATCTCAGTTGCTAAAAAACCTAAATATTTGTGAAAATTTATGCCTGCGCTTGGTCTTTTCTTCTTTGTAATTGCTTTTAACAGCATCTTATTAAAACTAATCATTTATATGTTTGCGAGCTGTATGTTTGAAGTTCATCATTTTTAATTGACTTGCGAACTAACTTTGAGTATGTGACAGACGAATATTTCAAATCTGCTGACCAAAATTTCATAATGAAAGCGCTGTTCCACTTCAAATAATTGAGGTGAAAAATATCTCAGTGTCAAACTGATTTTTAGGTTATTTTTTATTAATATTGTGCGTGCCTATTTTAAATTGTTTCTGAGCAATTGACATACTTTTTGTTAATATACTAAATGTTTCTCCTGTTATTTCAAGAGCGTATTATTCCGATTGTCTCAATGAAAATGACGCACTTATTGAGCATATTGTTTCTTCGGATACTTTAACATCATTCTTATATTTAATACTAAATTATCTTTCTCGCTCTTGAGTGTGAAAATTTTTAAATAAAATATACAATTGGCTTCACAAAATTTATGTATGTACAGAGGTGCTTCAAAAGTTTATTAAAGTGGACATTCTAAAAAGCGTCATGCCAGTGATCGCTTTTCACAGGAAAGGCGCTTCAATAGGGCTTTAGATTTAAAACTTGGGCTTTCTACGTTTATTATTATTTTGTGCTCTTTCATTGACGATAGTGGATTTCGAAAAGGTTGAACAGCTTTTACACTTTCGCATCACAATAGTCTTGTAAATTGTCTTAATAAAAATGTTGCGCTTTTTGATTTTATTGTCTTTAGATACTTTAACATTAAACTACCTTTCTCGCTCTTGAGTGTGTACCGGTTTGTGTAAAAAGCAATATACAATTGGCTTCACAAAATTTATCTATGTACAGCCGTGCTTCAAAAGTTTATAAAAGTGGACATTCTAAAAATCGTCATGCCAGTGATCGCTTTTTCCAGGAAAGGCGCTTCAATTGGGCTTCAAATTTAAAACTTGGGCTTTCTACTTTTATTAATTTGCGCTCTTTTATTAACGATAGTGGATTTCTAAAAGGTTGACAGGCTTTTACACTTTCGGATCAAAACAGTATTGTAAACTATCTTAATAAAAATGTTACGCTTTTTGATCTTATTGTGTCGTTGTATACTTTAACATTAAATTACCTTTCTCGATCTTAAGTGTGTACCGGTTTGTGTCAAAAACAGTTTGAGGAGAATTTTAAAAAAATATCCTATTGGCTTAACAAAATATATGTTTATACAGGGGTGTTTCAATAGGGTTTCAATTTAAAACTTGGGCTTTTTACTTTTATTATTATTTTGTACTCCTTGATTAACGATAGTGGATTTCGAAAAGGTTGACGGGCTTTTACACTTTCACATCAAAAGAGTATTGAAAACTGTCTTAATGAACATGTTGACCTTTTTGATCTTATTGTGTCTTTGGATACTTTAACATTAAATTACCTTACTCGCTCTTGAGTGTGGACCGGTTTGCGCCAAAAACAGTTCGAGAAGAATTTTAAATAAAATATCCTATTGGTTTCACAAAATTTATTTATGTACAGGGGTGTTTCAAAAGTTTATAAAAGTGGACATTCTGAAAAGCGTCATGCCAGTGATCGCCTTTTACAGGCAAGGCGCTTCGATAGGGCTTCAATTTAAAACTTGGGCTTTTTACTTTTATTATTATTTTGTGCTCCTTTATTAACGATAGTGGATTTCGAAAAGGTTGACAGGCTTTTACACTTTCACATCAAAATAGTTTTGTAAACTGTCTTAATGAACATGTTGACCTTTTTGATCTTATTGTGTCTTTGGATACTTTAACATTAGATTACCTTTCTCTCTCTTGAGTGTGTACCGATTTGCGTCAAGAACAGTTCGAGAAGAATTTTAAATAAAATATTCTATTGGCTTAACAAAATATATGTATATACAGGGGTGTTTCAAAAGTTTATAAAAGTAGACATTCTAAAAAGCGTGATGCCAGTGATCGCCTTTTACAGGAAGGCGCTTTGGCTTACATTTAAAACTTGGGCTTTCTACTTTTATTAATGTCTTGTGCTCTTTTATTAACGATAGTTGATTTCGAAAAGATTGACAGACTTTTACACTTTCACATCAAAATAGTATTGTAAACTGTCTTAATAAACATATTGACCTTTTTGATCTTATTGTGTCTCTGGATACTTTAACATTAAATTACCTTTCTCGCTCTTGAGTACGTACCGGTTTATGTCAAAAACAGTTCGAAAAGAATTTTAAATAAAATATCCTATTGGCTTAACAAAATATATGTATATACGGGGGTGCTTCAAAAGTTTATAAAAGTGGACATTCTAAAAAGTCTTTTTTTACAGGAAAGGCGCTTCAATAGGGCTTAAATTTAAAACTTTGGTTTTTTACTTTTATTATTACTTTGTGCTCCTTTATTAACGATCGTGGATTTTGAAAAGGTTGACAGGCTTTACACTTTCACATCAAAATAGTATTGTAAATTATCTTAATGAACATGTTGGGCTTTTTGAACTCATTGTGCTTTTGGATACCTTAACATGACTTATGTTTAAAATTAAATTATCTATCTCGCTCTTGAGTGTGTACCGGTTTGTGTTAAAAACAGTTCGAGAAGAATTTTAAATAAAATATACAATTGGCTTCACAAAATATATGTATATACAGGGGTGCTTCAAAGGTGTATAAAACTGGACATTCTAAAAAGCGTCATGCCAGTGATCACTTTTTAATGGAAAGGCGCTTCAATTTAAAACTTGGGCTTTTTACTTTTATTATTATTTTGTGCTCCTTTATTAACGATAGTGGATTTCGAAAAGGTTGACAGGGTTTTACACTTTCACATCAAAATAGTATTGTAAACTATCTTAATAAAAATGTTGCGTTTTTTGAGCTCATTCTCTCTTTGGATACTTTAACATGACTTATGTTTAACATTCAATTTCTTTTCTCGCTCTTGAGTGTGTACCGGTTTATGTCAAAAACAGTTCGAGAAGAATTTTAAATAAAATATCCTATTGACTTAACAAAATATATGTATATACAGGGGTTCTTCAAAAGTTTATAAAAGTGGACATTTTAAAAAGTGTTTTTTACAGGAAAGGCGCTTCAATAGGGCTTAAATTTAAAACTTGGGCTTCTTACTTTTATTATCATTTTGTGCTTTTTTCTTAACGACAGTAGACTTCGAAAAGGTTGACATGCTTTTCCACTATCACATCAAAATAGTATTGTAAACTGTCTCGATGAAAATCTTGTGCTCTTTGAGCTCATTGTTTTTTGGATACATTAACATGACTTACGTTTAACTTTAATTTACCTTTCTCGCGTTTGAGTGTGTACCGGTTGTGTAAAAAACCGTTCGAGAAGAATTTTAAAAAAAATATACTATTGGCTTCACGAAATATATTTATATACAGGGGTGCAACAAAAGTTAATAAAGTCGGACATTCTAAAAGGCGTCATGACAGTGATTGCTTTTTACAGGAAACTATGAAAAAGCTGTAAACGGACGCGAAAAAAGCGATTCCAACTAAAAGAGATCGACGGACCCGCTGTAAGCGGAGGACCCGCTGTAAGCGGAGGACCGGTTGTAAGCGGAGGACCCGCTGTAAGCGGACGTTAGAGCTAGTTATATATAATAATAGCGCACAGACCTCTGTTGTTAATCGCCTTAGTTGAAAGAGCTTAACCGAGCATTTTCGAAACTATCAAAATAGAAAAAGTCGACAAAACGCCAAGTTGAACTCCTCTCTGGATACGCGGAATTGGAAGCTGTCCTTTGGCGTGCGTGTTACGTGGACTCTAAAGGGTTCCTCGCCGGCGAGTTTTTCCTTCTAAGTGGAGCGTGTGCAGAGATATGGGGTTTTAAAGGGGAGCGTGCATTCCATTTTGTAACGAAAAAATGGCTTACGTTTTGACCATTCCCGTGACAAGCGATAAAAATCTCGGGAAACGTCAAACTGACATCAAACTGAGTTGTGTCCACAGATTCACTTTTAAGCGTGTAATACGAAATTTTGAAGGTCGCGAGGGTCCAACAAGACCCGAGGTCTTAACGAACGGCCTTCTCTGGACCTTTTACGTGCTTATTTCGAGTCGACAGAGGCACGCAACCAAGGGCATGAGCACTTTCAAATTCTTTTGCAGAAGCATTTGGTCAGAAAAATGGCCGATTCAATGTGCAGTAATATCAATGTATTTCGGACGGGCGAAAAATATAATCAGATTCTCATGTGCACTGCCGATCAATGTATTACGGTCCGGTGAATGTTCGGCATCTCCATATCTCCACACAATACATAACGGTCCCGCTTAATTTAATATTTTTATCTATATACAGGGGTCGATTAGTATTTTAATAATGATTTGAATTAAAATACGTTAATTCCAGAACGCGTATGCCCCGTTTCCTTAATGGAGAAAAGGATTGCTTTTAACATCGATGTGCCCTTATGTAATAATTTTATTTAATCGATTACGCATACATGCAGAGTGGGCGGAGCTAGCTGAAATTAATTTCTCTCTTCCGATTAAAGTAAAATTCGGCACTTGGGAGTTTTTGTGGTGTCATTGATCACGTATCCAAAGTCGAAATGTCCAAAAAAAAACAAAATGGCCGAAGGATTTTTTGAAAATTGACGTATAAATGTGAAATTTTAGATACGGGGATGTCTTAGGTCACCGATCACGAATCCATAATCAAAATGTCAAAAAAAAACAAAATGGTGGGAGATTTTTTGAAAATTAACGTATGAATGTGAAATTTTAGATACAGGGGTTTTGGGGGTCGCCGATCACGATTCCAAAGTCAAAATGTCAAAAAAAACAAAATGGCGGAAGATTTTTTGAAAATTGACGTATGAACGTGAAATTTTAGATACGGGGGTTTTGGGGGTCGCCGATCACGATTCCAAAGTCAAAATGTCAAAAAAAACAAAATGGCGGGAGATTTTTTTGAAAATTAACGTATGAATGTGAAATTTTAGATACGGGGGTTTTGGGGGTCGCCGATCACGATTCCAGAGTCAAAATGTCAAAAAAAATAAAATGGCGGAAGATTTTTTTGAAAATTGACGTATGATTGTGAAATTTTAGATACGGGGGTTTTGGGGGTCGCCGATCACGATTCCAAAGTCAAAATGTCAAAAAAAAACAAAATGGCGGGAGATTTTTTTGAAAATTGACGTATGAAAGTGAAATTTTATATACGGGGGTTTTGGAGGTCCCTGATCACGATTCCAATGTCAAAATGTCAAAAAAAAAAAAAATGGCGGAAGATTTTTTTGAAAATTGACGTGTGAATGTGAAATTTTAGATACGGGGTTGTTTGTGGTCGCTTATTACGTCTTCAATTTGGCGATTCTTCGAAACGTGATTGAGCAGGGTTTAAATTTAATACTTCATTTTTTCTTAACGATAGTAGATTCGCAAACATCAGAATCGTATTGTACACTGTCTCAATGGAAATGTTGCGCTCATTGAGCTCACTGTTTCTTTCAATACTTTAACATGACTTATGTTTAACATTAAATTACCTTTCTCGCTCTTGATTATATACCAGTTTGTCTAAAAAGCAGTTCGAGAAGAATTTTAAATATAATAATAAAATATACTATTGGCTTAACAAAATATATGTAGGGGTGATTCAAAAGTTTATAAAGGTGGACACTCTAAAAAGCCATGACAGTGATTGCTTTTTACAGGACAGGCGCTTCAATAGGACTTAAATTTAAAACTTGGGCTTTTTACTTTTATTATTATTTTGTGCTTTTTTCTTAACGAGAGTAGACTTCAAAAAGGTTGACAGACTTTTACACTTTCACATCAAAATAGTATTGTACAGTGTCTTAATAAAAATGTTGCCCTTTCTGAACTCATTGTGTATTTGCATACTTTAACACGACTTATGTTTAACATTACATTACCTTTCTCGCTCTTGAGTGTGTACAGATTTGTGTAAAAAACTGTTCGAGAAGCATTTTAAATAAAACAAAGTTAATAAAAACGGACATTCTAAAAAGCCATGACAGTGATTGCTTTTTGCAGGAAACTGTGAAGAAACTGTAAGCGGACGCGAAAAAAGCCATTCAATAGGGCTAAAATTTAAAACTTGGGCATTTTTTTGGATTTTTGAGTAAAATGAATTTTAAGTACATTTTTATTATTCCTTTGTGTTTCTTCATTAATGATAGTAGAATTCAAAAACGTTGACATGATTTTTTCACTGTTACATCAAAATAATACTGTAAACTGTCTTAATGGAAATGTTGCGCTCTGAGCTCATTGTTTCTTTGGATACTTTAACATGAATTATGATTACTATTAAATTACATTTTTCGCTCTTGAGTGTGTACCGGTTTGTGTCAAGAACAGTTCGAGAAAAATTTTAAATAAAATATCCTATTGGCTTAACAAAATATATGTATATACAGGGGTGTTTCAAAAGTTTATAAAAGTGGATATTCTAAAAAGCGTCATTCCAGTGATCGCCTTTTACAGGAAAGGCGCTTTAATAGGGCTTAAATTTAAAACTTGGGCTCTTTACTTTTATTATTATTTCCTGCTCCTTTATTAACGATAGTGGATTTCGAAAAGGCTGACGGGCTTTTACACTTTCACATCAAAATAGTATTGTAAACTGCGTTAATGGACAAGTTGGGCTTTTTGATCTCATTGTGTCTTTGGATACCTTAACATAACTTATGGTTTAAATTAAATTACCTTTCTCGCTCTTGAGTGTGTACCTGTTTGTGTTAAAAACACTTCGAGAAGAATTTTAAATAAAACGTCCTATTGGCTTAACAAAATATATGTATATACAGGAGTGCTTCTTACTTTTATTATTATTTTGTGCTTTTTTCTTAACGAGAGTAGACTTCGAAAAGATTGACAGGCTTCTACACGTTCACATCAAGATAGTATTATAAACTGTCTTAATGAAAATGTTGCGCTTTTTGAGAGCTCATTGTTTCTTTGGATATTTTAACATGACTTATGTTTAACATTAAATTATCTTTCTCACTCTTGAGTGTGTACCCGTTTGTGTAAAAAACAATTCGAGAAAATTTTTAAATAAAATATACTATTGGCTTCACAAAATATATGTATATACCGGGATGCTTTAAAAGTTTATAAAACCGGACATTCTAAAAAGCGTCATGCCAGTACTCGCTTTTTACAGGAAAGGCGCTTCAATTTAAAACTTCGGCTTTTTACTTTTACTTTTATTTTGTGCTCCTTTATTAACGATAGTGGATTTCAAAAAGGTCACACTTTACATCAACATAGTATTGTACACTGTCTTAATAAAAATGTTGCGCTTTTTGATCTCAATGTGTCTTTGGATACTTTAACACGACTTATGTTTACCATTAAATTACCTTCCTCGCTCTTGAGTGTGTACCGGTTTATGTCAAAAACAGTTCGAGAAGAATTTTAAATAAAATATCCTATTGGCTTAACAAAATATATGTATCTACAGGGGTGCTTCAAAAGTTTATAAAAGTGGACATTCTAAAAAGCGTTTTTTTACAGGAAAGGCGCTTTAATAGGGCTTTAATTTAAAATTTGGGCTTTTTACTTTTATTATTATTTCGTGCTCCTTTATTAACAAGAGTAGACTTCGAAAAGATTGACAGGCTTTTACACTTTCACATCAAAATAGTATTGTAAACTGTCTTAATGAAAATGTTGCGCTTTTTGAGAGCTCATTGTCTCTCTGGATATTTTAATATGACATGTTTAACATTAAATTACCTTTCTCGCTCTTGAGTGTGTACAGGTTTGTGTTAAAAACAGTTCGAGAAGAATTTTAAATAAAATATCCTATTGGCCTAACAAAATATATGTTTAATAGGGGTGCTTCAAAAGTTTATCAAAGTCGACATTCTAAAAAGCGTTTTTTACAGGAAAGGCGCTTCAATAGGGCTTAAATTTAAAACTTGGCCTTTTGACTTTTATTATTATTTTGTGCTTTTTTCTTAACGAGAGTAGACTTCGAAAAGGTTGACATGTTTTACCACTATCACATCAAAATAGTATTGTAAACTGCCTCGATAAAAATGTTGTGCTCTTTCAGCTCATGTTTCTTTAAATACTTTAACATAAACTATGTTTAACATTAAATTACCTTTCTCGCTCTTGAGTGCGTACAGGTTTGTGTAAAAAAACAGTTCGAGAAGCATTTTAAATAAAATATACTATTGGCTTCACAAGATATATGTATATACCGGGGTGCTTCAAAAGTTAAGGAACGCGAAAAAAGCCATTCAATAGGTCTAAAATTTAAAAGTTGGGTTTTTTTTGGATCTTTGAGTAAAATGAATTTTAGGTTCATTTTTATTACTCTTTTGTGTTTCTTCATTAACGATAGTAGAATTCAAAAAGGTTGACATGCTTTTTCACTGTTACATCAAAATAGTACTGTAAACTGTCTTAATGGAAATGTTGCTCTCTGAGCTCATTGTTTCTTTCGATACTTTAACATGACTTATGTTTAACATTAAATTACCTTTCTCGCTCTTGAGTATGTACGGATTTATGTCAAAAACAGTTCGAGAAGAATTTTAAATAAAATATCCTATTGGCCTAACAAAATATATGTATATACAGGGGTGCTTCAAAAGTTTATAAAAGTGGACATTCTAAAAAGCGTTTTTTACAAGAAAGGCGCTTCAAAAGGGCTATCACATCAAAATAGTATTGTAAACTGCCTCGATGAAAATGTTGTGCTCTTTCAGCTCATTGTTTCTTTAAATACTTTAACATGAACTATGTTTAACATTAAATTTCCTTTCTCGCTCTTGAGTGTGTACAGGTTTGTGTAATAAAACAGTTCGAGAAGCATTTTAAATAAAACATACTATTGGCTTCACTAGATATATGTATATACAGGGGTGCTTCAAAAGTTAATAAAATCGGACATTCTAAAAGGCCATGACAGTGATTGCTTTTTACAGGAAACTGTAAAGAAACTGTAAGCGGACGCGAAAAAAGCGGTTCAAGCTAAGAGAGATTGACGGACAGCTGTAAGCGGACGCGAAAAGGCGATTCAAGCTCGAAGAGATTGATGGACAGCTAGTATTACATATAATATCCAACATTTATAATAGGTATTCTACTTAATTGCTATTTGTAATCCTTAATCTATCTAATTTGTTAACGTACGTGTTTAATAATTGAACATATGGTGTTGACAAATTAGACACAGTTAAGGATTACAAATAGCAATTAAGTTTACAGTAGTTAAGAATTTCCAATTTTGTGTACGTAATATAAATGTTGGATATTGTATGTAATATTTTAGTTTAAAAACCACCTGAAGAAGCTACTGTGTATTGAAACAGCTGTTTAACTTTATTAATATAGTGTAAGTTTCTAATACCATATTGTGTGTTTTATTTTTAATCTGAATATGGATTTATTAATCAAGCAAGGGTCGAAACAATACAAGAATGGAAAAACGTCAACTACGATTAACTATAAATGAACAGAAGTAATGAAAAAGCGATCGAATTTAACGCCGACTTTATTGACGTACAAAAGACATTTCATCGAGTGAAACAATACTACAATAGAACAACATACCAAAACATTTAATAAGTATAAATGAAGAGCTCAACACAAATCAGCTATGACCAAAATAACATACTAACAGGAAACGGTCTAAGTAAAGACATTGAAAGCAGATGGTTGAACCCTATCATATGTGAACATAGATCGTTATATAATGGGAAAAACAATCTAATTATTTTATGTTAAGCTGACGATGCGGTATTAATTGCAGACTCTTAGGAGAAACCGCATAGATTTCTTTATCGGTTCACAAATACTTCTGAAAGGTACGACAACCAATAACCACGAAAGCAAACAATAACATTACTGAACAAAAGGTGTCATTTATGTACATAGTTGTTTGTAGAAATAGCAAGTGAACGGAACAGCTACAAGGAAGTCAAATAGCAAGAGTGTTTGGCTTCCTAAGAGATGTGATCGGAAAAACAAATATTTGCAAGGTTTAAAACAAAACACCTTTGAAAATGATTCATCGGAGTTAAAACTAGTCATGGACAGTTGTAAAAATAGAGTGATAAAAACGTAGTAAAAAAGCATTTTCTTTCTAAGATTAGTTAAATGAGAATGTTTAGTTATTTTAAAACTTAATAGTTGTTTTCATTGATGGGTAAAATAATTTAGTAATTATTCTTAACAACTTTCGTAGTAAATTGCCTGCCATCAATTTAATGAACATCTACTACTAATGTTAAGTAACAATGGAGAACAATCTAAATAAATCTATTATTAGACACATGTAAAACTATCACTTCAAGGTTTACGCGAATAGCATAATGCGTTCATTATTTGTCTATGAATTCGCGACAAAAATTTCCCTTTCACATACTCTACGCTCTCAAAGTTCGTTTACGAACTTGTATATACTCTAATGACTGTTTCACGTATGATGTGTCTACGTACTACGTACACTATGTATACATTATATGAATGTTGGTATAAATAGATTTTTCTTTGTAAAAAGAAAGATACTCTTTGATGAGATCCGACTGAATAGTTCACGCTGTTTCAATTGAAGCGCACAATCTAAATCGCATTAATTGATGCCTGACCTAATGACTTGTGGTTCCCTTTTCTTTGGGCCGTCTCAAATAAATTAGTTTGAAGTTGTCAACGGTTTCGATATAGATAAAAGTTACCAATACGGTCCATTATAAATTAAATGTCTGGAGTTAAAGAAAGAAAAAGAAAAAAACAGTTTACGTAATGTATAAATTAGTTTTGTTTTATCCATATATAGACAATTTAATTTTATATACCGGGTGTCCCAGCGTAGCGGTAAAGTCCACTATTGGTATCTAATAATGTAGATAGCGAATAATTTTTAATACAAAAAGTTTAGATGATCATAAGCTGTACAATTTAAAAATATTATACAGAGTGTTCGACAACACAAACTTATGTTTTTTTAAATAGAATGTTATGATTTTTTTTACATTTATGATAGCCCTTAAAGGATTGATTAAACTGACATCAACTTGTATTTGCCGATTTTCAACTGTTTCTGAGATATGGCGATTTTTCGTTAAAAATTGTGCAACATGTGAAAAATTGCTATGAAATAACGACTGATGATGAAATACTTTTTATGGGCTCAATTAGTAGAGATACCTTTTCAGTACATGAAAGTAATTTTTATTTTGACATATTTACGCATGATCTTTAGAATTACATGCCATTCGCAAAGCTTAAAAATTCTAAAAAAAATTAAATGGAACAGCCTGTATATTAATGTACCATTGGAAAGTTCTTAAAGTTTACTATTCAAAAATATCTACCTTCTTTCGCCTGTAGGCGATATTGCAAAAGTTATAGGGTGTTATATCTGAATAAACCCGATTACGACTTAAAAATATGAGTTGCTATGACTTACATTACACATAGCATAACTAAAAGTAAACGAGAAAAAATACTTCTAATACTTTCTTATTACAAATAAGTAATTTTTATTAAAATTTTAAAACTCATGAAATGAAAAGTTTGGAAGTTCATGGATTAGCAATGTTTTAAAAAACATTGTAGTCGTTATGTCTCAAAAAATGTAAAACTTTAAACTTAGACATATAACTTGCGTTGAGAAGCAAACCGTCAATAAGAGCATTTAAATTTACTTTATTAAAAACAGCTATCTTGAAGAACATGGCGTAAGCTATTATTTTCAAGCATCACAGCTATTATAAGCTATCCACTAACATATTAGAAAATGCGTATGTTTGGTTTTATAGTATATTCTTATTATTTAGTAATAAAATATGGAAACAAAAAGGTTTACAAAAATTTATAATAAATGTTTGAAATTCAGACCTTCTACTTCTAAACACTTTTGAAGTCGTGTTTCATATGACCTATAGACATTTGCCATTAGTTCTCGATTAATAGAAGAAAATACTTCTCGAATTCTTTCGTGCATACTCTCTCTTGTGGTTGGAATAATTCTATATACTCGCTCCTTAACATAACCCCAAAGGAAATAATCCATTGGAGTTAAATCTATCGATCTAGGTGGCCACGATAATGGAGCACCACGGTCAATCCAATTTTCCCTGAATGTATTATTTAAAAAGTTTCGAACGCTTCTTGCGTAATGTCCTGTAGCCCCATCGTGTTGAAAGTACATTACGCGGCGCGTATACATATACAAATCTATATTTTCTAATAAGACAGGCAGATAGTTCTCAAGAAATTGTAGATACCTCACTCCTGTTAGTGTACCATCAAAAAACAAGGTCTGATAACTTGATGGTTAAGGATGCCGCCCCATACATTTAACGACCATTTATGTTGATGATCAACGTTTCTCAACCAGTGCGGATTCTCAGTGGCGTAGTAATGCATATTGTGTCTATTTACTAGACCATTACTTTTACAAGTAGTTTCATCACAAAATAAAATCTGAGTTACAACATTGTGGCTTTGATTTATTTTGTGCAACATCGAGTTACAGAAGTCCACTCTATGAATAAAAGCATTCCCCTGAAGATCTTGATGTAAGCTTATATGATACGGATGGTATTTAAAAATAAAAAGTATTTCATCATCAATCGTTATTTCATAGCAATTTTTCAAATGTTGCACAATTTTTAACGAAAAATCGCCATATCTCAGAAACAGTTGAAAATAAATGTAAAAAAAATCATAACATTCTATTTAAAAAAACATAAGTTTGTGTTGGTTCGTCGTTGTCGAACACTCTGTATAAATAAAAATATTTTTAAATTGTACAGCTTATGATTATCTAAACTTTTTGTATTAAAAATTATTCGCTATTTACATTATTAGATACCAATAATGAACTTTACCTCTACGTTGGGACACCCGGTATAAAAATTTAATCATCTTTAATTTCATTAAACTTTATGTCATTCTATTGCTTGCGGTAATATTTCGCGGCATATGTACTTTTGACAGTATAGATTAGTATACAGTATAGAGTGACAGTATATTATGCTTGCTTCTTTTCTCGTCGAGTATTAAAGAGCCTAGTGGACTGAATTTCTGAATGTTCATCGTTCTGTGATGATAATCTCCGTGTTCTTGTTGCTCTTGATATACTGTTTTCTAAACAAACTAAAAGTCTTTAAAGTGTGCAAATTCCTGGCCGTCAGCCCTGAAAATAGTATACGACATGTAAGAAACATAATAAGACTGATTTTTTACTGGCTCAAGAAAAGAAGCACACATTCCTACAATATAAAAAGAATCCAACAGCGCAAAAATATGAAGAATACAAATTGATATGAAATGTTAACAACCAAGCTATCCGAAAAATAAAAGAAAGTTATTGGGAAAAATACACTAAAGACTTAGAGCATGACTTATATGGAACCCAAAGAAATATTTGGAAGACGCTGCGAAACCAGAAAAGGGAAGTAGCAGAACATATACAAATACCAGCTATTAAAACTGAACAATGGCATGAATATTTCAGTCAGCAATATAAAATTTAAACAGATAGCTTAGAAAATACGGAACAAAGACATCATAGCAAGACCCCGGTATATCTTACTAGAGAAATAATAGAAGAATCCATAAAAAAGCTAAAATCACGAAGATCTCCGTGTCCGGATGGTATATATAATGAATTACTTAAGTACCGTGGCGATTGCTTGGGAGAGGCTCTGCACGTGCTGCTGCCGCACGTGCTGGCCACGACGTCTTGAAAGTTTTACATGAATATGACGTACCACAAACCCTTGTGGAATTGGTCAATAATATTAACACTAACACGTCGAATTACGGAACCAATCAAAATAAACATTGGCATACGGCAAGGGGATTCGTTGAGCCCCTTCTTATTCAATTTAATAATGGACCGTACGATGGAATCAATAAAGGGAAAAGATGGTTACCTTATGGGAAGACACAACGTGAACATAGTATGCTACGCCGATGATGCAGTGCTCCTAGCAGACAGCGAAAATAACTTACAAAAACTTTTGCATCAATTCAACATTACCGGCAAAAAATATAATATGAACATCTCCAAAGACAAAACTAAGTGCATGGTAATATGTAAGCAGTCAGTTCGTTGTAAACTAGATATAGACGGATCCGTCGTTCAACAGGTAATGAGCTTCAGGTATCTTGGTGTCGAGGTAACTAGTCAAAAAGACCTGCGGGCGGTAGTTCAACAACAGGCAATGAAGGCGACACAAGTAACCGGGTATCTAAACACAATGGTCTGGCGAAACAAATACCTGACTAAGGAAAGTAAAGTACGAGTATACAAAGCTATGGTTCGCCCAGTACTAACATACTCCACGGAGACAAGAGCAGATAACAAGAAAACTAAACAAAAATTTCGAACGGTAGAAATGAAGATTCTCAGTAAAATAGCGAATTTCACGTTGCGAGATAGACAGACGAGTAGATTCATAAGAACAGACTAGCATATATATGCAAATATGAGAGACCAAGAAGAAAGAATTTTATTTTAAATAGCAATATTATCCCCTTTAAAATAGGTCCCTTGGAGATCTATACACCGAAGGAGTCGTTGTTCCCAGTCTTGGTAGAAGCGCTGGAAGGCTTCAGCCGGTATGGCGTTCAACATGTCTGTCACATTCTTTTGGATGTTCTCTAAAATCCCAAAATGACGCCCTTTTAAGACACTTTTTACTTTAGGGAAAAAAAAAAGTCGCAAGGACTGAGATCAGGTGAATAGGGGGGGCTGAGGAACCACAGGGATGTCCTTTTCTTTATAACGTGTACGAAATGGAAGTTTCACAGCATTGTTTCGAATTAGATACCGTGTTCGTGGCATACGGTGGAGCATGGTAATATTCTTTATAATAACTGTATTTAGCGATATTTTTCGTAGCTGTAACTAAAGGATCATAATTCTGTGGTTTCAATACACCAAATAGATTTGTTATACTTGAAAGAACTTTTTATTTTGATTGATAATTTGGACAAATCTCTAATTTAAACTACTGCAATGCTTTTCCCAGTATTTTATATTAATAACTGAAATTATAATTTAACACGTAGCATTTTTAAATGTATTAATTCATCTTGAATAAATATGCAAAATAGTAATTTTAAATGTAAAGTCTATATCAAGAATTGTGAAAATTCACTTGTTAGATTAGAAGAAATGTAAATTTAACTCTATAGAACTTTTGCCTCAGAATGTAACATTTGAATAGACTGTGCTGCTTCAGATGTTACATACTTATATTTGGTAGGACTTTACTGCTCTTGCCAAGCCGATGTAATTATACATTGAATCATCCTTACAGACTTAACTGTATTACACGGCTAAGATTTAGTATGCAGGTGATCTCCAGGAGACAAATGAAAATAATTAAGTCCCTTTATGGTAGCCCAGCGCCATAAAATAACCGCTTCACGATGTTACCAACAGTCCTTGTTTAACATTTGTACGTGTTCATACATCCAATATACTTATAAACGCAGTATGAACTAATGAAAATGCATGTAGGCACTAACCGCATTTATTTAATTAGTTCGTCACATATTTAACCCGTTGTCGGTAATTACTGCTTCAGTGAATTTACTGCCTATAAATACTATCTTATTGTTTTCTTTAATTCATGTAATACACCATGACTTATATTAGTTAGCTATGTGAAAAATAAGATATATAATTATATATATATAATTATATATATACAGGAAGTATTTGAAATAAGGGGACAGAGTATGATTAATGGAAAGATGTAATTTTATTAGACTCAAATCCAAAATATTTTGCGAAAATTCCCTCGCTGACGAGAGAAAAAAAATTACAAAAATATTTTTAAAATATTCGTCGCGTCACTGCACTGCAATACGACTGTAGGGTATGGAAAGGTGGGGTACTAAGTAGGGGTGTGAAGGCGTGTGAGGTCAGTCTCGTTCGATTGTTACATGTGGATGTTTCGACTATGGCTTACACAACACACGAACTGTTCGATACATTTATTGCGGAAGAAAACGTAATATCTAAATAATCCTGGCAAATATTAAAGTAACTTCAAAATTCATACAGTCGGCATCTCAATAAAAAAAATTCTCGTTGTTGAAAAATAAGGTATTTTAAAAGAGAACAAAAGAAATCGAATAAAGTACACGCATCAATTTTATTGGGAAATTTGCCCAAATCTATTCACAGCTGATATTTCATATTAAGGTTGTTGAACTCTTAGCATGAACACCTGTTTAGAAATAGTAAACAATGCTATCATTGGGGTTTTTATAACGTCTACAGGTGTTATTGCGATGTGCGTATTTATGCGTGTTTATTTAGTTCGATGGAAGTATTATTTATTACGATTTCGCAACCTGTGTGGAACCTCAGTCCCTCCGCTTAGGCCAGACAAGACGTCGGGTGTCTGGCCCAAGTGGCGCGATACCTACGACATATAGACACATGCTAAATCCATAGGCGGCACATTAAACACTTTTCGGGGGGTTTTTAATTTTGGCGTTCGTGTCGTAATTGACTCACAATTTTTGGGATTTATATTCTACATAAATGCATCTTTCCATTTATCATACTCTGTCCCCTTATTTCAAATACACCCTGTATAACCAAAAGATGAATTATCGCGGATACATAAAATAAAACAAGAAATAGAGAATATTCGGTAAATTCCCCTGTAGAGCAACCGTAGTCACATTGATCGTCATCAGTGTGGTGTAGCCAAGGAATAAGGTGGTATAACCTTGTAGAGATGTAAGCATACATGGAAGACCATCAGGTGACAGACCGCCATTTGCAGCTTCAGTTAGAAGATCCTCGGTTTTAAGGACAACAACTAACATCGCCACGAGGAAGACATTGTCAACTTGCGTGCCAAATGGCACTCAAGTTGACTTCCTCTAAGCTGTTATCCTTTGATTTCGAAGAAATCTCATATCAAATTATTTGGAAATATCCTTCAATTCCCGGAAAAACTTTTTCGAAGCCATGAAAACGACAAGTACTGTACCAAAATAGAAAGTTGGTGCGTTATCACATCTAAATAATAATTAACAAAGATTTCTCTTTATTAAGTATATTTATATTTTTGAGAGTAACATAGTAATAAAAGAGATAAACTTGATTTGATGTATTGATAAACCTACTATCGGATTAAAAATAAATAGAAGTATAATCTAATGTATGTACCTATAATAACGCTTATTTTGCATTTTATATAACAGAATTGATATTGGGAAACTCTGTAGCTTGATACTAAACAAAAGCACTAAAACACCTTTCTGTACTCACCGCCTGTAAAGTGACATTTGGCGCATGTGTAGCTCGAGTAGGAAGAGTATTGCCCGGTCGAGACGACTGTAACAATTGAAAAAAATGAGGTGTGGCCACCACACGACTTTCTTATACGTATGAAAGTGTTACTTCCGGTCCGAATTTTGAAATTTCATTTATACAAAAAATATTCCATATCCAACTCTAAATACTTTTGTACTCTTGATAAATATATATAGAATGCATAACTTACGACATATTTGCAAAAAATCGCTATTCGATAGGAGTAAAAGTGGTACTTCCGGTTTGAATTTTGAAATTTTTTATATATAAAAGATATTGAAAATTATGTTTTAAATACTTTTATACTCGTAACGTACTTGTCTTAAAAGCATGACTAGCGAGATATTCGCAAAAAACTGATTTTCGATAAGAGTAAGAGACCTACTTCCGGTAGGAATTGCGAAAAATTTTTTTAAGACAATTTGTTTCAAACTTAATTCTAAGTACATATGAATTCTTTATAAATTTGTTTAAACTTAGTAATTGACGAAATATTTGCAAATTTCGATTTTTTCACTGAAGTAAACTACTACTTCCGGTCTGCCGATTTTGCTCAAAATCTAATCAGTTCTGAAGAGGCAGATTACACACGTAAATACAAAATTTGGAATTGATATCTACAGCGGTTTGACCGCTATCGTGGTCACACACACACACACACACACACAGAGAGAGAGAGAGAGAGAGAGAGAGAGACACACAGACATTTTTTAAAAACAACTTTTTTGGTATCAGGGGACCTCAAAACGTGGACATCTGCAAAAATCTCGAGGTCGAAAATTTTCATCATCACAATACTTCCTTATACTACGTATAAGAAAGTAAAACACTGGTTTTTTGGGACATTTTAAAAAAAATATATAACTTTATACTAGTATAATTTAGTCTATAAAATACTACTTCCCTCGACTATTCTTCACTAAAAGTTGGGGAAATAGGAGTAATAATTAAAAATTCTTCCAATAAATTTGTGGCGCCATCTATTTGACCGCATAGACATTCATATTGGCAGTTCATAATATAGTGTAATTAAACCAAAAAACGCAATAAATGTACTATAATTTTATAAATATAAGAGTAAATACCTTGTTTGCCATGTGTAAGAATATAATAACTTAATTTTAGTGAAAGGTGAGTAATAATTACGTACATGAAATGCTTAAATTAATTAGGTAATCTATCTTAGGTTTGGTATGATACTAATGACATTAATCAATAATATCTTTTTAATTTAATGTTCGTACAAAAAATATTGTTCAAATTACTTGCGTGAAGACATCTTCCACGCATTCGGACAATTAAAAGCACTCGCTTCCTGCGGTCGCTCGTGCTTTCAAAGTGCGTTCATGTTGGAAAGTAGTCTTCTCGGACTTGGTTCGTAAATAACTATTTTGTACTCACTGCCTGTAAAGTCACATTTGGCGCATGTGTAGCTCGACTGGGAAGTACGTTTTCCCGGTTGAGGCGACTGTAAAAATTGAAAAAAACACTGGCACTTTGGGACATTTAAAAAAAAATCTAACTTGGTAGTAATAAAATTTAGTCTATAAAATACTACTTCCCTCCACTATTCTTCACTAAAAGTTGGGGAAATAGGAGTAATAATTAAAAATTCTTCCAAAAAAATTGTGGCGCCATCTATTTGGCGATATTTTAAGCGACATCTTAAGCAAGATTCAAGCGCCATCTATTTGAACCACATCGACATTCATATTGGCAGTTCGGAATTGTTTATATTTAAACCAAAAAACGCAATAAATGTACTATAAATTTATAAATATAAGAATAAATACCTCATGTTTGCCATGCGTAAGAATATAATAACTTAATATTAGGGAAAGGTGAGTAATAGTTACGTACATTAAATGGATAAATTAATTAGGTAATCTATTTTAGGTTAGGTATGATACTAATGACATTAATCAATAATATCTTTTTAATTTAATGTTCGTACAAAAAATATTGTACAAATTACTTGCGTGAAGACATCTTCCACGGATTCGCACAATTAAAAGCACTCGCTTCCTGCGGTCACTCGTGCTTTCAAAGTGCGTTCATGCTGGAAAGTAGTCTTCCCGCACTTGGTTCGTAAATAACTATTACCACACTAAAGAACAAAAAACTAAATACATATTACGTCAACTATGTTGTCATCTTCAGTAGCACTGATTAAAAACCGCGTTGTCTACACACGTAGCGTATAGTGAACAACACTGTATTTACTTTTTAATTTCTTATACGTAGTATAAGGAAGTATTGTGATGACGAAAATGTTCGACCTCGAGATTTTTGCAGATGTCCACGTTTTCAGGTCCCCTGATAACGAAAAAGTGGTTTTTAAAAAATCTCTCTCTCTCTCTCTTTGTGTGTGTGTGTGTGTGTGATACCACGATAGCGGTCAAACGGCTACAGATATCAATTTCAAATTGTATTTACAAGATCTGATTAGTATTTCTGTTAAATCCGGTATACCGGAAGTAGTAGTTTCGTCAACTACTAAGTTTAAACAAATTTATAAAGAATTCATATGTACTCAAAATTAAATTTGAGAAAAATTTTAATCAGTTTTTGGCAGATATTTCGCAACTCATGCTTTTTAGACGGGCATATTATGAGTATAAAAGTATTAAGAACTTAATTTTCAATATCTTTTGTATAAAAAAAAATTTCAAATGTCGGAGCGGAAGTAACACTTTCACTCTTAGCGAGAAGCTCTTTCTTTCGAATATCTCGCCAAGTATGCATGCTATAAAGTTTTACTAAAAGAATACAAGTAGTACAGTAGGGTTTTGTTTATTTTTTCAGAAGATAAAAGTATTTAAATCTTAGTTTAGAACAACTTTTATATAATTTGAAACGCATACACGTATAAGAAAGTCGTGTGGTAGCCATACCTCATGTTTTGTGCTTGAGTGTGGTAAAGATGTTTTTGTTTAGAATTGATATTGCACTTTTTTTCCTTAATTAACGAAGATATTTTGTTTAAATTTGTTTGATCAAAGAAAACAGTTTACTTTAGAATGTTATCATTTTTAAATAAGAATTATGGTTAAAATTTACTCCTCATCTGCTAAACTAATTTATATACGTTTTCCAGTGTTGATTACTAAACTAGTACACTTATAAATTCACTTTGTTATACAAATTTTGATTATATTATTCAACTACAAGAATTTGTTTTATTTGAGTGCAAATCCAATACAGCTAAAAATATCTCTGTAAGCCTGGAAATTGTGCCAACGCATGGTAATAAACACTAAAGTAGTTATCACAATATAACAATATGCTATTGTAAGATCATTTCAACTGTGTTATTGTTGATTTAAACTTGTTCATTGAAGAACCCTTATGTAAATTCACACAGAAATTTTTCTTAATTTTCTTTAAATCATTTTAAATATAATTTTATTTTCGTTGAGAACAAATTGTAGATATTTGTAGGATTTCTATCACAATTTTGACACAAAACGTGAATGCTTTAATAAACTAAATATAAGTCTAGTATATTTTTGGAACCCAACGTTGTTGCTTTGAATATTGGATATTATCATTGATTATTATAGTATTATATTTTAAATATAAGAAATGTATGAAATTAAAGGACACTGTCAATCTTGATGTAGAGACTTCATTGAAGGATATAGTAAACTACTAATAATAAGGAAAACAAACCACCTTGATTTGCATTTCCATCGGAAGATCGTTGATTTATCAAAGACGACATCTAACTTCACAACGTGGCAGACAATGCAGACCTATGCGATAATTAACTAACGAATTACAAAATATAAAAGGACAACGCGAAAATTTGTAAATTAAAGAATCAAAAGGGAAACTACGTTGTATAAATACGTTTCATAGCCCTTTGATAAAATAATTCTTTTTTATAATTTAGTGGCAGCTATATATAGAAATTAAAACGTGTTAATAATATAAATATTATCTTAATTAATTAATTAAAAACATTAACTAATTAAAACATTAAAATATTAACGACCTATTGATAAAACTATAAAATATATTTAACATACTTTTGGCATATATCAGGGCCGCATATTATATTAATTTAATTCTCTCTTTTTCTTCTTTGAGAATAAATTAACTTCGTTTATTCTTTGTTGATTTTCATCTCGAATTTGTGCAGTTGCTATTAATTTACATAAAGATATTTTTCATAATAAGCTGATTACTGTGTTAAGTTCCAACCATACCTATATCTTTCGTTGATTTACTACCATAATTTAAGGATTTTTTTTGTTTCAGAAATACTTCAGGTTTAATGTTCCGCGAATTGACGGACGGCCGACGTTTCATCCAACTAGTCTACAATAACGGAAGCTTAAAAGACTGCCAATACGGCCGCCGCAAAGAGCAAATCCAAAAGTTCCTAAACTTATTCAATAACATGGATAAGAACCAAACCATATCTACCTCAAGTCTCGTCATAGAAAATTTAGACAATAGCAAAGCGTTACCGAAGAACGTCCGAAGATGGTTCAACTATCCGAAACTCAGGAAGCTGTGTCGTCAAAAGAAACGAAAGTTCAAGCGAAAACTGAAGAAAGAAGAAATGATTTTGCAGATGAATTTGGACAGGTAAAGTTGAATGTTGTTCTGTTATAAGACTTGGATATGTGTGTGTGTGTGTGTGTGAGTGAATTCATTTGTGGAGCTTTTATAACATGGTAAATTCTAAATTAATTTTCAATTAAAATTTAGCTTATGCAATTCATAAGCGTATAGGTTAGAGAATATAACATTGAAAGAGTAAGTAATGCATACGCCATAAAACTCTACGCTAAAAATACTGCGCGAATGGAGGGCAATTAGAGTCGAGATATAATGTTTTGAATTTTTGAATAAAACATTTTTATTTGAATAGATGACACTTATTTTGAAATTTTCTCGCTATTCGTGACGTAATTACGACGTGCATTGCCAGATACATCTCAACTATATACAGGGTGTTTCAGGAGGAAAAGGAAGTACTTCAAGAGTATATTAAGAGAGTCAAAAAAAATAAAATAAACCACTATATTTAAGTCCGATTTTTAACCATTACAAAAATAAATAATAATTTAATATTTAAAAGAGAACATTTATTAAAAATAAATAATTATAAATGAGAGGTTATTTTCGAAAATACTACCATCAAATTTAATGCATTTTCTTGCTCGTTTATTAATTGCCCGAGTTACATCTTTAATTGATCGGCGATTATGTCTTATGGCAGCTGCAGCATTAAAAATACCATCCAGTAGTGCCTCTCTCGTGTTCACTTTTGTTGCATAAACTAAAGATTTTATCCAGCCCCGCAAACAATAATCTAAAGGGTTAAGATCTGGTGACCTCGGTAGCCAATTTTGTGATCCACCTCTACCGATCCAACGATTGGGAAAATTAAGGTTCAAAAAATTTCTAAAATTTGCACTAAAATGTGGAGGGGCCCCATCGTGGTGAAAGTACAACCGTTGTCTAACATTTAATGCTAAATTATCCATAATTTAGCATTAAGTTTAAGTGAACTTCCAAAACATTCAAATACAGTTCGCCATTAAGGCGACCATCCAATACAAATGGACCAAATAATTGACCGTCCAACATACCACACCATACGTTGATACTAAAACTATTTTGAAAGTTTCGCTCAACTGTGACTTGTGGATTTTCGTCTGACCATCGGTGTTCATTGTGGTAATTATTTACTCCATCGCGAGTGAATTGAACTTCATCACTAAATAAAATGTGTTTGTATAAATTGCGATTTTGAAGTATCCAATTACAAAATTGCAACCTTGCAGCATGATCACCTCTGTGAAGACTTTGAACAGGTTGAATAAAGAAATAATGCAAACCATTCTCTTTCAGCAATCTCCAAGTGACCGTGTGTCTACTTTCAAACTGGGTTGTAACACGCTTCGTACTTATATCAGGATTCTCTTCCACCATATCGAGAATATTTCAGAGACAATCTTTGCACTTGGAAACATTCCTCTTTCTCCAGCAATTGCAAATACTGTTAGGAATTCTTCGAGCCGGAAAGCGGCGTTGATATTCATCCACTGCATTAGTTGCTTTACCATTACAATAACCATAACCATGTCGGCATACTCTTTATGAGTAAATGTTTGTGGCATTATTAGCTTCTAATTATCTAAAAAAGATGTATCATGTCAATTAAGTTTAAATGACTAAGTAAACGTCAAACTAAATTGTCAAACGTTAACAAATAATATTATTTCAATGATACAATGATTAAAAAAATAGAAAGTAAATTATTTCTATAATGGTTAAAAATCGGTCTTAAATATATTGGTTTATTTTACTTATTTTGACCGTCTGAATATACTCTTTAAGTACTTCCTTTTCCTCCTGAAACACCCTGTATAGGTATATTCTATTTAACACTTGGCTATTATTCGTACTTTAAACTGCAGTCGACTAGTCATATTCGATGCAAAACCCTTTTTATATAAAGAAGTTCACCGGTAGCAAAATTTTCTATATTTTAAGTAGTTTAGGAACAATCGAAGTGCTATGCACTTACAGCTAGTCGCTCCGTATATAAATAATTAGCATTATTTTGCAATGGATTATTAAAATTACCAAGATAATGACACGCATCCCACACTAAAGCATACCATGCGAATCACGCCACGATTCAAGGGAACGCGAAGTTCAAGGTACACCCACAAGCAACAGGTACATTCCTCCGATGAAAATTCAATTAATTATTCACTGGCATAAGATTCGTGTCGCGTCATTTAGGATCAGACCACTCTGCGGTGGTGTTGTGTGTGTGTTTTTTGGTCACAAACAGTAACAAATTACATAAAGTCACACTATATTGGTTCACACGAATACAATGACTACGACTTTTATTTAGTCATATTAAATGATTTTTAACAAAGGTGATTGTCTGTTTACAATGTCATTAGCGCGAATAATGGATATAAATATGAAATTCCTTCCACGTAACTTTTATTTTTGCAAGTTAGGAGTGTAGGCGTTTCATTGCTTGCAAATGAGAATAGAATTGAATGGATATTGAAAAATTTTGTTTTAAAGTAATCGTTTAAATACTTTTCTGAATGACAAATTCTGTCGATATTTGGTTTTTACTTTAATGATACTATAAACAGCATAATCTTCAAAAACATTTTGCCCATTCTTTAAGTGCAATCATCATTACGAAGATTGTCAATCATCATTGTTTTTCTTATTTTTAAAATTGCCAATTGAAATAATTAGTTAGAAGTGCAATTAATCTATTTTTTGAGATTCTTCCGCCATGAATTCCTTCTTTGTCCGATATTTCTTTTTCCTTGAATCTTTCCCTGCATAATTACTTGTATCAAATGCTTTCGGGGAGATTTTTATATTATCTACCTAGCTATGACGAAAACAAACATCCGAAAACATTCCTTGTTTTTGTGTAGCCTTACCCAACAAGGAGTAAGTAAACTTCAGTTAAAACATAGAAATGTAGCCACATTCTTGACGAGGGAAGGAAATGTACGAGATACGCAGTCAATTGAAAGCGATAAGATATACGGAAGAAATGTTGAAGCAAGAACCAAGAAGTAACTCAAACATCAAAAATTTAACGTGTTAGTGTTAGGAGATCTGATTTGCTAAAAAAAACTTGATGGTTTTGGCCGACGACGAAGTGTGCTTACCGAAAATTATAACAGGTGATGATACATATTTGAATCACTGGATGCCACTGACAAAATATGAATCCGTACAATAAGTTCGCAAGAGATCTCTAACGCCAAAAAAGACAAGGGTGCAGAATCTACTCATTGAATAGAATCGCCAAACAAGAGAAGTCTATAAGGTAACAATCAGAAATCTGAAAACTGGCATACAGCAAAAAAGGCCTCACACTACTGTCATCAACAGATAATTCTGTATCATGACAATTACAGAGTTCAGAGGGATGTTTTTTTTTCGGATACATATCTGAAAGAAAATGTTTCTTTCTCAAACTCCTTTCTTTTATATCTAAATAGCCAGAATAAAGATCACTTCTCATGACACGTCAGACTTACTGAGTATTTTATTTCTGAATGGAGACTTCTTCTTTCTTTCTGCATGTTATTCTCCCGATGAATGATATTTTTAGTAATCTACGGTATAACCATAGTTCCAATGCTTATAGTTTTCTAATCTTATTTCTCAAGTATCCATGTTATAGAAAAGTTCCGGCAACACTATTTTACCAATATCTAATGATCTTGAGAAGGAATCAGCGTGTTTCACCCAAAACCCAAATGTCTGTCACAGATACTTCTTCTTGTACTTCGGCTAGGGATATGACCGTGTTTCTCTCTTGCTTTATTCTGTGCATGAGGATCCGTTTTGTGGGTGGTCTTTCCTATATAGGTCGTTCATTCATGCTGGTGTTAGTTTTCCTTCTTTAATTCTTTACGCATATACATTTATTTTTTGATTTCGACCATTTAGCCACATCTTTAATACATATTACATCTTTGTCTGATGGATATGCTCGTTTGTATGCCTGGGATGATCATACCTGGATAGAGTCTAGAGACGGCGTAGCAGGCGTGACTGATCTTTATGATGCAAGGTGTGTACCAGTTGTCTGTAATGTGTTCCCAGTTTTACCTTATCGAGATATTCCTAAAAAGAAAATAAGGATTATGTTGGCGAATGGGAAAAGAAAATATGTAACGAATAATGAGAAAGGCAATACAAGTACAAGGAGGGACTGTATTAAGAAGAAAGGAAAACATATACCTACCGTAGAAGAAACATAGCAAGTTGGTGAAAAAATGTTTAGTAACAAACAATTCAGGGTGCCGACATTAGTGAATGAACTGTCAAAGACAATGTGTGTGATCATCCCAGGCATCCCGGCTGCTTTTGTTGTTTCTATTGCTTTTTTTGTTTGTGTCTTGCTCTCTATAGCTACGAGTATGTCACTATTGACCTCTTCATTGTCTTATAAATCTAGCTTTTGCGTTCCTTCAGTATATATAAATATGATCTCTGTTACATTCGCACACAGACATATTTTCCTCGTTTAATATTTCAAGTAAATATGCAGAGTGTCCATTTAGTTGTGTTTTAGTATCAGTTTCTCTTTATTTGAACCAGAATTTCTTCAAAAGAAAAAAATGCTTATTAAATCACCTCAAATGCGTTCCTATCTAAAATACCGGGGTAAATGGAAAAGGAAGATATATTGGGCCAATTTTTATTTGACCATTTTGAGCAAATTGGCGTATCATTCGGAATTGTTCAAAAGTTTTAAAACTAAGATTTGATCAAATTTTATTTTTTTAAGTCGGAAGATATTTTTAAAAAGAAGTTAATTTGGCTTATTGGAATTGAGCATTTTGTATCAATTAGAAGCTGAAATCCTCCAGACCAAAACAAGAAAACATTAATGTTTAGTTCCGTAACTATTTTTCTGGTGCTGATACTTGATTTCTCCCTTTAAAAATTGAAATAGCCGATGTTAAATATATAAACCAAGTGGTTTAGAGTGGTTTTATAGAAAGGTGACCAGGCAATGGATTTAAATGCTTTTTTCATTCGGACATTGGTGCCTTAACTGCGCTTTAATGGTTGATGATGTAAATCAACATTTCTTCACTTTAATAGCATTGAGGTGAAGTAACAATTTACATGCACAAATTGTTATTAGATGGCGTTGGTGGTTCTTAACAAACTGATAAAGCTTAAGAATTCTTAAGCGCAAAGAAACTAAAATTGAGGTGTTTTCTAATTAATGAAATAACCCAATAATTAATTGCCCTATTTACACCGAGGAAAACATTTAGTATTTTTAAATGAAAAGTTCAATTTTTACACTTCCAATCGAATTAGTTACTATGTGTAATAAAAGCAGTTAGTAATATCTTAATATCAATGCTTTTTTTATTATTTATTAACTAAATTAGTTTAAAAAAGTAGACTACAGTCCATTACTTATATCTCATCGGTTTCTTTTCTTTCTTAGAAATATCAAAATTGGATTTATTTAAAAAATACTTCAAAACAATGTACGCTGAACCCACACTAAATTTTGCATTTAATCTTGCTATTCTTATATATATTTAGATTGAATTTACCACGTAATACGCGTAGTATGCAGTTCCTGAACTTGTTATTTTCAAGACTATGTGAGTCTTCGCTGCTATTAATCAAAGTCTGTTTGCTTACCTGAACCACATAATCATTCGGGTATTTCTTTAATCGCCTATCAGACATTAAACTGTTTACCTATTGTTAAACTAACCAAAAATTTCACTCGAATAAATCAGACACGTGTAGGAAGATGTTTTGATTCAATTCTGAAATATATTTGCTATTATAAAGTGTTGGGGATTAATTGATTTTGTGTAGGTTATGTATAAAAACAATTTGGTCAAGTGAAATTATTGACTTTCTGTTATGAAATTTACCATGTTATAAAAATTAATATTTATAAAAAGTATGGTTCATGTTTTTTTCTTACATTTTGAAGTGTGTTTAGATTAGCATTTGCATTATTCGTAAAACTTATGGTTAAGCGTAGACGATTGATAATAAAAATCTCAACTTTTCATATTAACTGTAGGACCTGCATAGGCCAATATAATGAAATGGTATACAATATATGTATTTTTGACCTTTTGCTTCCACAACCCCTATTTTTAACCCCGCGGAAGTTTCTTACAAGTCCTAAAAACGAGGTGGTTTGATATATTTTGTAAGATATTGTAAAATTTTACCACCATTCTTGTAGAAACCTTTATAAAGATAAGTCCACTTTTTCAACTATAATAATAAATAAAATAATAAAATGGTTTTCCTGAAAAATCGTATTTAACTTGAGTTTTTTGCAACACCTATTAAAACGCCCTCGTAAGATTCGTTTTTGTTAGAATGTCCAACTCTAGAATTTAAAAAATACAATAATTTTTGATTTATTTGATTTAGTTCCGTTGTATGAAATTTAAACCTCAACAAGAAGATTGTTTATCATGGTTGGATTCGTTGTTTAAAGGATTTCTTTAATGAATCAAGGATCTTCCAATAGAACTGCACATAATGACAGTTTGCTTTCATTATTGTTATTTTGTTATTAGTTTACTATATTTTTCAATGATGTATATGAACAATAAATTAAACTGGTAGAAACTTCACCGATTAAAAATACCAACTAATAAAAAAAAGACAAATATGAAAGCAAAAAAATCTTTGATTTATCAAAGAGGTCATCCAACTTCAATACATGGTAGACAATGTTGATCTATGTGCTTAATGACAAACGAGTGACTAATAGCGAGACTGAAAAAGTGAAAATGTATAATTATACATCTAGGTGTGGAGCAATCGCTGCCTCTTATGTAGTTTCATTAGAAGATCCTTGATCTGTCAGGGACCAGATGTCAATAATACAGATTTATATTTTAAAAATAATAAAATGATTGGCTATCTAATATTAAACTAATAAGTTGGAAACACGTGTCTATATCTGCCTAACACATAATAGTCTGTATTTTCACGTTTGATTTACACAATTGCACGTTATTATTCTTGTCACTTTTTTGTAATTAGACACACAGATCAGTATTGTCTAACATGTAATAAAGTTGAATGTCTTCCTTCGTAAGTCAGCGTTCTTCCAATGGAAACTGCATAATGGCTTGCTTTCCTATTTTGTCATTTAGTTATTAATTTGCTATTTCTAGAATCACATCTTATCAGAATTTGATGTTTCCATTCGTAAAGGTGTTTTATTGAAGTCATATGAGAGCTAATCAATATTAAATATACAAAAAAAATTTAAATTTATAACCAGTAATATTAAGAAAATTATGTACAAGAAAATACTTAATATAAAAAGACACGAATAGATCGGTTTTATTTTGTTATTACTCTCTTTTTTGACTAAAAACAATATATACAGGCTAAACTTATAGCATCAGCAATTTTCTATATTAAATAAAATCCCATATCGTCAGTCCTGTATTTAAAATATACATTTTAGATATAGTTGATATTAATATCCAATATCTAAACTGAAATGTTCCTTAAAAGTCACTATTTATCTCAGAAATTTACACAAAAGTTACTTTCGCCCTAATTTCTTATAAAAGTATCATTCAACGAGTAGAATAATTTTTATTTTTTATTGAGCGTCTCCTCGAGTATAAACAATATATACAGAATGATCCATGTAAAATTTAAAATATTTAGATAAATATTCGAAATCTACTGAGAATTTTCTAACTCAAATTATATAAATATCGCTTTTACCAAGATGTTTGTGTTTAGTGAAATATCTTTGCTTTCGCAAGGTAAAATACACCACCTGGCCAAGTCAAAGCCAAAATTAGCTATTGGGATTACTTTTTTTAACCTATCAGAAAGTTTCTTGTGGAGATCATGCTGGAACCACACGATTTTCACTTTTTGTTTTATTATTCTTTATTTTAGAAGTAGAAATGATTTTCTGAACTTTTAAGTTTTTGCGATAACTAGTGAACATTGAATAAATAATTGAAAGTATATAATCGATACTTCATCTATCGTTTTGGCAACCGACACGGCCAAAATACCTAAAGGCGATGATTCTCAGTGCCACTACAAATTTTCTCTGACAGTTTCAGAACAATAAAATTAAACTAATTAATTAATATTTTAGAATATATAGGTGCCTACCACAAAATAAAAGCCAGTTACAAATATTATATTATAATATAATGTGATAAACAGTTTTTAAATATTACTTTTCTATATCTATATTTGTCTTAATACCTACTTGGTTATTCTGTGTAGTAGGCAAGCATTGTTGACATATTTGTCTTGTTTGGATGACAATTATAATAAATGTCAAAAGCTGTATTATTATTTATTACAGTCCTGAAATAGCTTTTATCGCCAACCGTCAGTAAAGTGATGCGTTACCATAGCGTTTTACGGAGGTAAAGAAACACTTTATCGTACTGTACAATAAAGTACTTTACCTGCCGCTAATATCTGTCAGCGTAGCCATGACTGATGACTTTAAAAATAAATCGTTTGTCACTGTCATAAACTGTCATAAGTCATTATATCTTTATTTCTTAAATTAACAATTTTCACGGTTGGCGATAAAATTTTGTATGCACCACGTCAGTAAAGTACCTTTACCGAACTCGTCTGTTACTCGCCGCGCTCGCTTCACTCGCTTGGCTCGTAAATCAGACTCGTTCGATAAAGTATCACTTTACTGACTTGTTACATAAATAACTATTGTTGGTTATATTACTTGACAGATAAAATTTTGCTCTCAAATTTGACGTCACTTTAATTTATTAGTTCGTCTTGCTTGCCAAAGTGGTTCAACCATATTTAGAACGGCCCTAGCAAATCGATTTTTACTTTTTATTATGCGCTTTTTTTTAACTGAAAAACATACAGGATTGATGTAAAAATGTAAAAATCATATTATCTGGCATTTCTTTTTAATAAATAGAAAACTGTTTTTTTGTTAAATCAATTGAACATTTGTATATTCACACAAACAAAGCAAACCCATATGATATCAACAAATACCCTCTACGTAATGGAATAACAAAGAATGAAAAAATATGATTCTTGTTAATATTGGTGTTTTCTTTCATAGATATTTTTTAATTTCATACCAAAATATTTGACTAAATACACTAAAACTGCGGTTACCACACTAATACTTAAAAGAGCTAAATACGTATGTCGACACTAAGTTGTCATCATTATATTAGCAAGGAGCTTGACGTGCGTGGTCAAGTTGATGTTGTGTACCCAGGTTTCAGTAGTGCATTCCATACCATAGACCATGGATTATTGATACAAAAATTCTCGTCGTTTGGTCTCAGTCCATCCTTATTAAATTTACAGCAATCTTACATATGTAACAGCCGTAATTATGTGTTTTATAATGGTTTTAATTCTAGTACATTTTTCTACATCTGGTGTTCCTCAGGGATCAAAACTGGGCCCAATGCTTTTTGTATTATTTATTAATGATTTAATTGAGTTATTGAATTGTCCAGTTCTTGCATATGCGGACGACCTGAAAATATACGGAAGTATTAACACTCTCGAGGATATGGAACATCTACAACAAAATTTGAATGTTGTAACTAGTTGGTGTTTAGATTATAAACTCCGACTCAATGTTGATAAACGTTTCTTTGTGTCCTACACTAGGAGAGTCCTTCCCATACCTTCTATTTATCTTATAAATGATCGACCACTGAGCAGGGTTGAACGTATGACTGATTTTGGTGTTGTCTTCGACTCTACTTTAGGTTTCATACCTTACATCACAAGAACTTCTCTCTCCTCCTCGAAGACCTCAGAATTTTTTAGGTAATAAGTTGGAGTATGCCTCTATTGTGTGGTCTCCTCACTATATTTACATGAGGCTAAGTATTGAAAGTGTACAGCGCCGATTTTTAAAGTTCCTGTCTTTTAAAATTGATGGAGTTTATCCTCAGCGAAACATCGACTATGGTGTGCTTTTGGAGAGACATGGTGTCCAATCATTGAGTGTTCGTCGAGAAGAGCATGGTGCCCGATTTGTATGGAAGCTTGTTCGTGGTTCGGTCAATTGTGTGGATCTCCTTTCTGGTTTGATGCTCCGCTTTCCCAGACCAGCCGCTTGTTCGACGACAACATTTTCCTTGCCCTTCTCTAGAACAAATTTTCTTACGCAGTCTCCTTTTATAATGTAATTCATTTTTATGTTTTCACATACTGTTTTATTTTCATTTATATTAATTGGTATTTCATTCTTCTATGGTTTTACTTTCTTATACGTAGTATAAGGAAGTATTGTGATGACGAAAATTTTCGACCTCGAGATTTTTGCAGATGTGCACCTTTTGAAGTCCCCTAATACCAAAAAAGTGTTTTTTAAAAAATGTCTGTGTGTCTGTCTCTGTGTGTGTGACCACGATAGCGGTCAAACCGCTACAGATATCAATTCCAAATTTTGCATTTACGAATATAATCTCCCTCTTGAGAACTGATTAGATTTTGAGCAAAATCGGACCGGAAGTAGTAGTGTACTTCAGTGAAAGAATCGAAATTTGCAAATACTTCGTCAATTACTAAGTTTAAACAAATTTATAAAGAATTCATATGTACTTAGAATTAAGTTTGAAACAAATTGTCTTAAAAAAGTTTTTCGAAATTCCAACCTGAAGTAGATCTTTTACTCTTATCGAGAATCAGTTTTTGGCGAATATCTCGCAAGTCATGCTTTTTAGACAAGTACGTTACGAGTATAAAAGTATTTAAACCATAATTTTCAATATCTTCTATATAAAAAAAAAAATCAAAATACGGACCGGAAGTACCACTTTTACTCTTATCGAATAGCTATTTTTTGCAAATATGTCGTAAGTTATGCATTCTATATATATTTATCAAGAGTACAAAAGTATTTAGAACAGGATTTTCAATATTTTTTATATAAATGAAATTTCAAAATTCGAACCGGAAGTAATACTTTCATACGTATAAGAAAGTCATGTGGTAGCCACACCTCATTGTTTTTATTAATATTTGTGTGTATTTTTTGTCCTGTAAATGGGAAACCGTTGACCAAAAGATATATTATTATTATTATTATTATTATTAGTATCACTGATTAAAAATCGCGACGCTTGTACGCTAAAGCGTATACAGAACAACACTGCGTCTGTACGACAATAACAGTTTTGTTCTCTATTTACTACAGTCTGCAAGCAATGGGGTCTTTAATTAGTGCCACTTATGATGACAACATAGTTTTCTAAATAATTATTTAGTTTTTTTTACGCATTAGTTTGTTAACGGCGTTTTTAGTGTATTTAGTGTTTGTACCAACTCACAGTCTCCGATTTATTTTCTTAAAACATTTGAACTCGATATATGTTTCGGAATAAGAAAAAGTACATTTTGCTATATACATACTTGTTTGTTAATTTAATAATTTTTACTTACAAACTAGTGGACCAGATTACAAACCTCTGCCTATAGTTTGATTAAATAAAAATCAATCGTCTTTGCATGACCAAATATAATCACTGCTTGTATCGTGCTAATATTCTTATTTGTATTGTGCTTACAAAATGTCCTTTGCGCACCAAATTCTTGTTACGATTAAATTGCATTTTGTTGTCGAACGCTTTGGACGGTTTCAAAATCACTTCGCTTCTGTGAATCGTGTTCTTTGTCACTTATCACAACTTCTTCAGGTGTACCATTGGAATATCATCTCGTCTTATCATACGATATACATAACTTTAAGAGCTATTGTTAATAGATTTTTAAAATATAGAATTCTAGAATTAAGTATAAAAAATATGTACTTCATTTATGTAATGTGTGCTTTAAAAATCATCAAAATATAATTAATGATTTCTTAAATAACATTTAAAATGGATTAGGATTTCGATATGTATCATATACTAGTTTGTGCTATCAGTTAGGAATTTCATTGATGACTATTATTACCGAATACAAAATGCAGCCATTTGATCGCATTTATAAGGAATTTTCTTTATTTGTTAACATTTGTTAAAGTCGCCCGAGTTATTAGCGGGAACTTCCAGGATGTTAAAATTGTGTCATTATTATTGTAGATATTTAAATAAGTTGCTTTTATAGAAATTTTAAAGTAAAATTGGAAATTATTTTTGAATGTAACACCAATAATTTTATATGGAAACCATGGTAGGCCATAGCACCAATAGAGAATATTGTCAATATTAATTAAAATTACTGTTGAAGTTATTTTGTTTGTAATTTATAGTATTATACCCAATAAGTTAATTAAATTGTGGAGTGATTACTTTTTTCACCTGTATGAACTGAATTATTAGATTGCACATTCAAATTTTACAAAACATAATAATACTTTAAGTAATAAAATCAAATTCAAGCGGATTGCTTTTACTATACAGGATGTTCCAGAAATAAAAAGACGGAGTAGCAGAAATCGGAAGCTAGATTGTGTAAAAACGTACCCTCAAAATATCAAGTATTTATTCGTGCGCAAGCGGCAGAAAAATAATAATAAAGAATTCAATTTGGCCTTACGCCGACTCTGGACTAAATATCCACCTGCTTCACTTTCACAATCGGTTCTTTTCAGGACCACCATATTACTTGTGTTAAAAAAAAGGAGGAGGAATAGATACTTCATAATAAATATCAAATCATTAATTACTTTAATTTTACACCTGCTAAAAAAAAATAATTACATTCTTGATATTTACTGTAATCTAGAAAAACTACGATTTATTGAATATTTTAAAATAGTAATAATTAGCTGTATTAAAGAGCAACAACCTTCCAATTTTAAAACTAAATACAATCTTTTATTGTCTGCAATAAAGTGGGTCGCCCATCTGGCAAAGAATGTATGAATGAGTAGGATTTAACGTTTTTTTCCCGTTTTATAAAAATAAAAGCGTATTTTTCTATGAATGCGTGTTCGTTTCTATTTACAAATGAGCATTATTACCTGTATTTATAAACATACATTCTGTGCCAGGTCCGTAATGTAATTTTTTTTATCTAAAAAACAACACAGAAAATTAAATTTTTAATTTCTTGGTTATTGCGGCATATTTGGGCCTGTTTCTGTTCGAACTTTACATACCTGCTACTCCGTCTTTTTATTTCTGGGTCGCCCTGTATAAAAGTATATAGGGTAATACAAAGTGATCGAGAAAAAAGTTTGTTTTTAAACGGAACACCATAAGTTTATTGACATATTTTAATTCTACAGATCAAATCGAAGAATTAATTTTATGTACGCTACCCTATACCTAATAATTTTACGTTGTAATTTTGAAAAATTGCAAATATTTTATAAATGGTAGATATTTGTATGATATTTGCAATATTGCAAAATTACAACCCAAACTATAAACTTAATATTTCACCAGGAAACATTAAAAAATTATATATTTCGTTTATTATTTTTTTTTTTGGTAACTCAAGCTAACTAAACTCCGCGGGCGCCAGTATGACTATTGAATATCTCTGCAGTCTTGATTAGGCACGTTATTCGAAGAATGTGAATCTGAGTTTGAGTCATATTTTTATAATAAAATTGCTCTAGCTAAATGTTATTGCTTAAACAAAATAGAAATACAGTAGAACCTCGATTATCCGTGCTCCACGGGACCGGACGAGGCACGGAAAATTGAAAAGCACGGATAATCGGAACAATTATTTCTTATATGTATGTATGTATACATACTAAAAAGATAACAAAATAAAAAACAGAATTCTACATAAGTAAACTTTTACACGAAATAAGAAAAAATAAACTCTACATAGGTAGGTTAACTTGCATTTATGTACATAAAGCAGATAAAAAGCGAATGATTCCCAGGGATTCCCCTGGTACACTGCTGGCGATATCGATATTGCGTCATCATGCGTATGGCACGGATAATCCGCAGCCCGGATAATCCGCACACGGATAATCGGGGTTCTACTGTATTAGGAATACTAAAAAAAAACATTTTCACACTCTGTGAAATTTACTGGAAGGCTGTCCTACCCAGTTGAAATAGGTTCGACGCACCCGAACAACAGATAAAACAAAAATCTGCTCTCCTTAGCTATGAGAGTAGTCTTGATAAATGTATTTAGACCTAAAGATCTAAAGCGGCTGCATCCCCCGGCAAAAAAAGTTACAAATTTATAACAAATTTTGTATTGTCTACTGGAATTATCAGTATGTATTTGCATATATTATTACGCAACTATAAACATAAATTGTTTTTACAATATTTAACATGCTCTCCTAGTTCTTTAACGCACCCTAGAAGTTCACACCTTATATCCTAACGAAATTCTTTTATTCATAATACAACTTATTATAGTTTATTTTTCAATTAGTTAATGATAAAGCTAACGGGTGAGTAAGATAAACTAGAATTATGTACTAAATACCCATAGCATTTTACATAAAAACTTGCGTTTAATTAATTATGAATCATTAGTGGCCGCTTCTTCGATTGCACTTTTGTGTTTTAAATAAAAGCAAAAATAATTAGTGGGAAATGCATTGTTGCTTGAGGTGCATATTCTTAAAATACCTAAGCTCTGACGCACTTTCAGTTTGACCGGAATTCATGAAACTTTTCTTTTAATGAAATACTCAGTATATTTTGATGCATTTTCTAGTCCTGTTTTAAATGTTCTATTCAATGTTTTTTTTCAAAATTGAGCTAAAGGTTTTTGAGTTATTAATTTTTTGGACTTTTTTGACAGAAACACATGTTCCGAAAAAAATCATATTGGCACTGTTTTCCAAAGCAAAAATGTTAATTTTGGTGGCACGTGTAGCCCAAAAAATCTGCGTCATTTAATATAAATGAACTCGACAATACCTCAAACAACCTTGTTTTTTCAAAGCCTACTTTCCAAAATTTTCACATACTAAAAACATATTTTGTTTAAAGGATATAGCTTTTTGTGGCATTTTGTTTTATTTTTTTAACATTATCCTATACCTAGCTGTTGTAGTTTTTGATAAAATTGCTATATGAACAATGATCTGACAAATAAAGAACAACGAGCGCTGTTCTATTCATCCAAATATTCAAGAAATGGGAAGGCCGAATTGAGGCCCGACTGCTTAAGTAAACTGTCAAACAAAGCCGGTAAATATTTACGTGAAATTTATTAAAGCATAGATATTAGATATCATTAAAATGATTTATTCTCACGAAGAGTTAGTAGATAATTCGTCAAATTCGGTAAATGTGGTCATCGTACAGGCCCACCACGCCAAATCCACTTGCTCCGAAATGGTGATCTTGATCTAGATATTCACGACGATTGATGGTGATAGTGAGCTGGGGTTTCGTCATTTTGAAACTACATACGACCAATAACATGTAATGGAAGATATTCCAAAACGTTTTGAAAATCCATCCTTAGAAAACAAAGAGGTCATCTCCAGTAACATTTCCATCAAAGAAACGAGGTCCTATTATGTAACTACTCACTATTTCTCCCCGCACATTTAATGACCACCGATTCTTTGCAGGTCTGATAAAGTGATAGTTTTGTGTGTCATAATAATAAAAATTGTGACGATTAACTTATCCACTTTTCTTTGATAAGTTAATCTTCGAACATGGCTTCGTCGGTAAACAACAAAAGATTGACAATGTCAGATTGCTATTCTAATTTATCTGAAAAACACTTTCATCTAACTCCCGTTTTAAGTGAATATGATATGAATGAAATTTATGTTTCCTAATCATTGCGAATACTGAAATTTGACTTACAGCTAACTGATGACTAATTTTCTTTGTACTAGTATGGGGATCTTATCCTATACTCGCAGGTACCTTATACTCATTGCCTTCACTAGTTATTGCTTTTGTCCGCTTTTTTATAATGTTTAACACTTCCAGTGTTCTCGGACCGTACCTATATACTTTCAAAGGCTTCTGGCGTCCTATGCCTTCTATCAGGGTATTATTGTGCATAAAGTCTTCAGTAGCAGAGAGTTTTCTTCAGATTAACCCAAAATGTAAATCATATATATTAACTCCTCATGAGCTGGGGTTTCGTCATTTTGAAACTACATACGACCAATAACATGTAATGGAAGATATTCCAAAACGTTTTGAAAATCCATCCTTTGAAAACAAAGAGATTATCTCCAGTAACATTTCCATCAAAGAAACGAGGTCCTATTATGTAACTACTCACTATTTCTCCCCGCACATTTAATGACCACCGATTCTTTGCAGGTCTGATAAAGTGATAGTTTTGTGTGTCATAATAATAAAAATTGTGACGATTAACTTATCCACTTTTCTTTGATAAGTTAATCTTCGAACATGGCTTCGTCGGTAAACAACAAAAGATTGACAATGTCAGATTGCTATTCTAATTTATCTGAAAAACACTTTCATCTAACTCCCGTTTTAAGTGAATATGATATGAATGAAATTTATGTTTCCTAATCATTGCGAATACTGAAATTTGACTTACAGCTAACTGATGACTAATTTTCTTTGTACTAGTATGGGGATCTTATCCTATACTCGCAGGTACCTTATACTCATTGCCTTCACTAGTTATTGCTTTTGTCCGCTTTTTTATAATGTTTAACACTTCCAGTGTTCTCGGACCGTACCTATATACTTTCAAAGGCTTCTGGCGTCCTATGCCTTCTATCAGGGTATTATTGTGCATAAAGTCTTCAGTAGCAGAGAGTTTTCTTCAGATTAACCCAAAATGTAAATCATATATATTAACTCCTCATGAGCTGGGGTTTCGTCATTTTGAAACTACATACGACCAATAACATGTAATGGAAGATATTCCAAAACGTTTTGAAAATCCATCCTTTGAAAACAAAGAGATTATCTCCAGTAACATTTCCATCAAAGAAACGAGGTCCTATTATGTAACTACTCACTATTTCTCCCCGCACATTTAATGACCACCGATTCTTTGCAGGTCTGATAAAGTGATAGTTTTGTGTGTCATAATAATAAAAATTGTGACGATTAACTTATCCACTTTTCTTTGATAAGTTAATCTTCGAACATGGCTTCGTCGGTAAACAACAAAAGATTGACAATGTCAGATTGCTATTCTAATTTATCTGAAAAACACTTTCATCTAACTCCCGTTTTAAGTGAATATGATATGAATGAAATTTATGTTTCCTAATCATTGCGAATACTGAAATTTGACTTACAGCTAACTGATGACTAATTTTCTTTGTACTAGTATGGGGATCTTATCCTATACTCGCAGGTACCTTATACTCATTGCCTTCACTAGTTATTGCTTTTGTCCGCTTTTTTATAATGTTTAACACTTCCAGTGTTCTCGGACCGTACCTATATACTTTCAAAGGCTTCTGGCGTCCTATGCCTTCTATCAGGGTATTATTGTGCATAAAGTCTTCAGTAGCAGAGAGTTTTCTTCAGATTAACCCAAAATGTAAATCATATATATTAACTCCTCATGAGCTCGGGTTTCGTCATTTTGAAACTACATACGACCAATAACATGTAATGGAAGATATTCCAAAACGTTTTGAAAATCCATCCTTTGAAAACAAAGAGATTATCTCCAGTAACATTTCCATCAAAGAAACGAGGTCCTATTATGTAACTACTCACTATTTCTCCCCGCACATTTAATGACCACCGATTCTTTGCAGGTCTGATAAAGTGATAGTTTTGTGTGTCATAATAATAAAAATTGTGACAATTAACTTATCCACTTTTCGTTGTTAAGTTAATCGTCGCAGTTGGCTTCATCGGTAAACAACAAAAGATTGACAATGTCAGATTGCTATTCTTATTTATCTGAAAAACACTTTCATCTAACTCCCGTGTTAAGTGAATATGATATGAATGAAATTTATGTTTCCTAATCATTGCGAATACTGAAATTTGACTTACATCTAACTGATGACTAATTTTCTTTGTACTAGTATGGGGATCTTATCCTATACTCGCAGATACCTTATACTCATTGTCTTCATTAGTTATTGCGTTTGTCCGCTTTTTTATAATGTTTAACACTTCCAGTGTTCTCGAACCGTTCCTATATACTTTCAAAGGCTTCTGACGTCCTATGCCTTCTATCAGGGTATTATTGTGCATAAAGTCTTCAGTATCAGAGAGTTTTTTTCAGATTAACCCAAAACGTAAATCATATATATTAACTCCTCATGAGAATATTTTGATAATAACTAATAGCGTTGCTTTTATATATTTGACATAAATATATACCAGTTGACTCAGACAATCTGACCTTGATCTGCCCTTCCCATTGGGTGAACGACATTTTGGGTGCATGGAGCAACCGCTGATTGCTCCTATAGTGATTATCTCAGGAATTACAAAAGATAGGTATAATACATTATTGACAAACATGAAAGAGGAAGAAAATGCCACAATAAAGTATCAGGTGTTTCATTTAATAGAAATAAGTTGTTTGTGCAAGCAAATTTTGAAGTAGGCGTTGGAAAAGCAAAGTTTTTACTTTCTTATACGTAGTATAAGGAAGTATTGTGATGATGAAAATTTTCGACCTCGAGATTTTTGCAGATGTCCACGTTTTGAGGTCCCCTGATACCAAAAAAGTGGTTTTTAAAACATGTCTGTGTGACTGTGTGTCTGTGTGTGTGTCTGTCTGTCTGTGTGTCTGTGTGTGTGTGTGTGACCACGATAGCGGTCAAACCGCTGTAGATATCAATTCCAAATTTTGTATTTACGTGTGTAATCTGCCTCTTGAGAACTAATTAGATTTTGAGCAAAATCGGCAGACCGGAAGTAGTAGTTTACTTCAGTGAAAAAATCGAAATTTGCAAATATTTCCTCAATTACTAAGTTTAAACAAATTTATAAAGAATTCATATGTACTTAGAATTAACTTTGAAACAAATTGTTTTAAAAAAGTTTTTCGAAATTCCTACCGGAAGTAGGTCCTTTACTCTTATCGAAAATCAGTTTTTTGCGAATATCTCGCAAGTCATGCTTTTAAGACAAGTACGTTACGAGTATAAAAGTATTTAAAACATAATTTTCGATATCTTTTATATAAAAGAAATTTCGAAATTCCGACCGGAAGTACCACTTTTACTCCTATCGAATAGCGATTTTTTGCAAATATGTCGTAAGTTATGCATTCTATATATATTTATCAAGAGTACAAAAGTATTTAGAGTTGGATATGGAATATTTTTTGTATAAATGAAATTTCAAAATTCGGACCGGAAGTAACACTTTCATACGTATAAGAAAGTCGTGTGGTGGCCACACCTCATTTTTTAAAGTGGTGTCGGCTGCAAACTATACAGAATTCTCTTGGCTACACACACCACCAAAATTAATGTTTTTACTTTTAAAAACCATGTGAATATGCTTTAATAACTCAAATACTTTTGCTTAAATCTTGAAAATGAAAAAAATAGTTAATAGGCAATTTAAAACAGTACTAGAAAATCCAAAAATATATATAGTCTTTCATTTAAAAAAATAACGTTTCATGTAGTTTCGGTGAAATCGGAAGTGTGTCAGAGCTTAAACTATTTTTAGAATATGCGCTCTAAGCATCCGTGAATCTTCCACTAATTGTTTTTTGTCTTATTTAAAACACAAAAGCGCAATCGAAGATGCAGCTACTAATGACTCACCCTGTATTTGCTGACTACTTTCAAAGACAAATTGCGACTTTTTTTGTATTTTTAATATTTTTTTACATATACTGAATCTTTCGCAGTATTGATAATATGCTGAAAGTTTCATTTTTCTTTAAAAAAAAATATAAGAAGCTATAAGTTCTAGTTTATTTTATCCAATGTTTACACTAATGCACTATTTATGTTTATTTTCATTAACGAATGCTTTCACTTCTTGACATCGTATCTTTTATCCCATTTGTTCACATTGTAGTATGTGTTTTTTGCTTCCTTTTGTCTTAATTAAAAGTTTATTCAGCTTCGTTTTCGTTTCCATTTTCGAATTTTGAAAAGTTTTCTTCTGTGGCAAGATATTTAATGCCTTTTGTTGCTATTGACGTTTCATTACATATGAAGACCAATTTCGTCAGCAATGTTAGATGATTTTTTAAGCTAGATATTTAAAGAAAATTCACCAGAGACCGTCAATATAACAAAACGGGAAAGGCATATCACGGAAGGGGATTTCTCAGTTGGGCAACGGCTGTGAAAGCCTATTTACTTTGTTATTATTTTTTTAATTAATTTTTATTTTTCCTGACTAACTTACGAACCATATACCGATTTCTTTCCCAACACAGGACCAAGAAAAAAAGCCGAAGTTCGTTGGGAGTGATGCCAGGTACCCTTTGGTGTGGTGATCATGATCAGGCTCCAACCTATAATGCCCTAGGTATGTTCGCGGAGACTGACAAGTGTTGCCGAAGACATGATTATTGTAAGCAGAATATCTATGGATTCTCTCGGAAATATGATTTTCTCAATAGAAGTCCATTTACGATCTCACACTGTTTCTGTGATGCGAGGTAGGATATTAAAAACAACAAAAGACCATACTAATTTCGCATGTAACTAAAAGGCGTTAAGCTGAAACAGATTTAACTTTTTTCAACATTTCCGAAACGGAAAAAATCTGCACTTTAATAGGCACCAATTATTTTTGCACCATATCAACATACAAACCTGTAGAAAGTACTCGACCTTGCACACGTTCCAGGTCTAAGTTTTTAATATATTGTTAGAAAATATTTCAATAGTAAGAAAATCGATTTTGCGCTATGAAGGAACTGTGTGAGCTGTCCAATGTCCAAAAAACATCTCAATTTTGTATATGTTTCAGTTTTTACTAAATCTCTTGCTACCTTCTTGTTCTAAAATGTCAATATGGTATAAACGGCCAAATAACCGCTCGGAATATACAAGGAGGCAGGAAGCATGGCGCCACCACGATAACTAACCTTCTATTAAAAATTACCAGAGACTAAATCAAAATATCTTAAGAGACGCTTGTCTATCCACTTATTGCCATCTTATGCGACACTTATTGTCTTACCTACACTCTTCCCAGGGATCGGTGTCAAATATGATAGACAGTAGTGCCTCCAGCTGCAGTCGGGAAGCGCAGATTCGAAACACTGAACAAGTCGAAGGTCATAGGTTGTCAGGGCGCCAGTCCGCAGTACTATACTGTCTACCAACCTGATACTTTAAACTCCGGACAAAGTTCAGTATTTAAACCCCAGGTAAAATGATTGGCAAAACCAAACACATGCACATTCATATTTGACACCAAAAATTTATTACAATGATCTGTATACTAACATTCTCACACAAACAGGTCGCAAAGGTAGGAAAAAACAATGCGCTTCAGTAATATAAATACAGTAAGTATGAAATAGTCCTGGTCAACTTTTAGCTAAATAAATCAAAATTGAAAAAAATGTTATAGTACATGAGGCTTCGCCTTGAATTAAAAAAAAACAACGTAATCCAAAAGAGGTTAACAAATGGCACATGTAAAGCTAGTAGAGCCCGAACTATAGTTCCTGAACAGCCTGGTCGCAAACTGCAACACAAAATTCCATAAATAAAATGAACCACCCTGTATGTCAGGGGCTAACGCCAAGCTGTGTGACCACTATGCTCTAAACTCTAGATGGTGTTTAATTTAGCTCAGATATCTTTGCCTTGCAAATAATAAACACGTAGTTTAATTCACCACGATTAACATCACAAAAATTTACACTCTTAGGTCGATAATATGAACAAAAATTACTAAATAAAGTGCGATATAATTTACACAATAATATTCAGGGTGTGACAATTCAAGTTGCACAAAGAAACACAATAAATATAAATAACTAGAAAAATTTGAGCATAAAACATTGAAAAATTTACTCGTAACCTCCACAAGGAGACTTAAATTATAAGAAATATTGAACGTTAATTGACTAAATAAATACAAGTTGAACAGTGGCGTAATCGCCATAAAATTATAATTGATAAATTACGTTGACTTAGATTATGCATTGACAGCAGAACAAAATTTAAACAATCGGATGTGCTTTAGACATCTATTTCTAATACACACTGGCGTGTCTAATTAAATTTAGCGACAGTGTACTGTACACTCGAAGTACATGTGATTAACAATAAAATGGTTTGAAATACCTGCATCCACGCACACATAATAAGACAAAGAGTTTTGATATACAGATCCCCCAGTATACAGACTTCAGGAAAAATTCTCTGGTAGTTACGGCTTCGAGGGCACGTAGGGAAGCTGGTTACTGACAGGTTTCGACATTCAAACAAAACAGGATCTTCCACAAAAAACTTCACAAGGGCGAAATGTGGTCTTCCATTACAAAATGGCCGATGATAACGGATCTATTACCGTATGTAAGTTGCAAACTAAAAGGGCGGAAAAGAAAGAAAATAACGCAATTAGGGTTAATGAAACCAACGGGAAATGTACTTACAATAGCGAGATCGCTTCCAACCTATAATTTCATCCTCTGTACGAGACTCAACAAACTCCAAATATAATGGTAAATCTTGGCAAATCACAATAAAATCCCACACTCTTCGTGGTAAAAACTGACGGTAAAACTACTAAACGAATTTAATTTGCACAAGTCTGATTGTGAAACAGTAACGCTACTTTTGCGTCGTTGGATGTTGCTTTTTGAAGACCCAAGAACGGAAAGAAGGAAGACGCAGAACCAAATTTTGTTCTAGAAGGATCGGAAAGAAAGAAGATAAGCGTCCTCTTGGCAAGAGAAAATAACTGCGGCATAAAAGACTAAAACGACTATTTAGGCTTTACTAACGGCAATCTCAAAGCAGAGTAATTATATAATTATTTATAAATCCCCAAACAATACTTAAAATAAGCAGAAGGTAATAAACAAAAGAATTTTCGATAATAACTTAAATATAAATAGGCACATACCATCTATAGCTGCTAAACCGAAGCTACAGCGGCGGTTAAGAAAACAGCGCTCTTCGCAAGTTCGGCACTTGCCTAACTACCCTATAGATGTCGGTAATATACCCAAAATCTAAGTATATCGATAATTAAAAAAAATACATAAATTCTACCACATATAACTTGAAAATATAGGAACAAAGTAAACGTTCTCCTAAATAAGGAAATAACTGAATCTGAAAAATAAAACTACTAACCAAATAAATGGTACAAAGAAAATAACGAGCATTACTAACTCTTACGTTATACGAAATATATATATATACAGAGTACCTTAAAATAATTTGTACAAGGAAGATATACATTAGGAACGAAAATTAAATTGTAACAATCTCCTAAAGTGTGCACACTATAGAAGAAGCTTGGCATTTTAATCCAAAAATTCAATTTTTTTTTTGGTCGTGTATTTCGGCATGATTCGCATAGATACCCCAACACTTAATGAAGACGGTTGTGAATATAAATACTTCAATCAATATTAAACAAAAGTAATCGACGCCACATTTTGGCCTCCTTCTATATTGATCAGTTGTAGATATAATAATTTAATGTTGGTATAAATTTGTACAAAGTAATGAGAAAACTGTATGCGTAAATTTACAATCACAACAAGAAATGAATCTAGGTTTAGCTAAATAAAGTTCAAAGTAATATTTGATAGATGATCACTAAATAAGAACAAACAACTCAAATTTACAAAGAATTAAATATACCAGCAGGCATATAGATAGAAGAGAAGAAACAATAAAAAATCTTATAGCATTTCCTTGATCAAGATGGTATTTCACATTTGCCAACTTCAAGTATTATGGAGTACGGTATGTTAATTTCAAAAATCTTTAATTAGGCAAACATATCGATCGAATGCTGTTTTTGCTCTACAAATACATATATACAAATTATAAAGTACTAACTTATCTGCAGTAGCAGCGATTTTTCGACACATGACTAATTGTCGTGAAATGAATTAAAAAAATACTTTACGTCCGCGAACATTTTTTTCCCAGCTATTTCACTTTGATGCACGACATTGCAATGACATTTCTATACTTTATAATATATACTGTACATGATAGATTCAGTTTGCAGTAGCAAAATATTATCTATACTTTTATCAAACTATTATTAATTTATAAGCGAAGAACCAATTAAGAACGACAGTGATATAGATTTGGGGTCTCCAAGCTTTTTAGCTTAAAGGCCGCATTGACTGCTCGCTCCACTCAGCTCCAAGGACCAAGACTTAGCTAACTCAGCATACCGAGTACTATAGCTTTGAATTACGGGCAAAATTTTGTTTAGAGACCAACCGGCGAGTGAGGTATCATGGCACGGGGCGCGAGGGTTTACTCTTTTCCACTGCTATTCCGCTGCTATTCCGATCCCACTTCTCTCGAATAATCGAGTGTTTTTGAATATGTTCTACGCATCCAAGACGCGTGGTAAAAATAGCAGACAGTCGAGAGGTGGACAATTCCAAAGTTTAAGAAGCGACAAGGACATTATTTTGATTTAAAGTTAGGTGCCTTTTGTGTGGATTGGTATAAATATGGACAGGGAACGAAAGATAGATAGTGAGTGCAGAACATTTCGAGAGCAGTGGGGATATCAATATTTCGTGATTGAGTTAAGTAATAAGTCAGTGTGTATAATTTGAAATGAAACAATATCACTATTTAAATAATACAATGTAAGACTTCGTTATGAGACTAAAGGTTCTCAGAATTACTCCAAATTTACAGGAAGCCTATGATTAGAAAAATATTAATCTTTAAAATGCGAGTTGAAATCTCAGCAATTGTCGTTAAAAGGAGTAAATGCTGAACAATAAACAGCAACGCGTTCTAGTTTCCGTGAGGCTCATTTAGTATTGAAACTTGGGAAACCTTTTCCTAAAGCCGATAATTCGGCTTTAGGAAAAGGTTTCCCAAGTTTCTTCTGCTGCTGCAATCATCCTTGATTAATATCAAGGATGATTGCAGCAGCAGAAGAAATGTGTGAAGAAATAACTAATTTATTTAAAAACTTCAACTTGTCAGCAAATACTGTCACTCGAATAGTAGATGATCTTGCAGAGAATATTATTAACTTCATTGTCTACCAAAAATAGATAATTATATTGGTTCTCTTTGGCCCTAGATAAGTCCACAGATGTTTCAGATACTGGTTAGAAGTTGGAAATGATTTATTTGCAGTGTAGCGATATTTTTAAATAAAAATATTTAAACTACTTATCTGTCTGAAAAAAACATTCTCCAAAATAAAACATACAAAAAAATATTTACAGATGCAAGTTGACGAGCATTTGAAGACGCTACTGACAATATGTAATGGTAAAGTTATTCCACAACTGCAAACTATACTTACGGTCGTTGTTTGGCGACCTCTGTTATAGATCAATACTTCTTAGGATATTTAAAATTTAGCTATGAGTATAAAAATCGTAATAATTATGTTCTTATTAATACTAATGAACACACATTTACTGATTACTGCAAAATTACTTCAATTCAGAAATAATCAATATGAAAATTCCAAAGTAGAATCTCAGTCGGAGACGTCACAAATATCAGTAATCCCAAGTCTAATAACGAAAAATTGGGAAGGTGTCATAGACATAAATTAAAATATGATTGTGTACAAATGTTACTATTAAATAAATAATAGATAATAATAATAAAATAAATACAGCCGATCAATTCATCAATTTGTACCACAAAAGCAAAATAATAATATAGAATCCATCACAAAACCCCATCGGAAACACCACTTAGGAAATGCTTATTTTTTGAGTTAATATAAAATAATTCGACATCTAGAGAAATCCTTCGTAATTCCTACAAATCATAAAACGGACATCGAAGGGAAAAATTATCAGTAAGAGTGCAATACAATTTATGCACATGTATACAAAAAGTCGAAGGCGGGTTTATTTAGAAAAAATAAATATGATCGACAACACGTGCTCTAGTCAGTGTCAGCCATGTTATTTCAACTCATCGATGTGTCGTTGATATCAGTATCGATACTTCGTCAAAATGTAACGATCTAAACGGTATTCCCACGACTGGCCACCAACACATACCAAATAGATCTCTCCTTGCAAAACAGCATCTCCTCAACCCCAACATACCGGATGTACACCAATGCTAGCCGGGAAAATGTACGAAATTAATAGAAATAGGCTAATATTTACAAACTAAACTTCAAACATGAATTACTAATATGAAATAGAAGATTAACTATCGAGAAATAAAATCTTTACCGATTATTAAGGATAATAATTGACAAGTGAACGGATATGCAACCAAAAACGCACGAACGTGAAAGAGGAACACCACAGAAACAAAACCAAATTTACTATGATAAAAGAGGTCGGTGAAGGAAGTCCGTAGCAACAAGCAATATTATGGATGACATGAATAACATGCTTTAACAATTTCCGAATCTTTTGGTGGTTTTCTTCAAATTTATCAGTTCTTTATGGAGGTGTTACAGTACAACTCTGTTATCACATATTTTGTGCACGGTAGGTCTTTGCAAACCTTGTTTCTATAATGCTACAGTTTGGCATGGGAAGCATTTTGTGGGAATATTGTAATCGGAGACGAAAGTGGGTCACTTTGAAAACGCGGGGATAATTAGTACCTACAAGTGGATGCATTTGTACTCCAAACCAAAGAAATTCAAGAAGTCCTGTTCAGTAAAAAGCTTATGGGTATGGTTTTTTGGTACTGTACAGGCATTTTGGGCGGAGTTCATGGAACCTGGGAGCACAATTAGAGCAACGATATGCAGTGAAATCTGTGCGAGTCTACGAAGAGTAATACAGTAGGAAATGAGATTAATGTTGACATCTAGAATTGTTTCTTTTCATGATAATGCACACCCTTATATAGCAGTAGAAACGAAGACACTGCGTTTTAGAATTTTCGATAAGAGCTGTTTAACCAACTGCCCGCCCTACAACACAAGCTTGACTCCCACCTATTCGTCCAACTGAATAAGCTAGTTGAGAAAGCAGCGGGTCTCTCCTAATCAAGAGCTGAAAACCTGGTGCACCCACCTTGCACAGATGGTATGAGGACTCGTTATAATAAATAAGAATTTCATCGGGTGACTCCGCTGAAAGTGCAACTGCAGGTGCGTGTTTCGAACTCATTGGTTTTTGTCAGTGCAGTGTAGCCAAGAAATAATATGGGATAACCTTGGAAATGAAAAGCATCAATCAGAGACTTATACAGGAGACAGACTACTAATTGAGAATATCGTTGGCTACACTGCATTGACGATAACCAATGATTTGGAAACACGTGCCTGCAGTTGCATTTTCAGCGGAATTGCCCCACGAAATTCTTGACTAGTATTATTTAAGATCCGCATTGATTTTTCCTTATTTTATATCCTATGTGTGCAGATAGCACGCAGATGGACAATGTCTACCTTGCGACGACGTTTCGGTGAATCCTCAGATGAAGTCTCAGTTGGTAGTCCGTCTCCTGTATATGTCTCTAATTGATGCTTTTCATTTTCAAGAGTATCCCACCTTATTCCTGGACCACATGCACTGACGAGAACTAATGAGTTCGAAACTCGTGTCTGCAGTTGCATTTTCAGCGAAGTTACCCTATGAAATTCTTTACTTGTATTATATATATTAAAAATTTTCCTTATTCCCTTTGTTTTTTATCCTCACAAGAAAAATATTTCTGGTATAAACTGCAGCTGATCGAGAAAAGGGTCATCTTGCAATTACATTTTAGGCGTTCTTTCACCTGAATTAAACTTCATATTAAAAAAAAAAAAACTTGCAAAATAATAGATGTTCAACTCTTCATTTCGTTTCATGTATTGACCTTATTAGTTCTTATGAGTTTGCTTAAAAACGTCCATAATATTTCGCTTAAAAATGTTCCAGTTCTTCTAGTATATAATGAAGACTAATTAAAAAGAATATGCAGCTATGCGCATGCGTTTCGTGACACACATGTACCATGCAGTCATAAAAAGTATAGTAAACAGATTTTAAACTAGTAGTTTAATGATCATTTGCAATGTAATAAACGAGTACAAATAAGAGCATGACAAATTGAAATTATCTGTTAATGCGAATGACACGCCATGGAACATTTATACTACTTCTTTTATTGTCAACAATCCAAAAGACTTTTTTGCGGCGCCAAACCAGCGGATGTAAATACGAATATGCAGGAATTTTCCTTTAATTATTCTGTAAACGCTATTTCGAGAAGCAATAATAGTTTTTTTTAATTACCTTTTCTTGTCGAGCACTAAAAATAATTACGCGTCTACTTAATGCGGCTTACGCACAGTTCTACGAGTAAACTTCCTCTTGTTTATAAGGTATTATCATTGATATTATAAGGCATATGGAGTAAATATATTGGGTGTAGCATCGCATATTAACAGCCTCTTAGTAACAAGTGAGGATATCCGAGGTATTAGAGCGAGATATAAAACTTCTACAACGCATGCTGATTCAGATTTTCATATACAGATTGTTTGCTTAACATACGGAAAAGAATCAGAGCATTATGACTCGAGTTGATTTTAGATTTTTTGTTCTTAGAGAATTTTTTAGAAAATACCGGTTGAAAAAAATTCGAAAAGAAAGCAATACTTTATCGCTTATTTCATCTACAGATTCTTAATCTAAAAAACTGGTGCAAATAACTATCACCAGGTAGGAAGGTAGGAGGCATATATCAAATCCTCTCCTCACTGATTACCGAACATTTTCAAAAACACCATGGTTGTTTTTCCGAGTTCTGAAACCTTTCTCATTTTATGCTGAAATTGATACACTAATATTTTTAAATGGCCACACAGCAAAAAATCTAAAGGATTGCAGCCTGGAGCATATGAATATTTTGCCTGCCCGATGCAAAATATTCAAATGCTGCATTCAAAAAGTTGACGCGTAACCATACTAAAATATGCTAATGTTTCGTCGTGCATAAATTTCTTTTTTCCAGTGGCAAAACCTCTAGTTGCCCAAGTATTGATTTTTCCAAAAAAAAAAAAAAAAAATTCAATACACCTCACTGGTAAATCATTCTGGTAGAAACACCGCAACGTTTGGGTTGGAAATGTTATTAAATGCATTATTTAATAACATTTCCAACCCAAATGTTTAAACAAAAATTGATTTATTTTTAGCGCAAGTGGCTGTTTATCTGCCTGAGGAATGTGCTTTTGATAAAAAGAATCAGCACCAGTAGTAGTAATTTGAATCAGTGAATGCAGAAGTCATTGATAAAATGAAATACGATGAGGAAAATTAATTCTTCCGTGGTATAATTAGTCATGTCTGCATATTTTTGTTATTACAGGAAAACCAATATAACATTATTATACTTCTTATACGTACTAGTTAATAGAGATGAAAACTTAACTAGCATTAAATTATCACGTTCCTCGTTGATCTGAAGCACATATAAGTTACAAACTTGGAAGAGGCACAACTTTGCTCTTTTTTTGTAAAAAAAGGAAACCCATGCGGCAGCGAAGATTTCAACAAGAAAGTAAATTATAAAGATTCGCGCTTCGAGTGACAATCGGAAGATAATTTTTATAACCGAGGCAGTGAGTGCCAAAATCATTCTCGCCACTAAATTTTTTAATTAAAAAAGTCCTATGTAATAAGATGAAACATGGGGAAGTGTTCGGTGAGGCAGAAACTACTGATGTTAGATTATAGTCTAGTTTCTACCGTTTGCACTCCTAAATTATAATTTTATTTTTGCAAAAACAGTTTCAAATATGTTAAATTAGCACTTTGCTATCATCTACCATGAAATATAATGTTATTTTTAATGTATTTACAAACATATTATAAATGATTCGAATATTATATCTCGATAAAGGAACTGGTTAGACCTTCTCATACGTTTATACAGAGTGGCCCATCGAACATTCCGAAATAGGTCATGCGTTATAAATGTTAACTTCCCATTTTATCGCTTAGACAAGTTATACATTATTTCAAATTAAATTGATTTCTCTTTAATATTATTCCAAATGAGGCCCTAAATACTTTTATAATAATACTAACTGACCCAGCAAATGTTGCTCTGCTCACAAAATAATTTATTTCAAATGTATTTTGTTTTTATTAAAAAAGCAATTTTTTTGACGTCAATGAAACAGATTTTTTGTTTTTAATATAGAAGGTAATAATAATTTATTGTAATGATAATTTGTACACAATATTTTTTATCTCTCCATTTTAGGCATAAATAAATAAATTGTTTTGGTTACCAATACGTGATAGCTATCGGTGGGAGAAGCATTGATTTTCTAACTTCAAACCGCACGTTTGCATAGACTGACTTTGTGCTTCATTGATGGTCATGGCAAATGCTAAATTTGAATCGGAAACTATAATCGTTGAATTGAAGTGGTGCATCTGTTAGTATCATTGGAATTCTCGGTAACAAAGCATTTTCTCCTTTAAACTTTCCAGTAATTAGTATTGCCTCAATGGTGTGTTTAAAAAAAAAACAACCAATCTTGTTCCATTGCATAATCCTGGCGCATTGATGTTTCGTAAAAAAAATACTGAAATATAAAGTATTTCATTTAAGTTTACGACTGTATCAATTGATTTAAATAAAAATAATTTAGTTTCGACCATGTTTTGAATTCGTATGTTGATGACATCAACATCAACATTTTCAGCAGCTAATAATGCACTTTCGCTCAACCGTTGATGCTTTTTGAATATTTGGAATGACGTTTTCAATTAATGCGTCTTTTGAAAGGCATAATATTACAAATATCATCTGGAAATTCCAATGTTTGACGTGTGGGATTGATGACATTTTTCCATAACGAATATTGAGCAATTTTGGGGAAGAAAAATTGTTCCAAATCCAGCTCTAAATACTTTTGCTCTTGTAATACGTCTGTATTAAACGCAGAATTGCCGAGGTGCGTGCAAAAAACTACTATCAGATAAGAGTAAAAAGAACGAATTAAAAAAAATATCTAAAAATTATTCAAAATCAAGTTGTCTAGAAAACATGACTTGCGAGATATTCGCATTATCTTTCTATAAGAGTAAAAGATATACTTCTGGTATAAACATCAAAAAACTTTTTTCATAATAATTATTTCAAATTCACTATTGACTACTTTTGTATTCTTTAGAAATTTGTCTAAACCTTTGTCGAAATATTGTTGAAATTGATTTTTCACTGAAGTAAACTACTACTTCCAGTCTATAGATTTGCTGAAAATCGAAAATCGAACCGGATCTTAAGAGGATGATTATACCCTGAAATTAGACAGTTTGGTTAGTTGATAGCTTTACCGGTTTGGCCGTTACCGTGGTCAGAGAAAGAGAGAGAGAGATTTTTTAAAAACCCCTTTTTTAGTATTAAGGAACAACAAAACGCGCAAAAGTCTTGAAGTCGAAAATTTTCATCGCAATTGGAAGTAGATATTGTGATGATGAATATTTCCGACCTCTACTTATAAGAAAGTAACAATGGAGTTATAATAATATATAATTATTTGAATATCTTATGTGCTGTATTCTCCACATTAGTTAGTAATGATAATCACTACCCACCTTTTTGATTATCAATAGTACTTGAGCCTATCGAGAGCGTTTACCTATCTATATAACCTATATTCAGGAGAATTCTTTCTTTATTCAGTTTTCTTATATACACGAAAAAGATTTCTTTGCAGTAATTACTGCTAGTTATTAGTACTTGGAAATGGAAAACGGTACATTCTACAAATGAATATGTATTGTCCGGGTCTCTAGTTTGAAATTACTTAGAAAAATGAATAATTTATTATAGTGTGAAAAGCAACGTTTTCGAACAAGATTTTAAATATAGAAGAAATAGTTCGCATTTTAATTATTATATAAAGAGAACCCATCTGTCAAATATTAACTACGGACGTAGAGACGTGGCATAAATTAAGAGCACCACCTGCGGAGGAAACAAAAAGCTAGATAACAGAACTCAAGTGGCGCACTTTGATGTTGAGTTGGTGGCCATCAGAATACGCCACTTGAGTTCAGTTGATGATCATCAGAGGGCATCAGTAAGTTGAGCTGATTATCATCAGCGAACGCCATTTAAGTTTTGTTTCTTACCGTCAAACGGGGTGAAGTCGATCAAAAAAACAGGTTTTTATGAGATAACTGAAAAACTAATAATTATACTTTAATGCAATTAAGAATATAACTTTCTTGATGCTTGGGTCATAGATTTCCGACTGGAGCAAGCTCGTAGATAGAGCAATGTTTTTTTTTATTTTGACTTGAAAGGTGATCGACTTCACCCCAGAGTTTGGGGTGAAATAGATCACCCATTTAAAAATGCACATTTCCGATTTTAAAACCATTTAGGATGAAGTCGATCAGTAAAAAATGAAAATATATATATAAATATATTTAAATACCTATTTGGCAAAGAATTTTGCAGTAAAACACTTATAAAAGGAATATAAACGTTTATTCTCCATCAAAAATAAAAATACAGATAGAAAATAGAACTAACAAAACAGAATTCGAAAATATAACGCATAAAAAATCGATTACAAATTCCTTAGTTGAAGGTTTTCAGCTCTTCTTCTTTAAGCAAGAAGAAATATTTGTCCCGCTTTAGTGACTTTAAAGTGACTTGTCTGACAATCTGTTTCCTGTTTATGACAGACTCGTCCGGAATATTCGGAAAAATGAAAAAAAAAAGATTTGTTGGAAGGATGTTTACGCAGTGTACTTACAACTATTTCAGTCTCTGAGACTTCAATAATTTTAGCGATATAAAATCGATCTCTCTTATTTGTTTCATATTTTGTGATTATGAAGTCTCCTATTTCCCAGTTGCCGGATGGATCGGAAATACTGGATAGCTCAGCGGAACATTCACCAAGAATGTGGGCTGGTGCAGTGGAAGATTCTTCAATTTCATAATCATCTATGTTGATATTTTGTTCCTCTGCCTCCATTATCTGTGGGTCATATTCTTCTTCGCTTTCGCTAATTTGCCTCTGACGCTTTTTGGGTTGCTTGCGACTCCTCCGGTTAAATTCTTCCAAATCTTCTGTGCCTATGCTTTTGCCAGCGGCTATATTCAATCTTTTTCCACGCTTTGGGGCCTCATTAGGACCAGTCTTGAGCCCGTGTAGAAAATCCACAAGCACTGCTGTCATTGAAGCTTCTGACTGGTTTCCTGCCTCCGGCGTAGTAGGCTCTTTTGTTTTTATCTTCACAAGGACAGCATCGCGATTGAAGGGAACTAGGCTGCATGCTTTAAATCCAGCTAAAATATTGTTCACTTCGCGATCCCCAAGACCCTCAACTCCGGTTTTCAACATCCTGGGAAATACAGTTTTTGGTAAAACACCCCTATTCTTCAGTTTTCATTCCTCCAGGGCTCTTTCCTATGATGCTTTAAGAGGACGAAAATAAGCCGCGTCCAGTGGCTGGAGCATGTGAGTAGAGTTTGGGGGGGAGTAAGACAAACCTAATATTTTTGTTTTCGCACTCTTGAATAACAGTAACAGTAATGTGACTTTGCAAGCTATCTTCAATGAGCAACTTGGTCCCTTCTAATTTTCGAAAATAGGGTCCTGAACCAATCCTCAAACAATTCAGAATCAAACCACCCCTTTGGAGACCTGTTGTACATTGCTCCTGGTAATCCACCCTCTTTCGAGCCTTCATAAATGTGTTTGGCTTTGTAGAACGTATAAGTCGGAAGTCGAGTTCCATCAGCAACTATTACGAACATAACTGTTGTGCTGCTTTTGGTGGCATCAAGTGTCCTGTAGGCGTGTTTACTTCCTTTCTTCATCACCACTCTAACAGCCCCGGGATCGTCAACAAAGTTTGTCTCGTCGTAGTTTACAAGGTTTTGTGGTGGTATATCCCTTATTACTTCCGCCACATTTCTAAAATATTCCTCAATAATCTCGTATGTTACAGCGGCTCTCACACGCTTTGTATTTTCCGCGAGTTTGATGGTTAGTTGGGGATGCCTCTTCATCAGGCCATTAGACCAGCCTTCTCCTGGCATATTATTGATAAATCACTTTTCAGTGATTCCCTTTTATTTAAATATTGCTGCGTGATTCGTCTTATACGACGCTTTCCGCATGCTCAATCTTCCCTTTCGCACTGCTTCCAGGGCTCTCTCTAAATATATCTTTTCCCATAAGCACCCAGCTTCTTTCTGTATTTTCGTGGCATCTATAAAAATAAAAAAATATGAGAAAATCATATAAAAAACAAGTTGCTTTAACATAACCTCAAACCCCAACAAAATACACCAAAAACCAGGTGATCCACTTCACCCCGTTGTTTTGTTTTGAAACAAAAAAATTGCTAAAGAAACTACCCAAAAAATAAATTTGCCTATCCGATTGTGAAAATCAAAAGACGGGTTTGATCGACTTCACCCCTGCCGATCGACTTCACCACGTTGGACGGTACTTTAAAAAAATGCTAGATGAAGCAAGAAAATTGTACCAATGATTATAATATATTATACAGAAAATAATAGATATTAATATCAAACCTTTGCAATTGTAAAACACCAATTTAGACAACATTCTTTAGTAATGTAATTTAATGAAATTTAGAGTTTTTTCACTTTTGATCAAGATAAAGGGAAAGGACTTAACAAGTCTGAGTTTTGAAGATACCAATTTACTTCATATTTTACGAACGAATATTAAATGCGAATATGTAATACAATATAATAATGATAATGATCAAATTAACAGTGTTATTAAAAGGACATTTTGCGGGCACAATACCCTTAAAAAACATATCCCTCTTTAATTGTGAATCGTTTCGTACTATGTGTAGTCGGCCAAAACGAGATATGATGGGTGATCTACTGAGAATACCAGGCACCCATTGGTGCGGTAAAGGATATTCTGCCACCAAATACACCGAATTGGGGTTTTTCTACCAGACGGACAGGTGCTGTAGGACCCACGATCTCGCCTGCCCTTTCTGGATCGGTGCCATGGAGACAAAGTATGGTTTGTACAATTTCCGAGCCAATACTTTGATGCACTGCAGCTGTGATGAACGGTTAGTCTTGCTTTTGTTCGATGTGCCTTGTGTTTCGTGTTTTGTCATTATTTCAACGATCCTTTAATTTTATTTATTGTCTTTTGTAAGCAAATTTATATTTGCTTATGTTTTGTTTGTTGTTTTTTGTATAAGCTTTTTTTTATAAACATTACAGAAAATATAATTTTAAAAAGGGATTACTTCAGTTAAAAAGCGTGCCTGGAATGGTCATTTCTCAAATGTTATTTTATGTATTTTACAAAAAAAAGCAGAAATATGATAGATTTAAATTATTTACAAATTAAAACAATTAAAACTAGTGTCTATCTCTTGCGATGACGCAACTACATAACTGTTGAAGGAAGATGAATAATTATTTGTTATTAGATTTATATTTATTGTGAAATGGATTACAAATGGTTTACTGCAGTATCATTATTATAGATAGATAGATAATTATATAATTTATTCAGTGTAAATTAAAAATTACATGAAACATACATGATCAAATGAAAAAATAATATATAAAACAGAATAATACACAGTGTATATGGCCTTTACGAAACAGGCATTAAAAGATATTTAAAATTAATAGGCTAACAAAATGCAAGATACAAAAAAAAACATTTCTTAATAAAAACATTTTATCACTGCACTAAATCTCTTGCCAGTTATGTGGTAATTTTTGTAGAAATTTAGTGCCAAGTAATCGATTGATTACCTGCCCTTATCTATTCTGTGTTGTGGAATACTCCATTTTAAGTATACTTTCCACGGAAGTTCTGAATATATTTCAAGCAGGTATATATGTAGATGTATAGTAAGGTGAATATAAGATGTAAATAGTGATCTACAGCTAGTTAAGCGAGGAACACTGGCAAGGTCCCTAATAGCTTGTTTTCGTATTTTCGGCCATATCTGACGCTCCACATATTAAAATGCCATTAGAATGCTTTACTTTCAAAACATCCCAAACAGGCACCTCTGGCAGCTTCATGCATAAATATTTGAATCAAATCTTCTTATGGCGAAAACAGATAGGCCAGATATTGTGTATACATTTCTTTATTGTAAATAATAGTTTCTGTGTTTTAGTTTAATTGTTTTTTAGGGAATTTGCGTCAAAGCAGGATTTTAATTTCTTCAAAACACTTTCTGCCTGACAAGGAGAATTTTGGGACAACATTAGCAACAGCCAATTTTGGCCCAAAATTCTCCTCTCGCCAATATCGTATATCGTCATCTGTATATTGTACTACACTTCCTATGGTCACACTGTATGGCGCATCATTTATGTAGATAAGAAAAAAAAGGGTCCTAGTATTCGTCCTTGGCGCACGCCGCACTTGTTTCTAATTCCTTATAAGAAGTTGCCATTCCATTCCACTAAATGAACTTCGGTCTTCTACGTACGATATAAGTTTTTTTTTTGCAATTCCTCTTATAGTATACGTTTTTAATTTCTCGGTTAACATATTGAAACGTTTGCGGGTTCCAATAAACAACTCGTGCAATTTATTTATTTAAAACAGTCTGTATATTTATATAACTTAAAATTATTTAATAATATAAAAATATAAAAACTAACGTATCACACTCAAACCATTATTAATAAATTAAAATTAACACTTGTATTTATTTATTTCCATTACTAATATCTCTGTCCGTATTTATTTAAATCACACTGCCGTATTTATATAACACGCACCACTATATTTATTTCTTCGGCTACCACTATTTATTTCTTCGCACTCGAGACTACTTAAGGACGTCTTACCCCCGAATTATTCCGCAATTACTCCGCGATTACTCATCCCGCAATGAATCCCCATCGGTGATCCAGTCGCCTTATATACACATACGAAACATCTGGAGCATTCGCGTCTCTCTCTCGATGCCTGTAGAACATTCGTCAGACATTCCGTCCCCGCAGCACACGTGATTCACTGCTTTATTATGATGCCTACCAGTCGAGTCGAGATGATTTATGGCCTTTTTTTTATTGTCGCTCGAATGTCTGCTGGTTTCGTTACATTGCCCCCTTCTTAAAAACTGCGTTTCATCCTGAAACAGACTATTCCATGTTCTTGTCGCTGGCGGATGACGAAATCCACACCGGGACCCACGGGTGCACCCAGCCGTCTTGTGGAAATGGCAATCCACCGTCCCAGGCTGCACAACGGGCTGATTGGGCCGACAGCCGCACACGACCATTTCCATACCAGCACGCCGAAACACCACCTCCAGCATGTTTCCTGCGATTTTCCACTCCAAACGGTCTAATCCGTAGCCCAGCCTCGGAAATGCCAGCCTCCCCACATCTTGCTCGAGTGCACGTCCTCGTAAATCGACAAGGGATTCCCACAAGCTGGCTCTCTAGGTTTTCTGGCAATTTGTCGCACATCCGCCACTTCTTCGCTGTTATGTCCATGGTATGGGGCAATTGGTTGAAACACACCATCCCTGGCTCACTATGGGGTGTTAGTCTCATGCGATAAACGACGTCATCTATTTGCTCTAGTATTTCGTATGGTCCCTCCCAGTATTGTTGGAGCTTTGGGGACAGGCCTCAGCGACGTTGAGGATTATATAACCAAACAAGGTCCTCTTCTCGGTAACCACCTCTCTCGGCTTGCACGTGGTAACGATTCTTGGTCCTGTCGCTGGCATCCTGAGTGTGATGGCGCACTCGCTAGTGGGCATCCTCCAACCTTCGTCTGGATCCGCTGACATAGTCTTCTCCACCTTCAGAGAGTCCCATTGAGTCCAGTAGGATTCCAGTCCCTGTGAGCGAGGAGCCACTTCTTGACAAGCCGGTCCGCGACCAGTACTTTCCAAACCATCAATGAACCAAGGTCTTCATCAGCTTCTTGACCGATCCGCAAATTGTCAGGATGTCACTGATCGTCAACCACGGTTGATCCGAATGTGTTGGCCGATTTTTCTTCTAGTCGGTTACCATACCTGCAGTCTTCTGGACGTTGTCTGCTTGCAACAGCATCAGCGTTTTGGTGTTGCACAGATGCAATTCGCTTTATTGATTTTGAGGCTCCACGATACTGGGTCGACGATTGTCTCTTCTCATCGACCCGTTTCATTTTCGCTGCTCCGCTATGGTTTTCTTGGGCGTCTTCCCGCATTTACTATGCGCATGGCCCATTTCCATTTCCATTTCCAATTCCAGCATCGGAGCGTTCTTCTCTTAGGTTGCACCTGATTCGCCAATCGTCGGACTACCTGTTCCAGGTGTGCATGCTCATACTTCATCTCAAGACGCTTGATTGATTTGAGGTAGTCTTGACACTCTTCCGGAAGTAATGTCTGCAGAACATCACTGGCATGTCCTCTTAATGACACAATCAGACCACTATCTTTCTTCGGGGACGTCCACCCATTTGCTCCTGCAGCGGCTTCGAATTGATTCCGGTACGTCATCCATGACGTCTTTCCATCGAAGGTGGGAGGTTTTACCTTTGCCTTCGCTGTTCGGGAGATCTCCAGGCTTCCGCTTGAGATGTCATGGGGACCGCAGTCGTTCATCGCTGGCACCTGCAGCTGAACCCCAAACTCGTCCCCCATTCCGAACACGCGCTCCTCAACTTTCTGTTCTACGGCTTCGATGGCCCCAGAAAATTCCTGTCTCCCATTCGATGAATTCTTTTGAATGTCTTCCTTAAAAGTAGTCTCGAGTTTTTTTGAATTACTTGCAATTTCATTTCTTAAAGCTTTTGAATTATTTGCAATTTCATCTTTCAAAGCTTTTGAATTATTTGCAATTTCATTTCTTAAAGCTTTTGAATTATTTGCAATTTCATCTTTCAAAGCTTCTGAATTATTTGCTATTTTCTTATTTAAAGCTTTTAAATTATTTATGTATATTTATATAACTTAAAATTATTTAACAATATAAAAATATAAAAACTAACGTATCACACTCAAACCATTATTAATAAATTAAAATTAACACTTGTATTTATTTATTTCCATTACTAATATCTCTGTACGTATTTATTTAAATCACACTGCCGTATTTATATAACACGCACCACTATATTTATTTCTTCGGCTACCACTATTTATTTCTTCGCACTCGAGACTACTTAAGGACGTCTTACTCCCGAATTATTCCGCAATTACTCCGCGATTACTCATCCCGCAATGAATCCCCATCGGTGATCCAGTCGCCTTATATACACATACGAAACATCTGGAGCATTCGCGTCTCTCTCTCGATGCCTGTAGAACATTCGTCAGACATTCCGTCCCCGCAGCACACGTGATTCACTGCTTTATGATGCCTACCAGTCGAGTCGAGATGATTTATGGCCTTTTTTTTTATTGTCGCTCGAATGTCTGCTGGTTTCGTTACAATATGATGGTTAATCGAACGCCGTGCTAGAATCGCATCAAGCCTCAACAATCTCCTTGTCAGAACCCAGTTTTTCGGCTATATACTCCAACAGCGTCGTCATCGCCATGTTTATCAAAATACTGCATCAAGTGATTCCTGATAATACTTGAAAAATACTTTAGCAATCGCTGTTTAGATTAAGATTGGTCAATAGTTATTTATTTTATCTCCTCTTTGCTATTCTTAGATTGGTAGGAAATGTTCTCTGCTGTACACACTTATTAAATATTGTTGCTAATTGCTCAGCTACATACCTATTTGTTTTTAATATGTGAATACTCATACCATATATATCGATGGTCTTTTAGCTTTCAGCATTGTAACTACTTCTTGAACTTTCATTCTTGTTGTAGGAGTTAAAAAAAATGAACCGGCAGTATGCTCTAACTTTTGGTTTACCAGATCTTTTGTTATTGCTTCTAACTGTTCTTTGATTTCTAATTCTTGGATATCATTTCCAATCTTATTAAAATATTCAATAAATTCATTTTGTGTTATCTGCTTGGTTTTTGTGTAATTTATTTACCTTGTACGTGGCGCTCTATAACCACCCAAATTGCTTTGTTTTTATTGCTTGCTTCTACTATGTACTTGGCTGTAGCCTGTTTTTGGTTTCCAGTAAATTTATGTTTATAGTATTTTTTAAGTTTGACATACATATTTAACACTTCTAAGTGCATGGTTACATTTTTTGTAATATCTACACTATCTAAGATATTTCTCATTTTCTTTAACTCATCGTTGTTATACCATTCAACATATTCTTTGTCATTTCTGTTTGTTAAGAATCCTTTTCCGGAAAGCACTCTAAAAATCTGCACAAGTTTATGGAAAAAAACAGCAACAACAAATGGTTGGTGTTTATTACGTTTAAATATAAAATTATAGTGTTATGCTGAAATCATTTATCATTATTATCCAGCCAAAATAATATGGGAGCTTATCCTCTGTGTGTCTAATACTTATTTATATGTGTGAGTTATTGGATGATGAAATCTTTTTCTCGCAAGAAGTACTTTCGTAGAAAATTTCGTCGAAGTCTAGCGCAGATGAAGACTATCTGAACTATCTTCAGTCTAGAATTCTCATATCTTTATTCAAAATTTATTACTTGAAATATCTCGAAAACGGAAAGTGATAGTGAGGTATCGTTTGGATTTTCAAAATCGGGGGCTCCTAATTCATATGTTGGAATTATAAATATCCAAAAAATCACACTTTGAAAATTTCGATTTCAAAATTTTGTCAATTGACGTTGCGAATGTTTCTAGCTGCTTATGATGACCTTGCCATTACATTTTTTTTAAATAAAACTTATTTACAATATAAGCCTTCGGTTTCAGGGTTGGAATGGTGTCAGATTAGGAGTAGAGGTGCAAGTTTCCTCCACTGTTGCAAAACACATATTCAGGGCTGCATGTAGATGTTGATCAAGTCACTATAGCTTAAACCATTCTCCTTTCAAACTGCCTCTTAAATGTTTTTGTAAATATAGTTTCTTTCTTAGAAGATAAAACTGTATTACACAATCTGTTTATTTTCTTTATAGGTTTTATTATGAGATAAGATGAATGCCTTTCATTCTAGACAACAGTATCATCTATCAAACTGATGGTCATGGGTTCAATCTTCCTCACGATGACGTTTTTTAAATGTAAAACTCCTGTCTAATTGATTATCAATTACCTATCATAATAGATATTTGGCCACTGTTAGAAGAGAAGAGAAATCTTCAGGGCTACTTGTAGACGTCGATCAAGTAGATCTAGCTTGAAAAATTCTTGTTTCATCGCTTGTCTAAATTTTCATGTAAATTCTATTCCTTGTTATGTTATACAAACAGTTGTCATGTACCTATTTGTTTTCCTAATAGGTTTTATTATTATTTAAATGAATATAGACATCTTATGTCGCCACTATGGTCTCTAGACCACCGTGTGAGTCAAGATGTATGCCCATACTTCTAGGTAAGAGCATCCATGGCATTGGCAAACAGAATATCTTGAGATGCAATCTCGGTTACTTCGAAATACTGTCTAATTAATCAACAATATAATTAGTATTAATTATATTTATTATAAATATAGAATTCTTAGTAAGTAAAATTTATATTTAAGTATACAGGGTGTCCCAGAAATAAAAAGACGGAGTAGCAGAAATCGGAAGCTAGATTGTGTTAAAACGTACCCTCAAAATATCAAGTCTTTATTCGTGCGCAGACGACAAAAAAAAAATAATAAAGAATTCAATTGGCCTTACGCCGACCCTGGACTAAATATCCACCTGCTTCACTTTCACAATCGGCCCTTTTCAGGACCACCATATTGCTTGTGTTAAAAAAAAGGAGGAGGAATAGATACTTCATAATAAATATCAAAACATTAATTACTTTAATTTTACACCTGCTAGAAAAAAATAATTACATTCTTGATATTTACCGTAATAAAGGCTAGAAAAAGTAGGATTTATTGAATAGTCTAAAATAATAATAATCAGCTGTTTCCGACTACAAACACATTAAAGAGCAACAACCTTCCTATTTTAAAAATAAAAACAATCTTTTATTGTTTGCAATAAAGTGGGTCGCCCATCTGTGTCAATAACCGATTACATAGCTGCGTTATGTAGACGCATCGGGAAAAAATATGTTTTATATGAACGAGTACGATTTAACTTTTTTTCCAGTTTTATCAAATAAAAGCGTATTTTTCTATGAATGCGTGTTCGTTTCTATTTACAAATGAGCATTCATACGTGTATTTATATACCTACATTCTGTGCCAGGTCCGTAATGTAATTTTCTTATCTAAAAAACAACATAGAAAATTAAATTTTTAATTTCTTTGTTATTGCGATATATTTGGGCCTGTTTCTGTTCGGACTTTACATACCTGCTACTCCGTTTTTTTTTTATTTCTGGGACATCCTGTATAACTAATTGAAATTCATTTAATTTTTATAATAGTATAAAACATAATAACAATATCATATATCGATGAGATTTCATTTAAACTAAATTACTGTAAATTTGTTGGGATGAACATTGATACTTATTCACTTGAATGGAAGACACGATCGCCTTTGAAACTCCGGCGGTAACTTCTTTATACGAGAAAAGAGTGAAAAAAGAACAAGACCACAAAACGAATTCCAGAAAGCCGTCATCATCATTTCAACATCTATTATATCGATACCTCCAGTACCTGACTTTTGTTTAGTTACCAGCGGGAGGTCCTCCCGTACCTCAGATTTTACGTTCTACCAACTGAATTCCGCTTTTATTTATCGATTTTTATGTTGTATCTCCTATAGGTGTCACGTTACTTTTGCACAAATGAATTGGTAGATACCTGCTACCCGGGAAGTTTATTTTTGTTTTCGAACCTCAGTATATGAATGTATGTATGTATAGTCTCGATGAGTTTGAATATAAATATATAATTTTTGAAGCGTATCCAGTTCACTTCAAAAATTCAATTTTCATAATTATAATTGTTTCCTAAAATGTGGATCAACTTTTTGAATGCCATTTTAGCATAATATTTGTTTCATTTTCATTCTCACGAACAATTCTCTGTTATTCACATTTTGTAAATTGCAAGAGTTCACTCAATGATAATTGAACATGGTAATGATTAAGTATTACTTGAAGTGCGCCAAAATGATTTTATAAATGCAAAATATGCTCAGTATAGAAAACAAATTTAGCGGTATTGACCAGGCATAATGACCTTCACCGAAAGAAGGTTAAACCAACAAGAAGACGTTATATCAATTACACAATTATAGAACAATTGCAAATTCTAGAAAAAATGGGGAGTAGGAATAGCCATATGCATTAAACAGTATATAAAATACCAAATACCGATGAACAAAATAATGTTGAAATACTATCTCACTAAAAGTATAATAATAACATTAATATGCAAACTACCCCAACTAGATTTCAGGACGTTACAAACATTTTCTAAAATATCATAGGAAGCACAAAGATATCATAATCGACTTTAATGTAAATAAGGCCAAAACACATAACGTACCTTCAGAATACAATAACATGTTTAAAGAAAACACTATAAAATATTAAACAGGAGAGACCTAAAAAATATTCCCATATGTTAGAAATATAGTGTCAAACCAAATGAAAGCAGATACGATATAGAAACCTGGCTATAGAATCCTATAATACCAACCCAGCGAAATGTCACTTTAAAACACTAATAATGCCGGCCGTATATTTGCCTTTAACTCTTGTTAAATGTGAATCACCTTGTATAATAAAATTCTGGTATTTATCCAAATATTACTTCATCTTAATTCGATACAAACAATAATATAATTAATTCAATTTCTATTCTAAATTCAAGTACTACTTTTGTTAGACGGTATACCAATACAATTAGTATATTTTTACTTATACGTAGTATAAGGAAGTATTGTGATGATGAACATTTTCGACCTCGAGATTTTTGCAGATGTCTACGTTTTGAAGTCCCCTGATACCGAAAAAGTGGTTTTTAAAAAATGACTGTGTGTCTGTCTGTCTGTATGTCTGTCTGTGTGTCTGTCTGTGTGTGTGTGTGTGACCACGATAGCGGCCAAACCGCTGTAGATATCAATTCCAAATTTTGTATTTACGTGTGTAACCTCCCTCTTGAGATTTGATTAGTTTTTCAGTAAAATCGGTAGACCGGAAGTAGCAGTTTACTTCTGCGAAGAAATTGAATTTTGCCAATATTTCGCCAACTACTAAGTTTAAACAAATTTATAAAGAAATCATATATACTTAAAATTAAAATTGAGAATAATTTTATTTAAAAAGTTTATCGAAATTCCTACCGGAAGTAGGTCTTTTACTCTTATCGAAAATCAGTTTTTTGCGAATATTTCGCAAGTCATGCTTTTTAGACAAGTACGTTACGGGTATAAAAGTATTTAAAACATAATTTTCAATATCTTTTGTATAAAAAGAATTTCAAAATTCAGACCGGAAGTACCACTTTTACTCTTATCGAATAGCGATTTTTTGCAAATATGTCGTAAGTTATGCATTCTATATATATTTATCAAGAGTACAAAAGTATTTAAAACTGGATTTGCAATATTTTTTGTATATACGAAATTTCAAAATTCGGACGGGAAGTAGCACTTTTACTCTTAGCGAGGAGCACTTTTTTGATAATATCTTGCAAAGTATGCATTCTATAGCGATTTATTAAGACAATGAAAGTACTTAAAATAGGATTTTGAATAAGTTTTGTATTAAAAAAAATCTTAAAATTGTACAGTTTGAAACGCTTATACGTATAAGAAAGTCGTGTGGTGGCCACACCTCATTTTTTTAAATTATGGAAGTATAAAAATCAGTCGATGTCATTGAGCATGCGATACACAATGAAAAACAGCAAATCTTTGTATATATTTAAAGATCATGCTTAGGTCTTTTATAACTTATTTTATTAAATTTAATGGGAGGAGACTGCATGCGAACTCATAATTCGTTTATACTCTTATTAATTTTCTGAGAAGTGTCTGCGTTATTACATTGGGGTAATCTTCAGAAATGCCTCCGTCGAAGGATTTTTCTGTGAAATGAGAAGTAAGTCAAATTGAAAGTTGTAATAACTCAGTTGAAATAGTAATTTCCGTTTTTATTTCATCTTCGGTTCTAAAATGTACCGCGGATAATTTGAAAAATGCAGCTGTTTTTTCAAATGAACGTACAGGGACGTTTTAAATAAAATTATATTTTGTCACTGACATTAAATTGGCATCGACTACAAATTTATTACTCCTATTTCGTATTGGCTATGTTAGATTTTCTTCTTGTCTTGTTTTCTAGTACTTGTTTTTAACAATATAGCAAAAGACATTTTTGAAATTAATATCTATACCAATGGATTTATAAAAACCACGCCACCTATACACATGAACAAAAACAAAAATGTTAGCACGTGAAAAATACAGTAAAATTAATTTTAGGAAGGTTTTGAAGTTTACATCTTTGTCGTGTTTCTGACTGTACTTTTAAAACATTAGAAATCACGTGATACTTCAAGTAAATTTATAAAATATTTTATTATAAGATACATAACATAGGGGTGAATGCAGCGTACTTTGAAAGTACTACAAGCTACCTATTACGTCACTAATTTTGTTCATTCGTTGATTTACTACTAGACAATAGATGTAAGCCCTCTACAGTAGTAAAAATAAAAAACAACAAATAAAAATGTCAAAATGGCGTTTGAATTTTGTAATATTTTTATTAAAATACCAGTATTCCCTAGTTAATTCCATATTATTGCATTTAGTCATTTATTTCTTGATTATATAAATAGATTTAAGACATAACCACTATATAAACTATATTAAAATTAAACAACTTTCACATTTAATGACTGTTAAAATATTTCCTAGTCTTCTACACTATCTGTTCAATTCGATAATATTAGTACGAACGTTTCCAGATTGCAGGAAGGTGATTAGTTATTATAAATGATTTTTTAAACACATTTGAAACGTGATTGTCATAGAAAACAATTTATTACTATTCTTGCATTTATAATAAATCATTGATTTATTAGCAACCGCAGTAGTAGTTTAATATGCAAAGAGTGAGGATGCATTTTTATCGGCTCCGAAGTGTCGAAAAGTAAAATATTGTTATTTATTATTGAGATAGACATAAAATTGTGATGATGAAAACTATTAGTGAAATGCATGGATGAATCAAATGGATGATTAATCATTTGTCAAGTAGGTCAACATATATAAAACAACAAAACTATGAGTGCTATGCTTGTCGAGTTGAATTTAGAAGACAGAAAGAACAGTAAAGTGTTTCATATATGAGGAAGAGAGATGTGGTAAATGCGCTGCAGTTATTGATGAAATAGCTAAGAAATTGACTGAAACGGATATAATTACATATGTGTGCGATATTTGTCGTAAAATGAAAGTGTGTCAAAAAATGTATGAAATAGATTAAAAACTTAATGATTGCCTCCAAACTATATCAGAACAAAACGTATTTATTCACAAAAGTTTAGATTATATTTCGAATCCGTAAATAAAGCAGAAGAAAACACATTATATAGCGATCTATTTAAAAAGATTAACAAAAATAACATGAAACAAAACAGGTTATTAAAAACAAGAAAATGGGTGTGCTTAAAACCACACAGCAGAAGTGTAAACTTCATCAAGGCGTAATACGAAATACACGCGTATAACATTCAGTAACGTATTATACGACTGATGCGTCATGCTCTCCCATGTAACGGTCGGTTGGACGTATGTATATATATAAATAGACGATATGAATACTCGCTTACTATCCCCGCGCTTGGTCTAATGGTTAAGTGCCGGCCTCTCACTCAGTCGACTCCGGTTCACATCTGCTCTGGGACATGAATTTATTTATTCATTTAAATTTCAATTTAATTGAAATTAAATACCTCTGTATGATATATTTATCATCTTGTTCCCTTAGTCGACTCGAGCCGACATTACCCGAACGAGCGTTACATATCCGAGAGTGACGGGCCAGTCTTGTTCAGTGCCTACAATCAGCGCAACGCGCCCAAAGAAGTTTACACTTCAATAAAGTAGATTTAAGTAAATTAGCAGTTGGAATTAAAACAATAGTGTAGCGATGGTAATGATAGTAATAAATTGAGAGAAAAAGTCATAAAGAAAATTGGGAATAAGTATGTAGAACCGAAATTAATAAATCCGAAAGTAATAATTACTGGTGTTGAAGAAGATGCTTTTGACGAAAGCAATTAAAAAGCTCTAGATGCGATTATTAAACAAAATGACTTAACATATGCCGACAAGGACGTTTCAGCAAAAATAAAAATAGAAAAAAGTACGTAGATAAGAAAAAGGAAAAATACGGAAATATTATATTTTGACATAGATAGTAAGGTGGCTTGCTTCAGTCGGTAATGATTAAATTGTAGTTTTTTAAGTGTTAAGAACTTTAGAATATTTGAAAAAATAGTCCATACGTATATTATAGAAGAAATATTATATATTTCTAAGTAATATAGAAACAGTAATAAAATAAAACACCTTTTTCACAAAAAATAGTTTAATTACCAGATGTCACATTTCGTGTGCACTACACACATCATCAGTAGTAACTATTTAAACCTACGTCCAATAATAATTAAAGAAATATCGTGAGTGCTTTATTTTTTCAATCCTTTTATTCTTTTTAATATAGTAACATTCTTTCTAACTGTATTAAAGAAAACATAAAAAGAAAACATGCCTAGAATATGTATGTTACGCCACTGAACACATAATCAAACATACCGGCTGTGTGACAAGTTATTCAAAATACTCATTTTCTAAATTATGATTGGTCAATATTGCCATAACTGACCTGCCTTAAAGTGGTAACTTCCGTCTAAATAATACCCATTCCCCCACCAGTTTATTATCTCTCCTGTTCTATTCTTTCCTCGTAGATTTTAACATATTGCCTACGAGACATTTTATAATAAGAAAAATACATGAGTATAACAACAAATTTAAAGGTAGGGTAAAAACGATTAATGCAAAGTTACAACGAATATTAACAATATATCCTTCTAAGAATTAGTTCAATGGGAAATACAAAATATTTATGAGAAAGACAACGGGTTAATTTAACGGTGACAGGATTATAGATTACAATTCTAAATAAGATATTACTGAAAAGTTTAATACATCTTTCAAAGAGTGTGTCTTGAGTGTTAACCGATGTCGGTATACAAGATAAGAGTTTGTTATTAAGGGGAGAAATATCATTATTCAGGAGAAAATTTTTATGTTTTTTCATGCATATAGCTTCCCACATATCTAAGTTTCTATTGTTGCTTTGTTTAAGTAAACTGAAGTTGTGACATGTATCTATATGATGTAGAGCTAATGCGGATTTTTCAACATTGTGTAATTTGACATGAGCCATCTGTTCTTTATATCATATTTGAACATTTCTTCTAGTTTGTCTGATTTTTGGACAACCACTACAACGTATTCTGTAAAAACCCGATTCTTTCAACGGATCTCTGTTAACAATTTTAGGTTTTAGACACTGTTGTAATTTATTATTGTTGGAGAAAGCTGCAATTAAATTGTATTTTTTAAACATCTAGTTATTAAACTATTTTTTGTGAAAATGGTGTTTTATTTTATTACTATAGCAATTGGTAAATAAAGATTATTATTTATTTAACACTTTTTTGCAAAGTCTTATCAATAATTGCTGTCTATAGGTAATATAACATATACTTTACTTCTATGTAAAATGTATGATTTATTGTTTTTTTATTATTTATGATACGGCGTTTCCTTTGATATTATGAACTAAAAAATTTATAGTTGAATTTAGAGTTTATTCAACTTCTTCTAATTTCATAATTGTAGATGCATAATTGCCAACATAATGAAACGAAACATATTAATTGATGTATATAGTGTTAATAGCTGTTATCTTCAGCTAGTGATTTAAAATGATAAACAATTAAAGCTACTGCATTTCTAGAATCAAACATATATTAATTTGAAATCACATTTTATATAGTAATATGGTGTGAGTATATACTATTACTCATTTATGCATTTATTTTGTTATTGATCTTCTCTTTATCTTGAAAAAGACTAAAAAGTGTGATGTTAATTTTTCAAAGTAAATTATGACTAGGGAGCGGAATCGCGCGAGTCATGACTCATCGCCCATGGGCGCACTATTGAAATGTTGTATTTTTAAAGAGGTTTTAATTTTATTTATATAATTGAATAACAAGTGGCTGGTGATTATAAAATACAAAATACCCTACTATTTGTTCATTTTCTCTTTTGTAAGACTTGTTCTCTTTGAATTAAGTACATTCTTGTAGATACAAAACGTCTTCTCTACATCGCAACTGGTTATATTTACGTAAGGAAATATTCTTTTATTTCAGCGTATTTAGCATACACAATTGCCGCAATGTTATTAAACCTGGATTTCTATTCAAAACTGCGTCTAAGTCACTTGGAATTATTAATAGCCACATCTAATGTGGTTAATCCATTTTTACTTTCTTTTACGTAGTATAAGGAAGTAATGACAAATTTTCGACTTCGAGATTTTTGCAGATGTCCACGTTTTGAAGTCCCCTGATACCGAAAAAGATGTTTTTAAAAAATGTCTGTGTGTCTCTATGTGACCACGGTAACCGCTGTAGATATCAATTCCAAATTTTGTATTTACGTGTCTAATCTCCCTCTTGAGATCTGAGTAGTTTTTCAGTAAAATCGGTAGACCGGAAGTAGCAGTTTACTTCAGTGAAAAAATTAAATTTTGCCAATATTTCGTCAACTACTAAATTTAAACAAATTTATAAAGAATTCATATGTACTTGAAATTAAAATTGAGAACAATTTTATTTAAAAAGTTTTTCGAAGCTGCTACCGGAAGTAGGTCTTTTACTCCTATCGAAAATCAGTTTTTTGCGAATATTTTGCATGTCATGCTTTTTAGACAGGTACGTTACGGGTATAAAAGTATTTAAAACGTAATTTTCAATATCTTTTGCATAAAAACAATTTCAAAATTCAGACCGGAATTACCACTTTTACTCTTATCGAATAGTGATTTTTTGCGATATGTCGTAAATTATGCATTCTATATGTATTTATCAAGAATACAAAAGTATTTAGTGCTAGATTTGCAATATTTTTTGAATATATGAAATTTCAAAATTCGGACCGTAAGTAACACTTTTACTCTTAGGGAGTAGTCCTTTTTTCGAATATCTTGCTAAGTATGCATTCTATAGCGATTTATTAAGAGAACAGAAGTACTTAGAATAGGATTTTGAATAATTTTTGTGAAAAAAAAATATAGTATAGTTTGAAACGCTCATACGTATAAGAAAGTCGTGTGGTGGCCACACCTCATTTTTTAATTTGAGATTCGATTTTCAAAATATGTCATTAGTTTAGGCAAATTTCCAAAGTGTTCCTGAAGGAATAACAACTGATTTTTTAAATTTGGGATTTGTGTTAGTTCCTTGCACTCAGAAATACTTCGAGCATCGTCATTTAAACATGTAACGAAATTTTGTATACTATCGAAATTCTCTGCATAAAAACTATTTCTGTGTATGTTTTAGCAAAGCTAAGTGACGATATTTTACAGACTTTGCAATAAATTTCGGAATCACTGACAATTAATTTTTATTTCAGAAAAAGTAACATAAACAACGTTCTAGATCTAAAAAATGTACGCGTATGTTATTGAAACATACATATTATATTGCGAAATATAAGGGAAATATAATAAATTTTAAAAACTCGTCACCCTTGTACCTACGCCGATGAAGAAAGGATTTTATTCATAAAATTCCTTATTTTATGGCAGTTTTTTCTCTGATTCTCGGGCGTAAACAGATGTTGCAGTTCGCCCTATGAATTAGTGCTATTCAGATATAATGTAAACAACACGCAGTTGTTTACATTATTTCATTTCACGGTTGTGGCTCCGTGGTAGTTTAGCTCGCTCGATTCCGCTCCCTAATTATGACTTATTGAAAATTTCTCAATCATAATAAATTTCCTTACGAATATCTTATTCGCCCATATAAATTCATGTATTCCTTAATAAGCAATATGTACAGTGTGATACATTTTATTCCAAAAATACTCTTAAATTTGCTTTACTTGAAAATCGTGGACGTAGAGGAAAGCGTAAGTGGAAAGGTATTTTTATCCTACTCTAATCGCTTTCGCATCCTTGTTTGCACCTGGGCAACGATGGTATGTGATGCACGTCCCAGTATATATCAAATAAAATTATTGTATCAATTGATTAATTTTTTAAAATAAAAGCATAATTTATCAGCTAGATTACTTTTATGATTATTTTTAAACAGCAAACCAATACCATGTCTACTATATACTTAGAATAAATTATTTTGACGTTTCGATGAAAGGACCACCCCCTTCGAAAATAATTTGGTAATAGATAATTTTTCATTTCTTACTCTTATAGCGCCAGATTAATTGGCTTTTGAGATGAACAATTAAGAAAGGTGACGTCCGTTATAAATCTCACGTAGAAATACGGACCCGTACAATATCAATCTAAGTTCTTATCTGCCAAGAGGAATCTAGATCTCTTATGGTGTGCGCGTTCGCCGAAGATTTGGTAGGCCTCACATGTTCCGGCGCATATCCTACCTGGATATATTCAGATCGCTTCCAGATAATGGTTCTTAAATAATTACAAATATAAGATACAGACATTTATCAAATGCATTCTTCTGTTATGTTTCTTGGCGTTCTTTCGGGTACGTTGGTTTTATAGCTTGCATTCTAAGAAACAAAAATATTGAAAATAATTAGAAAGAATAAAATTATTTATAAAGTATTGTAGATTACATTTTTATGTAACACACCTGTATCTCTAAAGTTTTTACACAAATTACATCATTAAATCTTAATGTAAAAGTAATTTTAGTCACACTTATGCTACATATAATAATTAGCAATCTTGTATCACGTTTTCAGTCAGTTTTAACATTAATTTACCTAATGTTTAGCTACATCATCTTCGGTTTGTCTTCCTCCATCATACACGTTTCTAGAGAAAATTGCCCAAGAATCTTCAATTAGCGTTTTCTGATTTTGTGAGAGCCCGGCCAAAATATTATATCGTCTTTAACATGGTGTCCATCAAGAAAGTTAAGTGGGTTTGTTAAAGAATTTCGAATATCCTTTTGGCTATCACGTCTTCACCCCTTACTCTTTCCTCGCAAGGTCTGGAAATACCTGCAATAGAAATCGAGTACTAAACTGAAACTTTGGCGAGAAATTTGACTTTTTCCTTATATTTTAGATTGTTTGGGCAGTTTTCAATATCAGTGCTATAAAAACTATCATCTTCTTTAATTTTAGGATTTGTTAGAATATTTTCGTCATCCCTAGCGATGATTCTTTTCTTTGCAAATGAATTTGCCTTAATGGAGGATAGCGTATTGGTATTCCGATATATAGGTTTGAGGTGAATTTAGGGCATTTCTGTTTCTTATAATAGTTTAGATAATTTATATCCTATTCTCTAGAATCGTATTTTTGGAAACACTGTACCATTGCGACAATTTTCTTACTAACACGGAACTAGCACTATTTTTGACATTCTTGATTAGTTGGTATACTTCAGCTTGAGTCAAAAGACTAGGTCTGCCGCTTTTCAAGAGTTTCACACATGACATAACAACCTATTTCACAATAAATGGTCCTTCGTGATATATTTTAATTTGCAAATATTCGAACTGTTGCAGCTTTGGGCTTTACCCATTTCATAAACACTTTCCGAAAATCTAATTTTTAAGGCATTTTAATCAGACAATTCCTACAGTTTAATCTTGAAAATATAAGTGATTGGAGAACATGTTTCTATAGCCAACCTGATATTTTCATATATTCTATAATTTTTTGCGACATTGAGTTTTGTACCAAAACTTTAAGGTATCTTGTTTCAGAATAAGAGGGAAAATATTCAAATATTACCCCCAAATGGTGCAATTTTTAAGCGATTCAATTTTTTCCTGCATAGTCATGTTTAATTGGCAAAAATATGTCCGCCCTATCTGTCATTTTATATTTATAACCAAGTTTATAACCTGTAAATGTTCTCTTGCCTTCTTGCACCGGTTTATTATATTTTACTCCATAATTAATTAAAATCTGTATTTTTAAGCACAAGGCGAACAGAAATTATCTGGTAGGACTTATTGTTATCAAGTGAATCAGACTAACTTTTTTGGTTAGTTTTGGTACATTTATAATATTTGTTATTGTACCTTTGAGATACCTTCATAACAAATATTAAAAGTTGTTTACAGTTTACTTTAAGTTTTACAATCAAATATGTGTATATATTAATAATTAACGATGTATGTACATATTACTTTGATATTAATGAAAACTTCATGTAATATTTATAAGCTTGAGTTTACTAGAATAGGTTATGTAAAAACGAAGATAGGTTATATTGAGCATTGCATTTAATCCTAGTTTTGAATAGGTTGTATATTTTAGTCAAAAAGTCACTTTTGTTCAATAACTTTATTAATATAAACACTTATTGGAACAAAATATACATTTTGCAGTTATATCATATCATATTCTGAATTGTTTGCTACTTTTTTAAGCTATCTGTTCCGGGTTCTGACGGGATATTTGAATCAGTTCTTTTAATTCTGAGACAGAGTATAGTATTAAGAAGTAATCGCAAGTATGTTATTTGTTCTGTTGGAACAAACGAGCAAGTATCTACTACCACTAGGAGTTATTGATATCACCAAAGATTTAATTCTTTGTATTAATGTTTATGATTTAGCTAAAGAATAGAACATAAATTTATTTTTTATTGAAAAATATAAAAATATTTCAGAAAATTTTTTTTTAGTAAGAATCACTTTAAAAATAATATAATAAAAAGTTTCTCTCTATTAATATCGAACATCACAAGCAAAAAAAATAATAAAAGCAAGACAATAAATGATAGTAAGGCTATAGGGGTATAACAATTCCTTTATTTATGTGTGAATACATTTGTTTGCAATACATCAATAATTTCTTCTAATAAACGGAATTGTTCCACATATTTCAGTATTAATTAATTTTTGAATTGCAGATACATAAGATTTATTTATTTAAAATGAATTCGTCTTTATATAACAACATGAGATGTCTATTACTTTAAAATTTGGGTGTAAATACGCATTGCAGGAATATGATGTGTTGTATAAATAAAAACGATAGTTAACAAATGGGTACTTCGAAGATAATGTAATAGAGAGTGCCACTAACAGGAATGGTTAATACTGGAAGTTAGTTGACATGAAGCCAAGGTCATATGTAATAACATCGGCGAGGTAAACACAACATATGCGACTGTGTCGACCTTGTTAATATAGGTTAGTGCTAGGAGCGTACCCCAATTAGAGATATAAATAGCAAATAATATTATTAAATAGTTTTGAGTATTATATCTAATATGCGGTTAATGTAAATATGATTATAATAAAATATCTCTACCGTAAATACATTACATCATCAATATCAGTGTTTTATTAAATGAATTTGATCCGAGACGGGAATAGACAGTAATGGCAAGGTTGCCATTACGATAAAACATAGTATATGGATATTTCGTTATTTCCCTTAATTCATTTTATTGAAATACCTTAATATTAATGAATATACTACTAGGCTTTGTTTAATTGCTAGTAGAAAATTATAATTATCATTAATAATTTTTTTTAATGAATACACGATATCACAGATATGGTGGAGTCGCCGGTTTTGACAATTTTTTTTAATAAGAGAATTTTACAAGAATTCCATTGCCGTATATTTTTCATATAGATCTTTTGCATGAAAGCAACACGCATAGCACTAAATTTTCATATACTTTTTTGTATACAATGTCCTATCCAGAATTTTACGTGATTCCACTCGGGCTTCTTATGTCTTTTTTCCTAAATTGAATGAATATGGATTTATTATATCTCAAAAAATCTTCTTAAAACTAACATTTTTCGTTTAAATGAATTAGATTTATGAATGATAACTAGTAAGCGTTTATTTAAAAAAAAAATATTTCTTCCACTGAGATGATGATAATTTTAAGTAAATATATGAAAAAATATTTATATGCTCCTAACTGTTGCCAAATTTATTTCATCTTCTCCGCAATACGATTCAGAACATATGAAAGACTTAAAAACACATTCTCTTGGTAGCTCAAATCGCAAAGCGCACATTTAACAAAGGAAGATTCTGTATTGGAGACGAAATTTTTGTTAAAGTAAATTTATCACAGACATGCAGGAATAGTATATTAAAATACAAGTAACAGAATACCTTTCATTACAGCATGATTTTCAAAAGAAAGAAAGAATGCTGGAATGGCTTTCTGTTACGAGTATTTTACACTATTTTCTCTGTTTCGAATTGTATTTATATTATTTATTTATAGAAAAATTGTTAAAAATATACATTAAGGGAATTTTTGATAACGTGACGTAGTTGCTTGGTAGCACTGATTTATATGTGACAGTTGACTTTTGTAAGAATTATTTGAATTGAAAAGTTTGCTTAAATTAGAAAAAAAAACTCATATCTGTGGGCGGAATATCAGACGAAGAGCTTCAATCTGCGCCACTAGAATTGCGGGAAGTGGTCTCCAACGCCATAAATAATTTACTACCAGGTAAATCGAAAAGTAAGTATCAAAAATTTATGGCACCAATCTACTTCTACTAAAATAGAAAGTTACCAAAAATCGTTTAAGAATGGAGTCCATTCTAACACGAAAATGGGTGCTAGAATAACGTTGTTCTAATACCGAAACAGAGAAAATATATTTTCTAATAAAACATTGTTAAACGTTTTGTTTTGGAAAAATAACTTATTCTTTAAATTAATTTAATATGTACTCTTGACCTGCTAGAATTAATTTATTTTTGTCAGTTGAATTAATTAGAGCTAGAAAAGTATAATAAACCATTAATACTGATAATAAAATAAAAAGTAAGAAATATAATTTATAGTAGTCCTGAAGACATTGTAACATTTTTTCATGAAAAGAAACAACGCACTAGAAAGAACGAACATGAATAATAAACACGGTTGTAAGCGACGACCCCCAAATGTTACGACGGCAACTTGACGTGTGCTTTTAATACAGTGATTCGCGATCGTTTTCCCCGTAGAAAAAGGACAGAAGCATGCAGTGGAAAAAGGCAAAGGAATGACCCACACCGCGTTATTATCAAGATCGTGAGAAATATCTTCACACTCCGACGCACCTTTTATGTGCGCCTGTCAATTGTTGCGGCTGTTTCGCTGTTCGGCGCTCGAAATCGCGGCCTACCGTACTCCCTCATTGTCGTTTCTCATCTGTCTGCGTGTCCTGGCGTTTGACGCTCACTCGTTTTACGGCATACACGAATCTGGGTGTCTGCGCTGCGCTGTTCGTGTTGTACCATAACAACTGTACTACGGATTCTGACCGAATATTATCGTCACGCGAAGTGCCTGCTGTCTGGGTAATTATTTAGATGCCGAAAGGAACACGCGTATGAATCTTCTTTTCACGTCGATTGGAGTTGATATAATGAGTCGGAGGAAAATATTGACTTGAAAGCAAGGAACAGCAAGGCGAATAAATATGAAATTGAACGTTGCGTTGTTTCTCGTTAAATTTAAAGCTTTTACAGTTGACGTGTTTTGCAGGGCCGCGTCGAGCTATGTCGCCCATGTATAAAATATTGAACACGATGAGCACATAATTATATAGCTTGATTCATCTCAAGCGTCAAGCCTACATTTTGAAGTTGACAATATGATATAGTTAGTGGTATAGATTAAGGCCGGGAATTTGCCAAATTTCAGTATACAAATATTCATTTTGATAAATATTTAAATATTCGAATATTTAAATAATTCGAATATTTAAATATTTCAACATGTTCTTCGGTATTAGAATATTCCAACACAAAAATTTGAATTTTTATTACACATTCCAATAATCGGACATTTATTAGTCCATTATTGTTTCTGCTATCCGATGTTTTGGTAATCACTTAACAAGGCTGTTTATCATCGCTATGCAAAAAAATGCAAAAAAGCGAAAACCGAAAAATTATATTAAAATGATAGGTGCTGAGTTAATTATGACGTTACTTACCTTCATTTGAATTCACTGCTTAAAGGAAATGATAAATAATCTTACTAGACAACTAACAAGAATTGAAGATACAAAACACAAAAATACGCTACAAAATTATGCGCTAAGAACATATTTTCCGGCTTCAAACAATAAAGTTTCACCGTTACAATGTTACCGACTTTCTGAGGCTGTCAACGGGCACGCAGAGATATCGTTTAGCATATTTAGATAGCTTTGTATACTTTTTTTCATTATTTTTCCGCCATTGTAACGGGCGCGTGTTTTTTGGTATACAACACCCGAAGAATATATATCAACTTCAGTGGCGCAATCTACTTCTTCATTGACGAACAAAATATCCAAAGAGGTTTTTTTTGTGTTGGATTCATGTTATTTCCATCAAATTCAACTGACGACTCCACTTCGTTTTCCAAGATATCTTTTAGGTGCGTTTTTGTTTTAAGCAGAGATCCAAAAAATATTTCCTTCCTTCTAAACCTTGGATCTAGAAATGTACTAATGTCAAATATTCCAGTTGGTGATGCAGGGTAACCAAAACATTACTAGGAGGCCCTTCTGTGAACCTTGATTGAAATTCCCGTTGCAAAACACATTTCATTTCTTTCATCTCTTCTGGTTCATCCTTATCAATCTTTGAAATGAAATTCTCCATCAAAGATTCTTTTTTGTCGCTTGAGCAGTGAAATTTGGGGATGGCATAAAGTATATTAATATGAATTGTAAAGTTTATTACTTGACTGTGCCAAAGTATCAGAAGACCCCATTGTCCAAATTCTTATAATCTCAGTTCTCTGACGTTGACCTGCCAGATGTTTTTAGACCTCGTTTTTTGTTTCGGATTTCATGAATATTATCACAAAAATATTTATGAAATCCGAAACAGAAAACGAGGTCTAAAAACATTAAATAATTTGTGATCTTGATAAATTTGTATAGAACGCATAGTTGGCGACATATTTTCAAAAAAGCTGTTATAAAACTGAAAGTGCTACTTCCGGTCCGAAATTCGAATATCTTTTTATACAAAAATTATTCAAAATCTATCTCAAAACACTTTTATACTCTTAATTAGTTTTAATTAGTTTGTATAATACGCGTGACTTGCGAGATATTCACGATAACGTCGAAAAATGCTTTTCATAAAAATTTGGAAATCTGCATAACTCTCGAGGACGAAAATTTTCGTCATCGCAATACTTTCTTTTTATGTAGTATAAGAACGTAATACGTACCTATTAGTTACATTTAGTAATTGTTTACGACTTAATTTCAACTATTCGAATATTTAAATCAGAATATTCAAGTATTCGAATATTTGAATTATTCGTTTTCGAATCAGCCTTAGCCAGCCTTAGTATAGGTAGTTACATTTTTGATAATACTTTAAAAAATAAAGGGCGTCTGTAATTGATTTACTGATCGGCCATTTGCAATTTAGCAAATTTTACGTTTAACAATTTCTGCCCAGGCTTGAATTCAAGGTAATTGTGAAATTTAACATTGCAATACCATAAGTGCAGCTTAAAGAGGTTATTGCAATGATTTTGAAAATTATCAACATAAGCTAAGCAACTCTAATGGAATATGTATTTAAAATTATTGGTTATTAATGCCGTTACATCATATTGTAAAACTTGTAAGCATGTGTATCTAAGATGATGTTTATTTTGTAAGTGTTCTTTTGGAACGCGTAACGTACGAATTCATTTTTGGAAAAATGTTGTAAAGGACGAGTGTTGTATAAGTACTCCTATTACATATTACTTCCTACATAGCCGAGCATCGTACAATAAGTACAGTTTTTATGTTCTCACAAGCCTAGTTACGTACACACGATGTGGTTATTCGGTTTGTAAACCGCGTCCCTGAAGTGTACGGCATAAGAGCAGCTTCTGCAAAATAGTGACGTTCGGGTATGTTTCAGGTTTCTGGTAACATTTTATTTCATGATTACTTTACAATAGTAATTACAGTATGTAATTTTCTCCCAATTTATATAACCTTATTATGTTATGATTTTGTTTAAATTGTATTCTTAAATGAAAAAAAAAACTTATATGTCCATCGTTCAATACTCCTAATGTAACTTCGTACTCTTGATACTGCTGCATTTATGGTCCCTGTATAGGTGTACTTATTATTAAAGACTTCCTTTATTCACTTCTTCGATATAGCTTACTTATTTCATCTACGTTATTAGTACATAAAATGTTTTAATTGGTATAAATACTGTATTTTAATTTGTAGAAGTAATTATCTATCTGACTTCGACATATATCCAACATTTTTTATGTTGAATTTTCAAAATAACAAGTCTCCTTGATACCGTCACTATGTATAGTATTTTACAACTTCTCTTTATTTACAACTCCACTGTGCAATTATTATGTAAATTTTTAATTCTCCTATATGGTAAAACAGATTCCACGCTTGTATTACGTAAATTTTATAACGATAGTAATGTCGGTAATGATTGATTATCACATTGACATTGGTGGTTATGATCAAATACTCTTCCCGTGAAAATTACCTCAAGCAACTTGACAACTTTCTATGTACCAAATAAGGACAGTTATATACGAATCATTATAAAATAGCAAAAGAAGGATATACTCCATAAGAGTCCGTACTTCGATTCATAAATGGAATAGACTATAGTATTATATGCTTAAACATACTCAGATTAGTAGATTTTAGCACAAGTTTTTATGTGTGTTTTCCTGTCTTCGTCATAGTTTCTGTAGATATAGTAGTCAACATGTGGATGAATTTCTTATCGCATTTCTAACATATTGTCCGTGTAAGCTGGCTAACATTCTTCTCTTTTTAAATTACTAAAAACTGGTATTTCCTGTACCGTTATGTAGTAGTTGCTGGAAAATTCATAGACTACTATACCAAGTGTTGACACTTGGTACAGTAGTCCAATCACGTACTTTATATTGATATAGAGTAAGCGATTTTGCTTGTAGTACTTCTTCATTAGGGTTTTAACTATTTGAGCATCTTTTCCTAATTCAATCCAAACCTATTGTAGTGTCAATGTAAATAATCAAATCGAGAATCTTACTAGACTCTACATCAGACATTTCATTAAGATTAATTCCAAAAAGGCTGCGTTTGGAAGGGACATATTGCTTGAAAGCCAACCTATTTTCCATAGAATAAGGCTTTGATCTAGCAGTGGTCTAGGAAAGGACGAAATAATTTTTTAAGGAAGAGTCAACATTATCGACACTCGAATGATGTTAACTACTAAGCATTTCCAAAAAACAATTTATCCAAAATATGCAGTGTTCGTTGGTCAACTGCTTTTCCACAAGTCCCATTAACATACCAGTTGTCAAAAAACAGTACAATGAAATTGCAGGCCTGCAATACGTGTACGCTTTTTCGATAAATAGTCTAAAGAGTTGTCATCATTGTCGGGTACCAATTCTCTTTTTGATTTTGGAAATTGATAGTATTCAGTCTCACTTGGTAAATATTCATCGGAATCAATTTCTTCATCTTCTCCAGTCACATTATGTTGCAGCAACTTTCGACTGCAATCTGCCGTATTTATATTAAAATATATAACATTCTCTACTACTATAACAGCTAATTTTAATAAAGAAGTGATAATTTCACACAATAACACTGCCTCACTGCACGGAGTCAACCGACAAGTAGAACACGCACTAGAATTATTTGGCTCGAGCCTGTCCCGAAACAGTTAAATTTTTTTTTTAGTTTACGGAAGAATTAATAGGGAATAACTAATTTCCCTATTAGTCTCTACAAAGTCATACTCGTCAATTTCTTCATCATCAATCTTTTTATCATAGTTGTGATGCCTCTTTTGCTGAATGGCAGTTATCAACTTTCAATTATTGCCTTATTGACTTCTCCTCTTATTATAGATTTTTTTTCACGTATTCGATCAAGAAGACTCCTTTCATATACCAAAAAACCTTCACCATCGTCATACTTGATGAATTCACCTTTCTTGCTTCAGTGAATTCACTACATGGATTTTTGATTTGCCGGTAGTTCCCAGTGATACTCCCACGTTTTATCCCCTCTTACAATTTTCAACAACATCTCTTCGTAGTCAGCCAAGGCCACCAAGTTTTCTTCGCCAATTTATTGTAGACCTAGTAGCAATTTCGGAATTCACCGGACATAAACCTTAACCTCAACTTTTTTGAGGAATTTGTCGACTCTTGCTTCATCAGGCCTTCTGCATCTTGGTTCATCAATTGATTGCCTACCCTATCTAAATTGTTTGTATCAAAATCTTATCTCAGAATATGACGGCATTCACATCATCTCCGAGTGGATATTCTTGGGTGCAGTTCCTTCTCTCATCAAGAATTTGATTAAGTTTATGTTCTAGCTGGATTTTACTATTTTTTTTTGTTAATTAAGGCAACTCAAAAACAACAATTATTTGAATGATAACCAAATTTTGGTCAGTATTCATCATTGCTAGAAAAATAAAAATAATTTTTTGTCAGGACATACATTATAACATTAAATTGGCACCCAATTAGTAGGGTATTAATACATTATGTGAGTGGATTGGATGCATCACTTCATTTGATTTAAATCATACTATAATCATCTTTATGTATATTTGTTATAACTATTACGCTATAATGTGTTTTGAAGTTTCACACAATAAATAGCACAGTTCTCTTTAATATATTCCGTTACTCTGTGCACTTATCTCTTTAATGCATAATATAAACCCACATATTATAAGTTATAACATATGTTCACGATTCACTGAGCGATTCTCCTACCAACCAACGGTAACTGCGAAAAAACGAACATTTACGTGAAAAGATTTATAGCCCTAGCTGTTACATAATATTTGGAAAAGCACCAACGCGTGTTGACTATCAGGTGATCCTGAGATTTACTACATTCTCTTTTATTAGCGACGCATACCCGATTATGTGTATATTGTTTTTTTTTCCCCGTTGCGCTCTGGATTTCTGTGTGGGTATCAGTTATCGGCTATCTATTTAAAGAAACATGCACGCGCGGTATCTGTTAAGTATGCCGTAATAATATACTGCCAAAAATATTTGGGATTTAGGAATGCATAATAGTAAAAAAAATATGAAGTGAAAGTGTGTGTAGAGTGTCCGTTTGCAAAACCAATAATGCATTTATCAAGACAGGTAAAACTGCATTCTTGAATGTCCTTTCTTACGTTTTTGTTGATGATTTTATTAAAGATATAAATATAAAAATAACGGTGTAAACATATATTTTAGCAAATACGAATTTTATGCAATGTTCTCCAAACAGAGAAAAGGATTTATTAAATGTTACATTTAAGGCGTGTTTTTGCAACGTTAATATATATTAAATTAAAAACGATAAATTCTTATTTTTAGTATTTATATAATTTTTATACTTCTTTTGTAAAGAAGAAATAATAGTAACAAAAACATTAATAAAAAATACATAGAAAAGTAAACAGTTAACAATTACAGTAAATGTTCAATCATCTGGTCATCTTTATTAATGCAGTTGGGCACGCCTTCTGACATTTTGAACTGCCCTTTGTATGGTTCTTCTAGGAACTGCATCGAAGGCATTCTGAAGTCTGTCTCGTAATTATTCAATGTTTTGTAGGGCATCTACTTTATTATTTTTAACATATCCCCATAAAAAATAATCTAGCGGACTTAAATCAAGTGGTCTTGCAGGCCATTCAACAACTCCTCTATTTCCAATCCAACGGTTTGGAAACTCTTGATTCAAGTAATTCCTAATAACTGCTGCATTGTGCGCTGGTGCGCCGTCTTGTTGCCACCATAAATGTTGTAATAGATTTAATGGGATATTGTTGTCAAGGTAGTCAGATATGCATGTACGTAAAATGTTTAAATATCTTTTTCCGTTTAAATGATCTTCGTACACAACTGGTCCAAAGACACGATTTTCCAAAATACCCATCCAAAGGTTTATTACAAAACGATGTTGTGGTCTCCCTGCTATGTTTTGTCGGGAATTTTGTACTGCCCAATAGTGCTCCATATTTCTGTAGAACATTCCAGAATTTGTAAATTTAGTTTCATCTGACCAGATGATTTTGCTTAGAAAATGTTCGTTATTTTCTGTCCTTCCCATTAATCAATGACAGTATTCTAGTCTTCTTAAATTATCTCCAGGTAGTAAAATGTGATTTACATGGATTTTGTATGGTTTAAATCTACTTTGATCTAAAGTTTTCCAAACTTTAGACTGAGACAAATTTTATTCTGACACCACTTCGCGTGTAGAAATTGATGGATTATTATTTATTACTTGGATTTTCATTCAACTTCCTGTTGACATGAACACGCGGATAAGTAAACGATCCATTCTCGACCAAATTTATATCAATATCTAAAAAAATTGTACGATGAGGCTGTTGTTGTTCTGGATACAATTGTAAATATCTTGTACTCACCACTGTTAAATTTCGATTCGAAGAATGAAAACTACTTAACATATCTCGTTTCTCTTTTGTATTACTAATGAACGATAAATGAAATATTTGACGGATTAAAATTTCATGGTTACCGAATTTAATCTTAAAATTTATTATTTCAATAAAAGCATAATATCTATAACTTATGTCAAAATGTAATACGTGGTTGAAATTATAAAAAAAAAATTTTTTCTGAATCCAATATGACGACTATAAGAAATTAGATAGTTGATGATGGCTAGAAAGAAACGAAACGTCATATAAAAAAAGTTGAAACAGGACATTAACTATTTTAATTTAATTGTCGAGAATAACACACTTGGCTACATTTCACAAACTTTTATTAGAATTTTCTAACATATTGCTGTGGCAACATGACTATTTGGAATATGATAATTGTAGTATTGCCATACATTAGGCTTTGCCAAATAAATTATGTTGTGTGCTGTTCCAGAAACATAAATAATAAAGATGATGATAAGTTTTATTATTCTTAATGTATATTTTATTTATCTTAACAGCACGTACTTTATAAGTATACGTGAATTCTATCAGTGTATCTAAATTTCTCCTCTCTCGTCAAATCTCTTGTTTTACTTTTGATTGGGATAAGGTTATAGCTTATTTAAGTGAAAACCAGAAACCATATAAAACATAATTGTATAATTTATTTAACATTTATTACATAATAGATAGCATCGCTATACTATATTCACCATTTTATTTAAAAGAAACATAATTAAGAGAAAACATTTGTACCTTGTTCTAGGTTGTAACGTTTTATGGTACGAATATATTTTTCTTATACTTAATCAAATAGAAATTTAAAATATTTTCCTGTTTCAAAACAAATAAAATTCAATTAACTTTTGTATACTATTTATATTTTATGCTAGTTCTATTCCATCAGAGACATTATATTCGCACGTAATGCTCTGACAAACTTAGAACTTCGCAATGGTCAATGTTCGGAGAGAAAGCTTGAATCTGATTACTATCTATAACCATTCGCACGTGTTATATGTAGCATCTCAGAGTCCGCTACCCAGAAACACTTTCCTTATTAAAAATTTAATTTTAAGTCATTAATTCATAATCAAAAATTATTGTAAACATTAATGATGCCTAATAAAGTGCCAGAAAATATACATTTACACGCTATATCTTCTTAACACCCAACACCATTAATAATTTCATTTTTTTTAAACTTGAAACTAATAAATGCTTATTACTATTACAGGAAAACATTTATTATCCCTGTTGCACAACGTTATATTGAATATACATTTACACGTTATATTTCAATACACGCATAGCCACATTGATAACTCTTTGTATCAAACTTACTTTGAATCATTGAAAAACTTCTCAAATTCGGCCATTTGCATCTCCATTATTTTTAAGAATACAAAGACAATTAACCAAAGAAAATAAATGAATGAAACTTAAATGCAAATTAAAATTAATACGCTAATACAAAAGAAATAAATATGAATCGTGGTGTATCTAACCCTACGATTTTAAGTTACTGTTATTCTCTTTTCAGATAACCAGCTAATCCGTGAATCAATCAATCAATGAATGAATCTTGTCGATTCTTGTTTTCAATTTATATCCCCGGGAAAACACGTGACCGCTCTCAACGCCATCCTCAGAAACTACCATTTGAGTTGTCACCCTGCGTCTTCAGTGAGCTCTTTGCTTTTCAGGTTGACGTTGTGATTCGAACACACACACACACGCACTTGTTGTCTTTTGACAGTTCCCTCACTTCCAAATGTCAACACCCCGAGAATTGTCCGTTTGCACTTTAAAAGTTTTTCACAAATTGTCCAGCATTTCTCCAACGGTGATATATTTATCGGTAATAAACTACAAACCAAGTTTACATTATATTTTCTTTTTGTAGGTCATCAAAACCGTATTAAATTACAGCTTATGAAACATAATACTACATATACGAATTCATGAATGTATTTTATTATTGCCAGCCGTCGTTTATAAAAACACTACTGCAGATTGTATGGTCTCAGAATATCTTTATTTAGATCCTTTTTTATTTATTTACTTATATAGTCATAAGTTAAGGTAAATTTTTATTCTTTTTGCATGATTTATTTAATAAAGTTTTATTACCTTATGCACGTTCTCAAGTTTACATAATTTATTCAATTATATTTTTCTCCCGTGCATATCGAATTTTGTTTTCTTCATACAATCTTATTGCATTTAGATGACTGATTCTTATCACAGTTCCATCCTTAAGCATAACCCTTTCTCGGTTATTCGCTTTCATTTCTTTTTTATTTTTAAACAACGGTCCATTATTTAAAATGTTCAGTGCAATTCTCACGCATTTTATAAAGTCAGGTTGTTTTTCATTATACACAAACCATACATCTTGTTTCTCTTTTCTATAAAAGAAATATATATATCTTAAATTTTATCTCGTCTTTTATTTTATACCTGTTTCATATCTAAATTGTAAATATAAATTCATTTTTATGTCTATATTTTCTCACTTTAAAATGTATGCAACTTAATATACTCATGTTAATTCTTGGAATACAATAAAACTTATTATTATTGTCTCTTTTATATTTTATATACTTAAATTAAATCTTAATGCTATTACTATTATCTTATTAATATGCAAGAGACCACGGCAATATGTTTCGGCTCCTATGCCATTATCAAAGTGTTACTTATCTAAACTAACCTAAAGTAAGTAAGGGTACAACTTATATACCTAGCTCTTAATGATAGCCACCACCCGATATCATTAAGAGCTAAGTATAATATAAGTTGTACCCTTACTTACTTTAGGTTAGTTTAGATAAGTAACTCTTTGATAATGGCATAACAGCCGAAACATATATTAGAAAATTCTAATAAAACTTTGTGAAATATAGCTAAGTGTGTTATTCTCGACAATTAAATTAATTTATTAAAATGTTTCACCAAGAAGTGTCTGCAACATCAATTAAGGAAATTAACTATTTTGCTAGTAGTGCATATTATTTCTGTATATTCTTATTATTTATAGTTACAAATAAATAATACTTATTATGAGAATTATTCTGTTTTTGTAGATCAAGAAATTTAGAAGAAAGCATTATTCTCCACAATAAATCAAAAGTATACCAAAAAACCGGTAACAAAAAAAGACACCCAGTATTATTCACGCATAACAATACAAATCAAAAGAAGAATTTAAATAAAACAACTATGAAAAATGTATGTACATACACGAACTACACTCATGACAATATACCCATTAGAAATAAAATCCGTAACATTTTAGACATCAACCTTTTAAACACTGTAATTAACACTTGATAAAACGTCATTTAGAAATTATACAATGACAATTAGCCGAGACTATTATGTTCGAAGTTTAACACAAGTCGTCGTGACATACAAATGGGCCGACAGATCATTTTCTTTAGCGCGTGGGGTTCCTCAGTCTGCTACATATGCGCGCTACGTACATACGTATGAATGTACATACATACACAACAACAAACGGTTCTAATGTACGGTAGACTGTTCCCATTATGTTCTTACGAGAGCATTGTCACGGACTTGATATTCACAATAAAGTCTGTAGAGGGTCGACACATTCATCGCTTGAAGATGTAGAACCGAGGGTTAAATACTAACAATTGCTAGATCGAAAGTTAACTTCGTTGTTTTCATTCTAATATGTGTATTTCGTATTGTTGTTGCTGTTATAATTTGGTTAAAGGCAATAAATACATTTGTGACAAAAAATTGCCATATAACTTGTAATGTCTAATGTGGTTACAGATTAGTAATCCAACGAAAATGACTTGATTGCGAATTCAAAATCTAAATACGGAAACTTATGAAGTTGGAAGAACGTTCAGTAGATCAGTGCGAATAAACGCTGTTTATTGCAGTTTCTAATTTAAGCGTACTGCTATGTTTGTAATTATGTTTTTTATTTTATACACGAATGTTTCATATTATTTAAAGCACTTTTATATATTTTTTTGTAAACACATTGATTGTAATTATGATCTTATAAATGTCTTATATATTTTGTATTTTTTATACATTGATCCTTTATTATGATACATACACATATGCGGATCGTTATATATGCGATTTGAGCTGCAAAGTAATGTCTGCCGTTGCTATCAGTGAACGATAATATTGAACCGGCTCGATCTACTCCAATCTACAGTGCGTTCATGATGAAAGGAACAAATTCGTTTAAAATTCAAGTAATCATTTTGCAGAAAAACGCTCGCACAGTAGTTAGTATTTTTAGTTGTGAATTTTTTGACATAAGAAAATTATATACCTTATATATTTTGTTGGCTTTTAAAAAAATGTTCAAGGTGTCCTTGTTAAATTTAAACATTTTATTTCATTATCTATGTGTATTTTAATTTATCACAAAACTCATTATTCCGAAAACCGCTGATTTTGGGGATATGGTATGTTACACAAAAATGTGTTTAATGTGTTTAGAATGTACCCTACAATTCAAAAATGGCATAATATACAGGGTGTTCCATTTAAAAAAACCAATGATTGCTGCATATTGCTGTGGTTCGCAATATTATAAAATTTATGTTTTGTATATTTAGTATAATTTCAAAATCAAGATATTTTTGATATCTTAACTTTATGATTATTATGTAAAATAATTGTTAATTATTGCTGGTGTCTTGTCAAAGAACACTCAGTATACTTTAGAAAACACCGATAATCCGTCGAGTTATATATAGACGTATAGGGGACACTGGGGGGTAAACCACTGCAGAAATCTAGTGTACACACTCAAAGAAATCACTAGAAATTTATTATAAATCGTCAGAAATCTTAAAGAAATCTTTAGAAACCTCTAGAAATCTTCAGAAGTATTAAGAAATCTTCAGAAATCTTAAAGAAATCATAAAGAAATCTACAGAAATCTTGAAGAAATCATAAAGAAATCTAAGAAATCATCACAGGTTGTAGAGAATTGTGCGCATGCGCTTTTATTTGCGAGATTGTTTTACCGTTTTGGCCAGTTTTCGCCATAGATATATAAAACATAAAATATCTACCTACAACGTTGATTGGTAAGTAACTTGAATATCTATTATGGGTAGACTTTAAAGCAGAAGGTTCTTGTTGAGTGAATATAATTTCTCAGAAGCGTCAAAATGAAGGCGGCGATCAACAGACATAATAATGTTCACTTATTGATGAAAGAGGTTGGGGCTGTGATATTTACTCAATGTGTTTTTGACACATTGTGTTTTGGGAGACGCTATCATCTGGACATTTTTCATCACATTGTATTATTATTTTTCTTATTCTTTTAGAATGTCCAGTGCTTCTCAGTTGCGATGTCATTTACAGCGGATATGACTAATGAACAAAACCCTAAAAATGAAGATATGTTTGCGCTGGCTGAGCAAGCTTTGAATGTAAAAATTCCGGATTATTTGAAGAAATTATTAATTATAAACGGATATGACAATAAAGAGGTTTTTGCAAATATTTCTGAAAGCGACTTGACAGAAATTGAAATTTTCGCACGAGAAACTTTACCAAGTATAATAGCAGAAAATGAACAAAATCTGTACTATGGCTTCTTTTCCAATAACATCGAAAAATTTAAGATTGTTAGTGGCCATCGAAAGTTAATTTTTTTAATAGCGCAGTTTTATAAAAACACATCTCGGAATAACCATTCTTTGATACCACCTAAGTTACCACAAAGTCTGTCAAATGAAACTCCGAAAAGCCTTTCTATCAAACAAACTTCAGTCTCTTCCTCTGATAATAATTTAAAAACAAATCTAAATGTTGACCTTACTGAAGAAAATAAATTAATAGCAAAAGTACTGAAAAACTGGGCAAAAAGTAAGTGCGATCCTAAACAGTGGACTTTCTATAACAGCAAGTTTGATGAAATTGAATATAACTCAAAATTAGAGACTGATAGTGATAGCATAATTTGCGTTATAAAATGTTTTTGCAATTCACGTTTCAAGATATTTAAGAAAGCGGAAAAGAACAATTACCGCCCACGGTGGATTTATTCCAATATACACAGACACATCAACAGTTGCCATTTTGAAAAACATAGCGCCGAAGCTGCGGACACAAGAAAGCGGAAGAAAGAATCTTCTAGAAAAATTGATGGTTATCTATATAAAGTGACTCAAGAACCTGAAAAATATACTCATCAGAAAAAAATAGCTAAGATAAATATAATTTCTGATGTTGCTTTACACAGCCAAATAAAACCTGTCTCATGTAATAACAGTTCACAAATAGAAGATAATGGCAGTGAAAGTAATATTATCCAGCCGTAAGTATATAAACAGATATGAACGAATTTATTTTTAATATTTCTATCCATAGAATCTTCAATGAGACGGAATCATCTTCTGGATTAGACAATTGTTCAGAATGGGATTCAAAATATTTAGACCATACACTAGCGCAGAACAATAATCCACCAACAGAAGATAATAATGAAGAAACACAAAATTTTTGTCAGAGCAGGACTATCACGGGGACAAATAGTTCCTGCCCTGAATATCTGTCCCAAAATATTTTATCAGTCCAGAAATGGAAAACCTGCAAATACCAAAGACGTGAGCGACGAAAACGATTAAGAGAAAAAATGGATAAAACACAACAAGTAATAACAACTTTTTTTCCCCTTGTACAAAAAATTCAAGCCTTTATGGATCAGTGCCCAGAAATGAAGAAACATCTTACACAAAACTTGAAGGTAAAAGATGGAGATGAGGATATTACCAACAAACTAATTCAGACATTGTACGAAGTTTCTTTGCAAAATTCAAAAGTCTCAGATAAAAAAAACAATTTTGAGAATCCGCTGAAGAAATTTGCACTTTATCTTTATTATGTCGGAGGACGCCTTTTGTATGAAACATTACATGCAAATTTGAAAAACACATTGCCATCAATATCATCCTTAAATCGATTCTCAGCTAAATATAAACGAAACGCTGAAGAAGGTTTTTTTGATTTTGATGGATTAAAATCATTTCTAGAAGAGCGTAAGTATCCACTGTATATATGGGTAAGTGAAGATGGAACACGCATAACGGGAAAAATAGAATACGATCCTATAAGTAACAAAATTATGGGATTTGTTTTACCGTTAGAACATGGGTTACCGAAAGTCGACGCTTTTATTGCTACATCAGCAAAAACAATAGAAGATTATTTTCTATACCAAACGAAAGCTCACTATGCTTATGCTGTAATGGCACAACCATTATGTGAATTTGCTCCACCATACTGTCTAACTATATTTGGAACGGACAACAAATTCACATCTGAAGATGTAAAAGAAAGATGGGCGTTTATGGCAAAAAAGGCAAACGAGTTTGGTATAAATATTGTGGGTTTTTCTTCTGACGGGGATCCTAGACTCCTAAAGGCAATGCGTCAGAGTGTACACCTTCCTAGTCCTGAAAATAGAATTTCACTAAGTAACTGGGAACTTTTTAAAATTGATGATGAAAAAAGTCATTTTATATTTACTCAAGATACCTATCACATAGCAACAAAACTAAGAACACGTTTATTGAAAAAAGATGATAAAAAATATATATTACCTGTCGGCAACTACACGGCTTCTGTAAGTCATCTCGACCTTCTGGTCAAAACTTTTACGAAAGATCAGCATTTACTCACTGCATCGGACCTTAATGGCGAAGATAAAATGAACTTTCAAGCAGCAGAAAGGATGTGCTCTGATAAAGTAAGAGAACTTTTGATAAAAAATATATCAGATAGTCAAGGAACGGTTGCGTTTTTAAAAATAATGAACTTTACTATATCAGCTTTTGTAGATAAAAACATATCTGTAGAGGAAAGGATATATAAGATATGGTATACAACTTTCTTTCTAAGAATTTGGCGGTGGTGGATCAAAGAGCAAAACTTGAAACTATCAGAAAACTTCTTGTCCTCAAATTGTTATTCATGCATTGAATTAAATGCTCATAGTCTGATACTAGTGATAAGAAGACTTCGCGAAGATAAAGCTATGACAAGTAATATGTTCCTTCCTTGGCTTTATAGTAACCAAACTTGTGAAAAACATTTCAGAGCTACCAGATCTTTATCATCCACATTTTCTACTATTGTCAATTTTAGCATTAAAGATATTTTACGTCGCACAGATAGAATTCAAATGATTAATAATATAGTTAATGATTTGGGAAACACTATTACTTTTCCAAGAGAGAAAAGGAAACACGGTGTCGATCAAATAAATTACGACATACATACAGAATACGTTGTAAAAACAATTTCTGATGAAAAGATTAGACTTACAGTTGAAAGAGCTTTGGCAGAATGCTTGTCAGATATTAAAAATCTGGGAATAAATGTACGGGATAATTCCTGGAACACAGTGACCTTACCTCTGGTTAATTATGAACCTGACATAGTTGAAGAAGATAAACCTTTAAATGAAAGTCAAATGAACAACGAACTTGTTTTCATAGAAAATAAAGAAGACGTTTTATGTGACTTTACGACTCGCATTATTAAAGACCAAACCGTAAATGATGAAAGAAGCAGCGATGAGAGATTAGATTTATCATCTGATTTGCCTAATAGATCTGGACAATCTTTTGGTGAGAATCTACAACTAAAAGATTATTCGAGTGAAAAAACGGAGTTATTATTTGAAAACGAAAATTTGGTTAGAGTTTCTATTGGTGAAGGAAAAACTGCAGTGATAAAAAAATCATCATTATGTTGGCTTCTTGATTCAAAAGAAAGAGTGAGTACCGATCGGTTGCGAAGATTTATCCGCCTGGGTATCCGCCAGAATAGTAAAACTAAAGAAATTGTCTTAGAAAAACCGAATCAACAAGCAACTTTTTCAAAAAAAAACAAAACAGATAACAACAACAGCAGAAGACAATCACGTACCAGTCGTAAAAAAACAAAGAACAACAAAGAAATGAGTTCAGATGAAAGTACCTCTGAAGATGAGACAATTGAATTAGACGACAGTACTGATACAGAACAGTTCGGCTCAGATTCATCTCAAACTGAAACTGTTGAGACTATAAAAACTGAAACTAAAGAATCAATTAACAATTTTGAAGAAATAGAAATGGAAGACTATGTAATAGTTGAGCTGACATCATTGAAGGGTCACAAAAAACGTTTTGTGGCAAAAATATTAGCGTTAAATCCATATCGTTGCACATTCTTAAAACCAGCTTTAAAAACTAAAAACATGTTTGTCTACCCATCGATACCAGATGAAGCTGAAGTGGACAAGAATGAAATAATTCGAAAACTCCCGACCCCAGAAATCTCAAGAAGAGGGGCTCTTTTATTTAACAATATAGTCCAAGATTACTTATATTGCCCTCATTAGATGATTATGTTGTTATGTATGTACCTACACAGTTAATAAATTTTACTATTATTTTTATTTTTATAATGTTTTGTTTGTGACATCATTTATTTTTTTTAGTTTTTGTATTTGTAATGTTTTTCTGTTAACTTTCTTTAATAAAATTTATTATAATTATCTTAAAATTATTGTTACTATTTGAAAAAATTTTTCAAGAAATCTGCAAAAAATTTTAGAAATCTTTAAAAATCTTCAGAAATCATCAGGTATCTTTAGAAATCATCAGAAATTTTTAGAAACCTTCAGAAATCTTATAGAAATCTCCAGAAATCTTTAGAAATCTTCAGAAGTCTTTAGAAATCTTACAGATATCACTAGAAATCTTTGTTAATATAGAAATCTAGTGTACAAAATTTGGTCAGTGGTTTACCCCCCAGGGGACACTTTAAGCAAATGTATACGTAATTTCTGTTTTTCGTCTACATTTAAATAAGACGGGTATGTGCTTTGTTTGCAGATGTGTTTTTATACTTTTTCTATATTGATAAAAAAGGGAAAAAAGGATTTGACTAAAAAGAAAAACGAGTGAGCTGTTAAAAAGATTCGCACGAAAGCAGCAGTTTAGATATGTTGATATTTCAGTTTTCAAAAAGTTTAAATAGAATTTAAAAGAGTTACAATTGTTTAGTAATATATATAAAAGAGAAAATAGTTCTGTAAAGTGCATTCTGTGTAATTGTGACACATAAATGATGAACATTGCTTATTGATTGTGTAAAAAATTGTGCTTGAGTCAGTTTGACACCGATTGAGAATCCAAAAAATACTAAAGGTACAAATGTTGTTTAGATAGTAAGATATTTGCGATATAACATATAATAAGACACGAACATGTAGCTGCCAACAAAGTGACTTTACATTTAATTTGACGAATTAAAAACACCTTTAATGTATACAAGGCTTATCTTTTATTTTTTATTTTTAAAAAAATAATACTTTAACATAAAACGAAAAACTTGTAATTTGTTAATACATGAGAAAGAGATACTAGATATTCAGTAAAATAATAGTTTTTTTTATGTATACAGATAAAACTATATATAAATATATTTGTTCTAAGATGTATTGTTTGTTTTAAAATTAATCCTTGCCATACCATTTCAAAATTAGAATATATATATATATATATATATATATATATATATATATATATATATATATATATATATATATATATATATATATATATCGGGTTACAACGTTTTACGTCTTCCGATTCCTAATCGCCATTCCCCTCTGTTCATCCACATGCCCTCCTCCAGATCCGTCTCTCGAATTTCCTTATCCACTCCGTCTCTCCAGCTTCTGCGCGGTCTTCCTCGTTTTCGGTTTCCTTGGGGGTTCCAGTTTAGTACTTTCTTTGGGATTCTGTGTTCTGGCATTCTTTGGACGTGCCCATACCATGTTAGCTGTTTAGTTATAATGTCATCAATAATATCGTGTTGTATTCCCATTTCTTGTCTGATGGTTTCATTTGGGACTCTATCTCTTCTGGATTTTCCTGCCGCTCTTCTCCAGAAGTCCATTTCTGTGGCTTTTATCTTTCTTTTTGTTTTTTCTTTTATCGGCCACACCTCCGAGCTATATGTTATTATGCTTTTCACGATGGAGTTGTAAATCCTTTTTTTATTTTCTTTTGTAATGGTCTTGTCCCATAGAATACTGTTCAGCATGGAAGTAGCTCTTCTTCCCTGTACGTTTCTGTCCGATAATATTATAATTGTTTTAAATATATATATATATTTTGGCAAGTGTTCTTGGAAAGGTAAGAAAGACAAAATAAGTGTGTAAATCGCTGTAAACCCACGTACATGTAGTTTCACGATATATCTGTGATCATTTATCTTAAAAATAATTAATTAAATTCACTAATTTAAAAGAATTAAAGGTCACAGCAATATGTTCTTCTTTAGACAGCCTGTATATAATTTTTTTATGTCAAAAAAATTCTAAACTAAAAAGACTAATCGACCTATCCGAGCGTTTTTCTTCAAAATAATTACCTGAATTTTAAACGAATTTGTTCCTTTCATCATGAACGCGCTTGTAAAATAGAAACAGCATCATTCGGTTCCAGTAGCTCTATTATAGTTTTGACGTCGTCAAAATATGTGTCATAATGAAATGCTTCTCGTATCCATGTGCCCCAATCCGTGACAATAGGTTCTGGTGGTAGTGGCATACGTGGCAATTTTCACGAAATAAATACTTGGGCGCCGGTGCCTTCACAAAAACTTTTTTGGCAGAAAGTATCAATTTATCTACATTCCGGTAGCATTTTCTGATACTCTTTGATACTCGATAAACATGTACAATGCATGTTTCCAAAGTTCTGGTAATTCAGCTATATTTTTTTTATTGCGTCAATTTTCATCAATATTACATTGTAGTTTTTCAACACAATCGTCATTTAATTGAATACATTTATCCCGACGATAAATTAATTTTTTTAAGCTGTTCTCAAAGAACTTTTTCGGTTTCTCCTGAATCCACCTATTTATGGCATCTTTTACGTAAGTTAAACCTTCAAAACGAACACCCCGTAAAGGTTTTTTCAAATCTGGGAACAGATGAAAATCACTCGGTGCGAGATCCAGTGAATAAGGTGATGCGGAAGCAATTCTCATCGTAAATGGTTCAAAACATCCTTTGTTTTTCTTGCGGTGTGCGGTATTGCATTATCCTGTTGCAACAACGGACGCTTATGCAACTTCCCAGGTCGTTTTCTGATAAGTGCCTGCCGCCGTGATCCGGATAATAACTTCGAATAATATTCTGGGTTAATTGAACTACCTTTCGCTAGATAATCCAAAAAAAATAAACCTACGCAATCGCAAAGCATTGCCTTTCTAACAGACGGAACTGCACGTGCCTTAAGTGGAGGCACTTCTTCGGACTTACGACATTCTTTGGATTGACTTTTGATCTCAGGATTCAAATAAAGAACCCACGTTTTATCATTTATTATTATATATTGCCAAAATCATCACCGTAACGGGCTAACAGCTCTTGGAGTTGACGACAAGTGTCAGACCGATTGAGTTTCTGTTTTGGTCGCAACAATCTTGCCACCCAGCCAGCTAAAACATTGCTTAAACCCAAACAATCGTGTAAGATATTATGAACTTGTCATGTACCTATTCCTAGGCTACATTAATTTGAGAATAGTCCTCTTTCAGTAGATTCTCCACGATAGTAATGTTTCTCTCATATACCGGCGTGCTCACTGTGTGGATCGTCTTCTAATGATGTTCTGCCACTTTTAAAACGTTCGACCCACCGATATACAGTACTTTTAGATTCTGCAGACTCACCAAAGACTCCTTCCAGACGTTTAATAATTTCTGAAGTTTTCACGTCCTCTTTCCATAAAAAGAAAATTATTGCTCTGTGAGATTTAGCCGCGTCTTCCATGTTTACACAAACGGTGCTAAGGAAATGCGTCTATATCGATAGAACACCTTAATCAGACTTAACGATATTGCACTGGATAGCTGCATAAATATGTAAAGACTTGTCTATCACCTATATTGCCTATAAGTTCTGCGTAATTTAATTAGAGCACAATTCCTAAATCTTTGGAAACATTTCTCGTAATATGCCTCATACGAGTTTGTTATGAAGTTACGTTATTGTTATATGGATGCTGCATTGGTTGTTTCGAGTATCTTAAATGCAAGGAAGTGTGTAGACATTGTCGTGTCGCTGTTCATCACCCCGACCAAAGCATTTGCAATATTGCATTTTTAACATCAGTAGTTTCATTTACTGACATCCAAATATGTTTATTGTTTATGCTATTGACAATTGTAGTCTTTTGCGGGCACACGTCATAAGTTAACTCAGGATGATTCACCGTATTCCATGGAATGTTACCATTAGATTTTAAGTAGATCCGAATTGAATGCTTTCTGCTTTCATTTCTGGTTTCAGAGCCAGAAATGCTTACTGTATGTGTATCCGACGACACATGTTTAGTACGCGGGTTTTCACTTTCCTTGACATTATTACATTGCAAATTTCCCATTGAAGTTAAATACTCTCGAATTCCAGCACAGACAAATCTCTTATACCCCTTTCAGCAATATCTCGCGACTGATGCGGGCGGCACATATTTACACATTAGCAGATGTAACTAAAGTGAAGCGTCGATTATCCGATTCGCGGTTATGCGAGGTCCGCATTAACCGAGCCGACCAGTCATATATGAATATCCGATGTACGGGTGTCAGTGCTCCGTATTAACCGAGGTTATCGAAAGTTCCCCTTAAAATCATCGGGGAACCCGTCAATTCCCCGTTTATACACTATGTTTGGTCAATGATCGATAGGACCTTGAGGTGATATACTTCACAATTATTACAAAGTAATGGAATTTTTTTATATGAATGTTTGCAATCAACGCCGGAAAAAATTATTGAAAAGTGCAGTCAATATTTTTGAGATGGACTGTATTGAATGATTGAATGAACTTGACGTAGCTATGCGTCTATTTGTTTGGATTTCGACCGAGTATTGCATTTATCACATGCCATAGTTTAGACATAACTACCTGTCTGGCGCTCTGGCGCCACAACATCTGGGTTTTTATTTACATTTTTAGATCTGTATTTGAAGTATTGTCACAATTGTAGGTCAGTCGCCTGTGCTGTGCTACGTGAATAATTTAGTTTTCTGTTGATTATACATAGTTGTTAATTAGTGTTATGGCGTTTAATAACAATGAATTGGTGGACATGCTACTTATTTATGGCGAAAGCCAGCAAAATAGTGCGCTTGCTCGAAGGAGATATGCGGATATGTTTCCAACTCGGCGGATAGAACGTGATGGACCGGTGTCTTGGCCACCTCGGTCCCCTGATTTAAATTCTGTAGATTTCTACATTTGGGGTCATTTAAAACAATTAGTTTATCACACCGAAGTTGATACTGTTGACGCACTCCATGAGCGTATCAGTGGAGAAACAAATTGTATCCGCGAACGCAATGTGTTACCGGCAGTGCGTGATTCCCTTTTACGGCGCGCGCGTTTGTGTATTGAAGTGAATGGTGCGAACTTTGAACACTTACTGAGATGTACATCCTACAAACGTCGCGCATATTTACAAAAAAAGCAATGATTTTTTAAAAGAAAAATTTTTTTTCAAAGGATTTTGCAATAATTAACGTAAATGTAGATATTTTTCTTATAACTTCTATCAATGACAAAACACACTGTATACAATACCTCTGTATGTGTTGTACATACGTAATCTATTTGGAGCTTCGCGTTGTTTACTATGTAGGTGTGCGCTGTTTTCGTTATATCTAGATCAGAGTTGTTGTTTGCCATATTATGATGGAGCTGAACAAGCAAATTGTTGAAGACAAATTAAAAGCCATCAGAAAAGCAGAAGCAGGGGAAACAATTATAGCTGTAGCCCGAGATAATGGAGTAGGTGAAGTAACATTGGTGATTGAAAAAGGAGTGGTACTAAAATTTAGTTGTAGTGTATGAAATAACTGTCTTCGTCCACGGCAAGAAAATCAACGAAAAGTGAGATATAGGTTAACGAAATATTATATATCTGGTTTAACCAACAATGGTTGGAAGGTGTGCCATTTTCGCATGTTGAAATGCATCTGGCAAGTACATATTCCCACTGATGGTGATTGGAAGGTGTAGATGTCCAAGAGCTTTAAAATACATTTCACCTAAAGCCCTGCCAGTGTATCATAAAACTAAAAATGGGCGTGGATGGAGCGAACCTATTTACCACCTTTTTCAATGAAGAATTCGTACCAGCGGTGACCAGGTTTTTGAAATGGAGTGGTCTTCTCATTATAGAAATTTTGTGAGTGGATAATGCTTCCATAACCCTGGAACAGGACTTCATGCGGGCGAAATTATTATCAAGTTTTTCCCTCCGAACATACCCAGCCCCAGCTATCCAGCGTAATGCATCCGATGGGTCAAGGTGTTTTCGAAAACATGAAAAAGAATTCTAGGTGTTTTTTTCTTGAACATCTGTTAGAATATATCGAAAATTGAGATCACACAAGTGCTTTGCGAAGGATTATACTAAAAAGTGTTGCATACTGGGTGAGACAAAGCTGGGATTTACTTAGTGTTTCCAGTATTAGAAAATCTTGGTCTTCTACTACTTTTATATATACCTATCGTGCGTTGTAAACATCGTTATTGAAAGCAAGGAGGGAAAAGCCAATTGCGACGCGTTGATAAACCCATATTGGGAAACTTCGTATAATGTGTACATTAGAACCTTACGTGTATAATATACAACTTGGTGCATATTTTTATATTAATGGTATTATTGTGCTCAATTTCCAAATACATTATTCATTTAAGTCCAGTCGTGGAATGTAAACTTGTCTTCCCATCTCTAATAATTATTCAATATTTAAATTTACCATTATTACACTATTGCCATTATATTATGCATCAAAATAAATTGAGATTTGACATATAATATCCATAAACTTAAAAAAAAGCAGTAAACTAGTGTAAACCATTATATACTTACATCTAACTTTTAGGATTTGCAAAAACAAATTCAACCCAAACCCCATTCAATAACAAGCTTAAAAATAATCTGAAATATGAATATGTTTATTAAACTGTATACAAATAACCTCTGCATGTTTTGTTCCCCTTTCTTTACTCTAACAAAAAAAAAGCACGCGCCCTAATCAAGATTTCACACTAAATAAAATAAACACAAATGATATACTAAATCATGCAAGAAACGTGCGTAAAAAATCGACATTAAGTCACATGTGTTTGCACACATTTTCCTTCTATACACAAAATTTCTTCCATATACAGGCTGGTCTAAAAATACACACGTAAATATATATATTCATTGTTCCATATATGTAACGTAGGTAGATTAGTAGATCTCGAGCTTCAGGGGATGTCATAAACAAGTGTGTGTAGAGGCGGAGCGCATCGCGCGCCGTTCGACCGGAAGTGTGTGATAAAAGTAACAATGCCGACGTCCGATTAGGTTTTTATGGTCTCAGCGAATTGTTATCCCCGTCGGGGTATTCGTGGACCACCCCTGGCTAACTTACTACGGGAGCAAAAAAATAATAACCTCTGGCGTTTTTCATTCAATCTGTGGCAGCGTAAAAAAAAGGAAAATTCTGTTGAATATTAATATATGCGTTTGTAATTTATTACGCGTCGCGATATCTGTCGGTGGCGAAAGAAACTAGGGTATGCGGTGAAGATAGCGGCATGTATTGCGTGAAGTTAGGCGGACGAGCGAGGGACTTGTCGGGATCACGGGCCGAATGCAACCCTCTTTTGTGGGGGGGGGGGGGGGCGGACAATTTCGAACAAAAAATAGAGCACGCATGATCGAATCGGTGATGTGTTAGCGGGAAAAATTCTATCGTCGAAATGGGGTTATGATAAATTGTAGTCGATGGATTGTTCGGTAATTGGAGAATAAGAACCGTTTTATATACAAATACATGATTAAATTGAAATTTCTTGTCGTAATTTACGCACAGAAAAACAGCTCCATTTTAATAATTTGTTTATTATGACTATTTAGATTGCTTGATATTAATATACAGGTTTAAATAAGTACATCAATTCATGCACAATGGTTTCGAATCTAGACTACATATTTTATTCAACATATTGCTGCGACCCTTGCAAATTAATAATGTAATGAAATTATTAAAACCCTTTATTCTTAAAATTATGAAGGTTTGCTCATATATCCCAGGAAATTAGCCTTATGCTAATTTGAGATCTTAGTACTACTGCAAAATGTGGGTTAGGCAATGTCGCATTTCACTAGCTCAGTTAATGGTATCTCTAATTAACTTTTATCACAGGGGCAGAATTATTCTTTCTGCAAAGGACTGAACTCTTAATTTTTTAACAGGTCAGATACATTGAATAAAAATTCAGAAATATATTACAATCTAATTTATTATACAGGGTGAGTTTTTTTGAATGTTTAGCATTGGGATCTCAGAAACTACTGGAGATAGAAAAACGCTTAAATGGGGAAAGATGCGCAGTTTTACGAATTTGATTTAAAACTGCTTTTGTTTCTCCGATAACTTTCATGGCTTATTAGATATTCAAAGAAAACTAAATTTTACGTTTTTCTTTAAACATGCTTAGCATCGTTAATAGTAATTTTAGAGAAAAAGTGTTCAGACAAAAGTTTTAGATAATTTTACGCCAAATAAAACTATGTAGCTAATATTTTTTTTTCGTTCGCCATTATCGAGTTATGACACAAACTTGTGTTTTTTTAAATGGAAACCATAGTTGGTTTTGACATCATTAAAAAGCTTATTTTTTGCTGATTACAATGATATAAGGTTTGATATGGTTATTTTAAAAAATAAAGAGGATATAGACATTTTTATGGTTTTTATGGAAAACAATTGAATTTCGAACTGATAAAATACAAACCAAACGAAAACTTATTTTGAAATCTTATGTAGTAATAAAATGAAAACTATAAGAACTTTTATTAAGGGCACACAACATTATTAATGTTCAAAGATACCTCCATTATTATTAATACACAAATTGCATCTCTTCACAACAGAATTTGTAGCATTGCGTACTTTACGCCTACCAATGTTATTAAAAGCAACTAAGACAGCTTGTCTTAAATCGTCGATTGTTTCATATGTTCTTTTGTATACTGTGTCCTTTAGTACACCCCACAAGAAAAAATCCAAAACTGATAAATCAGGGGATCTAGCCGGCCATTCAATGGGTGCATTTCGTACTATCCATTGATTACGGAAGTTCAAATTTAAATAATTTATAACATTCAGTTGATTGTGCGGAGGCGCTCCGTTATGTTGAAACCATTGCATTGCTCGGGTTCTTAAATTTAAATTATCTAACATCTCCTCGAAATCTTGTAAAAAATTAAGATAACGATTGCCAGTCAGTGATCCATCAAAAATAAAAGGAGGAAGAACAGTTGATCCTATAACACCACCCCAAACATTAAACCCAAATTTAATTTGTGGTCTCCTATGTTCAACGTGAAGCGGATTTGTTTGAGACCATATTATGTGCTCATTGTGCCTATTAAACATTCCACAATTTGTGAAACGAAATTCATCAGTCCATAATATTTTCATTGAGCAGTGTGGATCGTTTTGACACTGATCTTTAAACCATCTACAAAAAGCTATTCGTCTGATGTTATCACCTTCATGTAAAGTTTGTGATACTGATAATTTGTAGGGACGAAATTTATGCTTCTTCAACACTCTGACAATAGTGCGTTGAGAGGAGCCCATTTCTGTTAAAATTTGTCGGGTCGATATAGATGGATTCTGAGCGACACATGCTAATATGTTTATTTCTCTATCTTCATCCATCCCTTTTTTTGATTTTGGTTTAACGAACGAACCATAATCTGCTAAATTATCCCATAATCTCTTAAAAGTAGGTAGCCACGGCTGACATCGATCAAAATAATTTTTAAAATAAACTTCAGCAGCTCTAGTAGAATTTCTCTGGCACTGAATGTAACATTCAACCATATCACGCTTTTCTACGTTAGAAAATTCCATAGCCAATGCAAACTTATGATTAACGTCCGTTTACACCGCTTATAGTTAGGTTACAATTAAATTAATTAATAGTTAATTGTCAATGTTTGACAATTGTCAATGTTTGACAATTAACTATTAATTAATTTAATTGTAACCTAACTATAAGCGGTGTAAACGGCCGTTAATCATAAGTTTGCATTGGCTATGGAATTTTCTAACGTAGAAAAGCGTGATATGGTTGAATGTTACATTCAGTGCCAGAGAAATTCTACTAGAGCTGCTGAAGTTTATTTTAAAAATTATTTTGATCGATGTCAGCCGTGGCTACCTACTTTTAAGAGATTATGGGATAATTTAGCAGATTATGGTTCGTTCGTTAAACCAAAATCAAAAAAAGGGATGGATGAAGATAGAGAAATAAACATATTAGCATGTGTCGCTCAGAATCCATCTATATCGACCCGACAAATTTTAACAGAAATGGGCTCCTCTCAACGCACTATTGTCAGAGTGTTGAAGAAGCATAAATTTCGTCCCTACAAATTATCAGTATCACAAACTTTACATGAAGGTGATAACATCAGACGAATAGCTTTTTGTAGATGGTTTAAAGATCAGTGTCAAAACGATCCACACTGCTCAATAAAAATATTATGGACTGATGAATTTCGTTTCACAAATTGTGGAATGTTTAATAGGCACAATGAGCACATAATATGGTCTCAAACAAATCCGCTTCACGTTGAACATAGGAGACCACAAATTAAATTTGGGTTTAATGTTTGGGGTGGTGTTATAGGATCAACTGTTCTTCCTCCTTTTATTTTTGATGGATCACTGACTGGCAATCGTTATCTTAATTTTTTACAAGATTTCGAGGAGATGTTAGATAATTTAAATTTAAGAACCCGAGCAATGCAATGGTTTCAACATAACGGAGCGCCTCCGCACAATCAACTGAATGTTATAAATTATTTAAATTTGAACTTCCGTAATCAATGGATAGTACGAAATGCACCCATTGAATGGCCGGCTAGATCCCCTGATTTATCAGTTTTGGATTTTTTCTTGTGGGGTGTACTAAAGGACACAGTATACAAAAGAACATATGAAACAATCGACGATTTAAGACAAGCTGTCTTAGTTGCTTTTAATAACATTGGTAGGCGTAAAGTACGCAATGCTACAAATTCTGTTGTGAAGAGATGCAATTTGTGTATTAATAATAATGGAGGTATCTTTGAACATTAATAATGTTGTGTGCCCTTAATAAAAGTTCTTATAGTTTTCATTTTATTACTACATAAGATTTCAAAATAAGTTTTCGTTTGGTTTGTATTTTATCAGTTCGAAATTCAATTGTTTTCCATAAAAACCATAAAAATGTCTATATCCTCTTTATTTTTAAAATAACCATATCAAACCTTATATCATTGTAATCAGCAAAAAATAAGCTTTTTAATGATGTCAAAACCAACTATGGTTTCCATTTAAAAAAACACAAGTTTGTGTCATAACTCGATAATGGCGAACGAAAAAAAAATATTAGCTACATAGTTTTATTTGGCGTAAAATTATCTAAAACTTTTGTCTGAACACTTTTTCTCTAAAATTACTATTAACGATGCTAAGCATGTTTAAAGAAAAACGTAAAATTTAGTTTTCTTTGAATATCTAATAAGCCATGAAAGTTATCGGAGAAACAAAAGCAGTTTTAAATCAAATTCGTAAAACTGCGCATCTTTCCCCATTTAAGCGTTTTTCTATCTCCAGTAGTTTCTGAGATCCCAATGCTAAACATTCAAAAAAACTCACCCTGTATATGCTACGAGAAATACTGATAATAAAAACAATGTATTCATAAACAAAACGAACTATTCTAAATAACTTATTTACAAGCCACCATACATGATATTAGCATATAATAGTGTATATAAACTAAAGTATAAATCAAAATTACGTATAACACACGAGTACGTGTTTAGTTTCAAATTTTTATGCAATCAACAAAACGAAAGAAAATTTCTCATCATTAATGTATAATGTGTAACGACTTATATTGATTGTGATTGTGAAACAAAATATTATTCTGATTATTGTTCACACACTAGAAAATACACTTTGCTTTATTCTAATCCTGTCCAAATGCCTTTTCTCGGTTCTAGACAACATTCCCAAGGCAAATTCACGTTAAAGGTTCAGTCAAAGTCCCTTCCCATGAGATTATCCTTTAACTCACTGAATGCATCTTTAACTCACGTAATAACGTGTCCAATCTCTAATGTTTAACGTTTACAAGAAGTAATGAAAATCGATCACAATTCAAAAAAAAACTCAACGACAAGTGTTTAGATATGCATTAAAATACTGACTTTGTGATGATATTAATTTCACTCAAATGCCTTTTCTTGCTTCTGAATGATATTCTCATCACAAATTTGTGTCAGAGAATCAATCAGGGCTCCATTCTACAAGTTCATTAATTGCATAACTTGTTTAATACATCCCTAATTCATAGTTCCAACATGTCAGACTTCAATGCACAAACAGAAAAACAAAACAATATAAACTCCAAGGAATAAAATATAAATTTACCAACCTTATTAACTGTCAATATGTCACCACACAAAAACAATAAAACACTTTGTTTACACAAAGAAAACTCTATACATACTAGTTTAGTTCTTCATATAATGCATTAAACTCTTCCATATTTAAGTTCGAATAAAAAATTTTAATTAGAAATTATTACATCTCCATGAAATTATTTCTTGAAAATTTTTACATGTGTCCACAAAGAGTCCAAAATAAAAATTGTTTTTTAAAAATTTCAAATTAAAAATTATTAATACAGACACCGAATGCTTATTTGTATTTAGAGCGGTTTTCACCTGCGATCAAATCCATTTAAAATAATTGTGCATCTTAATTTATAATGTAAAAAATATATAAATATAATATAAAATTTGTCTTTTTTCACACCTTCTAATACAAAATAACCGATTCGTTGTCACACTTCACACTAATCACAACAGCAAAACAGCTGTTCGGTGCATTAATAGAAAATTATTAATACAGACTCCGAATGCTTATTTGTATATAGAGCGATTTTCATCTGCGATCAAATCCGTTTAAAATAATTGTGCATCTTAATTTATAATCTTTCACAAAAAATTCAGGCATGTTTATTCAAGAGATTCTTCGCACTCTTAAAGATGTACATTACTGGCACCGCCCCTAGCGGGGTATAAATACATTACAGCTTCCTTCGAAATAAAAGTGTGGACGAATTTATTGTATATAATGCTTTAGAGAAGGCAGTTAAAGTACAAAAAAAGACCTTCGTGAATTTCTCCAACGAATTCGTTATTTTTCACACCTTTCAATACAAAATAACCGTTTCGTTGTCACACTTCACACTAATCACAACAGCAAAACAGCTGTTCGGTGCATTAATAGAAAATTATTAATACAGACACCGAATGCTTATTTGTATTTAGAGCGGTTTTCACCTGCGATCAAATCCATTTAAAATAATTGTGCTTCTTAATTTATAATCTTTCACAAAAAATTCAAGCATGTTTATTCAAGAGATTATTCACACTCTTAAAGATGTACATTACTGGCACCGCCCCTAGCGGGGTATAAATACATTACAGCTTCCTTCGAAATAAAAGTGTGGACGAATTTATTGTATATAATGCTTTAGAGAAGGCAGTTAAAGTACAAAAAAAGACCTTCGTGAATTTCTCCAACGAATTCGTTATTTTTCACACCTTTCAATACAAAATAACCGTTTCGTTGTCACACTTCACACTTATCACAACAGCAAAACAGCTGTTCGGTGCATTAATAGAAAATTATTAATACAGACACCGAATGCTTATTTGTATTTAGAGCGGTTTTCACCTGCGATTAAATCCATTTAAAATAATTGTGCATCTTAATTTATAATCTTTCACAAAAAATTCAAGCATGTTTATTCAAGAGATTATTCCCACTCTTAAAGATGTACATTACTGGCATCGCCCCTAGCGGGGTCTAAATACATTACAGCTTCCTTAGAAATAAAAGTGTGGACGAATTTATTGTATATAATGCTTTAGAGAAGGCAGTTAAAGTACAAAAAAAGACCTTCATGAATTTCTCCAACGAATTCGTTATTTTTCACACCTTTCAATACAAAATAACCGTTTCGTTGTCACACTCCACACTTATCACAACAGCAAAACAGCTGTTCGGTGCATTAATAGACATGCGTCTTTGTACACTCTAACGTGTAAAAACTCGTTTATACGGTATAAAATGTTACAAAATTCAATGTTATAGGTTAAAAGGGTAATTTTTATAATGAAAAATACACACCGGATTTGAAAAAAAAAATTGGCAGTTTAGCCTGAAATTCCTTAGGGCTATAAGTGATTTTATTGTGCCATTTAGTAGCATATTCGCAATCATTTAATTTGGTGTACATATAGATAATGAAAGTCTTCCGATAAATAAGGGGATTCTTTCGAGAGAGTTGGTATATGGATGCATATGCCATTGCGCCATAGTTTAAGCATTTAAGAAATTATTAATAAAAGCCCGGGAAAAGGATTGCATCAGTTTTAATATTTCAAAGAAAAGACGAATTTATTTATGAATTAAGTCACGTAATTAGCCATACCAATTCGGTAAAAAAAATATTTTTACGAAGGAGAATTTAAAGTGTTTAGATTAGATTCTGCGGTTATTATTTTAAGTAGTGGCGATTGTTTGAAGTAATCAAGTTTTGTTTAGCCTAGAACCGGAACACTTCTTTAAAATGATCTCGGCATATTTATATGAAAATCCCAAAATATCTAATAGTCATGTATTAAGCGGAATATTTTATTGAGCAACTATAACTAACTATTAAACTAAACAGTACTGAGTAGCATAGCAGACTTTTCTAGAAGTATTTTGTTTATGGCGAACAATTTGTCTTTCCTTTTTGTTTGGTTAACGTTAACATTAAATTTCCAGTAAATGTGAATTATTATTAGATAATTCTGCGAATTTAAGGTGGGCAGAAACTAATTTAAAGTCAAACGGACTTTTCTTTTATAGAATTGGAAATTATGCATTTAATATACACACACTATCACATACACTTAATGTAACAAAAATAAATGGAATTTTCTACATTTGATGAATAATTCAGATCTAAAAAGCTTTATCAAGCGGTGCTACTTCACTCGGGGTGTTAAGGCATATATAAATACATAATTAATTCGTATTTATGTAGAATTACAAGTTGAAACATTATGCTTATATGTCTGTAGAATAAACTAAATAACATTTTTATTCATGTCCACTTTCACGAAGAGCACCCACACACATAATTTAAGTATTTTTGAATAGAGTGCTTAAAAAGAAATACTTCCCAATTCGATAAGGCATGTTGTATATGTGTATATACATCTACTTGAACCCTACAATAATAGTTTCTTCTGTACGTGTCTTGTATTTTGTTGTCTATACATACAATACAAATACAAGTGCGCACTCAAACGTGTCTTTCCCATAATTCACAGTAACATTATACTGCAGTAACGCGGTCAGATTTCTATTTGTTTGTAGAAGAGAAACCACGGTCGTAGCATCAGCACCACCACACCTGTAATTTGCCCCGGACTAATCGAAATGTTGTAGTCGGTTTGTCGATCTTAACAAACCGATTAGTCTGCCAGCACTAAACTTGTGAAATTTATTGATAAGGTATGAATAAGAGGACATTTGAACAGAGTTGGATTAAGATCCAACATTGTTACACCCCACAACAACTTCTACAAATTCCTTATATCCCTCTACCAAATTTAGCTTTCAATTAGAAAAAGGCAGACAATATTTTAAAAGTAAACATGAATGTGTCTTTCAAATAGCGCAAACAATAGTAGTAAAAAGAAGTTGTTAAAATAAAAAATAAGCTCGAAATCGTTTGCAGCTAAATTAGTTCATGAAATGTTATATGTGAATTATTTAACTTATATTTTTCATACTTCAATTCCTCGTCGCCCTGAGCCATACTTCATCTCAGTCGAGAGTTTCAGAGTATACTGACATGTTCTTCCGTGTATCTTTTTACTCTGATACTGAATACCCTGAAACTCAAGCAGTTCTTTATTTCTAACAGCAGTTTATTAAATATCTCTATTGTTCCAAACTGAAAACTCCTTTTCCCCATGATGCTATCCACTCCATGGATATAGTAGTCTTCGTTGTGGCGTGTACCGTACTTATGCATATCACTTAGGGCCGGTATTTCAATCTCAGTATAAAGTATAGTATAACTATCTTCCGGATAAAATTATACTGAAGTATAATCTGACTGATAACTATTTTCAGTATTTCAAATAGTCCTGAGTATAAATATATCCTAAAGATATCTCCTAAAATAATGTATTTCACCCGTATGTTGGTCACACTAGTTCTTTCCAATGAAAAGAAACAAATAGAAAAGGATGCTATTATACATTAGTGACGTGCAAAAGACAAGAACGGAAAAATTTGTGTCTATCTTGCAATCATATGGTATTTGTATCATTGTAGTATATACAGAAAACGGATAACCTAATTCTTTGTGTTTCGAGTATTTTTTTAAATACATACCTACTTAAAACATTATGAATACGTCGAAGAGGAAACGGTCGGTAAATTTTACCAGGCAGGAAAGTCGTATCCTTGTTGACACAGTGTTGAAGCATCAAAATGTGATTGAAAATAAACAAAGCGACAGTGTGGCATGGAATATATTTTAAAAAGTTGATTTTTTCCCCATAATGTAGTAAAAGTTTGTTACAAAATTATTGATAATTAACTATGATACATAATTTCAAGGCTGATTAAACAGATTTACATACAGTATTACATACTGTTTTAAAACTTTCTTTACTTCCAATATAAAAAGCTATTATTTTTATAGAAAAGCACTTTATTGTTTTATAGAGTTTTATTAGCATATACATGTATCAGATAACAGAACAACACTTTCATTAGAAATTGACATGTAAAATAATATTTATGCTCTTTTGGAATAAAGTATGTCAATATTTTCTTAAAGTAAAGAACCAAAATAATCGATAAGTTCTCTTCTAACGTTGTTATTTTCATTATTTCTTGTAGGAAGTTCTTCTTGTATATTATCTATGTCATCATTTCCACCATCTGGTAACTCCTCTTGTTTTGAAATTGCAATGTTGTGTGTTGTGCTGTTGCTACAATTATTTTTTGTGCAAGAGGGATTTTACAACGTATACCTGTAGATAGTATTGGAAATCTTCGTTTCCAGATTCCAAACGCTCTTTCAATGACATTTCGACTTCGTATTTGCGATTCATTAAAAAGTTATTCAGCATTATCTACAGGTTCAGCCAATGGAGTTATTAAGTAATCTTTCAATGGATAACCACTATTAGAAGAATGTCTTTCTGAGATCTTGGCAAGTATATGTGTTCTTGTTTTAAACGTACTAGAGCAGTGCACGCACGATCTATAATTTTTCCAGCTATACTTTTATGCAAGCCAGCAAAATCTCCTACACTTATATAGAATGAACCAGTTGCTAAAAATCTTAGCCCAAGGAGTAGCTATTGTAAAGGTGGTACGGCATGTGTTGCGTCTCAATACCCTTACTTGCGAACCTACCCTATGGGGTACCTGCTTCCTCCCCCTCTTTTTGATCTTTTTGTACGTAGTTTTGTATAAAGAATATAGTCAGTGAATAGTTGTAGCTGAATGAATACAGTCGTTAGAAAAACCATACAACAAGTGTTTCATATCTTTCGACCGCAAATAATACACAAAATACATAATTATGTCCACACGGAATTAGCCTGTGGACTAGAACACAAAAAAGCATGATTTCTGAAATATTTACAAACTATATATTAAAATATATAAATACATACAATATATTATTACCTATTAGTACGGTGAAATAGCGAATTTTCTATCCTTGGTAATAAATGTTGAACAGTAGCCTTACTTAATCTAAATCTTTGTACAAATTCGGTATCACTCTTATTTCGAAATTATCTGGGCGATATCTAATAACATATTGTCTAGGCCAGTGATGGCGAACCTATGACCCGCGGGTTAGACACTGACCCACGCAGGCTTCTCAAGTGACCCACGCATTGATTTTTATAAACTTATTTTTTAAAACATTAAAGAAAGAACGAACAATAAATAATATTAAAAGAAGGAAGTGTATATATTTAATGTCAAATTTATGCAAAAATATTTTCAAGTGGACATTGGCTAGCTGATTTTCTATTGTATCACTACACCTCTCTATGACGTACATCATACCAGAGTTTTAAAAACTTCTTTGATGCCAAAAAAAAAAACATTACAGCATCTAGTTTGTTGTTACTCATTGCATTGCTCGCCACGGGAAACCCTTTTCAGAAGGAGAGTTTGTAAAACAAGCGTTTTTAGAATCTAGTGCTACTTTGTGTGCTGATTTTAAAGAAAAAGACTTGATTGTAAAGCGAATAAATGAGTGACCAATACGTCGCAATACAATTAAAGATGGAGTAATAGAATTACAAAGAAATATTTGTTCGCAAATACATAACGACTTAGTATACAGAAATGTATTCAGTTGCTTTAGATGAGAGTAATCATGTCAATGGTTATGCACAATTAGCAGTTTTGGCTCGATATACGTCAGTCAATAAACTCAAAGAAGAGCTACTGAAACTAATAACCTTGGAAAGAAAGTGTACCAGTCTTATATATTTTTAAAGAATTTGATATTGCATCCAAGGAAATGGATATTGACCTACAGACAATGGTTTCTGTAACTACAGATGGTGCACCCAATATGGTGGAGAAAAACATTAGTTTTATCCAGTATCTTGAGCAAAATATTACACATTTTCTGATTGAATTTCATTATATAATAAATACACCAGCAAGTTCTATGTGCGAAACAAGGATTAAAAATATTTTCCAATGTAATGCCAGTCGTAATAAAAGTCATCAACTTTATAAACGAAACAAGTCTTAATAAACGACAATATGCACAATTATTAGAGAAAATTGAGTGCCAATATTTAGGGATTTTGATATACAATAATGTTCGATGGCTCAGTTGCGGTCAAGTTCCTAATCGGTTTGTCATTTTATTAGAAGATATTAAGCTTTTTTGCATGAAAAAAACAATAGTTTTGACAAATTTTCAAATATAGATTGGTTAAATGATTGTCATTAATATTTTAATATATTCAAACATTAAAACATTTTGTCTTTTTTTTGGAGTTGTTTATTCAGTTCATTAAAATGCTGAGTGATGTTACATGAAAACATTAAAACAAAGCTTGACATCCTTACTAGGAATTTGGAAATGAAAATCACAAAATATTTTCTTGAATTTTCAAAACATGATAATTTTTGAAAATACGTTTGACGTTCAAGAAAATGCTATTAAATTTTTTTTAGTGGTTGTACAGAAAATAAAAGAAGCTTATGGGGAGATATTTAATCAATTTATAAGTTTGGAAAACACATTTCAATTTATTTTATATCCATACAAAACGGAAATCCAAACAATGAAGTCAGTCGAATTTATGTAGCTGGGTGTACATGATTTAGAAATAGAATTAGTTGAATTAGTTGATTGATAAAAGCACCTGGAAAAGCAGTAGTCAAAAAATAAATTTGAAAACTTGATTTCCCGAAGTGGAAAAAGAAATATCTCAAAGTAGTGCAGATAATAATGACACTACATTAAAAAATTAAAATATTATATTAAACGTAGGGTATTCTTTACCAAATATTTTTTTATAAATGAAGAAACTTACGAATGCTCTATTAACGATATTTGGGTATTCGTATGAAAAATTGGTTTTAATATATGAATTATGTTAAATCTACCAACAGAAATAAACTTGGAAATGAACTGACTGCTAAATGCGTAAAATTAACCATCCTCCCTCCCCCTTTTCATGTGACGCGACTGACTTAGTGACCCACGACCTAGTACTAAAAACAATAATGAAACAAATTTGACCCACTTCTCAAAAAGCTTCGCCATCACTGGTCTAGGCTGTAACATATTATATATTTCCAAGTCATTTTCTTCATCCAATTCTTCAATTAAATTGTGAAAGTCTTGATACTTTATGAAAAATGTAAACACACCGAACCGTTTTAACCTACAAATTGAATTGGCTTTTGATAATTTACGAATATGCGAGTCTTCTCGCTGTTTTCGACCGTAATCGTCTCTTATCTTCCGGATAAAACTCGTATTACCTCCGTCGACTACCGTCCAACTTTATCCGAAAGTTATCTCCAAGATAACCCTTATCTGAATATTGAAAGACAGAAATATGAAAATATCTTGAGTATATCTCTTATACTTAACTTATACTGAGATTGAAATACCGGCCCTTAACCTCTGCAGAGTGAAGTTCTTCTTCTGAATGTTATGTACTACCTTGTAAGCTGCTAGGTATTCCTCCAGTATAGCTAATTGTTTTATATTGAGTAGTCCTGTATTTCTGTATATATTCTCAGTATGGGTATTCCAGTCCAGGATTACCTTCCGGGCGTTGGTTTGAATCACCTTCATAGATTTCACTAATGTTTCTGAACATTTTCCCCATGTCACTATTAAGTAGCGTATTTTCGAGATGACATGGCTATGGTGTATCATTAGTTTTGTCTTTTTACATAGCCCACTTCTTTTTATTGCCCCTATTATGTATGTCACATCTTTCTGAATGTAGGCCACATGAGGCCCCTATGATAATTTGTTATCTATCATAATTCCCAAGTATTTTATCGTATCTACTTTCTTTAGATATGTTCAGCTTCAGTTGCATTGACTGTATATTTTTTGGTTGAAAGGTGATATAACCTGTCTCTTTTGTGCTTAATGTTAATTTCTGCCCAACTAGCCCTTGATCCAGTTTTTTTAGACCTGTATTTATTTTGCTTTCCATTTCTTGCCTTCTTTTTCCTGTATAAATTATTGCCGTATCATCTGCATAGATTACATATTTTCCTTGTAGGCCAATGCTGCACAACGATTGAATGTACAATAGGTATAGTATTGGTCCTAAGACCGAATCCTGCGGAACACCCCTTGTTGATTCTGCAGTTTGACTACTTGTCAACCTGACCTATTTTAGTTAGTTGAGTTCTTTATTCCAGATACGTTCCAATCATCCTGCCAGCAGTGCCCCGATTCCCTAGTTCCTCTAGACAAAAGCTTTTTTTAAAACAAGGAACAGCGCTTTGACATAGTTTTTATTATCAAGGCCTTCATACACTATATGCATGAACTCAAATACTGCTGCTTCCGTATTGCTGTTTGGCTGAAATTCAAATTGATGTTTATCAAATTGCACTGTATTAATTATACTATTGCTGTTTGGCTGAAATTCAAATTGATATTTATCAAATTGCACTGTAATAGTTATAAAATCCATGTGTCTTTTCTTCAGTACTTTTTTTATATACCTTTCCTTGATGGCTTATCAATATTGGTCTGTAGCAAGATGGGCCCTCTTTAACCCTAATGCACAGGTATTACAATTGACTCTTTTATCTCTCCCGGAAAGCTCATACTTTTCAACTATGGTTTATTAGTTCAAGGATTTTGGGCACTATTGCATTACTTAACATCTTCATATTCATGCTTGCTATCCCGTCTTCTCAGGCGCAGAGTTGCTTTTGATTATTGTTGTTATTTCCTCATTGGTAGTTGGTATCAAAAACATGGACGAACTATTTCTCATAGGTGCCCTAGGTGCTATTTTGATGCTTCCCGTTTTTCTTATTCCTACTTCTTTCACCAACGTTTGTCCTATTTCAGCAAAGTACTTGCTCATTACATTTCCAATGTCCTGACTATTACTATATGTTTTTTCTTCATATTGTATATTTTTATTTCTTCTTTCTTTATCTTGTGACGTTTTATTTCATCGTTTATGATAAACCATGGCTTTCTAGTGTCCGCTTCTGCATTTATTATTCTATTTTGTATATAATTCACTTTTATTTTTTTTAATTATGTTATTTACCTATCTGATTTCTAAGTTTTCTGTTATTTTCCTTATTGTCTTTAATTGCGTTGTTCCTAATAAGTAAACATAAGTAGAAATGCAAATCTGAAGTTAATGACAATTTATCTACTCAGAAATATAGAGGGCCATTGATAGTACAATCTCTAAATATTCGCAAACTGAGCTCTTTGGATTTCGGTAACGCTCTATGCTGCTCTTCTAGGTCCTACGTGACAAACCACAAGAATTAACCAGTAATACAAGTGATAGCAAGTTTTAGCAAAATTACAAACAAAACGTAGAACTCAAGTTTTCAATATGCGCTTATGCGCCTCCTACCGTATAATTGCTCCAAAAATTACCTATGATGTGAAATATCTAAATAAATATGATTTCTGACATATTCTTCTGTTTAAACTGCAGTCAAAAATTATCCGATATAACAAAATAATGTTTATTCAATTTTTGTATTTAGTAATGTGCTTTCTATAATGTATGCTTGATTGTAATTTATAACGTCTGTAAATTTAATGAGTAATACGGTCCTGTACTCTAAGTACTAAAGTGACTCTATGATGAAAACTTTATGGTAGGTAATGTCGTCGTGCTATTCGAGTCAATTTTTTTCTTAGCTAATTAAATTAGGCCATAAATAATGTACAAGAGGTCCTAAAGGTGAAGGATCCTTCGAGATGACAAAGAGAAGATAAAAACAATGTATACAAGGGACTAGAAGGAGAAGGTATTATATACATATATTGTGGGTGACTCTTTGCCGGACGGAATATAAAAAAGATTTAGTTCCTTTTGTTATATCTAAGTTCGTTAGTTTCTTCTTCTAACTTTGTTTTACGTACCCTATTGTTATCGTTGCATTAGAATCACTTTTGTTTATATTATGACTTCAATTTTTTTTTTTTTACATGTACCAGGTAGAAATTATACAAAGTCCTAATACCAAAGAAACAGAGTGAGTTGAAAAAACCTACATATCATATGTTGAGAGAACAAGAAACAATAAGTTACTTTGTGTTTTAAATGTTGTTCATATTCTTACAATAACACAAGAAAGTGTTCAAGTTTGTTGCGTTGCTCGAGTTATGACCTAACTATTATTAGCAGTATATACAACACTAATAGGTGAGATAATCCATCAGCATATACCGTGCCTTAAATTAATTTTTCTTTTAGAGTAGCCTATGATTTCAGTATTAATTTGTAATGGTAAGTAATGGTTTTCGATAGTCAAATGTTGACAACTGTCATATGCCAGATTCCAATTAAGTTGTATTAGTGATTGCAAGATTAGGGAACTGTAAAATCCTGTATACATTGATTAATTGCATAAACCCACTACTCATTTATTAAACTACCAGTTCAAAAATAACTTTCAACAATAAAAACTTTGAGTTGTACCGCGAGATCAAAAATTATATTGATAAAGGTTTGCCATGGAATGTAAAACGTCTATCTTAAATTATATCATATCAAGTGTCATACTGTCATTAACATTTGTCATTATATTTTCTCTCTGACACGCGTCAATCATATAAGTTTTGTGTGTGTGGTGTAAACCATAATTGAAAAACTATAAGATGTCAGAGAGAAAATATAATGACAAATATTAATGACAGTATGACACTTATTGATATAACTTAAGACAGACGTTTTACATTCCATGGCAAACCTTTATCAATATAATTTTTGATCTCGCCGTGCTTCTAACACTAATAACTAATCTAATTGATAAGACAACTTTTTAATAAATTGACTTAACTATGACATTTGTCAAAATGAAAAACATTACTCTTCCACAATGTTCCCAAATTAATATTGAACTCATAGTCTACTCTAAATGAAAATTTAATTGACGGCACGGTATATTAAACTCATTTTAGAGTTCAAAGGAGAGCAGGGATTGAAGGTGTGCGCTCTGTACAGTTTTTATGGTTGAGTCGCTCTCGCAACCGTCATGCGCCACTAAATTAAAATGACGTCAACTTTGAGATGATCCAACATTTTGTCTGTCAAATAATATAACCTAACAAAAGCCATTTCAGGACTGTCATAAATAATAATATTCATACACATTTTGACATTTATCATAATTACCTTTTGACGTTTGTTATAATTGCCATCTAAACAAATTATATTTGTCAACAATGCTTGCCTGCTAAACAGTAGAGCCAAATATTATATAAAATATTGTAGGTGTAGGAAAGAATATTTAATAGCTTTATTTGTATTATTTAATTTGTAATTGGTTTTCAAGTAATAGTATTTTACTAGCGGAACGTATATATCCTGAAATATTAATTAATTAGTTCAACTTTATTGTTTAGAAATTGTTCAGGTCGATGGGAATTTGTAGTGGCATTTGTCTTTTGTTCGTATTCTGACCGTGTCGGTTGCCAAAAGAACTCAACTATATTATAGATCTTTTAACGAAACAATAATTTCATATTTCCATATTTCATACTGCAGAAGAAGTGCAACTGCCAAAGGAAACTTGAAAGTATAACCTAACGTTCGCCTTTAATGTCCATACTGCAAATAACTCTTCAATAATCGTCGGATATTAGCATCGACTCGCACCACAAGAAAAGTGTGAATATGAATATTCCAGGCATGTTCGTGTTTCTAAAATCACTTATTGCTTTGAATGCAAAATACGTATACGTCAACGATCTATATACGAGCGTGTCAGAAAGTGAATAAAACGTAAATAAATGTTAGTTAAAATAGAAAATGCACGATTTACAACCACTTTCATTTAATTTTCATACTCACTACATCAGAATTTGAATCACTCCGTTTCAATTTGTATACAAGCATGGACAAAATTATGGGTACGATTTATGTAATTATCAGAATACTTTTAATTTATTCTGTGACATACAAGAAATAGTTATTAATAATACAAGTGCGGAACCCTAAGCTTAAAGTCCGAGGTTGTTGTTATGCAACGAGACGCAGTCGCGAATGGTAGAGACGATTTAAAAAATAGAATATTTGAGTTAATTGACCAAATATGAGGACAAGAAAAAAAGTCCTAAGAATGGAATCTAGAACTAATAGTATCAACATTGAAAAAAGGAAATCCAACGAATTTAAATACAAAATCATACTAAATGGTGTTGCATATAAAGTGACATCATAGAGTCACAAAAAAGTGAAGATATTTATAAAAGAAACTTTTATGAACAGTCTCCGTATTATAACTATGCAAAAATTAAATTTATAATCAATTGTCTATGGATTTGTCAATTAGAAAATTTATATGTGTTCCGAAATAACATCTATTTTATGATTAATCACTAGATATTTCCAGATGTTCACACTTTGAAGTCTCCATGACAACAAAAATATGGTTTTTGTAAACATATATCTCTAATCCTTCTCTAAAGATTTGAAATATAATCAAATCAGTGGAATCGGTACACTCAAAGTAGTAGTATATAGAGCAGACGCGTTAAGTTCAATTGCACGTCATCGATGACGTTTACATGTTGTCATAACTATATTAGAGAAACTAAAAAAGTTACTTTGTTAAATTATACTTAAGGGCATTTATTTCATCAGCTTAAATACAGTATTTATACATTGATCGTAAGATCAATATTGATCGTAAGATCAATGTATAAATACTGTATACTGTAAAAATATTTTTAATAGACTAATAGTTCAATTCGGTGTTGGCAGATAAATCATATCTGTCAAAAAAGCGTGTATTCTGTATATTTTTCTTGTCAAATTTTTCATATTTATTTTTGCTTTGATATAAATTGTTTAATAATAGTTCTTCTTAGAAGTATACATCTTGTTTATTATTTATTTGCGTCGTTTGAATATAATGCCGAAAGGTTTCTGTAAACAGTCGAATCTTTTTACAAACTTTCCCTTAATCATCTGTTGAATTTAATGTGAATAGCGTAAGTATTGGTTATTTTAAATTTTATTATGGATATGTTATGAAACATTTAAGGTTTTTCGACAATCTAAATCAATATAATATATAAGTTGACAAAGACTGAAGTCTTAGAGCATTTCAATTACTAAATATATTACGTTATAGTTATTGTATTGTGATTAATTTTTTTCTTTGGTTATATCAAATGTCACTGACAGAAATAAAAATAGATCCGGCAACATATACAAGACGAGTCGTCATGGATCTAGTATGACGTGCAATTGAATGTAACGCGTTTCCACCATAATTTTATGGAAAATTCAAATTCGACCAGTACTTTGTCAACTACATTGTTTAGATAGATGTTTAAAGAATAAAAAAATAAAATTAGTTTTAGAACAGTTTTTTGAAATAAATTTTTGAAATCCTTACCGGAAGTGGATCCTGGAAATAACGCTTTTACTGTTGAAAAGTAGTTTTTTTTTGTAAATATCTAGCATATTATGCAGCCTGCAAATATTTATTAAGAGAATATAATTCCTTAGAACTTTAAGATTTGCATAGAAAAGTGTGTCAAAATTCGAATCGGAAGTAACACTTTTACTTTTATCCAGAAGTAGTTAATTATACAGAGTATATAGGTAAGAACAACAATATTTTACACTGCCGTTCTCGTCTTTCTCAAATTCAGCGATGTAAACTCAGGAAACAGTATTCCCCGGAAGCGCCATCTATTGCGGAAGAAGGCATTCAATTTGATTGTGCATGACTCTATCATTAGAGAGTCATCACACCCGCCACCGGGGGGGGGGGGCAAAATCCTCGGGGCCCAAGCTTCCGGGGGGGGGGGATTTTTATAAAAGTTGATAAAAAATGTATACAGTCAAAAAGTTTGTTGAACAAATAGATGCAAACAAAAAATCAGTCACACGTCTATTCGGTCAGGATCAGACAGGGACAACCAAGATTGTCAGATTTGGGAGTATTGTCTATTGAGTCTAGGTTAGCAAGAACATTCAATTTTGACTCAATTATTCAAACTTTCGCAGAAAAGAAGGCAAGAAGAGTGTTGTTGTAAATAAAAAATAGTTCAAAATCTCTTAGTGTTATTATGAACACTATTTAAGTCTTAAGTAATTATTATTAAATTATACTATTATTAAGTAAGTTTGTAATAAGTTTGTTTTCTTTTATGGAAAATAACAAACTCTCGTTATTATAATGCAGTAGTAAGTTTTGTTTTCATAAATCCTTAATCCATATATTAATACTATTGATAAAAATAAAACACATCAAATATTGAGTGGGAGTAGGCCCGTTGTATATATTTTGCCCCTGGCTTTAGCTCAGCTGACGGCGGCCCTGACAATCACTGCTAATATCATAACTAGTTCCGCTAAAAAGTTCTAAGCATGCAATTTCAAAATGCTGAACATTGTGGGTATGTTGTGTCGGGTAGTTGTATTAAGAAAAAGTACAATAACTTTTTCAATACTGTCAATTACAACATTGATAGGGTAAATTCGCCAGTAGCCGGCCTTTTTTGATGAACGTCACCTTTGAGCTATAATGACATTCTGGCGTTCCATATTATTTTAAAAATTTATACTTGAGAGTGAAACAAATATATTCAATTACGATATTAGTAAGACAGAGAATGTTTAGGATGAAGCATACTTTTTTCTTTTTTGATTCTCTTGAAAAAGAACATATTTGGCAGTAGTCGGCCACTTACACGTCGGTAGTCGGCCACTGGTACACCAGTTGTCGGCCTAGTCAATTTTCACCAGGTCCGTATAAACTTTTTGTGCCCTCATATTAAGCGTTCCGTTTTGTTTTCCTTTTTTTCTTTTCAATGAAAGTGAGTATGTGAAAGGGCGAAATCAGTAAATAAAAAATAAATGTATATTTTTCGCTAAATAAATAAGTGTACAAAACCAAAAACAAATTCTCTATAAATAAGGTAACAAAAAAACACTAAATCCTTAATAGTCATATAAATAAAAAAAAGAACATTATTTTCTGATTCACAAGAAATAGAAATGAAATCTTGAGGAAAAAATTAATAACTAGATATCTAAATCTGTCATGGTAATTGTAAATACAAAAATTCAATACTTAATGCTTTTTAAATTATTCATCGTCAGTAGAAATCGCAGGAAAAATCTTGATTTTTAACATCTTCATATGACTGTCCTACAAGCTTAATACAATTTAAATGAAACTACCTTGGGCAAGTATCACATCCAATATTTTCATCACCTTCTTCTTCGGTATCACTCTACAGTTCTTTTTCGTAGACACCACACTTCTGCTATATAATAAGCTCTCCATACTTTGGCAGATATGGCGCTCGTGGATGGTCCCGACTTAGGTTTCTAAAGTTGTTCTAGTATTTTGGGATACTTCAAATGCCTTATAAATATATTTACGGAGCTTGGCCTGGGCTAAGTTTTCCCTCATCTAATTTTACTTGTCCACTTTTTCTTTATCCAGTTTTTCTTCATCTAATTGTTCGTTTTCCAAATTTCTTCCTCCAATTTTTTTTTTAGTTATTTTTTCTCCTTTCAATCCTTCATTATTAAGGTTTTCTTCGTCTAATTATCCATTCGGCTACTTTTTTTTAACTTCCACACTCAAACATGGACCTTCGTGGCTTGTTGGCAACTCGTTTCTTGAACAGGCCCTGTAGTGTTGCTCGAGGAATATCGAAATCTCTGCAAGATACTCGGATTTTTGAATAATTTTGTACTGCTTTCAACGCCTTTTGCATATTATCCTCAGAATATGTAAAGAATTTTTGTTTTTGGTGGTTTGCCATCTTCTGACGATTGCAAATGAGACGAACATGTATCTGAATAGGTTAGTACGAAAAAGATCAAAATAAAATTTGAATAATATGCTAGTAGTCGGCCTGGGGGGGGGGGGGGGCTACTAGGTGCAAGAGTAAATCTTTGTACCAGTGACAGGCCGCGCCTTTTTTAACTTCAAAGTTAATAAATCATGCTTTTTTGGCAGAATAGAAGTTATTTCAATCTCTGTTTATCCCCGAAAACCCACCGAATCGGGTTTAATAATAATAAATAAAATTTGACTTACTTATATATTTCCGGCTACATAAGTTTACCACTTTTTGAATATCTCGGTGCTCCAATCAGCACACGACATTTATATTATGCGCGCGAATTACAGGAATAAAATATTTATATACGGGAATGAGGAATTGATATTCGCACTGTATGAAGATGTAAGATTTCAGCTGTCTAGAAGAGTAGCATAATATTTGCCCTAATTTTAAGTTATTCTTGAAAAAAGTCACTAGTGGCCATCATCCAATAGTCGGTAATATTTAACAAAAAATAAATTTGAAAGACTTATATAGACTAACTTTAAGCGGTGACAAGTACATTATTGACCATCGCAATAAAGATTATTATTATTATTTCAAATATTACTTCAGGCACTCTAAAGAATATTGTATCAGACTCATTCTCTACACTAAATAAAAATTTAATTCGAGGTTTTATATAGGCAAGTTTGTTGATCTATACTATTTATGTATTTTACACATATTGTTTTTTTGTTATCAGACAACTTACTAGATCATTTAGTTTACGAGTAATAACTTCAGCCTTTTGAAATACCCACATAAAACATTATAAAGCACATGAACTATCAATTCAAAAACACCCCCGCGCTTTGCGAGACCCATTTGTTTTTAGTGACTGCGTTTTCTTTACATACATTACTTCTCACATATTGTTTTCTCACCAGAAAACCAGAAAAAAAAAAGAAAAAGAAAAACCGTTAGGAATGCAACTGGTATCGATTTAATGTTTAAATTATAACGTATCACATACAAGCCCATATACATGCAGTCATAGGTGGTATAGGTGGTGTCTTTTTGTTTTCCGTTTTAATATACGAGACAAGACAATTACATAAATCTCCGATTTTTTTCGTCTTTGACTAACTTACGACCATCGTTGAAAACTGTCCTTATAGTTTTGTTTTTATGTATATATGTGTTCGCGTGCATGTGACTATGTCGTTAAGAGTTGCGGTACAAACGCATAATATAATGCGTTAAATAGGTTATCGTAAAGTGAAACTGGGCCATTAAAATTATAATGTGTTGTTAAATAGACGAAGGACTAGAGAACGTAAAAATTCCCGTTATCTTCACAGATCTTATTGTATGTATAAATGTTATAAAAGATAATGGGGAAGAGACGTGTTAAATATGCCAAGAAACGATCCTTTAAACGAAGTAAATATTTTTGAACCACAGCTTGAAGTAAATTTGACCACCAAGTATATTTAAAGTGTTGCATATTCGTTTCTTACGAGGGATGTTCTCTTTCCGCTGAGCGTATCTAGTAGGCGATGATATTTTGCGAAAAATATTGTATGGCAATTTCAGTCACTTGTTTACAAATTTAGTTATAGTGTCAGTTATCAAATATATCTGATTGTAAGTTACATTAGTTTAAAGTATTTCTTTCGCAAATAAATCATGGAACTGTACAAGGAACATTATCGAGCGGTGATTTTTTACAATTTCAAGCGTGACTTAAGCCGTAAAGAATGTTTTGAAGAAATTAATTAAAGTGTTCGGTGACAAATCGTGTTGTTTCGTTGCCGTAAAGCGGTGGTAATGACAGTTTTTGAGCTCCTAAGCCAAAAAACGGCAGTTACAAAAAATGTTGCTCTTATTCGGGGTATGATTGTAAAAGACCGGCATACCATTATCAGATGCAGTCAGGCAACTTTAAAGATTGGTGTGAAAGCAATTAACATTATTTCACACAAACATTTGAAGGTCCGTAAGGTTGGTTCTCGGTGGATTCCCTACAACTTAACTGTTATTCAGAAAGAAGACCGTGTGAGATGGTGCAGATCTACACTAGATCACTTTAACCGTGGATCGTCATATTGGGCGTATAACATCATCACAGGTGATGAAACGTGGGTATACTGCTATGATTCAAAAAAAGCAACAATCGACAGTTTGGGTCTTTGAGAATGAATCAGCTCCAACTAAAGCTCCAAATGGTCGCCACATTTTTTGGAATTAGTGAACATGTTTCCGCTATCGTACTGGAGGATAGACGTACTGTTAGTTCAGAATGGTACGCTACAGATGGTTTGCCTCATGCGCAGAACACGCAATGCGACCAATTCTATCTCTCTTAGTTGGGACGAAAAATTACACATTATCAAGATACAACACACGCAATATAGTATTATTATTATTATTATTATTATTATTATTATTATTAATAAAAATGGTACTATTGAGCAACAACCTTAGAAAGTTAAAGTACTGGCAGGAATTATGCCTGCATTAGCTGAATTATTTACTAATGCAAACAGACCTGACCTACCAAATAATAGTATATGGTTACGCAATTAATGTGCGATGCTACTTGAAACAAGTTCTCCCAGGAAGATGGATACGAAGAAGATGTTCGATGGAATGACCGACTTGATTTTCTGATCTAATGCAATTAGACTTCTTTCTATAAGGGTACATATAAAATGTATAAAAATCGCCGTAATAATTTAGAAGATCTCACGCACAGAATTCGACATGAAATTGGATTAATATCAGCTCAAACTATTCAGAATGTAAGGAATGAGTTTAAAATCTTCTAGGGTATTGTCAGAAGGTACAGCATCGTCATTTTGAAAATTTAGTGTACACTTAATTTATAAAGTGTTATGCCTATGCTTATTTTTGAGTTTGATGTTATTGTTAGTTTTTTTTTTCTGGTTAATCGATTTAGCTTTAATGTAATTATTAACTTTAACTGGAGTAGATAGTAAAGTAATAGTTCGGTTTTTCAACATTTTCATAATTTTATAATGAAAGCGAATCTTTCGATCATATTTATGCGACTAGATTTGTTTAATGAAACTTTAATATTTCAACTTTAAGACTCTTTTTCTCAATTATTTTCAAATATAATATATTAAAAGTTTTATGTCGTTGGAGAGGGAATTCAAAGTACTATCGATATCAATTAAAAAAATTATAGGTTTTCATTTAAGAAAAAAGTCGGTGACGTCATAACATGAAAAACAAATGACGTAAAAAACTGAAAATGCTATGAAAATATTCCCCTTAGTTAAAATCACTATTTGAGATTTTTGTCAAAAAATGAATATTAATGAAGTTAATGCCTTTATCCGTTACTTTATTTCCACACTGTATATAGCGGGGTGGACATATTTTAATTTCTGATACGAAAGTAGAAAGAGGAAAAGAGCGCGACGAAATAAACTAAAGATAAACATAAGCCACACTCGACAAACGTTTGCTATGAAATGTAGGGGGGGCGCCACTGCGTTGCTCTCCCACCACTGTTAGCAAGCAAGCATCGCTGCATATCATAAGGTCATCTTCTGCATATGATAGAAGTGCAAACCGAAATTAAAACTTGACGACTATGGTATATTTATTACTATTTATTGAAAAAATGAATATCTTCTTAGTAGTAGTGGCAAATGATGAGCAAAAGTAATAACAATATGACAACTGGTTGTCATTTAGAAACATTGACAAATGTAGAATGTAAATCAAATATGTATGAATGAAAATGTAAACAATAAGCGTAGGACAATGGGTATTACTTATACATTTTATTAAATGGTTTAGGTCTACCTTAAACTGTTCAATTAATGCAATTATATAAATAATAACGATGCAACTATGTAATTAAAAGAATTTCGAGTAGAGCTATTGATATTATGACAATATAGAATGTAAAATCAGTCGTGTATAAATGAAAATGTAAGCAAATAAGCATAGGACAACCGTTATTATTAATGCAGTCCCATCAAATGGTTTAGGTTCACCTAGCCATGTACATTTGATAGAAAATACACAAAGAATAAACGACGCAACTATGTATGTGTTAAGATGTGTTTGTAGCTAAAAATATTATATGTTTCTACCTTGTTTGGTTTCGTCAGTGCAGCATAACGAGGAAGGTGTATGTCAAAGCACTAAATATGTGTTCATTAAAAATATAGTATTACCTTAAAATGTAAATCCAAAAATGTCCAAGTGTTAAACTACTTAATACTGTGTAATGCCTAATTTCAATCAAGCAGTTAATAAATATATTAAAGTTCTGTGCCAAATATAGTACAAATGTATTGAAAAAATGAATATCTTCTTGGTAGCAGTGGCAAATGATGAGCAAAAGTAATAACAATATGACAACTGGTTGTTATATTGTTATTGTTATACATATTTGATTTACATTCTACATTTGTCAATGTTTCTAAATGACAACCAGTTGTCATATTGTTATTACTTTTGCTCATCATTTGCCACTACTACCAAGAAGATATTCATTTTTTCAATACATTTGTATATTTGGCAAAGAATTTTAATATATTTATTACTATTATATCTACATACTTCAACATTTAACTAGTTGCTTGAGTTTACATATGATTTTATGACTTTATTTACAATATAATATCTAAAAGCTTTTCGTCATGTTCTTATGGATCTCTTGATGGAAGGTTTGATTCATTCTCGCTCATTGATATAAATATTCAATAAACAACTGCACTTCAACCAAAGAAAATGATAGACTTGCTTCACAATTCATGTTTGTATAGGACTTCACTAAGGTATATCATAGATAGAGTATATTTAAAATGGCAATTCTCCCAAAATGCTTATACCAAAGTAGTCTACTTTCCTTTGGAACCGAATTTGGCCTATGTATTTTCTTTATCTACAGATTCCTTCTAATGGGCTCTTATGGTATTCTATAATCAACAATTGTCAATGTTAAAATAAAAGATTTATATTCACAAATTATGGATGAAACAAATAACTTTACCAACAATTGCGGAAAGTTATATTTTTCCTCTTCTCCGCCTCTAATTGATTTGCACTCTTCTTGCTACTCCAATTAGTGCAATGAAAAATGACACATCAAACCATTTAAATACAAATAAAAAATACAAAATATATATTAGACAAATAAGCAGGTAATAGCCCACCAATGACGGATGTAAACATACCACTCTCGGCTTCACTTTTTATCGATAATGCTGTCTCCCTCTTTTCTATCCTTCTTGGTAAAAACGTTTCTTTTTTCATAACTTGACTACTGATTCTTTTAAATATTTGTTAAAACCCATGGGCAAAAATGTTTATTTCAAAAATAGTATATAACTTAATTAATATTTAATTATTTTCGATAATCATACCCGAATGTTTTCTCGTATTAGTATTTACTGTATATTATGTATTCTTGTTGGCTCTAAGAGTTTAATATAAAAAAAGATATCAAGTAATTGGTAAAAGTCTGGACAGTCAATAAAAAAAATTCGATTCGATAAAACCCGCATGTGACTTTTCTCTTCGCAAAGTTCAATAATACCGTCTGAAGACTTAGTACGAGTCAAAAATTAAACACCAGAACTAAAAGGATTCCAACTATTTTAACTCAAATAGAGTGAACCTTGTTCAGTTGTGAGTTCCCATTGGAGTTTTTGTTTTATTTTTTTCCTCTCTGGTAGTCTCGTTTTGCACGAAACGATCGCTTTGTGTCAATTAGGGACTTTCTAACAATCGTCTTTGTGTACGCTCGAAGATTAGGCCAATCTGTTGTGTGTATAAAAGTGCGGTTCGTGTGCACTTGTTAGTCGGAGAGAGGCCAGGGCTCATTAGTGGATTTGTAACGCGTTAGGCGACGTTCAATTGACGTAGTGCCGTCCAGTTCACGACAAAATACAACTAAATAAAGACGGATTTTCGAACAGTTCGGTCATTAGTAACGAATTAATAGGAATGCTGCGATGCTTTTTTATTAATGAAAATATACTGGTGGTATCAAAATTCGGCGTTGACTTTTTCGTCTAACACTTTGCATAATATTTGTATTTATAGATTTAATCTCAACTAATACCAACCAATAGCATTATGAATACTGAAAACAACACAAATATTTGAATAACGTAAATGTACAATTCAATCATTAAACAAGATACATACAAAAAGATAGTGTTTGGACAAAGAACAATGACCAACGACAAGCGACAGTATAGCCGGATCCTTTGAGGTTTCATCTATGGTCTGGCCATCATATGACTTTGGTATATGCATCTTCTCTCCGAATTTTATTTACAAACAATGAAGTCGGGCACTACACAACTTTTTTATACGTATTGCTATGATATTAGTACAATTATTATAGGGTTGCCACGATCTAGCTCATAAAACAAAATTCTCTCTCTCTCAGGTTCCCTCGGCGAAACTGTACAATGTTCACGTCAGGAATCGTGATCTTAGGAAACAGTATAAAAAAACAACAAATTACTTGAAGACAAAAAAATGAAATAAATAATTAATTATCTTTTCTAAAATCTTTAATAAAAGTGAAAAACAAATCATATATAAATTATTTATTACAAAAAAACAAAAAAAAAAAAAAAACATTCATTAACAAATTCTCAAGAAAAAATCCTACCCACAATTTGACCAGATAGGATAAAAAAAACTTGTACTGACAAACGCGACAAAATGTACCTAATTAATTACTTAAAATAAATAAATTAAATACCTATAATTAAAATACATCAAATTATAGCAAACTGATACAGTAAAGAAAATTATCTAATTTAATAGATTCTCAATAAATATAAAATATTCTCAAACACGTGCAAGAAAACAAAATGACGGCTACGAGTCTACTTTTTACAATATCAAAATTTTCTTTTATTATTATAAAGAATGCATTCTCTTACTTAAGTATATATATACTTAACTTGCATAACAGCAATAACTAATTCACAACTTGATTAAATCTTGGCTCCGTAAAAATAAATTATTATAACAAATTTTATTCAAACATCAAAATATCTAATAAAAGAACTGCATTTAACGGGAGACCAAAATTTAATAATCAATATTCACACGGCAGGACAAGTGAAAGTCACACATCCCCTACCACGTCTCATAAACTTCGCACATGTATAGGTACAATATTAATATCAACTTGAGGAGCGTAAATAATCTTCAGGCATCTTCTCTTTTAAATACAAATAACAAAATAAATATTAATATACACAGATTACCAAAACATTTGCTCCACAGAAAAATAAATTTGAAATAAAACAATTTATTTAATTTTACTTATCCATGATATATAAAAACCATAGCATATCTCCAAAATAACAATTTATTAAATCTGTGCAAAGCAAAGATTTCAGAAATTTTTATTTTCCGCACACAACATCTTACTATCTCTAATGTTTTCACCAAATACAATATAATGTAAAAATTAAAACCCTTCTCCGCACACAGAATATAATTGTATAGTACCTCACAATCTTCTTAAGGATTGTTCAAATATGGATGAAGCATACTAATGTGATATCGTCCCTTCTTAATGCGTCCATCCATTGAATAGAGCTCATATGTGACGTTATTAAATATTCTTGTTACAATATACGGACCACAATACGGAAGATCCAATTTTGCACACTTTTGTTGATTTCTTCTGGCAACCCTATATCTTCTAACAATAACTGTATCTCCAATATTAAACCTAGTTCTTTCTTTGATTTTTTCATTTTCTCGGCGCACATACATCTCCCCTTGCCTTTGTAGTCTTCCTCGAACCAAATTATTTCTCTCTTCTAGATTATGAACAACTTCTCCATGCAAATCCCAGGGCCGACTAGGAGTCATTCCATTCATCAAAGTCGCTGGACACTCTTCAGTAAGGGTATTGGGCGAATTGTTCATGGAATCTTCTATCTGTTGGACATACTGGACCCAGCCTATATGGTGTTCATGGGTTTTCATCCTCAAAAATTTGATTACCTCTTGAATATACCGCTCACATGGATTGGCACATGGATGGCGTATCGAAGAAAAACATACATTAATATTTTGTTCATTTAAAGCATTTATAAATCTATCATTAGTAAAATAACTAGCATTATCTGCTAAAATGCGTCTCATTTTTCCTTGATTTTGTACGAAGTTATTAATACATAAAAGTGCAATCTCAGAATTGTATTTTGTAGTGGGAAACAGCCTAACAAATTTAGTAAAAATATCCACCATAGCAAATATATTTCTATACCCATAATCTCCTGGTATTAAATTTCCTAAGAAATCAATCGCTACTAAATCCAATTTATTATTCACTATTATACTTTTTATATCATGTTGCAATGTGCGATTTTTATGCTTTCCAAAATAACATTCATTACAATTCCTTACCACCCTTTTCGCTATACTTCTATCCTTAACAGCATAAAAAGCTTCTCTAAACGTTAACCAAACTTTCCTAGTCCCAATATGTCCCAGTTCATTATGAATAATGGACATTGCTTGACGAGCATACATTTCATTTACAACCACATTATACTGATCACGAATCTGTTTTTTAATAAGCCCATCATGAAAAATATAATCTTTATGATTTCCCACATTTCGCAATTCCTCTTTAATATGATCAAAACATTCATCCTGCTGGACCTGATGGATCTCAACATAATCAAACATTCCCTCAGCTGCATATCTATTATAAGCATTTAACTCTACATGATTGAAGTTACTTTTTATATTGTACATTCTTGTTAAAGCATCAGCGGTAACATTTAGAACACCTCTGATATGTCTAATTTGAAATGAATATTCTGATAACAACAATGACCATCTATATATTCGATTATTTGAAAATCTAGTTGACAAAAGTGACGTCAACGCCGCATGATCTGATTCTACAATAAATTTTTTAGCCAACAAATAAAAACGTAATTTATTTACTGTATGCACTACAGCAAGTAATTCTTTTTCTCCCACTGTATATCTTAATTCATATTTTTTTAATAGCCTTGAAATGAAACAAATAGGCTCTTCATTTCCCTCATCATCTAACTGAATTAAAACTCCACTTATAGCAGAATCACTAGCATCAACTCTTAATAAAAATCCTTTAGAAAAATCAGGCAGTACTAATAACAAACTATTATAAAATTCATTCTTAACCTTTTCAAAAGCATCTATTCTTTCTTTAGACCAAATAAATTTTTCATTCTTTCTTAATAATTCATACAATGGTGCACATAATTTTGCCAAATACGGAACAAATCTTTTATAATAACCCACAATACCAAGAAAACCTCTCAACATTTTCACATTCTTAGGTCTAGGATAATTTTTTATAACCTCCAGCCTAGAATCATCCACACTGACATATTTTAAACTTAAATTATATCCAAGGAATTTAATTTCCTTTTTAATAAACTCACATTTCTTAATATTAATTTTTAAACCATTATTTGCTAATACCTCTATAACCTTCCTTAAATGTTCCATGTGTTCTTCAATTGTCTTGCTAAATATTAAAATATCATCTATATAATGGGATACAAACGATTCATAAGGTTCTAAAATTTGTTGCATTGCTCTAATTAAAGCAGCAGACGAGCTACTTAGTCCATATGGTACCACTTTAAATTGGTATACAGCTCCATCTACCATAAAACCACAATATTTTCTACTCTTTCTTTCTAAAGGCACCAACCAAAAAGAACTTTTTAGATCCAACTTAGTATAAATCATAGCGTCGTTGCACTTAGATAATAACGTTTCCACAGTTACAGGAGTCTCAAATTGCATCTTGGTACGCTCATTCAACCTTCTGGCGTCCAAGCATAAGCGAATATCTCCACACTTCTTTTGAACCACCACCAGCGGATTGACATACCTCGTGACACCTCTCTCAATAACACCATCTCGCAACATCTTTCTTACTTCTTCTCTCACCTTCTCTTGCATATTTTTGGGAATTGGATAATTTTTAATTTTAAATGGTCTCGACTCATCTACTTCTAATGAATGTACATAATTTTTAGCAATACAGGGAAATTTATCTACCAACGAAATATTCTTCTTTATCATATCTTTGACATTTTCTTTATATTTTTCTTCAACATTAATTTCAAGTAAATCTACATCTTCAGGCACCTCGATACACATATTATTGGACTCTATTTCTTTAACCTCTTCAACCTCTTCATAATTTTCACCATTGATACTATTTATAACTTCTTTTACTTCATATACCATTTCCATATTATTTATAATCTTTTCATTTTCTTCATCTTCTTCATCCTGCTGAACCCAAGAAACTACTTGATTCTCCACCACCATACATTTTTTTTCAATGTCTATTACTGCCTTTATTTTCTCTAACAGGTCCATTCCAATAATACCATCTCTTTGTAAACCTTTGACTGACATAAATTCTCCCAAAAACTTATTATCTTCTACCATAAATTCAACTACATAAATTTTATTTACCATTGCTATTATCTTTTTCGTCGCAGACACAATTGTAATTTTTCTTGTAGGTATATATTTACCTGCATTCATACTTTCTAATTTTTTTATTATTTGATCATCCAAGATTGAAATTTCACTCCCCGTATCAACTAAACAATTTACTTTCACTCCTCCCATAGTAACTTTTATATGTGGCAACATCTTATTATCTAAACTATCTGAATCATTATCTCTCATTGCATTCATACTAATTATCTCTTTGGTTGGCCTATCTAAAAATCCTGACACTTTGCCTTTTCCTCTCTCTCTACATTTTCTCTACTATTTTCTTTTTTAGTACCATTATATGAAAAATTTTTATTTACTCTTTCATTCTGTATATAATTACGATTTATATTTTCCTCTCTTAATTGACATGCTCTATCATTCTCTCTATTCCAATTTACATTCCTATTTTCTACCTGTGGTCTCACAAATCTATTTGTCATGTTATAATTGTGTGAATTTCTTTCTCTATCATTAAAATTTCTTTGCTCTCTATATCTTATACCATTTCTATCATATTTTAACATATTAGAACTTTGAAATCTATTTCCATACTCAGCATCATCTAATCTCCTCAATAATTCTATAAATTGACTAATGGTCTTTATATTTTGTATGGCCACTGCCTGACTTACTTCAACATCAAAATGACATGCTAATTGTGTAACCAAATCAATTTCTAGCATAGCAGGAGTTAAATATTTTAAAATTGAATATTTTTTTATTATATATGTCTCACGATTATCTGAACCTCCTTTCTTAAAATTACCAAATAATAAATCTTTTCTCACCCTCATTTGTGCCATCTGTCCCCAATACTGCTGTGTGAATCTCTTTTCAAAATCCTCGAACGTCATCACCTCGTCAGAAATCATGTCCCACCAGATAAGAGCATCGTCCTTCAAACAATTTCTCACCATCTGCAGCTTTCTACCATCTCCTGGAACATTCTCCAAACACGCCTTCAAATTCTTCAGAAAACCCATCGGATTTATTGATGTTGATCCATAAAACTTAGGCAAAGCATCATCTGCTACTGGCATCGGAATATATTTTATTATTTCACCATTTCCACGAATTTGTTCATTTTTTATTGCTGTTATCTTCTCTTCCACCTTTTCCATTTCTTTTTCATTTAATACATTTCTCTGTAGCACTTTTATGCATTTATCCTCAATAATATTCATTCTTTCTAACATTTCTTCTTTCATTACATCAACTTTAATTTTTAATTCTTCAATATCTTGTTTATTTTCTTCTATTTTCTTTATTTGTCCATCCACCTGTCCAAACTTTGCCATAAATACCTCAAAATTTCTTTGCATCCTTTCTTCCATCTTGTCCATTCTTTCTCCCATTTCCAATATCATTTCCATCAACATTTTATTTTCTCCTTCTTCTTTTTTCTTTAAAATAGACTCCATACCCTGACTCTGCCTCCATTCCATTTTCTTTTCTCCCTCCATTTTGTTTAACACATCCATATTTTGTTGGGCGCCTTGTAAATTTCCACTTCCTTCCATTTTCAAACCACGTTGTTTCAGCCAAAATAATTGCTTTTCTGCCACACTTTGATTGCCACCAAAATAATTGCTTTTCTGCCCCACGTTGGCTCAGCCAATTTAATTGTGCTATGATATTAGTACAATTATTATAGGGTTGCCACGATCTAGCTCATAAAACAAAATTCTCTCTCTCTCAGGTTCCCTCGGCGAAACTGTACAATGTTCACGTCAGGAATCGTGATCTTAGGAAACAGTATAAAAAAACAACAAATTACTTGAAGACAAAAAAATGAAATAAATAATTAATTATCTTTTCTAAAATCTTTAATAAAAGTGAAAAACAAATCATATATAAATTATTTATTACAAAAAAACAAAAAAAAAAAAAAAACATTCATTAACAAATTCTCAAGAAAAAATCCTACCCACAATTTGACCAGATAGGATAAAAAAAACTTGTACTGACAAACGCGACAAAATGTACCTAATTAATTACTTAAAATAAATAAATTAAATACCTATAATTAAAATACATCAAATTATAGCAAACTGATACAGTAAAGAAAATTATCTAATTTAATAGATTCTCAATAAATATAAAATATTCTCAAACACGTGCAAGAAAACAAAATGACGGCTACGAGTCTACTTTTTACAATATCAAAATTTTCTTTTATTATTATAAAGAATGCATTCTCTTACTTAAGTATATATATACTTAACTTGCATAACAGCAATAACTAATTCACAACTTGATTAAATCTTGGCTCCGTAAAAATAAATTATTATAACAAATTTTATTCAAACATCAAAATATCTAATAAAAGAACTGCATTTAACGGGAGACCAAAATTTAATAATCAATATTCACACGGCAGGACAAGTGAAAGTCACACATCCCCTACCACGTCTCATAAACTTCGCACATGTATAGGTACAATATTAATATCAACTTGAGGAGCGTAAATAATCTTCAGGCATCTTCTCTTTTAAATACAAATAACAAAATAAATATTAATATACACAGATTACCAAAACATTTGCTCCACAGAAAAATAAATTTGAAATAAAACAATTTATTTAATTTTACTTATCCATGATATATAAAAACCATAGCAGTATGTATATCCATTCCGAATTTCCAAGTTAAGTTTCAAACACTTTTTATTTTATTAATAAACCTCGGATCGTTACCCAAATATTGATTTTTTTTATATAGAAAGTACTCCAAATCTAACACTTATGCTCTTAATAAATCTGTACAAAATGCATAATTTTCGAAATATTTGCAAGAAACTGGTACTGTAAAATGGGGTGGCTTTGTCCAGTGGAGTGAAACTCAAAAAAAAAACTAGAAGTTTTTGTGCTTAAATATTAAGCTAATATATTGTCTACAGCCTCTATGTAAGCAAAACGTTTTTTTTTGTACGTTATACATACAAAGCTAAAGTTGCATACTAATATTAGTGAAAATTCGAAGTTCTCAAACTATTGTTAACAACGGCAAAACCATAAATGTTAACATTAATATATTTTCTTGAATTATAACCTAATATTTTTGTGTCAAAACCTTATTATTACATTTTATATAACTTTAACGACATTAGCATAGTATTAAAAATATTTAATTTAGACGAAGTTATTACGATTTTTGGGTGAATTTGACCACCTGGGTGAAGTTGACTATCTAGCCTAGACTTGCACAAACTTGCAGAAACTTACAGTCTTGTGTGGCTGCCTGCTATAGTATTGCAGTTCGTTTTGTGCTCTGATGTGAGTAGTTTTGTCATTATGGAGTTCCATAAAGTAACGGCCGATTCAATCAAGATCATTATGCTTTTTATTTAAGAGGAGCGTTTACCAACAAATAGAAACTTATGCAACTTATATTACTCGCGGGACGAGTCGACGCAAGGGGGTGCGAGTAGGTGGAGCTAGACGATATTCGGTTTCGATCACAGCGCTTCGGTTATATTTACAGATTTTGTCATAGGTAAAGGAATACTATAGATGGGAAACATAATGTATAAAGAATGAGTACTTACGGAACTGTTGATGTTTTATAATAAGCCAATTTTCGCTTGTTCATAACTGTTTATTATTATACACTCGAATAAGGTATACCGATAGGTCCAGCTCGGAACGGGCCATACATAGGCAACAATATACGTATGGACGTAATGCTATGTGTGCTGACTATGGCCCGTTCCGAGCTGGACCTATCGGTATATGACATTTCTTTTTAATAACTGTCACTTGGATTTAAGTCTGGAATAGCCGACCGATTCCGATTGATTTGCGTATTGGCTAGGACCAGTAGAGATACCGTAAAATGGGGATAGACGACGCAAGAGCTTCAAAAACACTCGTGTGAAATGTGTGTGACAATGTTTACTATTTAATATTTTTTATCTCCAAAAATAATTACATAAAGTTTTTTTTTTATATCGTTCATCAAATGTGCAGCTGGCGTGTAGAGCTTATTTTTTTTCTTTTGTGTTCCAGCCTTAGTTAGTAGACATTAATCAAATTCATTCATTTTTGTGGTTATTTCTAAAACACATAACTTTTTTAAGAAAATAAATTAGTACAAAAAATGGCCTTGACATTATAAATTTATGCCTTTTGCATCACTAACCGAAATTTGAGAATCTAAAATTACAAAATAAATTTAAAAACGCAAAACGGCGATGTCTTAGTTTTCGATAGGTAAACGCTCCTGTTAAACAAATGTACCTATATAATTTGACGATACTAAGAATATATAAGCGTAAAGTGGGTCCTAGAGCTTTTAACAATTATAGTGACGAAATATTAAAAAAGTGCTTAGAAGAAGTTTTATATGGAAAGATAAGTGCAACTCAGGCTTCTAAAAAATATACAAAATACCTAAAAGCACGCTTATAAATAGAATTCACGGTCGTCGTTCTAGAAAGCAAGGTGGATAAAACTGTGTTCATGGAAAACGAGAAAGGCGATTTTGTGGAAGGATCAATTAGTTGTGCTATGTGGAGGTTTCCGCTTAGTATCCTAGATCTGCGCCTACTTACAAAAGCATACTTGGATCAAATTGGAAAACAATCACGCTTCAAAAATAATTTACAGGGATATGATTGGACACAAGGATTTTTGGAGCGTCATAAAAAAAGCTTATGCGAACGGTTAAGCAACAATATAAGAAGATCATGTGCACCCTGTATAGCTACGGAGAATAATTACAGTGGAAATTAAATATGTGGTCAACTTAACCCAAAATGGGGTGAATTTGAATTTTATTACATTTTTTTTTTATTCAATAACGGTAAACAAATAAAATATAACGTTTTATAATAATAATGATAGTACTAACTAATACACACGTTATCTACAAAAAAAATGGCTGAATTTATTTAGACTTTAAGTAGAAAGTTCAGTTCAAAACTGGAAATTGGTCAAAGCCACCCATTTTACGGTGTTATCTAAGAGCAAAAATGGAATATTAGAGCAGATTGAACTTTCCGTCAGAATTTTGAATTTTTTTTGTACAAAAATTATTCATAATTAAGCTTTAAATATTTTCATTCATTTAATACAGCGTGTGCAAAAACTGTCGAAAAAACTACACACAGCAACATTCTTCGTTCGGTTTTAAATAAGAAATCTTAATGTTAAAATATCATATCATGCTTCGTACGTGTTCAGGAACCATTTGAAAGAAACATATATTTGGCAACACCGTAATACATAAATGTTTAATGACAACAAGGTTAGTTCTTTGTTTGGGTTTTTATCTGACAGTAAATCAGTGCTGGAATTGAAAACCATCTGTCTCTAAGCATAGTTACAATCTACGAGGTATCGTCTGTACTACTTGTTCGAGCCTTTCTGGTGTAATTTCCAATACTGCCGCATTAATTCTGTTTTGAGGAGGCGTTACATAAACTTTCTCCTTAATGAAACCCCAAACAAAAATTCTGAAGGATTGATATCGGGAGGTCTCGCAGGCCATACGATGGACCACCGCGACCAATCCATTTGTTTGGGGAGTGCTCATCAAACCATTCTCTTACATTACGAAGCATAGTATGCAAGAGCTCCATCATGCATGTAAATAATGTTATGGCATATTTGCAATAGCATCTCATCAATAACTTGTTCCAATGCATTGAAATACCCATTGGCATCAAGACGATTTGGTAGATAAATTGGCCAAACGATCCCAAGATTTATTATACCCAGCCAAACGTTAATGGAAAACTTTCTTTGGTGACCATACCTTCGAAATGTATGCAGATTTTCATCCGCCCAATGGTGAAAATTAGGGAACTAAATACACCATCTCTGGTAAACATACTCTCATCCCTCCAAAGAATACATCTTAGAAAGTTGTCATCCTCTTGAATCCTATTTAAAATTGTGTTGCAAAAATTTAAACGAAAAATGTTGTCGTTTTCATAGAGTGGTTGAACTTTACAAACATGATATGGAGGAAGAAGGTTTTCTCGTCCAACCAACTGAACAGTTTTATTACTAAGAATATTTAAAGTTGAATCTAACTGTCGGGTATTAACGGAGGAATCTTCTTGTACTGCTTCTAGAACTTGCTCTTTTAGTTGTATTGTAGGTAGGAAAACTTTTTTCTTGGTCGACCAGCATTAGCATTTCTTTTGTAACCAGTTTTACATAGTCAGTCGTTGATCCAACTTTCGAAATACATTTCCACTAGGATATCTCGGATTTGGGTAACGTACGCGATATTCGCGTTCTGCCATATTAGCATTTCCATTTACAGAAACCATACACCATGTACATATCGGTATATTTATTAAATATAAAATCCATTATGAAGGAATAAAATAACAACAAGAAACCGATAAAACACAGTATCACAACAAATAATCAAAACAATACAAATAAACACGAAGAAGCCAAGGTTACACCAAATGAAACATGATAGTCGCATTAAATGCACTGGTAAATGTCAAACTTTGACAATAATGATATTATTGAAATCACTTTGAAATACAAACTCATTGTTCTACAACGTTGTCAAATGTGTTTTTCGTGAAAGTACATCAAATGAGTACATTTGTATTCTTTGAAAATTTGTTAAAACCTACACAACTACTACTCTACCGTAAATATAAAATTTGGTAGTGATAGCTTTAGCTGTTTGATCGCTATCGTGATCACACACAGAGAGAGCGAGAGAGAGAGAGAGAGAGAGAGAGAGGGCGAAATGTTTTGTGATATTTTTCATTACAAACGGATATTACTCAGCGTCGAACGAATAACGCCCTAAAGAAGTTCAGAAAATATCAAATATAAATTTTGAAACTTAACGTTTAAAATATTAGCATTTACTGTTTTAGGAAAAACTTTAAATTGTAATATTTGGAAAAAAAAACATTAAATTTCTGTATATGTAACGGTTGAATTTACTCACATACGAATATATTAATATGCATATATACCGTAGTCGACATATTTTAATTTCTGGTACGAAAGTAGAAGAGGAAAAGAGCACGGCGAATAAAATAAAGTCAAACATATAGCGAGGCTGCCAAGTACACCCGGCAAACATTCGCATTCAAATGTGAAAATCCACCACTGTTCGAAAGCAGGCATCGCTGCATATTATAAGGTCATCTTCTGCATGGGATAGATAGGTAGTAAGGAGCTACAAACCGAAATTAAAATTTGTCGACTACGGTATATTTCAAATAAATAAATGACTACTTTTTATATTCGTCTAATATTTTAAACAATTTTCTTTAACGAACAGACTATAGTCTAATAGACAGACATTGCATTTAAAAGAGTCTATTAAATTGACATTCTAAGAAATATTTTAAAACAGTTTAAAAATAACTAAAAAAAAAAGACAATTCTTTCCAATAAAATTCAGTAATAGATGTCTCCCTAGCATCAGCATTTATTAAGAAGTCATTCAGTACCATAAATCGGCCAACGAGTACGACATCAAAGCGAAAAGTACAGGCAAGTTCTTCAGACAATCGCCCTCTTAAGGGACCGCTGGCCAGGATATGTTTATTAGGGTAATATATATGGTCATTCTCACCCCACATTAACTCAGATGATGGTCTGGCTGCTTTTGTCATTGGAATATTTATGTTGCTTGGTCTTTCGATGCTCCATGTAGGTGTAAATAAGTTGCTCTATTCATTCTTCTTAACCCTCTTGAGTTATAATCGCCGCCAATACTGTTAAGAATACAAATCCAGTACCTTTGAATTATATAGGGTAATTAATACAGAAATAAATTTGTATTATCTATTGTCATTTTACTCGATAGCATTTCCTAATAATAATAGCCGCCTAATTTGCCTGAAATTATTCTATATAAACAATTATGATTAAATTAGCTTCATCGAATATTATAAAACGTCCATTCTTCAAAAAAACACGATTTGTTATCAAAATATATGTCAGATAATAAAAGGGAATTTGTTGCGAAGGCTAACTCGTCAAACTGAAGCAGAATTAAATTCATAACATAATCAAATACCTGCCGTGTTTATATATCAACTGACAACACCATATTTGGTTTGAAAAAACGTCAAAAGCGGTTTTAATAGTACTATACAAAATTATTCATTCATCCATATGCGAATTCCTATATGTATGTTTTGGACATATAACATTAGGTAGTTATAATACTATGATTAATCGAATATAATATGTTATGTACCTACTAAAATAGTTTATATCTTACAAGAGATGACATTATTAACGATAAATAGACGGAAATACATAGGGGATCCCAATATTTGTTTCCGATTTTGTTATTTTTATGTACATATACAGAACTATAACTTGTCCTAACAAATGCTTTTTATACTTTTTCTTCTTCTTCCTGTAGATGTGGGCTTTTGACTTGTTTTTCGAACTTAGTTTTCGTTTAATGTCGATGACCACGAATTTTTCCAGCATTTAGGAGGTCTGCCCAATGGGGTCGCCCTGCCCCGAGAATTCCGTCGCTCGATCCGTGCTATTCTGGCCTCTTCCATCCTGTTATGTTCGTTCCACTGCCTCCATCGTTGTCTTCTCCATCTTTCTATAACCATTACCAGAGATTTGTCTCGTATGTTTTTACTGCGGATTCTATCTCTCAGTGTGTATTTCTAAGGACTTTCATTTCTGTAGTAGTTCTTAGTGCATTTTTGCCCGCCTGCTGTCTTCATAGCGTATGTCATTATGGATCTAACACATGTTTTTTAAATTTTGACTTTTGGCTCATGTACTATTGCTCCAGATAACATCACTCAAGGTTCCTGATATGCTGCGCACTTTGTTGGTTTAGCTTTTGATCGCGTGCGATGTATCCTGGCTTGAAGAAAGTTCCACTTCCAAATACTTAAGTGCCATGACCTGCTCAATGGGGTGGTCTTCTGCAACGAATTTATATCCTATTGGTTTTTTGAGATAATGAGTGATTTTGTTTTTGCCGTAGATATTTGCATCTTTAGACTTCTGGCTTTCAAATAGAATGAATGTAAAAGTGTTGCAGATCGTCTTCATTTTCAGCCATCAATACAATATCGTCGGTGTAAGATACGATTTTAGTCTCCCCTGTTGATAATTTGTATCCATTTCTATTTTCCGTTATGTGTTTATTATTTGGTTCATTATTGCGGTAAATAGTAGAGGACTCAGCGAGTCACCTTGTCTAATACCTGGTATTTCGTCTGTCAGTTGCCTTTGGATCGATGTGTGGAGATTAAGTTGTTTCACAATTTCTATTAGGTTGTTTGGTAAATGTTTATGTTTTAGTATTTCGATTACGTCACTCAGGACATGTCGAAAGCTTTTGTTAAATTGACGACGCGTTTTATACGTATCTCTGAACAAATCCATCTAAATATGAATAGCCCATTAGACAAAGTTCGAGTAATACTATGATATCAAAAATTAAATTGGTCAATGTTGGTCATGGAATGTAAAACGCTTGTCTTAGTTTAAATCATCCTTTTGAAATAATTCAATCATTGTCAAGCTACACTGACATTATCAATAACCTACAAATGTGTTACCTACTTAGTTCAGCTGTAAAATAATAATGAACTACAAGTTATGAAATAAATAACGTTTTTATTAACCAGAAAAACTAAATTATAATAATTGTTGGAAATGTCCCCCGTTTTGTTCAATGCACAAGTTTACGCGCCTCCTCATGCTGTGAAAAGCGTTTTGCAGCATTTCTGGCGTTATGGTTGCACATTGCTGAACAATTCTTTGTTGCAGTTCTTGCAAATTATGTATCGGATTTGCGAAAATCTTATTTTTTAAGTAAGGAAAGATAAAATAGTCCATAATTGTCAAACAAGGTGATCTCGGAGGAAACTCAACTTCCGTTTGCAAACTTATCAGCCGGTCATCAAAAAAGTCGCGAAGAAAAGCAAGATTTTCTCGTGTAGTATGTGCTGTTGCACCGTCTTGCTGGAAATAACCGTATCGAAGTTCATCATCGTCTAACTGTTGCACAAATTCAGTCAAAAAAATATTTCTGTACCTTTCTGCATTGACGGTGAAATTGAAAAAAAATGGCCCAATTATTCTTCTGCGAGAAACTGCCATCCAAACACCAATTTTCTGAGCATGTAGTGGCGTTTCAATAATGATGTATCCCGAAAGGTGGAACCAAGCTTCGTCAGAAAAAAAAGTTAAGTTCAGCAGATCGTCATTCATTAAATTATTAACGAACCAATGGCAGTACGCAAGGCGTCTGGGGTGGCCTGCAGGCAGAAGAGCTTGATATGATTGCATCTTATATGGATGCATGTTCAGGTCCTTCTTTACAATCGTTTGGCATGTTCCATAAGAAAGCTGAATTTCTTGAGAGAGACGTTTTAAAGGTTTTGTAGGCTCTTCTTCCATACGTTGACAAACGTCATTAATAACTTCTTCTCTACGAACTCTTGGTCTACCAGCACCTTTTTTATGCGTCACAGAACCAGTTTCGCGAAACACTTCAACACAATTTGTAAGGCATGCATAAAAATTGCCCGGTAATACTGCTACGGCTGGGAAGTGCTCTCGAAAATTGTCCAAACACAAAAATTTTGACTGTATTCCTAAGTTTCATTAACTAGTACACCCGTTCTAAAATAGGCTTCAATCATGTAAATTTTGTGCTCTGTGGTGAGAACCATGATTCAAAAACCGTGCGCGATTAGAAAACTTCAACACAATAACTTGACAGATTTTGACATTCAAAAAATTATGACATACCTAAATGTACGATGCACGCTACGACAATAATTTTAGAATCCATGACCACCATTGACCAATTTAATTGTTGATATCCCGGTATAATTATAATGCATATGGAAAATTAGCTTAATATCACTGCGTTTCTAAATGTAACCTAGGAATGTATAGAAGTAAGAAGAAAATTAAAATATGTAATCTTGAATGAATTTCATAACAGTTTCGATTACGAAGAACAGGTATGTATTTATAAACCTGAAATATTATGTGTCTAAGTCTTTAAGGCTTTCACGGTTGTCGTTGATACCTTCTTGATTTCTGGGTTGAAACGACGTCGTTGTCTCTGCTTCTACTGCCGATGTTTCGTCCACTATCTTAAAAGAGATCTTCAAGGCTTCTAAGCCTGCGATTACCTGAGACAGACTGGCGTGTATTGGTAGGGGGGTGGTTTATATTGTGTTTAGTGTTGCGATTCAGTGAAGCGCGTGTGTTATACTTGAGTTGAGCTTGTATGATGGATTTCCAAGTGTAATGGAGATAGTAACCTTCGTCTCGTTTAAGTTATTTGAATGTTTTTGGATTTCGATGGATTCACGGATATTGTGGCTATAATAATGGGAATCTTTGGAGAGAATTTTAGTGGAATTGAACTGGATTTGATGCCCGGTTTCCAATCTGTGCTTAGGCAGTGCTGACCCGGCCGCGGGCACAATCAGGAGCAGAGCTCATGTTTGGAGACACGAGTGCTGACCGATCGTTTGGCTTCGCCGATGTATACACTGCCGCACGAACATGGAACCCGGTACGCACCGGAGGATTCAAGATGTTCTTGTCTTTAACAAACGAAAGGAAATTCGATAGCTTTGAATGGGGTTTCAAAACTAGTTTTTGAGGATTTTGCTGATGTGATCGGTTACACCATGTATGTAATGTAGGTAAGCGTATGTAGAGCGGTCAGATTTAGTAGGTGTGGTTTTGGCGGTGGGATTTAAATGTCGATGAATGGTTCTGTCAATGTCTTTTTTGGAGTAGTTTTTTTCGAGTAAGGTAATATTATGTATTCTTTTATGCATAAGCACCTGCATTTCTCGCATAAGTTAAAAAGCACCTTAGACCAGATAATGAGATCTGATCTAAGGTGCCTTAGATCAGATCTATGTAATTAATATGGAAACATAAATGATAATAATAATATGGATGGCTTTATTTACCTTAGTGTATATTAGATTCAAAATTCACATTTCATATCCCGTAATTTGCTTTGTTCTTGGGAAGCAAGTTACATTTTCATCATTAATGAGAGAATAACTATTATGAGTGGTGAAAAATAACTTTACTGTCTAGTTGCACATTAATTTTTTCTGAAATCGTTTGTAATTGGCCAAAACAAATCTTTATTTTACTTGATATTATTTGTGGTGGTACAATTATTACCACGTTCCGCATTCAGGTGTCAAGTAGTGCAATAATGATTTACTTCACTGCCGATTTGGACGTCCTTTATTGCCGATTTCAGATAAATATATGTATTTATATTGTTGAAAAATTTTACAAGCAATCAACTTTTCTATGACAAAAGCTATTTTGTTCTTTAAAGGTGTAAGTAATTTATTGACTAACACACTTGCCAAAACACGTCTGTGCTGTCGGAATTTTTTAAAAATCTCTTATATCAAAGTAGTCCAAATTATATTTTAAAAGCTTGTATACTCTTAATAAATGTGTGGAGAATGTATAATTTGGGAGATATTTGCAAAAACAATGCATTTCTAGCTCCACTTTGAAATGTTCCTTTTATAGAAAATTTGTTCTAAACTGATTTCTGAGTACTTTTGTATTCTTCAGAAATTTTCAATAAAACTGACAGCTGTCTAGATATTCGCAATATATATTTCGGTTAGGAAAATATTCGAAAAATGTAGAGGACGCCAAAAATTGAAGATCTGCAAAAATCCTAATGTTGAAAATGTTCATTATTAGAATAATCTATTATTACTATATATAAGAACATAAAAACTAAATATATTTTCTTTTATTTAATTCAATAAACCCTCTAAACCCCTAGCATTAAACTCAAACCCAAAAAAATGACACAAAAATAGGAATGAAACTGTCATAAAAGTTTAGTAATTTAGAACTATACCGACGATATAATAGATAATTAAATCCGTAATTTAATTTTATTCTCAAGAATAGTGACATAAAATGCCACAATAAAAATAAAATTACACCTTTAATGGAAGAAGAAACATCCAGAACAACCCTCCCATAATACGTTTTTTTTTAAAGTTTTCCACCTGTGTGTGTGTGTGTGAACTGTGATTTTATGACTGAACTCATTATATTTAATAGGGATTTTATTTCACCCATTTCAACCCTTTATGACCTTCTTTTCTTGTCGCTCTGTTACATTTAAAAGGATCTTTATTACTACTTGACTTTTGTACTTTTCATTTTTAGTTGCGTAGATGAAATCTTCTCTAACAGGAGAATAAGAAATTAACACTCACAGTGTTCGATTGTTAATAGTAGAAAAGTATGTGACAGAGATGTGATTTAAACATTTAGATATTAAGATTTTTACCTCAATGGCAGCCATAGGACATGGTTGACGAAACACTAAACTACTAAATAGTGCAGTGTTGTGAATGGAAAGATGACTGCAAGCACAGCTTCAACAATATTCACGTATTTATGATATTGTTACATTTTATAAATCTTACAATTCTTAAGTACCTGTTAATTCATATATATACAATGTGTTCATTAATGATTGAAAGGCGTTTGAATCGCCCGCGCTTTTTTATGTCGGAAAGTTGGTGCTTCTAGAAGATATACCAGTAATGATCAGTAGCGTCTTACTATCCTGTTGTTTTTATTTTGATTTTTGTTTTCATCTACTTACTTTATTATTTTACTTATTTATTACTAGAAAGGCTTTTCTTATTGCCACTTTTTACATCCGTATATTAATATTGGTAAGCGACAAAGTAGTCATAATAGATCCGTCCAAATATAATCAACATTCGCTTTTCGGCTAATGATGGTTTTCACAGTTCTGCACAACAAATTTATCTTTGTGGCATATTTTTGTTCAGGAATACGCAATCATCAAGGAATATGGGATTATTCCTATCAAAATTGCCAGCAGCAATTTCAAGAAGAATTTCCCAACGTAGAATTTACACATGATTATTTTGTACAGCATTCGCAGAACAGGGAATGTTGTGAAAGGAAGATCCACATGTCATTCTACTGTTCTAACTGAACAAGTTGTTGCAGATATTAGTCAAAGAATGGATGTGGGTCCTAAAAGATCTTTACGGTTCTTATCACTTGGTACCTGTCAAAAAGCTTGCAAGAAAGTTCTTCATTTACATCCATACAAAATCACCGTCACTCATGAATATCTTGGATATTACTTTCTTCAGTGATGAAGCATGGTTCCATCTCAGTGGATATGTAATTTCACAGAACAATAGAATTTGGTCTGCGGAAAATCCTCATATTTTTATAGAGATTCCATTACATCCTCAAAATATCGGTGTATGGTTAGCGATATCAAGAAAAAGAATCATCGGTCCTATCTTCTTTCATCAAAATATTGATGCAAATACCTATCAGAATCTAATTTTAAATCCTTTTATTGAACAACTTCATAATGATGAGTTGCAATGTGGTTATTTCCAACAGGATGGTGCTACAGCCCATACTGCGAACAGAACATTAGATTATCTGCAGCAGTTTTATGGGGACAGATTGATGAGTAGAGATCGTTGACCTCCTCGGTCACCAGATTTGACCCCTAGTTACTAGAGTGTTTGATTTGTTTATAAAATTGCATTACGAAAATACATAACATATCTTATCATACTTTTCTTTTAATTTAAAATCTCAGGAAGTATCTCATGTCTATACCTACCTACGAAAATTGATGGACAAATTTTATTTACAATACCGTCAAATAATATAAAAATATTCTTCATATTTTTATATTATTCATCACTCCTAATTACGTGTAATAACAACGTCTTATATGTTTTTGGTGTAAAATTTAGCAAGTAATTCATATACAGGTGTTCCATTTGAAAAAATTGACTTTTAAACCAAAACTTGTCATGTAATTTTAATTCAGTTTTCTGCGGAAACAATTAGTAGTTGAAAAAATGGAACTTGCTTGCATTAATTATGAACAACATTACTAAAAGTTGTGGCCATCTGATTCGTCGTTTTCGAGATACATATATAATGTTTTCAAAACATTGAATTTTTCAGGAAAATGGTAGTAAATCCAAAACTTGAGACTATACTGCTTATTACTTTTTGAGTAAGAATAATACGGAGAATACAACAATGTAATAATATACAGGGTATTCCATTTAAAAAAGTGTAACTATGATCAGCCACCAAATTGTGAAACACTATGTATAATACAAAATAAATTTAGGAGGTGCTACTAATGAGAGACTAATGAAGAAAGCCGCTTCAAAATATCTTTTCCCATAAAGTCACAATCGGCCTTCCCTGCGGAGATGACTCACCCTGTATATTGTTAGTACAGTATTAGTGTGAGTGATCAGTAGGGCGCGGACATGACCGGTTTAAACTACGACGAAGTTATAACGGAGCAAAGAAATAATGTAAACAACACACGGTTACTGAACAGCACTAATTCATATGGTGAACTGCAACATCTGTTTACGCCCGAGAAGTGCCCGAGAATGAGAGCAAGAAATATCCATAAATTAAGGAATTTATGAGTAAAATCCTTTTTTCATCGGCGTAGATAAGAGCGTGAGGGGTTTTTAAAATTTATTATATTTATCTTATATTTCGCAAGAGAAATAAAATTTTCATTCATACTTACGTTAGTTTCGTTTTTTCATTGTTTTGACTGTTAATTACGTACTTCGTAATTTTTGTAATAGTCTGTTTAACACCGGTTTAATGAATCGATTTCTCCTAACTATCTAGACGTAAGTGTGCACTGGATTTCGTTTAGTTTCAATGACATACGCGTACATTTTTAGTTATCATTATTTAGATCTAGAACGTTGTTTATGTTACTTTTTCTGATATGAAAATGAATTGTCAATGATTCCGAAATTTATTACAAAGTCTGTAAAATATCATTACAGAATGCCAAAATATCGCACGTTCGTCACTTAGCTTTGCTAAAACATGCACAGAAATAGTTTTTACGCAGAGAATTTCGATAGTTTACAAAATTTCGTTATATGTTTAAATGACGATGCTCGAAGTGTTTCTGAGTGCAAGGAACTAACACAAATCCCAAATTTAGAAAATCAGTTGTTATTCCTTCATGAACACTTTGGAAATTTGCCTAAACTAATCACATATTTTGAAAATCGAAATCTCAAATTAAGAAATGGATTAACCACATTAGACGTGGGATATTAATAATTTCAAAAGTATTCCAAGTGACTTCGGATGTGGCCTTCGGCAAAAGTTAGACGCAGTTTTTAATAGAAATCCAGATTTAATAACATTGCGGCAATTGTGTATGCTAAGTACGCTGAAATAAAAGAATATTTCCAGTACGCACCTATAACCAGTTGCGATGTAGAAAGGATGTTCTCTATCTACAAGGATGTACTTAATTCAAAGAGAACAAGTCTTACAGAAGAGAAGATAAACAAATAATAAGGTATTTTGTATTTTATAGATCATCAGCCACTTGTTCTCCAATTATATACATAAAATTAAAACCACTTTAAAAATACAACATTTCAATAGTGCGCCCATGGGCGATGAGTCATCAACCGTACGTGTCCGCGCTCTACTCATCAGCTATGGCCGAGTAACAGTAAATCGTGCTTATCTTTTGTGAGTCGTTAAACCTGCTTGGAGGAGATGGGTAACTTGAGGGACACGTCATGTCTTTGTTGTCCAATTATAACGACAAAATTATTTTGAAAAAGTAAATATCGATTTTACAAGTGCTTTCATTGAAGAATTCTCCATAGTTCTACATGTTTCTAGCAATTTTTATAGTTTGATGTGCAAAGGCAGTATGCATGACAACACTATACAAACATGTATAAAAAAATACCAACTTTATACGAGCAATAATATTCCATCTTGAAATTGAAATAAAATCATAACTTTTGTCTTTTTTTCTTTTACAGTTAAATATATTACAAATTCAATATATTCACGTATATAAAATTCAATACAGAAATTATGTAATTTATTCGGAATAATTGCACGATCATCTTTGTTTATATTTAGCTTCTATTTTATATGCAAAATCTACGTTCACCTAAAAAGAATTCCATATAAATTACAAACCAATATTCTAGACAAAATTGTGTGCATTGTATACAAAATAATATCAAAAAAGAGCGATTTTTGTATAGAAAAATAGTGACATAGACATTGTCATCATATTACTGATTTTTATCCTGTAAAAGTAATATTCTCTAATTTATTTCAGTTTTCGAGCTTGCCTCAAGTTGGTTGACACCACAGACTCGAACATAGTCGGAAAAATATTCTTCAATCTGGTCCAAACGAAGTGTTTCGTCATCAAAAGGAAGAGAGTGTGTGCGGAATGGGAGGGCACCAAATGCGTGAAGAAAAAAGTGGTCAAGAGAGCAGTCATAAAGCAGAATCTATCGTATTGACATCGAATTACCTACGTAATACATTAATATATCGATCGCTCAAATAATACGTGCAGCGTAACTTAGAGAAATTCTGTAATAAATTATAAATGTTAATGTGAAGCGTGTTGTATAAAAAAAAAGAGAGAAAACAAAGATTAGAGTAATTTAATTTATTCGATGAAATGATTAATTAATTGATGAGATGGAGATTAAATTAATTAAAAGTTTAATTGAAGAATCGGAATAAAACGAAATATTGTGATTTAATTATGTGTTCTTATGTTTACATAATATTGTAATGTGTACTTATAAGATGTTTTATATGTAACTTATTTCCTAAATGTAATGTATCGATAATGGTACAGAATAAGTATATCTATTAATGATAATTGAAGCGTACTTATATAATATACTGAGTATTAATTTCTATATATGTGATTTAGTATATAAGGATAGACCAGATAATGAAAATTAGAAAAGCAAAAGCTACAAGATCTATGAACATTTGAGCAAATAATCAGATCCATGGTGATATACACCTGCTCTACACGAGGGAGATCGGTAAGTTTTTACAATGAGATACACAACACCACTTTTCGAGAAAAATTATATTTATTTTTCCACATAGTCTCCTTTTAACTTAATACATTTAGTTCAACGTTTTTCAAGACCTTCATTTCTTCAGAAAAGTAAGAGCTATCGTCAAAACCTTACAAATGTTCATTTACACATTCAATAATTTCGTTATTCGATGAGAATTTCTTCCCCGCCAACCATTTCTTGAGGTTCACAGAAAAAATTCTGAAGGGTCAAATCTGGCGAGTAAGGTGCAGTTTCGGCATCGGAATTTCCGACTTGTGGGATGGGGCATTGTTTTGGTGGAACAAGGCTATTTTCTTTGCCAAATGACGCCTTTTGACTATGATTTCTCCGGTCAATCTGCCTAATAACGACGCATAATACACGCATGATGTTATCCTCCCGTGTTGCAAGTTGTCAATAAAAATTATCCCTCGAGAATCCCAAAAGACGGTAGTCATCATCTTTCCAGCTGACGGCATTGTCTTCTTTGGAGTTGGTTCACCGCGTACTGTCCACTTAAACATCCCTGAGAAATGATCACACGAGGTTGCTTTTGGTCGACTGACTGTAAACGCGGCACCCATCTTGCACTGAGCTTTCTCATGTTCAAATGCTGATGGAAAATGTAATGTGCGCGGTCAGGTGATATGCTTACTGACTCTGCTATTTCTTTCAACTTTAATTGGGTATAAATCAACACAATTTTATGAACTTTTTTAACGGTTTCTTCATCGTTAGATGTGTTTGGTCACCCAGAACGAGGTGCATCTCCTATGCTTGTTCAACCACGTTTAAATTCACCATTCGAGTTCGCAAAAGTGGCATACGACGGCGAAGACCGACCATGAACATGATGAGAAGTGCCAACAAGAAATTGATTAGTGTTATAAAGCAAATTTCTTTCCGTCTCTAACGGATTTAGTATAAGCAGCACCAAAGAGTGCATTACTGCAAGTAACTAAATTAGCAAATTTTAATAGTGCCAAAATGGAAAAAGTATATCAAATATGTACTGAAATACACAGAAAAAAGAGTTTAGTGAATATTAGCTTTTAACCCGTGTTATTTGGAAATATTCTATATTTCTTTTAATAAGTGTACATGCATGTATATTAAGTTTATTGTAATATTAGAGTATACTGTACTAGAAAGTTATTTTATCATAACAAGATCATTTAGTTACGATTCTGTAGACCACGTGTTAGGCTTGAAGGAGATGCAAATTATATTACCGATGCCAGAGTGTCTGAATATTTTTAGCTTCAAGATCTTCCAATACAGTTGAAAGGGGCGATTAGGTTAAACAAATACTTTACAACGTAATTGAACCCTAATTAGAATTTACTTTTGTTGAATTGTTATGAAAAATCAGAAATGTAAGTAAAATTGTAATTCTTGACACTACCCAACTACTTTATTATCATCAAAACTTTTTTAATTATTTTAAAATTATTAATATTAATTAAGCACCTATTCTAAAGTTTTAAAGTGTTATTTTAAAGTTTATTTCAATAGAAATTCATAAACGATTTCATTTGGGTACTACAAGATGGCGCCACATAAGGATCAATATTTTGAGGTTACAAGAATCAAAATCATCAATGTAAATCTCGTTATGTGACGGCCTTATATCGCGCAGCGATATCAGATACAGTTGGCCTTACCGGTACACACACACATTGTTCTGGTTCGTTCTAGAAACATTCAAATCCTCCTTCGTAGATCACCAATTACCTCATCCCCATTCAATTTCTTTAAACTTTTCAAAACGCCGTCTTAAGACTGTACAAATTCACACCGGAAACAATACACCTTTCATACAAGTCATCATTAAAGAAATTTTCCGAAATATTACAACAAAATGCACTATCCTAACATAACGTCCTAAATTATAGCCCAAAATAATATCGGGGACAATAACTTATCCAGCTAGCTTTAATACAAAATCCCTAAGGGAAGCTAAATAGCTTACAACCCATTATCAAAGCAATCTATATTAGCAGAAAACGCACCATTAAAATTTATCGAGTGCGTGTAGCGCAAATTACGTTTTTTGAAAATGAATGGCTATCAATAAATACTGCATATTTCAAGTACTAATACTTTTTTCTACGTGTGAATTTGAACCAGGAAGACAGTCAAAAATTGTTCCATGTATTATTCCTCTCAAAAGAAAAAGAGATATTTCGCCCGTAAGAAATTTATATTTGAAATATCGACGTTCAAAAGTGAATCCCTAAAGCTTTTCCAATATCACAGTATAAATTGATAATATGACATTGACTATTTTACATATGCACCATGAAGTTAGTCACGGAATAACATAATATGACAATGATATTGAAAATGGTCAAGAATGCGTATTTAGTAATATGTTTGTTTCTCTTGATCCTTATATACTTAACATTATCGATACGTTTCATGTATTTATAAGTATTCGAAAATATCTAAAAATCGTACTTATTTAGTACTAAGAATGCTGAAAGATATCATCCTCGCCATGTATGTAATGTTATTGTTCTTTTATCATTTTTGTTTGCTGTTTAATTTATTTATTTTTTATTACTTAAATAAAAGCGATGTACATATTTTTTTAAACGTGTCATAAATGTTGATTATGTGAATAATAATAGATATTAATAATAATATAATGATCAAAAAAAATTGAAAGCAATACTATGTGCCCATGTACAATCTTCTTATTTTCATTTATTTGTGTTCAAAATAAAAATCAACGTTGATATGATTATGTGTGTTTCATTTTAGAAAAACCATGCATATTATAATATTATTGAGTCAGAAAATAAAACTATTGCACTATATGGAATTCATTGAAAGGAAATGGCCTCAAGGACATGAATGTGTTCTAGGTTTAACTAATGTTAAACATATTCTCCCAGTTAGTACCAAAAGTCTAATTATCTCCATTGTATGTATATAAAAGTAGGATTACCTAAAAAAATCTTCAAAGGAAAGCTCAATATACTTCTTATTTATTGTCTAAAATTAGAAAAATACAAAATACAGAAGGATTCACATAAAATTAAACACATAGATTACATGAAGTATCACTTAGTATTTTTCAGCCATTTTGAACGCAATTCTTATGATCTTACATAGCATTATATTAAAAATCTTACAATGAACGAATGTATTACAAACAAGGGCGTAACTATATTTTAAATTGAAAAGTCAACATCAAAACAAGAGCATGTTAAAAATTGCGTATGCTATTCTTCAAAACAATATGCTCTTTTAACCTACAAGGAACACAGAGCATTAGTTAAATAAATTCTACAATTGGTATCTAAAAGACAAAATAGAACTTATAATTAAATCTAGCACGAATCTTCACATATAGTACCTAGCAGGGGCTGATGCATATCTATTCTTTCTAATCGTATCTATCATAGAGTCCTTTTTCAAAATCTCTTCTTCCAGCACGCGTTTTATGGTGTTCTTCAATAACTGATTTTCCTGTAAAAGTTGAGTTTTCTCTTCCTTCATTTCGTTATAATCAAGCTTCACTTTATTGAATAAGAGCCATATCCCATCCAATTTCATTAAGGACTCTATGTTTTCTTCAATAATTCCTGTTGTGGATTGGGACGAAGTTGAACTATCGTCTGTTGATGTACTATATTTCAGTCCTTTTGATTTCCTCTTGGGACAGATAAATGCTGTTGAAGCAATCATGTCAAGTTCCTTTTTTAATTTTGCCCCTATCTCTAACTTCTTGGGTTTCTTAACACTAGATGGGTACTTATGTCTTATAAGAATCTTATATTTTTTTGTCTCTTCAATTTTGGGCGTTTCTTTACCAATACTGCTTGTGCCAGCTGATGATGTTTGATCCTTTTCATCAGATCCTTCATCTTCATTTAAATTTCCAGCTATTAAGTCCATATTTACTTTCATAAAAACTTCCTCTACGATATCTTCTTTCTCTATTACATGCTTGTCGATATAACTATTTTCTGAACTGCTCCTCGATGTCCTGTCGTGCTCTATTGGTAGGGCGGAAAAACGTAATATTTTTTCCTTTTCCGTTTCATATCTCCTGCAGGATTGCATCAATTGAAGTGTGTGTTCACCGTTGCCGACGATACCTTCCAACTGGTCGATGCATTTCCTTGATATATCTATTAGAAATCTTAATTTCTTTTCGTCAAGTGTCAGTTCGCTTTGTAGATTCTTCTTGGCATCCAGGAATTGTAGGCTGACAACTTTACTTGTAGCTTGTAAAGAGAGGATGGTGTTTCTTCGTATTGCCCTTAATGTTACGTACTCTTCCTTTAATTTCTCAATTTGAATCTGTAATTAGTACATAATCTATTACACAGAATAGTATTGAAATATTTGTGGTTTTACAATCTTTTATGACGTTTAAATTAATGAAAATAATATTACAATAAAGAAATTATATTAGTTTTTCGTAGTTTAGAGGCCGTCAATGAACTTTCACGATATAGAAATTAAAACGTTTTGTAAATGTAGATATTATCTTTTTTAATTAATTACACAAATTCTTGATAAAACTGTAAAAAATATGTGTTATTATTCTTCACTTAAATAAAAGTGGAGATATCATAAACTGTAACAAGGGACATTAATATAGTATCAGATAGGTTCTCCAATGTTGAAGGTGGTGTTTAGTTACTGTTCGCCTACCTCACAGATGAAGTTATAAAAGAAAATAAGATTGAAAACAACAACTTTTCTATATGATGTAGAAATCTTCACTGTGTGAATATAGGAGCTTTGTGTCTTTGCTGATAATATCGTACTAGTAGCAAACAATTTGCAAGAATTAAAGAAAAACATTAAAGTCTTGACAAGTACACTAAGAAAATATAGTTTATCAAAACCAAATAATAATCAAAAATGAAAAATTAAAATAGACGAAGGAACTTAGAGTAAGTTAACTCTTGTAAATACTTGGGAATATTTTTGAATAGGACAGAAACGCAAAGGGAAGAAATTAGAAATAGACTAGCGTCAAACACATATAATATAGTACGAAAGAAATTTCTAAACGAAAAAGAAATTTTAAATACCACAAAACTTATAGCCTACAAAATTAGTATATTATGAGCATTTAATGACAGCTATTAAGACACGAGTAAGAAAATTACAATACGAGCCGATAGCGAGTATTCTAATGAATACGAGTGTCTTAATAGCCATTAAATGATAGTTGCATACACTATTTTTTCTACGACCCCATAATAAAACATTATTTTTTGAACATTCCATTTCATAAATTGAGTGCAAAATTTTCCGTACATCTTTGCGAATTTAGCTGGTAATAAATTGTTCGTGGCTACTAAGGCTTGTTCCATAATTTCTGGTGGAGTCAAATTTTACATTTCACTCTCATTATCCCTCATTTTTACCGTTTATATTTTCCAAAAAGCACAAATTTTAACTACTTACTATTAAATTGCAGAGAACTGTCACATTTAATAAATTTTTACATCTGTCAGATATGCAGTCGCCATATTGAATATTGGAATGTCGCATACCTATTGGATATAAACTTGTGTCTTAATGAAAAATCTGTATTCCTATTGGACATAAACTTGTATCTTAATGAAAATCTGTATCATAATGGACATAATTAAAGTACAGGTTCGGCATATCTAATAATACAATTAAAGTATGGGAGTAGAAAAAATATATATCAAGACAAGGAGCTGAAGTCTGAAGACGATCAAAAAAGAAATTAAGATTGAAATTGAAGTTAAAATAAAGCCATCAAAAGAGAAAATAGAAAAAAAAAGAAGCTTAAATGGGTAGCACACAGTATTATAATGCACAATACAAGACAAACTGAAGGCCAAAGGAAGTAAATAAACAAGAGACGATCTTTTACACAGACATGGAATGATAATATTGCTGGAATTAATAAGAGAACCTTTTCTCTTATTTCACTTGGAAATTGCACTACTTCTTTCTATCTCTGGTTATCACGTTAGCTTCATCCCAAGTGTTGCCTTCAACACTTGGGATGAAGTTAGAAGTAGCGTAATTTCCAAGTGAAATAAAAACAAGAATGATAAACCAATGCTAATTATGTCATCTGTGTAAGAAATTCGGTCAAAGTTCTTATCCAAGCAAGTAAATTATGCATCCAAACAGATTTATTTAGAATATAAAAATATTCATCAGCTAAATCTGAGTCGTAAGGTTCCACGGTTGCCAATGTTACCTTTTAGGTTTCTGAGTTGATACCGTGTCGTCATTTCTACTTCTGTGTTCACTCCCTCCCCCCCTCCCCCCTCTCTCTCTCTGTGTGTGTCTCTGTGTGTGTGATCACGATAGCGATCAAACAGCTAAAGCTATCACTACCAAATTTTATATTTACGGTAGAGTAGTAGTTGTGTACTTCAACGAAAAAAGCAAAATTTACCAATCAACTACTAAGTTTTAACAAATTTACATTAGCGCATATGACGCCACCCCCTTACGTCCTACCTCACGGCAGTTAGTCAACACCTCTGCTAAGCCCCCTTAATAACCTGTGGATGCTTTAGACATCGAATAGTAGAAGAGAAATTTATAGTTCACGCCCGAAGTGTAAATAATATATAAAAGAGTTAAAAATGCAATTTATTTTTCATTCTTCTATATAAATTTGATTCGACCAGGACTCTGGTTTTATTCATGCCTGAGTTAAACTTTCACACAAACTACGCATTTTTTTCTAGTTTTAACCTGCAGTGAAGAAAAGTATAAAAAAGCGGCATACCTAAGTGAAAAACTATTCGTTTTGCAATATTTAATATTTGTAGTTTTACAGGCACTATTGTATTTCTTTTCTATTGCTTAACCTATTATTTATCAAGGTGAGGCTGCCAGAATTTATTTTTCTATTTCAGATTTCAGCAAATAGAAAAATGTTTCTCCGTCTCACAAGTTTTTCTATTATTAATATTTTTTGTTTGATGTTAATATAATTTTTGTGACTTTTCGGTGAGCTTCAATTTTTATTAATTGGAAATTTAAATTAAGAAAATAAGAAATAAGTTGAGACAATGTGTTGGAATTTAAGACGTTTTCAAAATTCAATATTTACTAACTAAAAATTTAACGAAGCATGCTTTTGATTATTCGAACATACAGTAGGTAGTTGATTTTTCTTTTTGCATGTGTTTATTTAAATTGAACTTTTATACCTAATAAAATATTTACATTACCCACATTTCAGCAAATTAAAAAAATATTTAATGAAACTAGTGATGAGGTAATATCTGATGAGGAATGGAAACACTAATATCAAATGAGAAGTATTTCTATTTTAAGAAAAGTACTTACAAGAAACAATTTCGAACCCAGTCTATTTCAAAGAAAATGTTAAAAAATATAAAATAATAATATGAGATTTTTTGTCTTTGTTTTTTACAAAGTAAATCTTTGTGCACCTTCTTTCACCAGTTTGTTTCTTAATGAATTATTTTTCTGCACTTTATATAATGTTATAAAATTAAAAAAAAATTGAGAGTCTATCAAAATTTATTGAATAAATTAAAAAGAGAGGAGGAACTGGAGAAGAATGCTTTTAATATTATTAGACACTCCTAGCTGTAGTCACTAAGAACAAATTTCAGTTTGTATAAGATTACACCTACTATTTCCCAAAATAAGAACGAGTGATTCAAATAAAATTGTTGATTTGGGAAGGATTAGCCCAAGAAATTCGAATGAAGGTTTCAAAAGGTCCATATAGACACACATCGAGAGGCTGAAGACGATGCGTACAATGTGGCGGAAATGTTACAAATATTATATCATTGTCCCTACAGAAAAGTATTGTCTCTAAAGTGGTGTGTGATTCGTGGTTGTCTAGTAATATGAGGATACGATGATTTTCTTTGGTGCATTTTGTAAATTTTTGAATGTGTTTCATCACTTCTAAAAATAAGGATGCCGTCATCCAACCGAATCCTGATTTGTTGGATAATCCCAAGCAACCATTAGGCGCACCTTTCATAAATACCGGCTTGTTTTTAGTCTTTGGAAAGACATACACCGGCGGCACTGTATTTCCGACGGCATTATAACTGATAGCACAAAAAGTTAAGAGTTCCCCACTTTCTGCCGAAACCACTTGTCCCACCTGCTTAATTCCCATAATAGCAATAACTTTTGGTGCCTTAAAGACTGTGGTGAGTCCTGTTTCGTCAAGGTTGTAAATTTTTCTGGTGCTATTTTTATTTTTCTAAAGCAATTTGCAGACTATCGAAAAATTGCTTCACGCTGGTTTTGTTAAATCCTCTAGCCCTAGCAAGACTGGTCAGGTTTTCTTCAATTGAGATTTCTTAACCTTTTCATGAGATTTCATCCAGTTCAAACCCGCTTTGTTGTTCCTAGCCCAGCTCGTTGGATATTTTCTCTTTCTCTTAAGCTTGTGAGTAAATTCAAAAGCTAGTTCCTGTGCTTGCGAATACGTTAGCCCGTAATTTATTTTTGAACTTTGCATTAGATACTCGCATAATTGTTGTTTCTGGTTTGCGGTAAAAACTTGTTGGCTGCTATACTTGAACTGAAATGTCCACTGAAATACAATTTTTGAATCACTTCCTATTGTGGCAAGCGACAAGTCGTTATTTTCATTCTCTTTCTCTACTAATTCATGTTCTTCGGCAGGCTTCACGGCAAGAGACTCTCCTGTTTCACCATCTCTGTTATCTTTTATTTTCCGCTCTCCCTGTGCGCAGTTCATTAGTTCATTGAATCCTGCTTACCTGCGTCACACTGCGTAACCTCACCTCACCAAGCTGCCTGTCAAGTTGCGCCCGGCCTAACCAAGCCTTAACCTGTGAACGTTCCCTTACACTTTTGGTTTGGTTTATTATAATTTACTCTCTTTGAATAAGTATCTATTACATAAATTGCCAGATAATGCTGCAATAGTCATGGATAATACATCATATAATTTACATAGAATGGAATAGTATATTAAAATATACAAGTAACAGAAGGCCTTTCATTCCAGCATGATTTCTAGCTGCGCGCTCGTGTCCGAAGGAAAGAATGCTGGAACGGTCTTCTGTTACGAGTGTTTTACACTATTTTCTCTGTTTCTGATTGTATTTACATTATTTATTTATAGAAACATTGTTAGAAATATACATTAAGGGAAATTTTGATAACGTGACGTAGTCGCTTGGTAGCACTGATTTATATTTGACAGTTCACTTTTGTAAGAATTATTTGAAATGAAAAGTTTGCTTAAATTATAAAATAACTCATATTTTCTGTGGGCGGAATGTCAGACGAAGAGCTTCAATCTGAGGCACGAGAATTGCGGGACGTGACCTCCAACGCTATATGAAAAATTTATACGTTGTTCTATACCGAAACAGAGAAAGGCTATTTACTTAGAAAAAATAATTTGGAATGGATTAATGGATGATATCGTAGAACCATTTCTTATATGTGGTGGAAATAGTGATGGTGTAAGTCACTTATTATGGCCCAGTGCATCATACTAATTTCTGCAGCTAATTTATGTATATTTATAACTTTGAAATTGTATTTTGATATACTTTTATAATACATTTTAAAAGTAGTTGGATTTTACAATCTAACCTGATATAAATATCAATAATTTATGGTGTATACACATGTTGCTTTTACGGCAAGAAGATTTCATGAAATAATTACGAGGTGCTACCAAAAAGCTTCCGAAATTTTTATGACGCGCCTGCAGGCGATAGTACAACCAAACACCGTTAAGAGCAGCTTAATACATGTGTTGCGCGTCAGTATGCGTAGCGACTTCGATCTAAGTGGACGTGTTTATTGTTGGCGGGCAGTTTTCCATTGTTGTTATCTTATATACGCGATTTTGCAATGACCGACCTGAAAGAACAGCGTTAATGTATCAAGTTCTGTTTTAAACTTGGTAAAACAGCCGCAGAATTATCCCAGTGGAACAGCCAATCTTTACCTCGGCCAAAGAAAGCCCGTCAAGTTCAGAGCAACACGAAATCCTGTTTCTTCAATACTGATAGGATTATCCACAAGGAGTTCGTACCTCGTGATCAGACAATTAATGGAGAATTCTATCGTGATGCCCTGTTAAGGGAGGATATGAGAAGGAAACGTCCAGAGAAGTGGCGTAGGAATAACTGGGTCCTTTACCACGACAATGCTAGCCCACACACAGCTGTCGTCGTGCAGCAGTTTTTGGTAAAAAACAACACGCGGCGGTTCTTTCTCATCCACCGTGTTCACCCGACATGGTTCCGTGCGATTTATTTCTCTTTTCCAAGTTGAAAATGAAGTTGATGGAGCGAAGGATTTGACATGATAGAGGAAATTCAAGTGGAATCGTAAGTGATGCTGAACACACTGGCTAAAAAAGACTTTCAGGATGCATTCCGTTCCTGGCAGAAGCTCTGGTGTCGATGTCTGAGTTCCCAAGGGGAATAATTTGAGGGTGACAGTGGCAAATATAAGTCTTGTATGATGTGATTGTTTCGGAAACTTTTAGGTAGCACTTCGTGTATATACCAGATTTTACAGTTCACCAGAATAGGTTATACCAAACAGTACATTAGAACCTAATTCCGAATATATTTTAGATCCAAAAGGTCTTGTACTCTTGTTGTACAATAATTTTAATAATACAGGGTATATCACGTAAGGCGGCTATTAGAAGTTTTATGGGATCCATAAACAGTGTAAACTCGACATTTGGGATTGAGTACTTACTTTATAAGGTGTATTATTCTAAAATATTTTCAAGTAGAACTGACTTCCGGTTACAGCGGAAGTAGATACAAGTTTCTTATTTTAAATGGAAGTGTATATTTTTTTTCGATTCATTCAATTCTACATGTAATTATGAAACAATTTGCATTATAGTTCCCTAACTCTAAATTCAACTATTTTTGAGATAATTGCATTTTTGTTAAAATTTTTGCATTTGCATAACTTAAAATAAAATTTGCTATTTAAGAAGTCAGAAAAGAATAAGGTACTATATTTTCAGGGATCAAACTACAAGAACATTAGTGCCGATTAGCATTATATTTTGGATCTACTTTTATACAGGGTGTTTCAAAATTAATTGCTAATATGGATATCTTCAAACATACGGAACTCCTTTTTTTTTAATAGAACATGGTATTTTTTATCACTGGATTGAATGAAACTTCAAATTCTGCGTCAATAAATATTAATGTATAATATGTCTATTTTTCCTAGTTTTTGAAATATTCACGATTATTTGTTTTAGTTGCATAAGAACCGCTAATAAATTTTGAATTCACATAGTGTGCCAGGGAAATGACAAACATAGGTAGTTCTGAAGCCGCTGTCATTTAGTGTGCGAATTACTGTCATCATGGACAATGATAACGAAAATTATACAAACAACGATATTTTAAACCTATTTTATATCCACGACGAATGTCAAAGGATTATCGAAAGAACTTGCCGAACATTTAATGAAAGGTATCCACACTTGCCATCGATAAATTCGAAGAAATTTAAAAGGATTACATCCAACTTTCTGCGCCATGGACGAATAAAAAGTAGTAAAAGAAATCGCTTAAAACCTGTCACAAACGAGGACGCAAATGAAATAAATGTACTAAGTTATTTCAATGCTTATCCTAACAGCTCAATTGCAGCAGCATCAATTGATCTAGGGCTATCTAAAGGGTCTATTCAACGCATTCTCAAGAAACACAAGATGCATCCTTATTCATTCAAATTAGTTCAAGCATTACACCCTGGAGATACCGACAGAAGAGTAGAGTTTTGTGAGTTTATGTTAACAAAAATGCAAGAAGACGAAAGTTTTTTGAGAAAAACAATTTGGACCGACGAATCGAAATTTAGCCGAGAAGGAGTGATAAACCGAAAAAATTTGCATTATTGGGCGAAAGAGAATCCACATATTGTCCGTGAAGCAAACTTTCAACGTTCGTTTGCTGTTAACGTATTTGTGATGATATACTTACAATCATACTTACAATCAATTATGCTTCCATATTTACGAAGAAAATTTGAATACAAATAGATATCTTAATATTTTGGACGAGGTAGTAATACCATTTTTAGACGACCTACCTCTACTTGAGTTTAGAGAGTGTTGGTTCCAACTAGATGTTGCCCCAGCACATTCTTCTTGGCCCGTTAATACACAGTTAACGAACTTATTCGATGATCGTTGGATAGGGACCAATGGACCGTGGAAATGGCCACCTAGATCTCCAGATCTAACGCCTCTGGATTATTTTTTATGGGGATACGTAAAAAGTCAAGTGTATTCGCGTCCAGTAGAATCACGCCAAGAATTACTTAATCGAATAGAAGCATCTTTAACCAACATTAGTGGCGAAATTATTATCACTGCTACGACTACTGAACTTCACAAAAGAATTACTCGATGTTTAGGAAATAATGGTCAACACATCGAGCACAATTTATAATCTGTATGTTTTGTTTTATTGTTTAAAAAAATGTTTTTTTTATTTCTGTATATTAAATTATTTTTTGCAAGTGTTTTGTTTTAATTTATTTAGGAGAAATCACTTTGTCATGTGTAGCTTTTTAAAATATGTATAATCAATCATCTCTATGTATGTACGTATTACACGTTATATCATCATTATCGCATTAGTCCTCAAGCGACAACTGCTCGACAACTATGACAAGAATTTGTCATTTCCCTGGCACACTATGCGAATTCAAAATTTATTAGCGGTTCTTATGCAACTAAAACAAATAATCGTGAATATTTCAAAAACTAGGAAAAATAGACATATTATACATTAATATTTATTGACGCAGAATTTGAAGTTTCATTCAATCCAGTAATAAAAAATACCATGTTCTATTTAAAAAAAAGGAGTTCCGTATGTTTGAAGATATCCATATTAGCAATTAATTTTGAAACACCTTGTATAAAAGTAGATCCAAAATATAATGCTAATCGGCACTAATGTCCTTGTAGTTTGATCCCTGAAAATATAGTACCTTATTCTTTTCTGACTTCTTAAATAGCAAATTTTATTTTAAGTTATGCAAATGCAAAAATTTTAACAAAAATGCAATTATCTCAAAAATAGTTGAATTTAGAGTTAGGGAACTATAATGCAAAGTGTTTCATAATTACATGTAGAATTGAATGAATTGAAAAAAAATATACAGTTCCATTTAAAATAAGAAACTTGTATCTACTTCCGCTGTAACCGGAAGTCAGTTCTACTTGAAAATATTTTAGAATAATACACCTTATAAAGTAAGTACTCAATCCCAAATGTCGAGTTTACACTGTTTATGGATCCCATAAAACTTCTAATAGCCGCCTTACGTGATATACCCTGTATAAACTCTGTACACTTATTAAAATTAAAATTGTTGATAAATTACTATATTTTAAGCTATGCATTCCGGGTTTTGGTAGGACATTTCACTTACAGCTTCTTAATCTGAGACAGGGTATGGTGAAAAGAACATTATAGATGACAAACAGTTGTAAAACCCAGTTGAATCGAATTTCACATCATCAACAAAATTAGGCTGTCATATTGGTTCTAAGTTATTTTGGAATATTAATATAAGAAAAGAACTAGTGGTATATATACGACAAGATATGAAATTGCCACGGCGTGCTGACGAAATTGAAGTAAATCGAAACGCGTCCACCTGTCGTTAATTAGCAATGGAAATTAATTTTTCAAAAAAAGACTAATTTATTGATACCGATTTTAATAAAAAATATTGATATATCAGGTTTGTTTGATGTATTTTGTTTGTAATTGTTTTTCATCATCATTTTTATAATATAATTCGAATGCAGATATTCAGAGAAAATAAAGATGTTTAAGAAACTAACGCTAAAAACTAATTATTTAAAAAAAAAATATATTACTCTTCTGTCAAGAAGCGAATGTAGTATAGTTTAGGTATGTGTCAACAGAAATATAAGACATTCTTGTCTTAATTTCACTGCTGCATAAATGCGCACATTTTATATTTGGCCAACGACGCCGATTAGATTTGCCGCGGGGCCTTATCACAGTATTTTTACTAACGTTGAGAAATGTGCTATAATATCAATAGTTTTTATTTGATAATTTTATTCTTTAATATTTCATGGTTCAAAGAAAGGAATTAAAACTTACAAATATGTAAGTATATTTCACATATCTATTAGCAAACATTAAGCCGCTTCAGTTCAAAGCAGCCAATATCACGACGTAGTTTCATAACCGCCTGTTCGAAAATTTGCGATACTGACTCAATATCGGAATTAAATTCGTAATCACATCCATCCTCTAAATACAGAAAGAAATCTTTCGTTCGATTTACCTACCTCCTGTGTGTCTATGCGCTCCTGATTCTGACTTATCTCAGCAGCGCTCTCGGCATCCAATCTTCTCATGTCGGCCAGCTGCGCCCTCCTTTTGTCAGTTAGTTCAATGTAATCGCCTATTACAGTCGAAATGTCTCGCCAGATAGCGCCGCATGCCTCGTAATTTCTCGTGCGGAGAATCTTAAATTCCGCTTGAAACTGGAAGAATGCAAATAGAAAGTAAATCAATAATAGATATTAGGATCGGGTAGCAAATAAATGTTCGTTTTGTATACATTCATTTAAGTTTTGAATAGAATATTTTTAATATTTAATTCAACAATATATACAGTCAGCAACAGAATTGAATGGGCGCTAGGCGATTTTTTAGTAAACTCTATATTTAAATTATATTTAAATATAGAAATATAAATAATTTTAATTTATTTAAAAACATTACATATAATAAAAATTTAAATTTAAAGATTTTAAAAGCACACCCCAATAGAGAAAAAACAAAAAATATAATAAATACTAAAAATTAAACAAGTGTAGGGGAGGGTGGTGTGTACTGGGACGATTTTTTTTAAATGTAATTTAGAAGCATACTTTTGGTATTAGGGAATCAATTTTTTTTCTGTGGGAAGAATGTGATATATATTATTAACACGAAAAATCAGTGTCCCAAATGTTAAAAAACAAAGTGGAAAAAAATATGTCCCTTTATAGACCACCGTCCCTGCATGGACCACTCCCTGGTTTATACTGGGACACAGGAACATATGAGTGTGGTATATAAAGAGACATTTTTTTAATAAAAAAGTATTGACACATTGATGAACATTTTTATTTCAAACAAAAGGAAAATTCATTCTAAATATAAAAAAATGCATTTAAGTATTTAAAGCAACAAAAGGGAATGTTACTGCACATTGTAATGTGTAAAATCAAATTTAAATCTGAGCTGCTTAACTGCTCTCTTTGTACCTCCAATTAGGGCAGGTTTAGGAAGTTTACAGACGATGTCATTATAGTCTATGATATCATTATCTGTCCTATCCGAAAAGATAAATGTCGCGTTTAATGTCTTTTTCATAAAATTAACAAAATATCTATCATCGGTTATTTTATCGATTTGCCCTACATAATGTCCTACGCTCCTTTTAAGAGGATATGTCACAAAAATAATATCGTTTATTTCCAACACTGAACTGGTGTCATTGTCATCATCAGAAAGTTCAGCCAGGGAGTCGTTATCTTCTAACTCTTCCTCAACGTCACTGTCACTTGAAAAGTCGCTAGAAATTACGTTTCTTTTAACACTACGAGCTCTATTTGTCCTTTCCTCCTTAGCTTTCAACATTTCTTCCTTTTCTTGCATTTTCTTCTTAAGTTCAAGTAGATATGGAGATTCAGTCAAGACCATAGATTTTTTCTTTGCTTTTCTTTTTCTTGTACTAATCCTTGCTTTAGCTTTCACATGTGACCTTACATCTTCTGATGTACAAAATTTCTTTGTATTAGGTTCTGCTATTGAAGTACTTGCAGTAGACCCAATATCTAGTGTTGTGCTTTTTAAATTTAAGGAAGGATCACTGTTCATAAAATGTCCTTCATTATTATCTTTGTCTGAACTTGGTACTTCAGAAGAATCTTCTTTATCTGTACATGGACTATCCGTAACAGATGAGCTCAAAAAATCAACATCTGTGAAGACAGAATTATAGGGAGAAATACCAGTATTTTTAAAACTGTTGATAATTGTAGTTGGTACAAGAGCTTGAGGTACTGCTTTCCCTACTAGTGTAGCAATATTGTATATTGTAAGTGGCACACCTGGGTTATCTAATAGCCAATCATCCATTGCTCTGTTATAAAAAGATTTGAAAGGAGCATAGCCCCCCACATCAAGAGGCTGTAGCTTGTGGCTACAGTGAGGGAGTAGCGTCAATAAAACCACTTCATTTTCTTTAAAGTAATTAATAACATTAAAATCACAATGACTCTCGTGGTTGTCCAGAATTAAAAGAATTTTATTGTCCACACTACTTCTTGTGATCTGTACAAGGTGCTTTGCAAATTTTAAAAAATTATTGGCGGTCATCTAACCACTAGGAACAGCAGACTCTTGAGATCCAGGTGGTGCACCATGTATCATGTGTGGCTTGAAGTTTTTTCGTGGGAACACAAAGAACGGAGAAATATATTGGCCATTTGCATATATAGCACTGCACATGGTCACTAAGATACCTCGTTCAGCGCTTGTAATTTTTTCCACTTGTTTTTGTCCTACAGGAGCGACGATTTTGGAAGGTTTATGGACTGTCGTCACTGCAGTTTCGTCGCAATTATAAATTTGATTTGTAGTGAATCCATGGTTTGCTATCACATTCTTAACATTCTCAAAAAACAGATTGACATTATGTCTATTGAAGCTTGTAGCTTTGCTTAAGCTCGTAGCTTCAGGCATATTAAGACAAAGCTGTGACTGCCTCTGACGAAACAATCTCATCCATTCGATACCGGCTTCTTTACGATCATGCCAATTCTGAGGAATTACTTTATTATTAGCGACAGCAAATTTGTATGCAAATTGGCAGGTAACTTTCACCGTCAACCCGTAGCACATATTGCATGCAGTAATAAGGTAGTCAGCCAGCACCTTTCCCTCTTCGTCAGTGAATATTTCACGAAAGCCATGTTTTCTTTCAAAAGACAACTGTTGCCGATCTTCTTCGTCAGTAGCTCGATATTTTGCAACTGAACGTTGAAGAACTGACTTGCTTACATTCAAAGTATTTCCCGCATTTCTTACCGTCATTTCCCCAGCAACAACTTTTTGCACTGCTGTTTTCATATTATTTTCATAGTTTTGATGCAATTTTTTTACTTATTTCCATTTTTTGTCTCAGATCTCTTCTATTAACCTTCGGCATCTGCAAAGGATAAACCTCTTACTAAAGTAAATCTGTACGTGGTTCATACTGGGACTGTCCCACTATATACCATCAAAACAAGTCCCAGTATGCACCACTAGTATATTAATGACTTCTTTTATTTTTAAACCAGAAATATTTATTAAAACACTTTGTTAATGTATAGGTACATACCTTAAATAATGTCTACAAAGCGGCTTAAGATTATTAAACAAACTTACATCCAATGTTATACACAAATTCACCCAAATATTATCAACATTCAGTTGTAACTTTACTCTTTGCCGATGGTCGCCATTACTTTTACCCGAGAAACGCTGTCGGTAATAAAGAGAATTTTGGTTTAGAAAGTCGAAAACAGGTTACTCTTTACTACTGATGTTGATTAGCGTAGCTATTTTTCAATAGATGGAGCATAGAGTCCATGTCCCACTATGCACCATGTCCCAGTATGTACCACTCTCCCCTACCCACAAACATAAAAGATAAATGTATCATTATAATTAGGTTCATATACCAGAACTTATGGACTTACTCGTACATGAATAATGTAATTCGAAGTTGGGTAAAACAATAATAGTAATACAATAATACCTAACAAGGTAATCTACATATTATACGACTCTTTCCAATTGGGGTTTATCAACGACGCACAGTGGTTCAAACGCGCATAAGTATTCTCTGCGCATCAATTACAATGAATACCTAACAGTAAATTTATATATGTGTAAAAGAAGTATAACGAAGTTCTTCAGAAGTCATTCTCAGAAAGGAACGAAAAGAAGTAATAGAAACTTGCAGTGTTAATAAAGATTATATGGATCATATACAGCGGCAATCCTAACGGGGGGCAAGATGGTGCACAGTACGTGGGCAGCGAAATTTCAAGGCGGCGAAATGGTTATCAACCAACGTAGGAAAAATGAAAACCTGGGCTAAACGGCAAAAAAACGTTGACTAAATACTCTAACCCCTAACCAGCCTGCTTGCACATAGTACGCCAAGCCACCCGCAACTGCGATATCATCAGTGCGATCGGAAATATTCGGTTTCTTCAATTCGTATCCTTGTTTATTTTATTTATTTTAAAACAAAACAAAGACTACCAGGGATAATTGAGGGATTTCTAGGATATTCTGGAATTTCTCAAGAGCCTTTAAAACTAGAAACAACCAGTTAAATAGCACAAGTAACTTTGACATTAACGAGAATTATTCAAACAATGCATAACTCGTATAAATAGGCGGTGCAATCAATATTTCTTGATTCATATTGACGACGTTAAATGGAGATGGTTTTTCCCTCGATTCTTTTATTAATAAATCCCAATCTTCTAGAACTTCTGGGCTATTGTTTCTTTTTTTCTTCTTAATTAGAGCAAAATCCTGGTCATTAGGCAGAAAAGAGTGGCCTCTTATGGGAAATATGTGAGTAATTTTTTTGAATAGTTTTAAAACATATACCACCACCATGTACTGGAAATATACCATTACTTGATTTTTGTTCAGACCAGAACATCCATCACAAATATAATAAGGTGATTATTATGTGTTATATCCTCATTATTAAGGTAATGTAGAACCATGGATGTGACATCGTTAGAACCTTTTTTTGCAGTATCTTCTGTATAAACATACATAGAAGCTGAATCATCAGCTAAGTTGTGAATCCCAAAGACATAGTACCACAGCTGACTTTTAAAAAATACGTCACTGGTTCTTATATGCGGCAAAGGAAGATTTTGTTGAAAGTCAAATGATATTGCCATGCATCTGCCTGCTCTTGCTTCTGATTTGTAATGTCTCTTTAACTCGGTAAACTTTTCTGCTTTTCGCAGGTAAAGATCTTTTTCAGTCATAAGTTGATTTTTGATAGCATCATCGTCAGCAGATTGTATTTTTAGAATAAGTTCGTCGCACTTAGCGCACGTATCACTTCTTGGTACACCAAACGTGATATTAAAATCACTCTTAAATATTTTATAATAAATGGGATATGAAACAGTAATTCTAATTTCATTTAAAAACATCTTATGCATTTTCTGAACGCTTAACTCTTCCGTTAAATAGACTTTGTTGGGATTAACTCTGCGTGAATAATGAGATTGTCTCCCTCTAAAAGACTTAATGTGCAGCCGAATAAGATTCAAAATCTCATCTGGTGTTTTGGAAGGCCTATTGTCAAGTTTTCCACGCTTGTCACAAGGAGCTAATCCAAAAGTTTTGATGGAATCTTGTATTCTTCGCAATCGACCTCTCGTAATCCCATGCAAGCTCAAAAACGCAGTATGGCATTAAGTCTTCTTCTTTTCCATTTAATCTAATTTTATAATAAAAAGCTACAGAATGGTCAAAAGATGGACCGTCATCATCGTCGTTTTGATTAAGTCTAGGTCTTCTTTGTTTTACATTTTTGAATTACCCGCTAAGTAGCTGGCCTGTTCATTCTTTGAAGACAAGCATTTGTAGCGTTTGCATCTGCATCAAAAAATATTAATTAGAGAGTATTAATTACCTTGGAATCAATGCAGTTTACCCCTGTAGACCTAGCCGATTTAGCAGCACCTTTATGATATATATGATACTCTCCAGATATTTTCTGCTTTTTATAACCTCACTTTTTCTCGCTTTGCGTTTTCTTTTAGCAGGCCACGGTACATTCGAATCTGGATCTCTTAAAATGTTCGATGACATTATAGGCTTGTTTCACACTTACCCGGCTGTCGTTTAAACGACACCGTGTAAAATGTCGTGGTCGGGTAAACGACAACCGGCTGTCGTGCTATTGCTGTGGGAAGCCGGCAGCCCCCACTGCAATGGACGACTGCCGGTGTCGGCGAAAGAAACGGATGATGGCAGTGGGAGAAGAGACTAATGGCGGACAACACATCTAACCGGCACTTCTCTTTTGCAGTTTCTACGATTGTTTTCTGGTATTGCTGTTATTGTTTTTGTGTTAAATCAGTTCAAAGAATTGTATCATGGCCGAAGTTGATCTTGAAGTACTGATTACATTAGTTCATGATCGCCCTATTTTATGGGATAAAACACAAGAATCTTACAAGGACAGAATCCAAACAAGAAGTGCTTGGATCGAGGTTTTTAAAGAGTTAAATGATGGTTATGAAGAGTTGGTCCAACAACATTTTTACTGCCAACATCTGGATAGGCTGAATACATTCTTTAAAGGATGTGTTGCGGCATTGTATGGAATCTTTGATTTTCATATGTAGATCATCAAAAGTTTATATACTCATCCTAAAATAGTTAAAAACTTGTCACCATCATTTCTTAAATCTTCGAAAAGTAAGAAGAATGCCCCAACTTCGTCTCTTCTCATATTGATCGGATGAACCCAGTACATCCTATTTTTCTCCGCTTCTTCAAACGTCTGTACAGGATCATACACGCTATTATTGCCATCCACTAGTCAACTATTCAATGGGAACGTGTACTGAATGAAGATCTAAATAAAAACGATGTATGAACGCGTGTCGGTTACCGTACCGGGCAAATGTGAAAAAGACCCACTTTCGTGTCGGCGTCGGCTACGTGCCGGCTAGATGTCGGTTACCCGACAGCCGGGTAAGTGTGAAACAAGCCATAGAGTCTGTGCCGTTTATTTTACGCAACAACAATAAAAAGAATAAAAGATACTGCAAAATAACAAGCACGTTGCACGGTGAACTTTTAAAACTGATTTTAAAATCTAGACAAAAACTGCCAATGTCATATTGTGACATTGGTTGTTTGTTTTAGCTACAACTACTATATAAAGCATAGCTGACTCGTCCGCCATTTTGGAGATAATTTTAAGGCGGTAAATATGTATGGTAATAGCAAATGTTGAATAGAACTTCGAATAATTGACTTTATTAAGCCGGTTTAGGAAGTGAAATATTGTAGGTATAATTTTTTACATTAGTCGTATATTTAAGAAATACCAAGAATATATAATAATAACTAAAAATAAGTACGTAATATGACTGACATTTATCTCCAAAATGGCCGACGAGTCATATTTTCTACCGCTCTGTATCTCACTGACTTCAACAGTTTTTGACACACAAGTTTATAGACATATGCACATGTCATTTCTGCAGCAAGTAGTGCCAATATCTAAAATTTAACAAAAAATAACATTGGCTGTTTTTGATAAAAACTCCTCAATTGTGAACGGCACAGATTATGCGTCTTTATTACATAAATTATGGGACAGTATTCGTGCAAAACGTCGTGGAAAATTGACCAAAAGGTGTGCGATTATTGCACGACAATGCTCCCGTCCATGCTGCCGCCATTTCACAAGCTGCCATCCGCGAATACGCCTTTCAAGAATTGGAATATCCACCGTATAGTCCGGATCTCCTTGTGATTTTTTGTTTGTTTTCTAATTTAAAAAAAGACCATAGGGGTCGTAGTTTTAAGGACGACAGTGAGTTGCAAGCAACTGTTATAGAACATTTTGACGGAAAAACTTCAGATTAATTTTACAAGGGTATCGAATTATTAATTAATCGTTGTAACAAATGTATTACATTGAAAAATAAAAATTCTTATATTGTTCCAAGTTTCTTTTTTGTATATCAGGCCGATAATTTATGGCGCCTACTTCTTATATGCAAAATATGAACTTATAACTACTTGCTGATCGATACTGAACCCTATACGCACTTCATATGCGCTTTATTGTAGTAATTAAAAAGTAGTGATAAAATATAACATTCTCCAAAGTGTTTTGTAATTCTTTTTATATAAAATACTATATTTTTTCTAAAGTTTGATTATTTAATTATTATATTTGGTGCAAATACATAGTAAAATTCACATTATTTCATAATCGATTTATTGCCGGTCCTGAGTCACTGTGCAACGCCTTGCCTTCATCAATAAAGATGTTTAAAACTTACGACATGTGTATATAAAAGTAGGGACGTAGCAGGGAGGGCTTAACGCCAGAGGTATTTTATAGTTAAATCGTAGGCCCTGTGTGTAGCGGTCGGATATGTTGCTTACTTTTATTAGTTATATGTGTTCTGTTGCGTAAGTATGTTCCGCCCACATTCGTCGCGAGATATTTTTGAAAGACTTGTCCGTTCTAGAATTCAACGGTATCCAACTCCGATACAAAATAAGCACTGTATTACTGCCGTGGCAAGTGAAAACCCGCGTAGTAAAACATGTGTCGTCATATGCACATGAAGCACCTATTGCTGGCTTTGCAACTGCTTATGAACGGCAGAAAGCATTTAATTCAGAGCCACTTGAAGTGCTAGTCGCGGGTAACATTGCCTACAATAGGGCGAATCATCCTGAGTATGCCCATTTTTTTTACAAATTTGGGTTAACGGTAAATATAGTGACTTGCGTGTGCCCGAGGAATCGACATTGAGAAAATACTACTTATCCTCGATTTACTATGCAGTAGATGAAGCTACTGATGTTAAACGACGTATTATTGCAAATGCTGGGGTTGGGGTGAAGGACAGCGACATGTCTATGCCTACACATCTACTTGGACACAGTAATAGTAATATCATCAATATTAATTAGATATCTACTAATGTTCTAACTTTTGTTATCAATATAAATTTTCACACGTAGCTTGATTTAACTTAATAGTTGATTATATTATTTGACACATTCCATTTGTTATTGATTTTTACTTTAGGAAAGTGGTACTTGTCTTCAAGGATTCTTGAACGTGCCTGGAATGTATTAATCTATGTAAGCAAAAATAGCAGATCAGTGAACAACCATCCCAAAGCCCTCTTGAAGAGAGGATTACTAGACAGGCTGTAAAGTATGCAACAATATTTCGATGTTTTGGAAAACAAATTATAAGTTAATTATGACTTTTTAGAGAGAGAAAAGAACACAACTAGTGTAACAGCCAAAGTAGATACGAAAAACAGAAAAAGATAAAGAAACAAGAATAGCCGAAACTCGGAATAAAAGAACTAATTTACAAAATGATATTATGTTTTAAAATAATGGTTTTTCCACTTTTTCGATCTTACAATAGCGACTTCTTTGCACCATGTATATATTTTTTTCTAACACTAGATGTTTATATGCATCTCGGATATTTATCTAAAACCTTCCAAACTATCGCAATTAAATGTGTTTGTCAGGAAATCCATAGGCCATATACCATGCATAACCAATTAATCACAAAAGCTATTGTCAACGGAACAACAAGGGATTTATTTCGACGATGCGACAACAATACTCGTTTTGTATGATTGTGCTAGTTTTGTTTTCCGTTTATAGTATATCCTCTTGCATAAGTAACTTTGACATTAACGCGAATTATTCAAACAATACATAATTTGTATAAATAGGCGGTGCAATCAATATATTCGGTTAGTTTCACATGTCCAACCATACACGTTATCTAAATACATCAAAATAGCTGGTGGAAATTATATATAATATATGTCGATATTAAATAAGAACGATGAAGTTTTCATGGTTAGTGTCTACTTTCTGTGCAGTTTCTTTCGTTAATGTAAGTTTATATGAAAATAAGTTATTTCAAAAATGTAAAAGGAAAGGTTATATATAAATTACATTTTAAAGTTGTATAACTTTAGCGAATGTAGTATACAGGGAGAGTCATCTCTGTGGGGAAGGCCGATTGTGACTTCATAAGAAAAGATATTTTGAAGAGGTTTTCTTCCTAAGACTGCCACTTAGTAGGAGCATCTTCTAATTTTCTTTTGTGTTTACAGGTATACCTACTGTATATTTGCTTTTTCACGCCTTATAAAAGAATATCTAGCAAGCTAGTGAATAGGGCATCCACGAGCTAGCCACTTCTTTGGAAACATTTTATTTAAAATATTCCGTGCAAGCCTATCATCCGATCAACAATTTGCTCCAACTGTGCTGATGATCTATTTACTAATGAAGTAAGCGTGTTCATTTGAATGACAAATTTCTTCTGTCAACTAATCCATTACTATAGAAAGTAGTTTCACCTGTAAATAACATATAATTAATAATAATATTATCAAAAGCAATTGCCTGAACATTAACTTTAGTTATTATTTAAGGTCCTTACAACGGCGATTTGGCCATTACCTATACTACAAGCGACTTATTTCACGGGTTCTGACATGAGGATTTTCATCGCATATTTAGGTTCCCATGGTTTTGAATAAGCAATACTATCAGTAGTAATGAAAGTGTTAACTGCTCTTCAAAAGATATCTGTCTTGGGAAACTTCTTCTAGGGTAACGCTTCTGGTAAACCGTCTGGGCTAATAAATAATTTCTTTGACATTCCTCCAGTACCAAAAAATAGCGTATTCAAAAAAGTATTATAATATATGATATAATAAAATTGGCAAAATTTCATAAAAAGATGACAATAGCTCACCAACGGTCACTTTAAAAACTATAAAGTCTTATATGTTTTTGCTGTAAAATTTAGCAAGCAATTCAAAAATGAAGCTAGATATTTGGCATGTAACTTTAATCAAGTTTTCTGCGCATGCAATTAGAAGGTAAGAAAAAAAAAGACATGCTTGCATTAGGTCCTTTTATTATGAACAACGCTTCCAAAAATTGTTGCCATCTGTACCGTCGCTTTAGAAATATGTGTTTCTTTTAAAACATTCAATTTTTCGGATTTTAGGTCTATACTATTTTATAAGTTTTTCACTAAGAATAATAATATACAGGCTCTTCCAATAAAAAATGTATAACTATGGTCAGCCACCCAATTATGGAACACTCTGTATAATACAACATAAATTTAAAAGGTGATCTTAATGAGAGGTTATCTAAGGAAGAAAACCGCTTCGAAATATCTCTTTTTATACGCAATACTTTTGAATGCACAGAGAACGTTTGGCCGCTTTGTACCTTTTATTATGTATCATTGGATTTTCATAGGATATTTTGTTAGTAAAACTTGAAATCTTATATATTTGAGAGATAACAACATTAAATGTGGTTGGTCAAGAAGAAGGCGGTTTGGAAGATTTTTTAAGCAATACTAGGATTGTTTACAAAGTATATTGACAGGAACCACTGACTGAATTATTTATGAACCATAAGTAGCAAGGAAATAAATTAAATTTTTGTGATGTTTACCAGTTTCTTGAAATGAACTTCCAATAGGTATCAATAAATAAACTTATTAGACTTATGCCTGTTATGAATGCTAAGCATACTATTGTTAAGGTTACCAAATCCATTTAGCATATATTATGTTTATAAAGTATTTTACCGGTTCAATACTTCACCTCTACCCTGTTAGAGTGAGGAAACTGTTGAATCATATTCTTCATCTAAGACTGCTGAGAGTTACTACTAAATAAAAAAAATATTTAATGTTTAAACTATCCGTTGGGAGATTCATAATTACTTGCAAAATAAAGTTGTAAATTTATTTTTTATTAATGTCGAATTTATAGGCTTTAGAGTGTGGTCTGTCTTCATCTCAGAATCAAGACTTGCAAAAATTCACTGACATTTGCATGATGAAAACTGTTAGGAGTGATCATTCTGTTGAAAGTACTTCGATGAGCCAAAATTATGAAACATCTTATGAAGATGTTGGAAGTGACTCGACTTTAGAAGAATCTGTTGGTAAGTCTAATTACTCAAGAAATTATGATCTTAGATGTTATACTGAAGAATTATGTGTTTAGATCTCTTTAGTTCTTTTGATTACTAAGAAAAATGAAATTTTGTTTTTATAAGTTTTCATTCACTCACTTATTCAAAAACTCTAGATAAACTGTTATGTTTTGAATGGTGATATTTTCTAAGTAACATGGAGAAACAAGAAAAATGAGTGTGCTTAAAACCACACGCCAGAAGTGAAAACTTCATCAAGGCTCTCCCATGTAACGCTCGTCGAAAGAATCGCCAAATTGAAAACGTAATAAGCGAACACAAACACCCCCGTATCCAAAATTTCACAAACATTCATCAATTTTAAAAAAACTCTTCCGCCATTTTGTTTTTTTTTGTCATTTTAAGTTTGGATTAGTGATCGGCGACCTCAACCACCCCGGTATCTGAAATTTCACATTCATACGTCAATTTTCAAAAAATTCTTCCGCCATTTTGTTTTTTTGACATTTTGACTTTGGATTCGTGATCGGCGATCTAAGACACCCCCGTATCTAAAATTTCATATTCATACGTCAATTTTCAAAAAACTCGTCCGCCATTTTTTTTTTGACATTTTGACTTTAGATTCGTGATCGGCGACCTAAGACACCCCCGCATCTAAAATTTCACATTCATACGTCAATTTTCAAAAAAAATTCTTCCGCCATTTTGTTTTTTTGACATTTTGACTTTGGAATTGTGATCGGCGACCCCCAAAACACTCATATCTAAAATTTCACATCCATACGTCAATTTTCAAAAAATTCGTCCGCCATTTTGTTTTTTTTTTGACATTTTGACTTTGGAATTATGATCGGCGACCCCCAAAACCCCCGTATCTAAAATTTCACATTCATACGTCAATTGTCAAAAAAATCTTCCGCCACTTTCCTTTTTTTGACATTTTGACTTTGGAATCGTGATCGGCAACCCCCAAAACCCCCGTTTCTAAAATTTCACATCCATACGTCAATTTTCAAAAAACTCGTCCGCCATTTTGTTTTTTTTGACATTTTGACTTTGGATTTGTGATCGGCGACCTAAGACACCCCCGTATCTATAATTTCACATTCATACGTCAATTTTCAAAAAAACCTTTCGCCATTTCGTTTTTTTTTGACATTTTGACTATGGATTGGTGATCGGCGACCTAAGACACCCCCGAATCTAAAATTTCACTTTCATACGTCTATTTTCAAAAAATCCTTCCGCCGTTTTGTTCTATTTCGACATTTGAATTAGTGATGGGCGACCGTAAAAACTCCCAAGTGCCTAATTTTAATCAGAAGAGAGAGAAATTGATTTCAGCCGGCTCCGCCCACTGTCCACGTTTGCGTAATCGTTTAAATAAAATTATTTCGTAGTAGGGGCACATAAATGTCGAAAACAATCCTCCTTTTTCCCTTTAAGGAAATACACACGTTCTGGAATTATCGTATTTGAATTCAAATCATTATTAAAATATTAATCGACCCCTGTATAGATAAAAATATCAAGTCATGTGGGAGACCGTTATGTATTGTGTGGAGATGCAATTCACCGGATCGTAATACATTGATCGCCAGTGCACACGAGAATCTGATATTTATTTTTCGTCCGTCCGGAATACATTGATATCAGTGCACATTTAAACGGCCATTTTGCTTACCAAATCCTTCTGCAAACGACCTTTAAATTGCCGGTACCTTCGATTGCGTGCGACTGCCGACTCGAAATAAGCATACAAAAGGTCCCAAAAAGCCGGTTCCTTAAGACCCCGAGTCTTAATGAGCCCTCGCAACCTTCAAAATTTCGTATTTCACGCTTAAAAGTGAATCTGTGGTGCAACTCAATTCGCCTGTCAGTTTGACGTTTCTCGGGATTTTTTTATTGTCACGTGAATCATCATTACGTAAGCCATTTTGCTGTTAAAACATCGAGTGCACGCTCTTCCTTAAAAGCCCATATTTTTACAACCGCTCCACTTAGGAGGAAAATCTCTCCGTCGACCGGAAATTCATTGTCGCCCGTACACCAATGCCAAAGGGCAGTTTTCAATTTCGCGTATCCAGAGAGGAGTTCTTTGCACAGTTTTGCCGATTTTTGCCGAATTTACGGTTCGTTTGGTAACCATGGCGACTCGAGCGTTACATAGCCGAGCGTGACGGCTCAATCTCGTTCAGTGCCCACAATCAACGCGCCAATGGAAGTTTACACTTCAATAACATTTTTGGAAAAGTATAGTATTAGCATCACACTACCAATGGTCTTTCAAATTATAACCCTCTAGTCATTTTTGGTTTCTCCTCTTTCGTGGTAATATACCGAGCCCCTCCTTATATCGCCAAATATTATCTAATACTCTCGCCTAGTTCTGGTGGAATTCATATAAAGTTTCATTGTATATTTCTTTAATAATTATCTCACTTAGTTTTTTCAACGTATTATATAATTTCAAGCATCTTATGCATTACTAAACCAGCTAGATGGTTAATTTACTGGGTAGTATATTAGAACATGTTATAATTTGTTAACTGATATTTTCAAATTACACTAACCAACAATTTTGGAACTTTTTTTGCTCTAAGACCAAATAATATATTTTTTGTAAACTAAATACTGGAAATACAAGTTTTACAAAACATTTTATTAAAAACTGCTTTGCCCATACATTTATAATTATTATCTCTTTATTGTGCTGGCATCCAGGGTTAGATTATCGCGTAAACATGTTCAACAATAATCTGCTAACAGGCTTGATGCCCCCATTGGCATGATATATTTTTTCCATGGCCGTAATGCCTTGAAGAAGCCTTTCTCCATGTTCATCGCTAATTGCACATAAATTGGAAGGGCATAAATCCTTTCTTATCATTATAGCTAATAAGATGACCTTTGCTAACCACTGCCAATTTGAAATTTTACATATTCAAGAAAAAAGTAAAAAACTTAACTTACTGGAAAGTCTAGAAATAAATAAATTTAGTAAAATAGGTATAATATTAAACGATCAGTTGGACCTAAATAGCTTCCTCCTATATACTAAATTTAAAACTGTAATTGAATACCCCTACCTAACAACAATAATTGTGTCATCTATTATCTGTATTTATAAGTGCCATTGTAACAGAAATTGAATTTGTATATTTTCATCACCTGATTAAGCCATAGTGTGGTGAAACATATGTAGTGTCTACATTAAATATTTTTGAAACTAAAATTTGTGTTTTTTGCTTATTAATTATTAAAAATTCAATACATTATTCTACCCTTACGTATATTGGTAAACCTTCAATCAAAACTAGCAAATTAATTAAAAAAGCCACTAATGGTAAAATAGCTTACAAAACTAATAATATTTTAGAATGTTTTTTAAAAACACAATAAGGACAAAACAGACAAAAATCAAACTCGGGGGTATATAAGTTAACTTGTGATTGTAACATGTCTTTATTGGCCAAACTGGCAGATCTTTTGCCCAGAGAGTGTCCGAATATAATAGAAGTTACCGGGATAAAAAAGGCTGATTCTACATATGCGAACCATTTGTTTAGTATATAAACATGCTTTTAACAATAATTTTAAAATACTTCATATCCAAGATAAAAGTAAAAAACTTGATCTCCTAGAATCATTAGAAATTTCTAGTGTAGTGGTTTACTATAATTAAAATATTGAAACTTTAAAATCAGTGTTTTATTTTTATTATTATAGGTTATTTTCTAACTAGGGTCACGTCCACACTCTCTTGCGGTATAGACTGACTGAGAATTCAAAAAAAGCTGACCCATATTTATTTTAGACTGAAATCTCAATACTTCGGCGTTAGTCAGTACGATTCAGAAACGGAACAAGAGTTTGTTTGATGTAATATAGAATTCCGAAGCTAATAATGTATTTTTGTTCATTAAAAATGTTTTTCAAACTTATATTATGTCTTTATGGCATTGTCGACGCGTAGACAGTCTTAAAGTCGACACGACATTGTCGACACCGCCCATCCCTGCATGGAAGTAAAATACTGGAATTAATAATAAATTTATCATGAAGTTTGAATCGTGTAAATTCTAATAATTTCTCGAGTATCCATACCGTATTACTAGGAAATAGTGCAATATTATATTATGTGTCTATATTTTTGTTATTTCTGTTTAGATAACAGAAAGTCATTCGGTAATATGCAACCAGATATGATGTCGAAAGAAAAGCTAGTTCATGGCAGCAAAAATGAAGCAATGGTTAATAACAACAGTATGCAGAATGCAGATGATTTAAATAACACAGAAATCACCAATAATTGCGTCATCCAATGTGTCTTCAAACAACTTGGCATGGTATAACCATTACAATAATCAAATAACGTTCCTAAAATTGTATCTTTTTTTTGAATTCAAGATTGACTCAAGCGGATATCCCGATCACGGAAAAATCTCAGAAAGTTTACTGCGAGGAGCCGAAAGTCGAGAATTAAAAGATTTCCTGCAAGATTCAACAAACGAATGCTTCCAGATGATGGACCAAGGTATTGAAATTCTAACATTTAAGTAAATCGCTGTTTAACATTTATACTGATAGATATATAATTTGCAGAAGAACATGTGGATTCCTGTTATTTTTCCACACAACTGGTCAAATGTCTGGCTGAGAGAGGTAGATCAAACTGTTCTGATTGGCCCATGAGTGATTTCCCCCTTTCCCACATATTCTAAATAGATGTTTTTTTATTGTAGTATTCTAGCATCTAAATAAAACAGTTAGATAAAGAGAGATGATAAAACATTTATTTTTATCTTATTTATTATTTTGTTGTCGGGTAATATCATTTATTTTGAATGTTATATTTTTATTTTTTATAATTATAAGGTTATATTAGTTATGATAAGCACAAATTTTATTCAATGTATTATACTGTAGGAGGTAAGAAGAAAATATATTTATTTTATAGGTGCTTTAAGAATAAAAACGTTTTCATTTGATATCTCACCAAAGTAGCCCCTTTTATACCAAATCACAGTGGGATAAAATCCGAAAAACAGGCTAAATCCCACAAAAAATATTCCGTGAGAGGCTAGAATGACCATTGAATTCCGGGAATTAAACTAACAGGTATTAATACCAACATAAACTTTTACTCCGAATATAGCATTGTGCAGATATATAAGGTATGTCCATTAGAATTTAAAAATGCGTCCAGTTTGGGTAATCGAAAACGCGTTATCATTGAACACTATTCTCAATATTTGTTCACTCTTTTTAATAGACTTTTTTTGTTTAAAAGAATTCCTTGGTAGTAGAATACGTGAAACGTACTATAATGTGGAAACCGCTTCATCAGAACATGCGCTTGAGCACACCTTATATACTTGTACCATGGAGCATAACAGACGAGTGCATAGCATCGCGATAGCAACAGCTGTTGAAAAGACGTTCAAATGCAAATTTGTTTTTAGTGATAATAATAATAATATTTTATTCTCATGTACCATGGAGCATAACAGACGAGTGCATAGCATCGCGATAGCAACAGCTGTTGAAAAGACGTTCAAATGCAAATATGTTTTTAGTGATAATAATAATAATATTTTATTCTCATTGATTACAAATATGATATTGGTGCAATCGAATTAGACCAAAAAGGGGCTGACACGGAAAAATTGAAAGCAACGATTTTCCGTCGCGAATCGTTGGGAGGGATCACTGGTAGCCTACATTTCGGTTTTCGGGAATCGCACCCCATTACTTCAGTCGTCATCTTCAATTTAAGGGTGCATTACTATTTATTGAATAACTCATTTATTTTCAATTTCACATGAAAAATTGTGATGACAAAAGTTTTTTGGAATTAAATTTTCTACAATTTTAGTTCTTATCATTTTGTCCCCAATTTTTTTGGATTATGGTATGAATTATAGTTTCCTACTATACTTGTGTTTTGTTATTTTTTGAAATATAAGCAAGTAATAACAAATAAAACACTTGGTATTGTTTCACAAATATATATAATTAAATACTCGATGTACATTTCGCCTTGCGGCATCATCAGGAGTTCTAGAGAAACTAAAGTAAAATTTAATATACTGTAACTACCTACTTCAAACAAAAATGTAAATAGAAAAAATATACAAAAATAGAAAATTATCAAAAGGGCATGACTTATCTGGAAAGACCGTTTTTACAATGCTAGGGTTTATTAGCGGTGAATTTATGAGTTCGGTTTGTTCATTAAGAACATTGCCTGTTTGTAAAAGTAAACTTTCTTTTATAAAATAACCTTGTAGAACACCATTTTTTTTCCTTTTCTTTAAACTATACAGTACTTCTAAATTGTCTATTGAAAAATGATGTCCCGTGTCTAAAACATAGTTAGCTACACTTGAATTTTCATAATTTAATTTAACGGCTCGCATATGTTCTGAGAATCGTAATTTGAAATTTCGCCCCGTTTGACCTATATAAAATTCCTGATTTGTTTAGTTTAGGATTCGCTGTGTTATTATTCGTGAATTGACTTTTTAAAGTGTTATTATTATAGAAGGCTATTTTAAAATCCAGCTTCTTTAAAACATTACTGATTTTCATACTTATGCTACCTAAATATGGAATTTTAACCCATTGTTTTAATGTCAAGTCCTGGGACGGAGGAAATGCTGATTTTAGTGTAATTGATTTATTCATTCTATTGACTAATTTATCTATTAGAGATGAGTTATAACCATTATTTTGTGCAATTATTTTAATAGTTTTTAATTCTTTAGTAAAGTTAAATGTGTTCATCGGTACTTTCAATAAATAGTCTATAAATCTTGGAATTAAACGCAGCATGTTTGACGTTAGTGGGATGATTGGAGGTATTTGGTATCAACGTATCGCAAAAGGTGGGTTTTCTAAAAATACTGTAATCTAACTTGTTGTTACTAATCTGGATTTTTAAATCAAGGAAATTTAAAGATCGATCAGGTGCTTCTTTCTCTATAGTGAATTGAATGTTATTATTAATTTTATTAAGTTGTACTAAAAAGTTATCTAGCTGTCTATCTGAACCTAACCACAAACAGAGAATATCATCCACATATCTAAACTATGCTGATACCGGTGACGTATTTGTCCTGTATTTATCAAACAAGTTTACTTCGAAATGGTCCATGAAAATGTCTGCTAGTAATGGTGACAAGGGAAGCCCATCGGAAGGCCATTGTTCTGTTTATAAAAGTTGTCATCAAACTGGAAATAATTTTGATCCAAACATAAATTCAGCATTTCCTCTATTTCTAAAGATTTATCCGGGCAATGTTTCTTAATTCTAGAATATATAATATCTTTTACTTCAGGGGTGAGAATGGAAGTAAATGCACTTTTTACATCAAATGAAACAAGTTTAGTAACGTGGCTTACACTAGTATTTTGAAGTTTATCTATTAAGTCTAGGCTATTTTTAACGGTATATTTAGGTTTAAATTCAATTAGTTGGGGTAAAATTTCATTAACCAATTTACAAATATTATAAGACGGAGCTTGGAAATAACTAACCACCGGGCGTAAAGGTATTTCTTCTTTGTGTATTTTAGGTAGCCCATATAGCTTTGGGGTTACTGGGTTCATGATACTAAATTTGAATTTTTGTTCTTCTCCTTCTATAAAGTTCGTTTTCTTAATCAAAGATCGAATATCTTTTTGATACCTCTGGGATGGATCTTTTTCTAACTTTACAAACATCTGGTTAGATAAAATTTCATTAATCTTTGTTTTATAATCAAATTCATTAAGAATAACTAAAGTATTACCTTTATCCGACTTAGAAAAAATCAATTTGTGAATCTTAATTTTACGTTTAACTGATTTTACTAGCAAATTAAACTTATTACATTTAACTGTATTACAATCTCTTAAGTTACTTGTTTCATTTAATATAATATTCACGCATAAGGCTTTAGTGACTAACGGTTGCCGAGTAGTGGCTACCTCTATATCTGCTAAAAAATTAATCAATGTTTTTTCATCAAGGCGAAATGTACATCGAGTATTTAATTATATATATTTGTGAAACAATACTGTGTTTTATTTGTTATTACTTGCTTATATTTCGACATGTTCCACCAAGAGATTTCCATCACTTCATTTAATTATTTATTTTTTGAACATTCTAAAATCATGTATCAATTCGCCAATGCAGAAAAATATTTGAATTGATATGATGTGGCTGATTACCACTGTTTTGATAATGATGTGATATTGATGAATAGACGGTACTTTCTTTTGAACAAAACAATACTTTATTTAATTCTTACACTATTATATTTCACCACATGTCCTTTGTATACCACTCTCTGCTCTCTATACCCTCTTATACTGTCTGATACTGTTCGCACACAGGCGTCACATCGGATATTACGCTCTCTACGTACTGGAGTCCGCACAATATTATTTGAATTCAGTTAGAATATTTTATTCTTATTTATGAACTTTAAGCCATATTTCATCCACCATTTTGCTTTTGGAAAAATATAAATTTGAAATTCGAAAATCCAAATTCGCAATCAAAGTATACTCAAAAGCAGTCTTAAATTTGATGGAGATAGAATCAAATTTACATATTATGGTCAGTTTTTCTGGATTTTATCCTACTGCTCAACCGAGATTCATTCATTCTGTTATTAGTTTGTGTATCATCGAATTCAATCAATCATAATTACAATTATGCAGTGGTAAGAAAACCCGAAGAAAAAATCGCCCATGAAGTCTTTCAGTGTAACAGACGAAAATAGGTGGATACTAATACAAAGTCTGAAGGTATCTATGAAAAAAAAGTAGAAATTACTTACTTCTTTGACACATTTATCAGTGCTTTGCAGATAATAATCGTGATCGTCTTTAACCGCGGCCCATCCAACAGTCTCTTGACCATAAACAAGAGTTTTTAGATGTACCATATCAGCATGTGCTTTGTTTTGGCAAATCATTCTTTCATCAGCAGCCTGCTTCAAAATTAAGTCGAGGTCATTTTCGTAATCGTTTTGGATTTGTTCTAAATATTTGCGATGGAATTCTGTAAATTTCAATAAAATAATTTATATAATTTCCATTATTATCAACGATTATTATTTTATGGCAAATACATTTACTTTGCAAATAAAGTGTATGTAATTTTTTAACAATAATTAATAATAATCTGTAATAATAATTGCTTTTGTTTGTAACTATAAATTGCTGCTTCAAATTTTTGGTTTAGTTAATTGCTCAAAATGGTTACTGCAAATTATGAAAGATGAAGTTGCTTCACAAAATTGCTCCTAGATATTACAGATAAGTAACTGCTGATAGAATTTATTGTGCAAAACAGTTACTAGAAAATATTGCTCTATATGGTTTGTCAAAATTTATACATGAAATTGATGCTAGAAATTATTCCTTGATATTGTTACCAAAAAGAAGTTGATGGTCAAAGTAATGGAATCAAACTGCTCTGGATGATTGTAGAAGTTCCTGCATGGAAATTTTATTAACAAGTACAGTTCTTTCAGCAAGAGAACAATAATGACGTCCCCGTGCAATGAAGGAATTTTGACAAATTTAGAACGACTGGTGGTAAGATACACATAACAGAGGATTCTTGTAAATAATTTGTTAGTCGTTTGGGCAGCTTTTTGTAACGTTACGGTTTTTCTCTAAATGATAGGTGCTCTAACTCCTAATCGAACTTGTTGCTTCAAATGATTACTAGAAATTATTGCTTTAAGTGGTTTGTCGATATTGCTGCACGAAATTGATCTCAGAAACTTTATCTAGAAAATATTTCAAATAAGTAACTTAATTATATATACAAGTAAAAATTGAAATAAATTCAAATTGAGTTCAAAACAGTTTTATTTAATTCACAACAATTGTTTCACCCTACTAGGGCTTCACCAGGTGATGAATATTATAATACAAAATATTTGTAGACGTTCTTATTTATGTCTTTTCTTAAATGAAGAGGAGGGAGTTTGTGACATTAGGTTAAGAGCGGGAGTAACTTATATCTTTAATGTAATATTTAATATATATATACATAACAATATGATTAATAATATTAAAAATTTTTGAAAACTGATTGTTTACTGTTATTATAAAATTAAACAATTTATAAATATATATATAACTATAAGAATTATTAAGTTGATTTTAAATATTTAAATTTAACAACGGTGAATTATTCACTTCTAGTTGGTCATTTAAAATAAGGTTTAATTTGTTTAATTTATTTATTTCTAGGTTTTCTAATAAATTTAATTTTTTACTCTTGTCTTGTATATGTAGTATGTCAAACTTGTTATTGAATTTATGTTTTTGTTCAATACAGTGGTTTGCATATGTGGAATCTGTTTTTTGTAATTTATAACTTCTTTCATGTTCTTTTATGCGCGTGGAAAAGGATCTACCAGTTTGTCCGATATAAGCTTTTCCACACTCGCAATTTAACTTATAGACCCCAGATTTTAAATTTTTGTCAGTTTTATCTTTATTATTTTTAATGTGATTCTGTAATTTGTTGTTTGTACGAAATGAAATTAATGTGTTTGTTGTTTTTTGTAAATATGTTTTTATTTTTATGGAAGGTGTACCTATATAAGTCACAGAGGCAAATTTTGATAAGTAAGTTTGGGGAACTATAGGATAAATTTCGGATATGATTTTTGATTTTTGTTTTTTATGAATGAGATTATTTATTAATTCTTTTGAATAACCATTATTCTGAGCTATGGTGTAAATTCTATCTAATTCTTTATCAAAATTAATCTTATTCATAGGAACATGGATTAATTTATATAACATTGAGTGAAAAGCAGCAAGTTTATGACTAATCGGGTGGAAAGAGTTAGAATGTATCGTAATATCTGTGTGGGTGGGTTTATGGTAAATAGCGAATTCGTGTGAATGTTTACTAATAATATCTTCATTCGTTATTTAAAAATTGTATATACTGGGTGAGATATGTAGATGATATTTTGGTGTGTTTTAAAGGAACGGAGAGACAGTTAAATACACTTCATAATCATATTAACACTTTGCATGATAATATTAAATTCACCATAGAATTGGAAGAAAATAAAACAATTAATTTTCTAGACCTTCAAATATCACATATTACTGATACACACGAATTCGCTATTTACCATAAACCCACCCACACAGATATTACGATACATTCTAACTCTTTCCACCCGATTAGTCATAAACTTGCTGCTTTTCACTCAATGTTATATAAATTAATCCATGTTTCTATGAATAAGATTAATTTTGATAAAGAATTAGATAGAATTTACACCATAGCTCAGAATAATGGTTATTCAAAAGAATTAATAAATAATCTCCTTCATAAAAAACAAAAATCAAAAATCATATCCGAAATTTATCCTATAGTTCCCCAAACTTACTTATCAAAATTTGCCTCTGTGACTTATATAGGTACACCTTCCATAAAAATAAAAACATATTTACAAAAAACAACAAACACATTAATTTCATTTCGTACAAACAACAAACTACAGAATCACATTAAAAATAATAAAGATAAAACTGACAAAAATTTAAAATCTGGGGTCTATAAGTTAAATTGCGAGTGTGGAAAAGCTTATATCGGACAAACTGGTAGATCCTTTTCCACGCGCATAAAAGAACATGAAAGAAGTTATAAATTACAAAAAACAGATTCCACATATGCAAACCACTGTATTGAACAAAAACATAAATTCAATAACAAGTTTGACATACTACATATACAAGACAAGAGTAAAAAATTAAATTTATTAGAAAACCTAGAAATAAATAAATTAAACAAATTAAACCTTATTTTAAATGACCAACTAGAAGTGAATAATTCACCGTTGTTAAATTTAAATATTTAAAATCAACTTAATAATTCTTATAGTTATATATATATTTATAAATTGTTTAATTTTATAATAACAGTAAACAATCAGTTTTCAAAAATTTTTAATATTATTAATCATATAATCATACAGAACGTCTACAAATATTTTGTATTATAATATTCATCACCTGATGAAGCCCTAGTAGGGTGAAACAATTGTTGTGAATTAAATAAAACTGTTTTGAACTCAATTTGAATTTATTTCAATTTTTACTTGTTACTATAAATAGTTGCTCAAAATTACTACTAGAAATTGATGCTTTGCTAATAGAGCTTTTGGAATTTCTACTATTGCTGGAAATTCTTTTTCAGAATTGTTACTTGCTCCAAAGTTTTGCACTGAATTTATTCAATAATTGTATTAGAAACTGTTGCTCGATTGAATATACTTTCATACCATTAATCTGCAAAATTTATCGCTAAATTATATACTTTCCTAAAAAATTATCAACGTGCTGCAGATGTGCTTGCAAATTGATGGAGTATTGGAATTCCGCTTCATCTAACTCTTTCATCAAGTTATCTATGGTACGATTTTTCAAAGTTATTGTTCTTTCTATCCATTTCCTTGAGTGCTATATAATGGAAGAAGAATAAAGTTATGTTTTCCTTCGTTTATCTTGATTTATGTATAATTACCTCACAATTCTCTTTCATTTCTCTGCATTTCCTTACTCTCATAAATTGATGCCACTGCTGGTTGATTTTCGCATTATTCAAGCGCGAAAAGGCGTCTTCTCTTCTGATTTTATTCTGAAAACGAACATAAATTTACAGATGACAAATACAAATATGCTAAGTACAAAACATGTTTTAACAAATAATGTGTTAGTTTATTTTGTTATTTGCGAAAATATTTAACAAAAAGGTTTTAATGCAACAAAGCAATAAAGTAATGAATTGAATGTATTGAAAGATTACAAAATCAAATATCTCAGGATATGCCGTGGTGGTCTGTTGATTTAGGTAATCTTTACTTCTAATTATATCTACTGCAAAATTAATTATCAGTGTGTTTTCTATAAAGGTTATTTATACCGGGTGCGGCAATAGTGTGTCGGCGGAGCTTAGCATGAAAACTAATAATATTGTAGCAATGGGATTTTACATACGTATGTAGTAGACTACTATGTATTTGTATTTTTATTTATAAATATACAGGGTGTTCCAAATTTCCGCAACCACCTTCAACTTTTTTATTTTAAATGGATTGCTATACTTTCTAGCTATTATAATGATAGCCACCCAATTTATCTTTGCAATAATATATGGATAGCTGCACTTACGACTGTTAGTTTTGGTTTGACTGATGATTTTGTTAAAATCTTGACAGTAACTGTTGCAGCATCTAACATTTTAAGCCTTTTTCTGAAAATGGGTAGAATGCCTCACGTAACTCTTGTGTTATCAATTTATAGACTAACACGTTATTTGTTTTGAGGTTGAACAAAGTGAATAAATATACAGGGTGTTAAATATGTCGTGTTAAATATGTCGTGTCTAACTTATATTTATTGGCTATTTTCTGGTTTTTTGAAGTGAAAACTTCTATGGACGCGTTGATTGTGGGCACTGAACGAGACTGAGCCGTCACGCTCGGCTATGTAACGCTCGTTCGGGTAAAATCGGCTCCAGTCGACTAAGGGAGCGAGAGAAATATAGTCAACTGCTATACTCGTTCGACGACCGTTACATGAGAAAGCATGACGCATCAGTCGTATTCAGTATCAACATGAACACTTTATGTGCCGTGCGAATACGTTTTATTTAAATGTAATATAGAACGAAAATGGAAAATGGAAAATGTAAATGTAAATGAATATAGAACGAATGAATATAGAACGAAAAAAAAAGTTGTATTTCGTATTATTAACCTCGCCTTGATGAAGTTTTCACTTCTGCCTTGTGGTCTTAAGCACACCCATTTTTTAAATCTAACTTATAATATTTTTATAAGTCAGCATATTCCTTGTAATATTGCCTTTAAATGGTACTTATTTCTAGTATTTTTCAAGTTATAACCCTTTAATGGAATATACCCATGTTTATAAAATGCAAAATGCGAGGCATCTAATAGTTGGCTGGCCATGAAAATAAAACAAAGTAACTTTAACAAAGACCTGTTTTTTTTAAATGCTTTGTCATTCGTTTTAGAATTACATTTTGAACATTTTTCATAATAAAACAATCTTAATCTGTGTTCAAATATCCGTTCTGCTCTACAAATGCTCTCAACCGCCTCTGTATCGACAGATTACATTCTGAGCCATGTTGTTCTCATTTAATTGCAGAAAAGCGTTTCTAATTCGTTGCTGCATGTTCTCTGCCGTTCTAGGAGGGTTGCGTAAACAGTCCTTTTGATAGTTGGCCACAGAAAGAAATCGCAAGGTATGAGATCTTGTGATTGCGGCAGCCAGCTTTTCAAGCTTCCTCTCCCAATTCACTTATATTGGTGAATACCCTATCTAAATGTGTTAGCAGCAGCACCATAATGTGCTGGTGCACCATCATGTTGGTACTACAATCTCCTTATGACGTTATGTGGTAAGTCTTCTAATAGCAATGGTATTTTCTATAGATTATGAGAAATTTTAAAATTACTGTTTTTTTAATAAATACTAATTCATGTATAAATACAAAATAATAATTTATCGCAATATGTATGTGTTTTAACTGAATAAATAAAATACGTAAACTTGGTTTCAAAAATTATTTAATAATATCACTACAATATCGTTTCGCCAAACTTTGGCTTCATCAGGTGATGAGTATATTGTAGTGATATTATTAAATAAGTTTTGAAACCAAGTTTACGTATTTTATTTATTCAGTTAAATATGGAGTTTCAACATGTATCAGCCTCATAAATTAACTATATGTGTTTTACTTTCATAGATAAATTACTTTTTTTAGATATTTTAAATTGTTGCAAATTTTGAGTGCTAATTAAGAAGTGTTTAGTTGTATTTAGGACCCGATGAAAAGACATTTGAAATTAAATTACTCAAAAACGAAGATTTGTGTTTGTGTGACAAGAAGTCTTTTTTCTTCTTTCCCATATTGAGAACACCAAGGCAAGCGTACTATTTTGAAACCTTCAAATAATTTAACAGGTAGAAATCAACGCTTAGGAATTCCTTTTCGAAGAACTATTACAATTTACATTACGGGTTTTTAAAAATTGAACGATTTCTTAAGTTTAAGTTACTTAAAAAACATTACGTGCAGGAAGACAAACGTTGCCTGCATACATATTTCTTCAAGAAGAAATTCCTTTTCTTTTGGTAAAGATGGAGGTAGTACAATAAAAACTTAAGACCTTTTTGTTCCCAGCAAAAGCAAACATTTTGCACCAAACGTCTATCTCATTTACGTTCTTCAATATTTCATATTTTTACTTATTTTACCGCGCTTTTCTCCGATTTGTCAAAACACTAACCGTCTACTCTCTTGACCCTGAAAGTTTTAAAGGGACTCAGCTTCTTTACGAACACACTGGGTTCACTCATGCTACGTTTAAAACCGTGTAGTTTGATACATTTGCATTTAATTTAAATCTTTTAATTTTAAACCAAGTCCTAACTAATCCCTGTTTACTGACAGTCCCTTAATATAATAATTCATCTAAGTTACTATTGCTTTTTCTTTAAACGTTAGTCTTTTCTTTTTAATTTTTTATTTATTTCGTTAAATAACAACATAAAAGAAAACCCCGTTTGTTTTTTTATTAATATTTTCTCATAGAGCACAGAACCTTGAATGAGTAGCTATACTAACATAAAGTACTTAATGTTCTTCAAAATTAATCATTGTTCACTCAATAAACAATTGCGACAATTTGATGTCTAACATACATAATAGTAGTTGTGACAGAACCAACTAACAGATCGATAAAGTTCTTTTAAGGTGATTCAGAATGAAATTATCATGTTGTGGAATTTTTTTCCTAATGAAGTACTTTAGTGGGAACAGCGTACTTTTTGTGTAAAAGCATTCTAGCAAAATGCTTATTCTTACGTGCCAGAGAACGTTTTGAAATCACTACAAATTGCGGTATGCTCATCAAGATCCATCTGCCAATTTAATTAAGCAATGGATACGCAAATTTCAAGTAAGTGTTTCTAGAATTTGTTCTAAGCCCCGTGGCCGCAGAAGATCTGTTAGAAATTTAATCAACATCAAAGTTGTAACTGCTGCTGTATGCTAAAATCCACATCGTTCGACAAGAAGACAAATGCATTTGCTTTACATTTAAACCGGTGTATTGTTCAAAGAATTTTGAAAAACAATTTACATTAACATCCTTATAAGATCCAGTTGATTCTAGCTTTGGATGGTGCCGTTTTAATTTTGCTACTTTGATGCAAGAGTTCAGTGATTTTGATAATATTCTTTTTAGCGACGAACCACAATTCCATTTAGAGGGGTACGTGAACAAACAGAATTGTCGGTAGTGGTCTGGGGCAAATCCAAGAGAAAACATGCTGTCGCTTTCCACACTTCAAAAGTAACTATATGGGCAGCAATGTCTTTGAGAGGTATTATTGGCCCGTATTTTCTTGGGAATAATCAAGGACAAACAATCACAGCAATTGCACAAGGATATTCTTCGATGATCCGCTATTTTATAGGACCAGCATAGCAAGCATTTGAAGGGTTTGATAATCGCACATGGTTCCAGCAGGATGGCGCCACAAGCCTGCGAATGAAGCTTTAGAGGCAGTAAGAATGTTCTTCCATGAAAAATTAAATTCGCGTAGAGGTAACATTGATTGGTCTGCAAGAAGCTGATTTGACACCATTAGATTTATTCTTGTGGATCTACCTTAAAAGTAATGTGTATGAAAATCCTACGGCGAATGAAAATGAAGATAAAAACCGAATATGGGAACAAATTACCGCTATCCCTGTAGCACTGTATCAACGAGTTATTCTAAATGCACAACATTATTTAGATAAGTGCATAAGGTGTCAAGGACAACATTTAGACGACAGTGTTTTAAAGGTTTAATTTCCAGATGATAGTAATTATATTTCTAAGTACAATTTATTAAAACCTTCAAAAACCAATCAGTCATTTTATTTTTAAAACGGAATTTCATCTGAGACACCTTTCAGTAAAGATTCATAACATGTATAGAACACATACCTTCATAAAAGCAGTTACTAATTGTTCTTTTCTTCTTCTGGCTTCCTCTTCTTGGTCAGCCTTCATTTGCATATAACGAGCTCTCTCCTCATCTGACATTTTGGCCAAACGATTGGCTAAACTTTTCTTTTTACCACCCATTTCCTAGGACTGTATGAATTACCTTATACTTGAAAGATACTCTAACTTCAACAACAATCTAGCTTATCTTTCAACACTGTTTCCTAGGGAGGAATTATCTATAATGAAGACAGACAAAACACTATGTTATAATATGTGATAATAATAATAATCATCAATAATTAATACAGGTATTTCAATAAAGGAAAAAAAGGCATTTCTTGTATTTAATCTTAAGTTTGTTGTATAAATGAGCTAAGCAATACCCTTGACAGATCAGGTTACTACTGGCGTGGAACATTTACATAATAGCAATTACGATACTGGGAGGCAAATGCGATCATCTTAAACGCCCTGTTACAGATTATCGCAATAATAGAAGCAGCCCTAGGTTCTTTAGGATAGTGGGCGAAACATAGACAGGAAATATCTTTTTTGTTTTTGCTTATTTTGCACTGCCCTGATGTTTGTCTCAGCCTAATTTTTGGTTTTAAATTGATGGGCATAATATAAATATTATTATTATGTGTCACTGTTAACGAAAATAACAGATAAGTTTATTTTTAATCACATCATTTAATTTATATTTATTAACTTTTCAATTTGTTTTGTAAAAAATATTATCTTTATTACTATTTAAAGTCTCTTGGATACAAAAAAACATATGAAATGGTATTGAAAAAATACACCATTATTTGCAGGGCAGTGTTGTTGTTGGTATCATATCATAAAGGCGTATGTGCCAAAAATGTGATAAAGTGGAGAAAAAACGTAAATCTTCATATAACAGAAAAATTAGGTGTGGCCACCACACGACTTTCTTATACGTATGAGCGTTTCAAACTATAAAATTTTAAGAATTTTTTTATACAATCCTTATTCAAAATCCTATTTTAAGTACTTTCATTCTCTTCATAAATCGCTATAGAATGCATACTTTGCAAGATATTCGAAAAAAGTGCTACTCGCTAAGAGTAAAAGTGCTACTTGCGGTACGAATTTTGAAACTTCATTTATACAAAAAATATTGCAAATCTAACTCTAAATACTTTTGTACTCTTAATAAATATATATAGAATGCATAATTTACGACATATTTGCAAAAAATCGCTATTCGGTAAGAGTAAAAGTGGTACTTCCGGCCCGTATTTTGAAATTTTTTTTATACAAAAGATATTTAAAATTATAATTTAAATACTTTTATACTCGTAATGTACCTGCCTAGAAAGCATGACTTGCGAGATATTCGCAAAAAACTGATTTTCGATAAGAGTAAAAGACCTACTTCCGATAGGAGTTTCAAAAAACTTTTTAAGACAATTTGAGAAAGCACCTACAGTCAAGGCATCCAACTGTGATATTTGAAGAAATATCATCTGACACCATTAAGCTTACGCAGACCGTCCCTTTATCTTCACACGCAATTGCATCCACATCAACAGCGTCTTCATTTCCTGAAGATTCGATATTTCTCTCTACTGCAACTTCTACTGCTGGGATATCTGAAGTCCAAAAAACGAGAAAAAGGAAGCAAATGTCATTAGTAAGTTATGTTTCTCGGCCAATATCCTTGCCTAGACAACAGAAAATTAATAATTTGGTATTAAATATAATTGCCAAAGATTTGCAACCATTTTCTGTTGTAGAAGATATCGGTTTCAAAGAACTGCTTCTCGAACTTGAACCATGTTATGAAATCCCTAGTCGTTTTACATTAACAAATTCACTGTTGCCATCAACATACGAGACGGTTGTCAAAAAACTTAAAAATATTTTAGAAACTGCAGACTTTGCAGCCACAACTACAGACGCTTGGACGTCTGTAGCAAATGAAAGTTATATAGGTGTTACAACTCATTTCATTACCAGCAAATGGAATTTCCATTCATTTGTGTTAGAATGCTTTTGTTGCGAGACCAATCATACGTCGCTAAATTTATCTAATGAGTTGCAGCGTATTATAGCAGAATGGAACTTAACTCATAAAATATATGCTTGTACAACCGATAGTGCAGCCAATATGATTAGTGCCATAAAAATTTCTGGATGGGCTCATATTCCTTGTTTTGCTCACACGCTTAATTTAATTATTAAAACCGGTCTTGCAGAAATTGATTCTATCCGTAATAAAGTACGAGCCATAGTGGAATACTTTAATAGAAGCACACAAGCAAAAACTAAATTTTTTTCAATCCAGAAACAAATGGAACCAAACTCATTGCCATTAAAACTGAAACAAGAAGTCGTTACACGGTGGAATTCAACATTCTACATGTTTGAACGAATAGTTAAATTACAAGAGCCTCTTACTGCTACAGTCGGTCTATTACACAATCCAGTTGTGTTGCTCTCTGATGTTGAATGGATTACTTTAAAACAAATATGTAAAATATTACAACCATTTGAGCAAATTACGGTAGAGATGAGTGCTGAAAAATTAGTCACCTTATCAAAAGTTATTATTATTGTTAATGGTCTTCGTTCTGTACTAGATCAGATTAGGACTAATATTTCACAGAACGCAGCTTATACCTTAATAGATACTTTGATGGAATCCATGTCAACAAGATTTGGAAATATTGAATTTAATGATATTTTTGCAAAAGCCTCCTTTTTAGATCCAAGGTTCAAAACTAAAGCTTTTAGTTCTAACGAGGCACTTAAGCGTGTTAAAGAGGAAATTCAACAGGAAGTCATTACTTTAATTAACAAAGGAAAAGAGGCCGAAACATCCACTTCTGCTGTCATAGATATCGAAACTGGTACTTTTGAAAGTGCTGATTTAGAAACTATTGACGAAACATAAACATGTCTAATTTGGAAAGAGTTTGACAAGTCAATGAAATCTACAGAATTAGTTAATAGTCTAACAGCTGCAGCAATTACAGAAATAAAAACTTATATAGCAGACGTATTTTTGACCCGGAAAGAAAATCCACTAGAATGGTGGAAACAAAGAGAATTGCTATATCCAAGATTATCCAAATTAGCAAAAAAATATCTATCTGTAGTAGCCACCTCGGTCCCGTGTGAACGATTATTTTCCAAAGCAGGCAATTTAATTTCTGAAAAACGTAGTCATTTAAAAGGAAAAAATGTGCAACGTATAATGTTCTTACATTGTAATCAAGAATTATTTTAAATACATGAGTATTTGTTTATTTTTTTGTAACCTTATTTCAAATAACTCTGTATGCAGTTAAAATAAATCAATATTATACAACCTATACAATACATATGTTGATTTCTTCTTATTAATCTAATTTAATTTTTATGTAATAAAATCTGGCCTTCTAATGTAACTACTCGTCCTATCGTAAATGAAATGGCTCCTTAAAAATACTTTAGGCTTTGGCATTTTACTTTTAATTTTGAGTTGAAATGTTTTGTGTGATACTTACTTTTAACGAATTTTATTTATTTAACGTAATATATATTAATATGAGTATATAAGTGGACATTTTGTTTGTACCATATGTATATTAACTATACATATTCCCGCACCGCACATTTGAACGAGTACTCGGTAATGACTAAAGTAACGGATATTGAATTCGAAAGTAACGAATAGTTACAAGTATTGAAAAGTAACTGAAATCAACATCACTAATAGACACACAGACATTTTTTAAAAACCACTTTTTTGGTATCAGGGAATTTCAAAACGTGGACATCTGCAAAAATCTCGAGGTCGAAAATTTTCATCACAATACTTCCTTATACTACGTATAAGAAAGTAAAAATCAACACATTTTTGTATTATACCGGAAGTAATTAAGTGATTACATTAAAATTGAATGAACAGATCGTTTTTTTTCTTCTTTCCTGAACAATTATACTTATGGCGCATACGCCCCTCTGATATGAGACTCTCGATGATCGAATTTACTTTAATATTTAATATTTATATAAGTAATATCACAAACACTTAATTGTACTAACCATCAAATTCTAAATTCACCAAAACAAACACTATAAAACTAAATATTATTCAACTGCGTACGTCCCCGTAATGATCAAACAATTTATTTTGCGTAACCTGGAAACCTTCAACCCTCAAATCGATTTATTAAGGTGTATTAAGAGGCGAGGTTGTAAAGTCATCGTGTCACAATGAAGAAAACCAATAGTGCGGAGGTCAGGAGATCGACTTTAATGGACGCAGATGTGAAATCCAGCATATTAAAGAAGGTCTCGCGTAGTATGTCAACAAACGAAAACCTACTAGCGTGCAAAGGTAGTGTCTTTCAGATCAAACAAAGATCTCATGAAGAATTAGACATAGAAATACAATCCAGTCGCATACTGTATGTTCTGGACGAGTTGATCACTAACTTAGAAATCGCAGTAAGTATTGGCCAGTGAATTCATTATATTGAAGATTATGTGACAGTAGTGCTTTTGTCAGACATATTAGTAAGTTTAACACAGGATAGATATGCATATAGATTTGAGTGTAAAAGAACATATCCATCACAATTGCATTTTTTAATTTTAAGTACCTGCTCTGAATTCCTGTGAATTCGCGTGAGTTATTTAGGTTACAGTAAATGTCAGGTTGTCAAATTGAACAATCATTCGAATATAATATAAAAATGTAGTATTTACTTTTACTTACAGTCGAAAGCAAAAAAAAGTAGACAAGAAATCTCGTACTTTGTAAACCTGGCTTTATTTACTTGTCATTAATGTCAAGTCATTATTCTATGGCAAATCAAATAATTATCAAAACGTCTTCTAGCTGATTAATACAAATCAAAATAATAATTAAATAACATCATGAAGAAATATATGCTTTAATATCTGGTTATAGACCAGTTTTTGTTTAAAACTTCTTGCAATCTATTTGGAATAGAGTTATAAAGGTTGGTACAAATATTTTGATTTACATTCTTCCATGCTGTGTGAACTATTTCTACCAGTTCTTGTCTATTTTAAGGTCTTCGATTTAATTTCTTTATTTCTTTGATCATCAGACACATTTTCGATAATATTTAAATCAGGACTTCTTGGTGGAAAATCCAACACGTTGATCTTATTTTCTCTGAACCATGTTTTCACTCTGTCCGATGGATGGGGCAGTTATCCTGTTGAATTATAAAATTGCGATTTGGAAAAAATAGCTCCACTGAAGGCAACATCACATTACATACTTAGAATGCTGATATAAGTCTCTGAATTTAAGTTTCCTTCTATTTCCCATAACATATTATTTCCTTTCCACAATTTCACGGATTTTGAAACCGTTAATCAAATCTGCAATAACACTGACTTTATTATCTTCATTTATGGAAGGTATTTTGATAATAGTTTAATATCAACTGTAAGGTTATCAATTTTGATAGATAACGAAATTTTGACAAGTAACTTTGAAGTCGCTATCACACTGATCATTTTGAGAAAGTCTATAACAGAAACCTGTATTTTTGTCTAATTTTTTTGCTTTCGACTGTATATGAAATTCTTCAGCAGCTCTATCATTACAGGAAAAAATGAGGTGTGATCACCACGCGACTGTCTTGTACGTATGAGCCTTTTAAATTATATAAAAGTTGTTCTAAATTAAGTTTTAAATACTTTTATTTTCTAAAAAATAAACCTGTGAGTAGAGTGTGCTGCTTCAAGTCCAAATTTAAGATAGTTTTTTTTTTTAAAAAATTTTAAAAACTTATTACAAGCACTACTATTTCCTTAATAAATATAAGTGCTACTTTCAGTCCAAATTTTGAAATTTTATTTATATAAAAAATGTCCAAATCCATCTCTAAATACTTTTCTGCTCTTGATAAATATATACAGAATGGATAATTTACGACATATTTGCTTAAAATCGCTTTTCGGTAAGAGTAAAAGATAGTTACTTTCGGTTCGAATATTGAATTTTTTTTATACAAAGGTATTGAAAATTAAGTTCAAAATACTTTTATACTCGTAACGTACCTGTCTAAAAAGCAGGTACTTGCGAAATATTCTATTTGTGACAAAAGCAAAAGATATTGAAAATTAAGTTCTAAACACTTTTATGCTTGTAATGTACCCGTGTCAATGACTTACAAAATATTTGCAAAAAACTGATTTTGGATTAGAGTATCAGACCTACTTCCGGTAGGAATTTCGAAAAACTTTCATAATAAAATTCTTCCCAAATTTAATTTTAAGTACATATGAATTCTTTATAAATTTGTTAAACTTAGTAGTTGACGAAATATTGGCAAATTTCAACTTTTTCACCGAAGTAAACTACTACTTCCGGTCTGCCGATTTTACTGAAAATCAATCAGATCTCAAGAGGGAGATTATACTCGTAAATATAAAATTTGGAATTGATAGCTATAGCGGTTTGACCGCTATCGTGGTCATACACACACTCAGAGAGAGAGATAGACGTTTTTTTAAAACCAGTTTTTCGGTATCAAGGGACTTCAATACGAGGACATCTGCAAAAATCTCAAGGTCGAAAATTTTCATCATTACAATACTCCCTTATACTACGTATAAGAAAGTAAAAGACATGCTTCCGGTAGGAATTTCAAAAAACTTTTTTAATGAAATCTTTCTGATATTCACTTGTATTCTTTAGAAATTTGTCTAAACTTAGTAGTTGACGAGATATTGGTAAATTTTAATTTTTTTTGCTGAAGTAAAGTACTGCTTCCTGTCTACCGATATTATCTAAAATCTAATCAGATCTCAAGAGGAAGATTATACTGATAAATATAAAGTTTAGAATTGGTACCTGTAACCGTTTGGCTGCTATCGTGGTCACAGACAGACACACAGAGAGAGGGAGAAACATGTTTGCAAATACCACTTTTCGTTGTTAGGGGATTTCAAAACGTTGACATCTTCAAAAATCTCGATGTCGATAATTTTTTTCATTACAATACTTCCTTATACTACGTATAAAAAGGTTCTTCCACATTAAGTTGTAATTACTCTAAATAAATTTGTATAAAATGCATAATTTGCAAAAAATGCTTCTCGTTAGAAACAGAAGTATTAGTTTCGGCTAAAATTCAGACATTTTTTGCTACGGTAGTTGTAATACTCATACCAAAAACCTGGTGTAGTTGAATTGTTTTGGCAACCGACACGGCCAAAGTACGAACTAAAGACGACGATTCTAGAAGTATATAACCACCTCTAGAAAAATACTGTTAAATGAAAGCCAGTTACAAAGTGAATATTATAAATAAATTAATAAATAATACTTTTCTTATTTAATACAAGTTATGTAAAAGACAATTATGACAAATGTCAAAAGGTGCCTATTATCGCTTTTGTTGGTTATATTACCTGACAAATAAAACATTTCAACATCTTAAATTTGACGCGATTTCATTTTATTGTAGCATGTTGGTTACCAACGCGATTTAACGAAGATACTAACTGATGTTTTCTCATACAGACCTATACGTTTGCTGTCCATCCTCTTCTTAGTATAATCCCTAACTACAAATTTGGATTTCGCCAGAAACATTTTAAAGACAACAATGTCATATGTTGTGAATGTAATTAATGAGAACAAGTACTGCTGAGCAATCTTTCTGGACGTTTGTCAGACTTTTCATACAAAACCAATCAAATATTACCACATTCTTTCTACCACCTACCCAAATCATACGTAGCTATTAGATGCTTTAGAACAAAAGTTAATGATGCAACCATTCAGTTTGGTCCTTGCATTTATGTTGCTTATCGTTCGTTGTAGATTGGCACTTGTTTCCTCTATGGTGTTTCCTACAGCAAGGACTGCGAAATTGTCTGCAAATGTAGCTATAGTCCGTCTCAACCCTATTATGCAGTACAGGTCTTATAGCAATTGATTTCATGGTTGCCAAATCGTCTCATTGTATAATGTCGTTACAGTTCCGGTTCATTATCTGACATTATTTGCAAATCAAAACATAACCTATACGACTGTTTGTCATTCAATTGATGCATACAAAAAAATAATAGTAATTTGAAACACTAAAACGGAAGATGGATTAGTTAAAATATTTGTAATAATATAATCCTTTGGGATTGTTCTGTAGAAAATTATTTAAAATCTAACTGAATATAATAAGCCAGAGTAAATAAATTAATATTTCAAAGAAACACTTAAGGTATACAATTTTCTTCGTTACTGAATATTGACATCTTAATCAATTATCCACTATAAATTCAGACTAAGACAAAGTTAATCACAAATTTAATTTCATAAAAACTTTTCTATTTATAAAAACAACTTAAATAATACATTTTATTTGAAAAGAATAACAATAACCACACATACACATGTACTTTTATTTTTTAATATGTTACATGACTTATATAGTCTTATTGAATATTAATATATTAATCTACATTCCGTTATACACATTTAAAGACACAAAGCCCTCACAAATTCATTTTGCAAAAACATACTTTCCCATTTATAGGAACAAGTTAATAATACATGATAACATTTATGAAAAAACTAACCATGACCATACAAAGATACATAAAAACACATATTGTTTTATTTTTCTTCAATCACTTAAAAAATCTTGATCTGATGATGAATATGTGATGTTAATTATAAACTCTTCATCATCGTCTTGCAAGTTGGCAAGGTGGCCAATGTAATTCTGCCAGTTGTTCACTGTTACATTCTGATAACCTTCCACAATTAATTGTTCAATATCTCTTTGTTTGAATGTCGTATTGTGCATTTCAACGTAGTGCTTAACTTGTGCCCACACCATTTCAATTGGGTTTAATTCACAATGATAAGGTGGAAGCCGAATAACATAATGCCCTTTATTCTTTGCAAATTCATCAATTTTGTCTCTGTCATACTGAGACTTAACCTCTGACACACAAGCCAGTAAATCTCTTTTTAACATGTCATTATCAAGTGGTATATTCTTCCCAGTATTTTATTTGAAAAGAATAACAATAACCACACATACACATGTACTTTTATTTTTTAATATGTTACATGACTTATATAGTCTTATTGAATATTAATATATTAATCTACATTCCGTTATACACATTTAAAGACACAAAGCCCTCACAAATTCATTTTGCAAAAACATACTTTCCCATTTATAGGAACAAGTTAATAATACATGATAACATTTATGAAAAAACTAACCATGACCATACAAAGATACATAAAAACACATATTGTTTTATTTTTCTTCAATCACTTAAAAAATCTTGATCTGATGATGAATATGTGATGTTAATTATAAACTCTTCATCATCGTCTTGCAAGTTGGCAAGGTGGCCAATGTAATTCTGCCAGTTGTTCACTGTTACATTCTGATAACCTTCCACAATTAATTGTTCAATATCTCTTTGTTTGAATGTCGTATTGTGCATTTCAACGTAGTGCTTAACTTGTGCCCACACCATTTCAATTGGGTTTAATTCACAATGATAAGGTGGAAGCCGAATAACATAATGCCCTTTATTCTTTGCAAATTCATCAATTTTGTCTCTGTCATACTGAGACTTAACCTCTGACACACAAGCCAGTAAATCTCTTTTTAACATGTCATTATCAAGTGGTATATTCTTCCCAGTAAGCCATTCAATAATTTGGTCTTCTCCGTACTACTGCTGTAAACTTTTCTAATTTTCTCGTGTGATATGAGGCATTATCGAGACCAACAACTGAGTTCTCTGGTATATTTGGAAGAAATTTATTCTTGAACCAATCTCCATATGTATCTGCATCCATTTCGCTATGAATATCAGCAGTATTTTTCTTACAAAGAAATGTACATTCAGCACCAACAACAAAACCTTGCTCGCCTCCAGCATGAATTAATGGAAATCGAAGCCCAAGACCACTTGGTGATTTTAAACCAGTGCTGAGTCCTTGTGTAAAAGCTTGTCAACTGCTTTTAACAGTAGCGTCAGTCCACTTTTTATTTACCGAGTGTCCTGCATTCACTCATGATTCACCAGTATATATTATAGTTCTACCTAAAAATAAAACAATCACAATAAAGCACAAGCAAATAATAAATTGCGTAATGAACATAACAGTATAACAAATTAAATGATAAACTATACTTTCGTCTCTGAATTTTCTGATGTCTCGTAAGTATTTATGTCTCCACCTAATGATGCCATCTCTTTCAATAAGAATACTCTTTCGTCCCACTTTTTAAAATTCAAAACCCATATCATGTAGCAATCTGTAAAAAGTATATGTAAGGTTATCACGTTTTTCAGAATTATAGATATAGGTATGCATACTTACTTTTAAATGCTTGAAAAAGATAATATACTTGCTAAAAAGAACGATTTAACAGAAGTTATATATAGATAAATTAAAGACAATATAAAAGTTTACACACTACGGCAAAAACTGACAATTGACAACAACGATTACTCATATACCCATATACTTTGCATAATAGAACTTGCAACAAGGCAACCGGATATAAAGATGGAGTTATTAAGAGACTACTAAAGATAATAAGAGATGCAATATCCCTATTAAACCTGTACTGCATAATGGGGTTGAGACGGACTATAGTTTGATGTTTTCTGCTACTGGAGTGTTACAAGTGTATAACAGGTAAAGTACTGGTCCTAGCACACTGCTTTTGGGCACTCTTGTATTAATTGTTTTGAGATTCGAGTATTTGTTTTCGTGAGATGTACATTTCTAGAAGTTGCACATACTGCACTGGTAGGCATCTCTTTAATTTCATCATTAGACCTTCATGCCAAACTTTCTGGAATTGTGAAGTGATTGGTTACATCTAGAAAACTGGGTAAGCGTTTCTTCTAAACATTTGTTATTCGATGTACTTGATCGACCGATGTTTATTACAAAACCAATTTGGTGATCAGAAACTAGTTGATTCTCTTCAATACCTCTTTCACTCTTCTCAAGTACAATTTTTCAAAACCTTTTGATATCATTAGTAGGAAATTAAATTGGTGTATATGATTTTATTTCATTTATATTTATTTTCTTAGTTTTAGTGTCATTATTACTTTGACAGTTTTTTTATAATATTTGTACGTGTTTTATACTGAAGTCCGCATTAGTTTGGTGAGTTGATTTTACAATGATTTTTGGGCAATTCTTTTAAAATTTCACCAGTAATTAGGTCGAATGCTAGAGTTTATGGGATCGCTATTTAGTTTGATTTCTTCAGCTACTTCTATGGTTCTAACTGGTTTTATTTAATTACAAAGTAATGCAACGAAATAATCCGTTTGAAACATTTACTGATGTTTTGGCCCTCTATAATACTTACTCTTTATTTATCTATTACAGGCAGCAATACCAAGATTAGTTGACGATGATGGTAAATTGTTATACAAATATCTGGACAAAAGCGAAGCCGAGTCTGTTATGGATGCTTGTCGTCATTATGCTGAACTTCCTGATGAAGAAGAGGAGAATCGGCCCGAAGATACATCCCACTATTCAGAAAGCTTAAAAGGTTCCAGACCATCAGAGAGACAGGTACATTTGTAGCTTTCGGGATTTAGAAAAGAAGTACTCATATATAAATTATGTAAATAACACACTCCAAATTTGTGCTTTTGTTCTATAATTCAATTTCAAAATTTAAATTCTATTTTCTCCAGTTAATTTAATCACAATTCCTAACCAAACACTTAGATAGTAGCGCCCTGTATGAGTGTTTAATATAAGGGAAAACCAACTAAGAATCGAGGCGGAGTTGTAGGCAGAGAGAACGTTGATGACATCAAAATCATGGATATCACGACGAATGGAAAGATAGATGGTGTACGAATTCATAAGATCTGTAATTTTAACTAAGGAAATAGAGGAGAAACAAATGGAGATTAAATAAGATTATAGGCATCCCGCACGACTTGTGTACGACAATTAAAGGATTTCAACGGGCTAAGAGAAAATGCAATAGTGATTTTAGTGGGTAAGCGGCTGCGTATTACGACATGGTCGCGTAATTGAGTCCCACACTGCATGGATAAACATAAGCAGACAGAAAATTCCATCCGTTAAAAAAACATAGTAATGCTTTAAGAAAGAGTGAAGCAGATAGATTAGGTTAAGAATTAAGCACGAAAATTTGATTAAATTTTTTTCATAAAAATTTACAAAATATTATAATTTAGAGCAGGCTTGTCAAAACACTTACGACATGCTCTCGATGACGATGTTCGAAATTTTTTCAGTGAATGAAATAGGAAGTATACAGGGCGTTTTCAAAGTTGAGTCATTTATTTTAACAGGTTGTACAACTCGTAAAGAGAAGTCAGTTTACTAAAAATCATTTATATAAAAGTTGCAGAATAACAAAGTTACAGTAATTGTAGTTGCTAGTTACAATAAAAATGAAAAAAATGCATGTTCACTGGTAGAATGCATCCCGTTATTACAAAAATTGTTCATAATTATCACCATTCGGTTAGCGCAGTCTTGCTCGACGTATCCATGACTCACTAACTAACTAACTAAATTTACAAAGATCCGCGAAGCCGGGTGATTTCTTAAAGAAAACCTTTCCGCGTACAAACGACACGCTGCAGCTGCATTTTGTTGGCATTCCCCGTAAGTTAATATTATGTTAATATTATTATTACTATGTTGTCATAATCGTGTGCCATTTTTATCCCACGGTTAGCGCAAAGACTTGCTCGGCGTATCCATGACTCACCACAAGCCTCAGAACTAAAATCGGGGTGTCCACGAATAACTTCACAAGCGTTTTCGATGCGCTGTTGTAGTTCCTCCACAGTATTTACTTCCCCATCGCTATAAACTAACTGTTCCAAAACACCCCACAGAAAAAAATCGCAGAGCGTTATATCCGGGGATCGTTGGGGCAAGAAATGGGTCTATTGCGCCCTATCCATCTATTAGGAAATTTATTATACAAGGTGTGTATAATTGGCGGACCCACTACACGCGGCGATGTTCTTCGTTAAATTCGGAGTCCAAAATCCTAATACGAAAATGCTGTATCATGCTCCATATCTTTGCACGAGGTTCCTAAAGTTCGGACTTTCAGTCTTGAAATAAGCATTATTACTTGATATTTGTTGACAGAAAGAGCTACAATTTAGAAGAAAGAAGAATTGTTGTTATTATCTTTTCGTTAAAGTTTTCTTTTTGATTTTAAAGTTTGTTTTTAATATTTGTTTACTAACTTATTTTGACGAAAAACACATCTGACAACGTTGTAAAACAATAAGTAGGCAGCCTAATGTTGTTCTAGTCAAATACATTACTACTGTCAAATTTTGACACTTTCTAATCTACCTATTTCATTCGACTTGCTTATTTTTCGTGTTTATTTGTATAGTTTTAATCAGTTTTCGGGTTTTCGTGTTTACTAGTTGTTCTGTTTGTTTATTATGAATTTTATGTTCAACGAATATGCCGATATGTACATGATATACGGTTTCTGTCGTGGAAATGCTAGCATGGCAGGGCAGGAATATCGAGTGCGTTTTCCAAATCGGAGGCATCCAAGTAAAAATGTATTTCGAAGGCTGGACCAACGACTTCGTGAAACAGGTTCGTTTATTCCAAAAAATGCGAACGCAGGTCGACCAAGGCAAAGGCGTACCGTGCAACTAGAAGAGCAAGTTCTAGCCACAATACAGGAAGATCCCTCTGCGAGTACCCGTCAATTAGCTTTTACACTAAATATTCCCAGTAATAAGACTGTTCATTTGGTTCTACAAGAAAACTTGCTTCATCCATACCATGTTTCTAAAGTTCAGCCACTTTACGGAAATGATAACTTATTTCGAATCAATTATTGCAATACAATCTTAAATAGAATTCAGGAAGAAGGTGACTTTTTAAGACGTATTCTTTGGAGTGATGAGTACATGTTTACCAGAGATGGTGTGTTTAATACTCATAATTTTCATCATTGGGCAGATGAAAATCCACATGAATAAATCAAGATTTTTGTGTTTTTTGGAGATTTTTATAGCCGTATTGTTTATACTAGTATATTATTCAAGAGATTTAAATCAAAACTAAAATACACATTCCTTATGTGTTTATTTTCACATATTGTGCTTTCTTAGTTCTAATATTAATTGTATACTAGTGTTGATAAAACAATATACTAAATAAATATAAACTTCACTAAACCATATACTTACTTATACTTGTACCTAGTGCTAGTATTATTATAAAAATGGAACTAAATTATGAGTTCAAAATATGCTCTTATGAGGCCTTAAAATTAATGTTTTATGACAGTTACCATTGGATAAAACAGCAGCCGTGTGATTTGCAAACAATGAAGTAAAATGAAATATCAGCTACAAATATTCAACATAGTAAATTTCTTCGTGTTTTGTTTAGCAAAATATAAAGTTCTATCTATATCCTTACTATTTGATGTAAGTAGTTTGATTGTTAAGGTTGGGAAACACGAAACACAACTGAATTTAAGTCGCTCGATGTCTCTGGTAGTAAAAAATGTACAATTGAGAAAAAAAATCGGTCCAGACATTTTGAATGGCGGATAAATTATTTATTTCTTCCAAAAACGGAGTTGTATTATAGCATTGTATCATAATAAATACAACTATGCCAAATAACAACTTGGATGACTATAATCTACTCATTCAGAATTCTAGTTCTTGCATATACAAGGCCACCTATATCAATATCGCTGCGCGATATAAGGTCGTCATATAACGAGCTTTTTCTGATTCTTGTAACCTCAAAATATTGATCCTTATGTAGCGCTATCTATCCAAAGCACAATAAACTGCTTGGTAATCGCCAAACTTTTTTAAAATCACGTGATAAAATTATGCAATATAATTGGATTATAGCAAATCTACTGTTATTGACATTTGATTGATTGACATTTATTTTGTCTATTCCATATTCTTTTCTATTTATGTTATTATAATCTACACATATTCAATCGTTTCATTTAATGTGTGCTACATATTTACTATAATATATTTTGGAAGTTGCGTCGAGTTTCTCACGGATAAAAACTTGGCTGTTCTAAATCTTGCCAAAATAGTCTGCGTTAAAAGACAATTAATTCGCAAGGTACTTCGGAAAATGAGAACTGATTATTCGAAATATAGTATAAGGAAATTCTTGGTAAATAGCTATGGTTTTTTGCATTTTTAGATTAAAATTATATCTTAATATTTGTAGATGTATAAAATGGTAATGGAAAAATTGTCAGGCTGAAGTAAAGCAGGTTTGCTAGACGTTATTTGGTCACTAATATTAACAATAAGTCAGAATATGTGAACTTTAAGGTATTTGAGGGCTGATTTAGTACAATTTTAAAAATACATATGGGTTTATTATGAATATTTCAACATTGTCAATTTTTGTTATGTTATTAGACTTGCACCTATTGGATAAATAAAGATGCTATAGTAATTTTAAATTGCTCTAATTATTACCAGTGATGCTCCTTGTTATCATCGTAAGGTTGAGATGTGCCAACAAGAAACTGATTAGTGTATGAAGCAAATTTTGGTCTATCTTGAAATGTGTGCGTAGAAATACTATAATAACGGATTTGGTATAGGCAGCACCAAAGAGTGCAATCACTGTATGTAACTAAAGTAATCAATTGTAATAGTGCCAAAATGGAAAAAAGTACGTCAAATATATACCAAAATACACAGAAAAAAGAGTTTAGTGCATATTAGCTTTTAAGCCGTGTTATTTGGAAATATTCTATATTTCTGTTAATAAGTGTACATGCATGTATATCAGATTATTGTAATATTTGAGTATACTGTACAAGAAAGTTATTTTGTCATAACAAGAACATTTAGTTGCGATTCTGTAGACCACAGGTTAGGCTTAAAGGAGGTGCAAATTATACTGCCGATATCAGAGTGCCTGAAGACAAATATTGCGATGTGAAATAGTAAAGCTTCAAAATCTCCAATACAGTTGAAAGCGGCGATTACGTTAAACAGACACTTTACAACGTAATTGAACCCTAATCAGTGTTTCCTTTTGAATTGTTATAAAAAATTAGAAACGTAAGTAAAATTGTAATTCTTGACACTACCCAACAATTTTATTATCAGCAACACTTTTTAATTATTTTAAAATTATTAATATTAATCACCTATTGTAAAGTTAATGTTTAAAGTGTTATTTTAAAGTTTATTTTAATAAAAATTCAGAAATTATTTCTTTTGGGTACTACAAGATGGCGTTACATAAGCATGAATATTTTGAGGTTACCAGAATCAAATTCAACAATGTAAATCGAAGTTATATGACGGCCTTAAGCTACCCTCATAAGATCAATATATATTGTCAATATCTGAGGATTGACAATATTATTGAACGTGTGAGTTAATAATAAATACTGTAAATCAATTGATCTTGGACGCATTCCTCTAAATAACTACATATAAAAAATATTCAGTCGATTTCAAACTTTCTTTCACTATTATTATCTATAATACATTTTTTAGTATACCTGCTATTTTAATTGGTTATGCTTGTCTCCATATACAGGGTGGACCATCGTATAGCATATTTAAGATTAAACCTTTTCTTAGTTGTCAAAAAAATCTGAAAATTAGAAGTCATAATCTTAAATTTCCAATCTACAAAATGGCCGAATCATTTTTTCTAAAATATAATCAAAGTAATAAAGCAATCCGGTTTTTTTTAACAGCCTCACCTCCATGATATTGATATTTTGATTATACAAAAGTTGGCATTTCGATTCGGATAATGACTGAATAAATCGTAAATAGTTTATTGTAATTTAAAGCAATTAAGGATTCAAATTATTCATAATTGTGTATTGTATCTGCCTCCGCTGCAGTTCGATCCCCGGTGGAATCTTTATGAGCACTCCCTGTAGTACACACCGTAAAACTTTATGAGCACTCCCCGTAGTACATACCGTAAAACTTTATGAGCGCTCCCCATAGTACACACCAGTTCCAAATCTCACCACCGGAGGGCGCTTCTGCTGGGAAGGGGGGCCCTGATCGCTTCTCAGGCTAGGTGAAAGACGCTTATCGTTTAGTTTGGTCTTGGTTTCTTAATCGCTTCGAAGTATTTGTGTTGTGCAGAAGTTTTGTGTTGTTGCTTGTGTTTCTAACAAAAATCAAAGATGCCATTCCAATATTCTTTTGAAGAAAAGACTGAAATGATACTGGTTACGGAGAATGTAACAGGGACGATGTCCTGGCTGCTGAAACTTACGCCATGCGTTTTTCACATAATCGTCATCCCAATCATCAGATTTTTAAATCATTAGTGACTTTTTTACGTGAAAGGGGAACTTTCAAGCCTGAGAAAAAGGTATTTAGAAATCAAAGAGTCACTAGTGAAATTAACCAAGCTAGACTTTTAAATTTAGTTGAAAACAATCCTCACATTGGCAGCCGACAAATCAGCACTGTGACTGGAATCAACAAAAGTAGTGTGCTCCGGATTTTGAAAAAACAGCAGTATCATCCCTATCACATGGAACTTCATCAAGAATTGCATGGTGGAGAATTTGTTAATCGTGTAGCTTTCTGCGAATGGGCTGAAGAACAGATAAGAAATGACAAACATGTCTTCGATAGAGTGGTTTTTACGGATGAGAGTTGTTTTAAAAATAATGGTGTGGCGAACAAACACAATTTTTATTATTGGGCAACACAGAATCCGCACTGGATGCGCGGGCAAGACGCTCAAAACCGCTGGTCTCTAAATGTTTGGGGAGGTGTTGTAATCGACCGAATCGTGGGACCATTTTTCTGTGATGGTCACTTGAACGGCGACACGTACAGGAATTTTTTGCGGGACGAACTAAGCGGTTTGCTGGATGAAGTTGTTCCAGTCAATCAAAGATTTAGATTATGGTTACAACAAGATGGAGCGTCCCCTCATTCCAGCATAGTCGCCCGAGAAGAATTAACCCTCCAGTTTGAAGAAAATTGGATTGGTAGAGGTGGTCCCATTCATTGGCCAGCGAGGTTACCGGATCTTACACCACCCGATTTTTTCTTGTGGGGTGCCATAAGGGAACGTGTGTATCAGGAGAAGCCTACAACACAGGAAGATATGAAGCAGAGGATTGTTAATGCGATCGCTGATTTTAATAATCGAAATGTCGCAGTCACTGTCCAAGCTAATTTTAAGAGGCGTTTACGCTTCTGCATTGAACAGGAGGGCCATCATTTTGAACACCTTATGTAATGTTACATTATACAATTAGCCAAAGTTGAAATAAAACTGATTTAAACATCTAACGTAATTTATTTTACCGAACCAGGTTAAAAATAAATTATTAAGTTCGGATCTGAAATGAAAAGCACCCGCAGATCTTCGGCTGTACCATTTATGATTTACAATGGGTTGTTCGTGGTAAAGCGACCATTGTCAACCAAGCGTCAACTTGAAAAAATAGAAAAGCTATTTTGTAGTACTTCCACTGTAGATTATTGACCGCGAGATTCAAGTTCCCAACCCAAGCGTCTACTTGAAAAAATAGAAAAGCTATTTTGTAGTACTTCCACTGTAGATTATTGACTGCTAGATTCGAGTTCCTAAGATGATTAGAAATATAGTTTTTCGCGAATATGCTATACGATGGTCCACCCTGTATAAGTATGAAAATATAATTTTAGAATAAACAAAGTGCTATTTTTTTTTAAATAGCAGGTGTCAAACATTTAACAATTCTGCATAAATTTGTAACAATCATTTCTTCCTAACTTTTTCGTAATAAGTTATACCTTCACGCCACCGAGTTCCCCAGCCTTAAATAATCTGTGAACTGACTTTTTCATGTATTTAGTTTTTGAAAATTTAACATGGTTTATTTTATATGGATATTGTCTGCTGAGTGCATGTATTTGAATGTGTAAAAGTACTCTTTCTTCTGGGAAAAACAACTTCCACTTTATGGGGACAATTATCTCTTTGTTGGCTTCATAGAAACATCATATTACTTCAATCATAAATGTACTTAAATCGAGACTTTTAGCCACTAATAAATTATCTGCTACATCATTTCGAACCATTGATGGTGGTAGAATTTGGGGGATGACTAGGTAAATGTAATTAGTATAGTTTAATTTAATATTGGTTAGTTTGAAGTAGTTTTGTTTGAAGTATTTATTGAAGTTAAATTGGGCATATTTGCTATATTTACTTATAGAATTCCGTTAATTTAATAGTTAAATCGAGTATCAAAACAATAACTCCAACAATATGTGTGGCTATTTAAAAAGAAATCTAAAAACCAGATAAAAAAAGTATTTCATAAAAATTAATATTATACATTTAGTCGGCATTATTTTTTACTCAAGATTTGCGCTGTATATCTGTTACGTTCAACTAGAGTGAATACAAACCGCAGCTGGAGACTTCCAAAACAGATGATAAAATGAGGTCACAACTACAAGAGCGAAACGAAATTAACGAGGCGCGCATAAAACAGGCGATCGCAATTATTTGCTCGAGCCAGAATCTGAGAGAACACCTCCACGAGATCCAAGCCCTAGACGCGAAAGAAGTGTCCTGGCTGTTGATTGACGGAGCGAAGCGTTTGCGCGCCGCCGCTGCGCAAAAGCTGTCCGTCAGCGCGAATGAGGAAAGGGAACACGAAAGGGAAATGAGGAAGGCGTGGAAAGAAAATTCAGAAGCGAAAAATCTAATTGAAAGTGAGTATAGAAGTTCTGTGATTCAGTAAATAACAATAAATTATGGAGCTTGTACATACAGCAAGAGCGCGCGAGGTATGATCACCCGATGGTGTACGTAAACTCGCATCTAAACGTGGTCCGATAATACATATTAGAGTTACGGCAGCGTTTCTCAACCTGTGGGGCGCGCCCCCCTGGGGGGCGTGATAAAACTAAATAGGGGGCGCGAGTATATCGAGAAAAAATGAGAAAAAATATTATTAAAAAATATAATCAATTTACTGAAAAAAACAATAAAATACATTCTGACATAATAAAAAATAAAATACACGTTTACTCTGTTATAATACACTTATAAATAGGATTGCATCAGTACTGCACATTGTCTTATTAGTGACTCACTTGGGCCTGTCTTGCAGCGCAAAGTTTTTCGAAAGAAGGTTTAATATTAGAAATTGACACTCTAAGCTCTTTCTATATTTAGCTAAGATCTATATTTTGTCTTCAAAGCAGCCACCGCAGAAAATCCGGTTTCGCAAAGGTATGATGTTGAAAATGGTAATAGTATCGAAGTGCTCTTGTTTTCAGTGCAAAATACTCATCATCCAACCCCGCCCAAAATTCAAAGAGTGATTTATTACTAAATTGTCTTTTGATTTCGGCACTTGCCGTGAAGTCTATAAAGATTTCTTCTTCGGCAGTTGAGAGATCTTCGGGAGTATTTTGAAATGGATCCCTAACCCACTCGTAACTATGTATCAAGTTGAAATCAGCAAAAAAGTCTTTTTAAAGTTATTTGTCAGCATGGTTAAATGATTTTCAATGGTTACAAAAACAACTTCCACATGTTGTTCTTCAGTCTTGTAAGTTTTAACACATTCATCCACATTTGCAAACATTTCTATGTTTTTTTCCTTTACATTTCTTCTCCACAATTCCAGTTTTCTACAAAAAGCATTAACTTTATCACTCGTACCCAACACATGTGTGTTTCTTCCTTGGAGTTGAAGATTTAAGGTATTTAATTTCTCGAATATGTCGACCAAGTAGCTCAATTTCATCACAAATAAATCATCTCGAAAATTTACGGCTTCCGGTGGTTTTCCGCTTCTAGTAAAATGGCGATTTCATCTCTTAATTCAAAAACACGTTGTAAAAATTTCCCACGTGATAACCATCTTGCTTCGCAATAAAATAGTAACGCTGCATGACCCATGTCTTTACAAAGTGCAGAAAAGATTCTTGATTTTAGGGGTCTCATTTTTATATAATTTACTACGGTTATCACCGTCGTTAGCAAATATTCAGACCAGGACTTATTTCTTTGGAAGCCAAAGCTTCTCTGTGGATCATGCAATGTGTCCACATACACTGTGGAGATTTTTGTTTCACAAGTGCTTGTACACTTTGGAATCTTCCCGACATTGTGCGAGCACCATCGGTGCATATTCCTACGCAATTTGTCCACTCTATATTTGCGTTGTTTCGAAAATCATTTAAGATAGCAAACAATGCAAGTGCTGTTGCTTTGAGTTCTATTGGTTTGCAGAATAGTAATTCTTCAACCGCTGACATACCATCACAAAATCGAACATAGGCTATTAAATGAGCATCTTTATTGCTATCTGTTGCCTCATCAAGCTGAATTGAAAAAAAATTATCACCCAACTTCTCGAAAAGCTGATGCTGTACGTATCGAGCTATATCACCAATTCGGCGGGTAACAGTATCATTTGATAGAGGTATGGACTGCAATTTTTTGGCAAAATTATCTCCAAACATAGTTTCTACAATCTCAATTGCAGCTGGCAGAATCAGCTCTTCAGCAATGGTGTGAGGCTTTTTACATCTGGCTATTTGATAATCACTGTGTAATTCTGCTGCTAGTCCAATGTCGTGAATTGCAGATAACACGCAAATTACAACATACACATTCACTGTTAAGGTAGAGGTAGAAAGATCGACTCGAGGGAGACTGGCGACTGGTGCGAACTGAACAAGATGCAGCATTTATACAGGCCACGCAAACGTTCTAGAATGTTCGAAACAAGGCCGTTCTGCGCATGACGTCTCTCTCGCTGGTCTAACGCTTCTTGCCCCTTACTCTTTCACAGAATGTCACTCTTTGAGGCAGTCTAGATATAGTTATTTGTTACTTGTTACTTTATCTATGCGTTTATTTACTTTGAATATTGATAAGTAGAATTGATATGATAATTGGCGAAAAAATGAGAAAATTTTGAATGCTTACGCTTGCGTTTACTGCAATAGATTTCAGTACAAAACTAATTTTGAAGTTTGGTTATCAAGGCCGTAGTGTAGCTTTAGTGTCAAAGAGTAATTAAATAAATAAATAAAAATAAATTAAATAGAGACTAATATTACAATTACAGCACGATTTCAGTGAACATTATTGGAGGGGGGGCGCCGATGAGAATTGTGATTGAAAATTAGGTCGCAAATACGAAAAGGTTGAGAACCCCTGAGTTACGGCACAACATACTAGCATTGCCTGCTCATATTCGAACTCATAGTGATCTGATTATTTTTTCGCAGATTGACAAAAAGAACAAATTAAATTTTCTCTTTAAGTGATGACGATTGCTTAGATAACTAAGTCGATAATAACGCGAAGATTGTAATACTTATAACGTAATTATGAGTATCCTTATGAAATTAAATAATAATGTAGTTGTGTAAAAAGTTATAGCAGTACAACTGGGTTTTAGAATGAAATAAAAACAACCCGCCTGAAACATCTGCAGAATAAACTAAGATGTCTAGAGAAAAATAAATAAATAGAGATTTCATTGTAAAAAAAAAACTATAAATAAGTATAACAGAAATACCATAAAATAACATAAAAACGGCCCTTGAAATAGAAATTAAAATTAGAGATTCTCTCCAGTAAATATAAGGAAATAACAACTCTGGAAAAATAAGTTGAATACATTTATAGCAGAATTATGCATTCAAAAATAAAATAGTTTTTTCAAACTGCGTTTGAAAAGAAAGCATGTTTTGTCGAATAGATTGACCACGATGATAACATTTTACAACAAACTTTCGTTCTTCGATGGATAAAATGTCCATACTTAAATTTATAAAATGAGCAACCACTAAGAAAAATAATATTATGAAATATTATACGCAAACAGTGCCAAGTATAAACCTACGTGCATACCTCTTTGCAGCCAGCACGCAACTGGTGTAAATATCTATATCTGGCGGAGATCAATTTTCCGAATATACGTCCGAAGAATATCGACTGGCATCGGGTGATCATTACCCGCGCGCTCAAGCTGTATATGCTGAGTTACAAGTTTTTTATTTTGGAATAAAAATAAAATTTTATGTCAACTTAATTTTGTTTATTGATAATGAATGAAATATATTACAACATTATTTATTTTTTAAAAGTAATATTGCTCAAACCCACAGCATTACTTCTATAGGAAAGCATCCGTTTGTGAAAATGGTTGATGACTCTTTTGTAATAACAGCTGGTTTAGAGCTTCTATTTATAGAAGTCAAATTCGCTCGTATCTCGAGGGGAGGGGAGGTTAAATTGCATTTCCGAAATAATTAACACTAAGTATGCGACTAGAATTCTTCCTTACTCATGTACCTAAAACTCCTCTCAGTTATTGCAAATCAAAAATAATCACCCAGCAATCAAAAGCATGTAACGATGTTACAACGATAGTGTATATAAGAATCAGAAGAGAGGCAATGATGTAGGGTATTTCATAAAAAACTCGTATGAAGACTGCAATATTAAAAAACAAAATTGAAGAGCATTTTCCAAATAATAAATGTGTGAAACTCACTTGTATACCATCACCCAAATTGTGCCTTACATAATTGTTTCCTTTTGCAAATTATTTTCTAGCTACACCTTGATTGAAATTATTCGATTACCGAAATATTTCTGCGATGAATTGATTGTTTCACTACTTATGAGCGATGTTGAGCTGTCTTGTTCAAACCAAAGCTCATTTACGCTTAATTCATGGAATTGTGGCCGGAGAAAGTGAGTTAGCATATTACGATAACGTTCAGAATTTATTGTAATGCCCTATTCACGGTTATTTTCAGAGAAAAACTACCCAAGATGGCCAACAGTCCATAATCTTTTCCATATAATATGCACGCGATAAAGTCTCATATTGTTTTTTGGATTTGCAACCACAACCATTTTCAATTCTGACGTCAGATAATAGTCACATATAATTTACATCCACAGTCCTTAGATTTAAAATATCATTTGTTCATTTATACCATTTTCTCTTTTAAACTACAGTAAAGCATAAACTTACTCTTCGAATAGTCTTGCACACAAGTCTTGCATTGATCCTATTAATGTTCCAGATATCCTAAAACTTTTGTAATTTAGACTATTACTTCAGCATAGCATTATTTCAGCATAGACTTAAGTGTATTAAAAACATTTTTTTTTGCAAACCGGATTAAATTTATTCGTAATTATGATTTCTTTAAGGCATTCAAGAGAAATTAAACAAGCAAAAGGAAGAGCTAGATGTTGAGTTGAATGCCAAAGACGAACTGATAAATGATTACAGTGAGAAGATCGAACTTTTGAAGTCCAAATTTAAAGAGGACATCAAGAAACGGGTGTAAGTATAGAAAGTTTTAATAAGGGTTATAGAGAAGTATAATCAAAAATATCCTGGTCATTCACAATGGTTGAGGAATTTAAGCGCTACAACAAACTCGCCGGCGCGTACTGTGCAATATTTACACGAACCCATAGATTCTAGCCATTTTTGACCTCCTTTTATCTCCGTAGTTGAGTTACATGGTTGATTTGCCTAATAGAGGTCCAGATTACCAATTGAAAGCAGTGTTCTTAATTTTATTTATCAAAGTGCGATAGTTTCCAAGATACGAGGTTCCAAATATCATGATTTTGGGCACACACTGACTGACTTGCAAATTAGATTATCATAAATTTAGGGTACTTCTCAATAAGCTAGAGCAGCGATTCCCAGACTTTTTTGTAATAGGACCCACCCTACTGGAAGATCTTTTGCCACCCAATATATGTATAGACTTACTGCAAGGTTGCAGAATAATGGTTTATTCGTGGATAAGCTATTAAGCTATTCAGACCTAAGACCATAATTAAACTACGTAACATAACCTATAACATAATCAGCAAGAAAGACATTTGAATTGTATTACATATGGATTGATATGTAATATTATGCATATTACATACGCATTATCAAAATAAGGTGAAGATAACATTATTAAGAAAAACAATATTTTATTTAATTAAGAAATTGATTTTGTACAAACTAAATGACTCTCCTGCTGCGTCTAGCAGCAGGAGAGTCAACATCTATAGAATACCATATCGCCTCGGGCCAGCCACGCGAATATACATAGAATACTGCTGTATGCTTTGCAATTCGATTATTTACTCATTTGTAATATGATCTTAATGAAAAAGCTAAGAGGAATCGGGATTGATCTGGAGCTTTATGAATTTCCACAGAATTTTCTGTACTTATCACGCCAATGCGAGTAACGTGTAGGCAGTTAACTTTGCATAGTTTCTATATTTCAGTTATTTTTTTAAGCTAATATAACACATGCCTGAGTAAACTTAGCCTGCTTTTTTTACACCTATGTCTAATATGTAAAGCATGTTTACTCATAAGTGAAATATATTTTGCTGATCGTCAGAATTTGCAACATTTCTAGCATGTTGAACCCACAAGATAATACGTTTAATCTTCGAAAATATTTTTTCTTCTTTATTAAGTATAAACAATTTTATATTACGTTATAAGTATATTACATAATAGTAGCAAGTTTAAGAAAAAAATAACGTAATGCGGTGCGGAATTATAATAACTTGCTCTTGCCTTTTCTTCTATACTGAGAGTTAAAAAATTTCAGCTTTCATTCCAACTATAATCTGCAAGCATTTCGCTATTTCACTTGCCCTGACAAAGCTGTTCTTTGTTGGAACTGTCCTCATTAACTCTTTTTCTATGTTCATCATTAGATTTTGGGAAAACATGTTGAGATAAGTATTAATATTCTAGCGTTTTCGGGTTCGAAATAAACAACTCGTGCAAATGTTTTAAAACTGTCTGTATATTTATACACTTAAAACTAATCACAATATAAAAATATACAATAAATGTAACGCACATAAAACTACTACGAATAAATTAACACACGTATTTATTTCTACACTACTATTTATGTTTGTAATATTTGTGTAATAAAACTGCACCGCTTATATTTATTTTAACTCTTCAGTAATACCGCGCGCGACTACTATTGAATGAATTCCTTATCCCACCGGCGGCATTTATATGTGTAGACAAAAGGTCTAGTGAATTCTGGCTCTCTTCTACATATTCCAGAGTCGCTGACGTAGTATATGAGTGCAGTTGATTTACGACTTATTTACCGGTACGTTTTTTGTCGTCGCCCGGATGCCTGCTTCTTTTTTTATGGGCACGTTGACTGCCAACTACGATGTAACTCGTATTTTTGCATTCTTGTCTAGGATGTCAACCACCATTTATCTGGTAGTTTGTTACTCGCCATATCAGTGTAAGTATGAATAGATTGCTTCTGGAGAGAGAAGAAAAATCAACGCTGATTTACGTGAACAGAAAATTGATTTAATAAATGAACAGGAAATATAAGCATAGAAAATTTATTCGAAATCAACAACCAGAAAATACTTTTATGGTTTGTAATTTAGCTTGGATACAAATTCGACATGGTTTTGTTGAACAATGTTTTTTTTTCGGTAGATGAGATATTCTGTACATAATGTTGCTATTCCAATCTAGTTTTTGAAAACTGGTTGAATCCTTTCTCCATTCCTCGCGACGACGAATGCCTCGCTAATCTTTATAAGATTCATTTCACAAGAAATTACTTCTTAGAGCTGAGTAGCACGACAGCATTTGATCTGATCAGTTAGTATCAGACATTTCTTTATCGCAATCTCAAATTATATTCGGTTTCATCAAAAGTTTTCCATTGCGATTAGATACCTCTAACATTTCAACAACATGCATGTTTGAAATAGTAAGCACTTCCATTAGTCTTTCCATTAACATACGGTAGCAGGACTATTTAGCTGCCAATTAAACCCTCCATTGCAATTTTCAGTTTTCGGTTTACCCCATTTATGGGGTTCCCCTTTCTGTTATTTCGTAAGGTTCTAAACACATAAGTTGTTCGTGTAGCAGTAATTTCTTGTGCGTCATCGGACTGGCATAGTTCATGCAGTTTGAAACCGTATTTCTGCCTTTTTACTTTCTTATACGTAGTATAAGGAAGTATTGTGATGACGAAAATTTTCGACCTCGAGATTTTTGCAATACCAAAAAAGTGGTTTTTAAAAAATGTCTCTCTCTCTCTCTCTCTCTCTCTCTCTCTCTCTCTCTGTCTGTGTGTGTGTGACCACGATAGCGGTCAAACCGCTGTAGATATCAATTCCGAATTTTGTATTTACGTGTATAATCTGCCACTTGAGATCTGATTAGTTTTTCAGTAAAATCGGTAGACCGGAAGTAGTACTTTACTTCCGTGAAAAAATCGAATTTTGCAAATATTTCGTCAACTACTAAGTTTAAACAAATTTATAAAGAATTCATATGTACTTAAAATTAAAATTGAGAACAATTTTATTTAAAAAGTTTTTCGAAATTACTACCGGAAGTAGGTCTTTTACTCTTATCGAAAATCAGTTTTTTGCCAATATTTTGCAAGTCATGCTTTTTACACAGGTACGCTACGAATATAAAAGTATTTAGAACTTAATTTCTCTGTTTCGGTGTTAGAATAACGTTATTCTAGCAGCCATTTTGATGTTAGAATGGACTCCATTCTAACACCGATTTTTGGTAATTTTTTATTTTAGTAGAAATAGGTTGGTGGCATAAATTTTTCATACTTGCTTTTCGATTTACCTGGTAGTAAATTATTTATGGCGTTGGAGGCCCCGCCCCCCAATTCTAGTGCTGCAGATTGACGCTCTTCGTCTGACATTCCGCCCACAGATAATATGAGACTTTTTTTCTAATTTAAGCAAACTTTTCAATTCAAATAATTCTTACAAAAGTCAACTGTCAAATATAAATGTAAATCATTGCTACCTATCGACTACGTCACGTCATCAAAATTTCCCTTAATGAATATTTTTAACAATTTTTCTATAAATAAATAATATAAATACAATCCGAAACAGAGAAAATAGTGTAAAATACTCGTAACAGAAGGCCATTCCAGCATTCTTTCCTTCCGCCACTCGCGCTGCACGCTCGTGTCCGAATTTGGAAATCATGCTGAAATGAAAGGCCTTCTGTTACTTGTATTTTAATATACTATTCTAATATCTTTGGTATTAAAAAAATTTCAAAATTCGGACCGGAAGTAGCACTTTTATTCTTAGCGAGTAGCACTTTTTTTCGAATATCTTGCAAAGTATGCATTCTATAGCGATTTATTAAGAGAATGAAAGTACTTAGAATAGGATTTTGAATAAGTTTTGTATAAAAAAAATCTTAAAATTGTATAGTTTGAAACGCTCATACGTATAAGAAAGTCGTGTGGTGGCGACACCTCATTTTTATTTTTTATATTGTGGTGCGGAAATGTAATCTTATACGCCACAGTGTCATTGATTGTCGATACAAATATTTTTATTTGGCACATAGTTTTGGCGTACATATTTCGACTCATATGTAGTCGGCAAAACATTACATTATACAGTTTGTTCGTTTTCCAGCAATGGGAAAAGACCAAGGACCAATTACTATAAAAACTTTCATTTCTACAGAGCTGACGTCTTTCCACTGAAATATCTATCAGATTTTTTTATTAGTTTTTGCAATTTCCAGCTTAGATATAAATTAGTTGTTCGACCAATAATGTAAGAAACTCTTTCGGAAACGATAACTCTTCCAGTGCTTGCACCTAAGATTTGTAGTATTCAAATTTAAAGCAACTTTTTCTTGGAAAATAAATGAGTACTTCAGGATTTTGTTGAGTGGCTGTCCACAAATTATCGTTCGTATTTAATGTAGTTGCTTGGGAAGCATCCTGATTGCCTTTAGGATTAGCCAAAACTTCATGTTCAGGTTCTGGAAAAACTTCATTTTCAGGTTTGGAGACTATTTCATTATTACTGTTCTCACTTGAATTATCAGAAGATACATAATGCTACTGTCGTTACCATCCCCGCCAGATCTCTTCAAATTCTCGCCTAGACGAGCATTGTACTTAAGTTATTACCAATCAGTGGTATTTTCTTATTCATGGGATTTTTATAATTTCATTATAATAATTATTATAAAACAACATATTCAAGAAAGACTTCACAATATCTGGTATACCATTAACGAATTTAGACGCATATCTTTATCTCAGCTGTAGCGAAGTGACAGGTCGAAACGTGGCTAGTACGAATTAACTCGTAGTGAGCTTCCCTTGAGAATTTATTGCTCATAAGCCAACTACGAGAAAATTCGTAAGATCTCTTTTGGCAAAAAAACACATTTTCTATGCTTTCATTAATTTCTTCATAATTTTTTCAAACTTTCTCTTTCCTATGAAGTCTCTTTTTCACATCTGTTAAAGCATTCCAAGCAATACGACCCAAGTTTCTTAATACTTGTAACAAACTAATGGTGTCCATGTTCCTAAGGCAGAAAATAACGATCAGCGAGAAGAGACAGTATAGGTCGATATTTCGAGCCCCATTTTTGCCTCGTTAGATTTGAGTGATAAATAACCAAATACACTACAACCATGGAGATACCAAGGCACACCAAAGATCGCGTAACATTTATGGCAATGACGACTGACAACCATGCTCGCCTGCACACCGTATTTGTCACTTCTCGTTGATCTTGTTCTCTGGTTATGGCTCAACAACAATAACAAAACTCTTTGGGCGTGAACCAATTTGGTCAGTAATCATCAAAATTTCACAGCAACTTGACAGTAAAAATTTGCTAACCTTATTTGTTTTAGTTATGTCTAGGTAGATAATATTAAAAAAAAACTCCTTTCCTACTTCTTCGCATTATTTATTAATGGCGCTACCAAGGATACAAATTCACTTGTATCTTTTTGTATGTTAAAATGTCAAATTTATTTTAAGCCTCGACTCTGAAAAGTCAATGATACAAAAATCGCAGATCAGCGAGGATACGCAAGCACAACTCCAACAGGAATCCAAAGAGCTAGTGCATAACTACTGGACGTTATTGGAGCAACACATCGCATCTGAGAAACTGCTGAGGGCCAAAAAAACGAAAATAGAAGCTCAGTTGGCTAGTTGGCTGACGAAATACGATCAGGATATAGGCGACAGACAGGCAGAATTTGAAGAACTGCAGAGATTGTGAGTTAATATTTGTTCTTCTGTAATAATTATTGAAAGTAATTTCGTCTGTATATGGCAAAATTCTGAAAACGTCCAAATGATATAGATAGTTGTTTTTTAGAATGTAACATTGAGCTGGTTAGATAGTTTTCTGCTTGATTCTATCTACTTGCTAATTCCTTAAAGTCACGGGGCTTAATTTGTGAAGTATAGGGAAAAAGAAACGTTGGGTATTGATTATGACGCGAGACCTAGATGAATAAAAAAAAAGGAAATTTTTAGTAATAATCGCCCTCACCCAGTGCAATAACTCCATCAGCAGTGCTGTGGTTGCCTCTGCCCGGAAACTCCACTTTCTCAGGGTACGTGAATGTGAAATGATGGGAACAGCGTCACCCAATTTGAATCGGTAACCATAGCGGCAATAGAAAATCCTTGATGTAAAAAAGGATGTGAGAATGGATAGGGAAGTTTGAGCAAAATAAATACGAAATGATAAAAGTTCTAATGTCGTTGAATGCAAATCATAAAAATTTTAAGAGGGGCGTTTACCAACAAATAGAAGCTTATGCAACTTATATTACTCGCGGAACGGGTAGACGCAAGGGGATGTGAGTAGGTGGAGGTAGACTATATTCGGTTCTGTCACAGCGCTTCGGTTTTATTCACAGATTCTGTCATAGATAAAGGAATACTATAGATAGGAAACATAATCTATAAAGAATGAGTACTTACGGAACTGTTGATGTTGTTGATGTTTTATAATAAGCCAATTTTCGCTTGCCCATAACTGTTATATTTATTATTATACACTCGAATATTATAGGTATATATGACATTTAAATGCGAGTGACAGTTTGTAATTAAACTGTCACTCGCATTTAAGTCTGCAATAGCCGACCGATTCCGATAGATTTTCGTCTTCGCTAGGACCGGGGGAGATAACGTAAAGTGGGAATAGACGACGCGATTAGCTTGGAAAAACCTCGTGTAAAATGTGTGTGACAATGTTTACTGTTTAATGTTTTTTATCTTTAAAAATAATTACATAAATTTGATTTTTTCTTTATATCGTACATCAAACGTGCAGCTGGCGCGTAGAGGCCGTTTTTTTTTCTGTTGTGTATCAGCCTTAGTTAGAAGACATTAATCAAATTCATGCATTTTTGTGGTTATTTCTAAAACACAACTTTCTTAAGAAAATAAATTAGTACAAAAACTGACCTTTACATTATAAATTTATGCGTTTTGCATCAATAACCCAAATTTGAGATTCTAATGTTACAAAATGAGTTTAAAAAACGCGAAACGGCGGTGCCTTAATTTTCTATAGGTAAACGCCCCTCTTAAGTAAAGGAATGGAAAATTTGACAAAAAAAAAAAACAGCTCCATTTCGCATATAACATTGTACCAACACTGTTTCGTCCTGTATATGTATAAAACTTATTACATCCTAGGAATCTAATTCTTGTAAGCTTGCATAAAGCTGACAATGCAAATACTAAAATTAATTAATTCATTAATTAACAAACAACACACAAAACCAGCAATGTTAGAGAAAAAAAACTATCAATAAACATACCCTATCTAACATTTAAATTAATTATTACTAAGTCAAAGATACAATGACTTAAACTGACGTTTAAAGCCCAATTCGTATATAAAGGAAAAAAATCTATTATGTTTGGTCATGAAAGAATGATATTGAACTAAATTAATTTCCTAAAAACAAAAAAGAAACAATAAACAATCATTACTACTGTAGTATAGATGCAATTAATATTATAATAAATATTTCGGTATTATTGCGGGAAATATTTCAGTAATATTACTGAAATATCTATCACAATATACTGAAATACTTACAACAATATACAGTGTGTCCAGATTTCGATGCTCACCATTGGCATATCGGTTATTAGAAGACATAGAGGAACGGTTAAATGGGCAATGTTTTGCAGAATTCAATGCTCGCAACAAATTTCATTTCAAATTCATTCGGACTTTTTACAATTTTGAGATATTTTGAAAAAAACCAATATTTGATGATATGAATTTTCTTCAATAACTCGATAACGAATAATTCGATCGCTTTTAAACCGTAACATTGTTCAGACACTTTTTTTAAGACAAATTTTTTGGTGTTACTAGTAACCCTCGATTGTCATTTGTTTCCAAGTTCTAAGCGCTATCTTTTGTTTTTCTTATGGCGGCCATATTGGATTTTTAATTAGTTAGATAGTCCTTAAAAATAGCTTTTCAATAATGTACAATTGAATAAAATTTCACCCTACTACGAAATTAGTTGGCTATGAAATTAAATGGTAGTGTAAAACAGACGATAAATAAGCTCTGTCATTATTGACATGTAAAAGTGCAGTGAAAATTGGTGGGAGATTTAGAACTTTGTGTAAGTAATTACCATTAAGCATGGAGATTAATAAGAATTGATATTGGCGCACACATTTTCAAATGAAGTAAAGGTTGATATGTTGGAAGTTTATTTCAAAGTAAATAGAATCTCTGAAAATGCTTGCACAAGTAACGCTCAGCGTTTTCCGAAAAGACCACAACCACACAGGACAATTTTTAGCAGAATAATCAGAAATTTGGTGAACTATGGAAGCTTCGAACAAAAAACATCTATCAAGTTAGCAATGCTGATATACTTCAAAATAATATTTCACAATATGTTATGAACAATTCAAGTACATCAGTACGTCGAGTGGCTTGAGAAACTGGAATTCCGAAATCTAGTGTTTACAGAACGTTGAGAAAAAACAAATACCATCCATACAATTCCAATTTGCAGGTAGCATCTACAAAAATGTGAAGATGGTACTGATTTTCCTAGGAAAATACTTTGGGCAGATGAAACACGGTTTACCAACTGCGGAGTGTTCAATAAGCATAACTATCATCACTGGTCTACTGAAAATCCACATTTGGTAAACCGAAGAAAATTTCAAGTTCTATTTGGTTTTAATCTCTGGTGTGGTTTCATTGGTACGAACTTTTATTGACTTCTTTTTTGTTTTTTTATTATATCATCAGTATCGTTTTCACATTTTTGTGGATGCCACCTGCTAAATTGTAATCTTTGCTGATAGTAAGTATCACTTAAACCTTGCACAATTGTTGGTTTGTATGGGTGGTATTTGTTTTTTCTCAACTTTCTGTAAACACTAGATTTCGGAATTCCAGTTTCTCGAGCCACTCGACGTACTGATGTACCTACTTGGATTGTTCATAACATATTGTAAAATATTATTTTGAAGTATATCAGCATTGTTAACTTGATAGATCTTTTTTGTTCGAAGTTCACTAAATTTCTCATTATTGTGCTAAAAATTGTACGGTGTGATTGTGGTCTTTCCGGAAAAGGCTGAGCGTAAGGTGTGCAAGCATTTTTAGAGATTCTATTTACTTTGAAATAAACTTCCAACATATCAACCTTTACTTCATTTGAAAATGTGTGTGCCAATATAAATTCTTATTAATCTCCATGCTTAACGGTAATTACTTACACAAAGTTCTAAATGTCCCACCAAATAAAGATTTATTAAGCATGTTGTACATTATTGAAAAGGTATTTTTAAGGGCTATCTAACTAAATGAAAATCCAATATGGCCACCATAAGAAAAACAAAAGATAGCACTAAGAACTTGGAAACAAATGAAAATCGGGGGATACTGTTAACACCAAAAAAATTGTCTTAAAAAAGTGTCTCAATAATGTTACAGTTTAAAAGCGATCGCATGTCGTTATCGAGTTATTAAGCAAAAATTCAAAATATCTCAAAATTGTAAAAAGTCCGAATGAATTTGAAATGAGATTTGTTGCGAGCATTGAATTCTGCAACACATTGCCCATTTAACCGTTCCTCTATGTCTTCTAATAACCGATATGCCAATGGTGAGCATCGAAATCTGGACACACTGTATACACATTTAAAATATAATAAAATGCATTTATCAAATATATCAAACTTTAATTTTATTTATTTTTAGTTTTTGATTTTTAAATATTACCATTGTGATGAAATAAAATAATCTCTTAATATACTAAACTTGAGAAAGTTAAAATGAAAAAGTACTAAATTAAAAGATTTAATAATGATAACTAAAGAGTCATTTGATGCGAACTAAAATATGTCACTGGCAAATTTGGATGTACTCGTACATGGCGGCAAAGATTATCACTAATTTCTACTTTAACACAACTTGAAAGAAGCTTTCGATAATTAATATTCTGTGATTTATCTTGAACATTTTAAAAGGCAATATAATAAGCACAATGACAATTTATATCTCACTACCACTTTACTGCCGATATAATATGTTTCAAGAAATAATTTCGTTGACTTTCTAGAGAGAAAGCTTTCAATTAATCATTAAGTAAATAAAGCTTTTGTCGGGTAGTATAGTATTACTGAAAGTGCAATAACACAAATAGAGCGCCGCTGCAACGAGAAATTAATAAACTTTAATGTTTATTTTTGACATTCTAAATCTAATTCTCTAACATTTCTTTTAGATATGACGAGGAGACCGACGAATTGAATGATCTTCAAAAGAAATTCGACGAACAAGAGGAAGAATACGTGGAACTAATGGCCGAAAGAGATGAATATGAACGAAAAATTTATGAGGAAAAAGCGTACATAATCTTAACTAATCGCGCGGCAAGAATCATTCAACGAACTTGGCTAGCTTACAGGGAAAGAAAACGACTTAGAAAGAAAGCAAGAAAAGGTTCGTATGGAAGTGAATTTGAAAATATATACGAAGGTAATTCGGAAAGCCACCTTTACGCTGTAAATAAAAACCAACCTAAAAAAGTATTTTGATGATCGTCATCCTCAGCAAAGTGTTATGCCCCAAGCCACTTCTTCATGCTAATGAACAGACGATAACTGGAAAGAACCAAGTCCGGGCTGTAGGGGGTGATAAATACGTCCCATTTGAATTTACGCAAAATTCTTTGTGTTCGCTGAGCACTGTGAGGCGAGCGTTGTTATGCAAGAATTGGATGGCACTTTTCAGTTTCCTCAATGCCTTCCTCACTGACAAAGTTCGACGGGCTTTCCTCGATCGTTTTGGAGAATCGGTATGACCTCATGCCATTGATTGTTGTTTTGTCCCAGGATTCACATAAGCAACCCAAGTCTCGTCGCCAGTTACTATTCTGTTCAAAAACTCCTCCTCTTTTGTGTTATAACGAGAAAGAAAGTTGAGGAAGCGACCATTCGATTAGTTATCTAGATCTCCGTGAGAATTTTACAGTACTTCCGCTAACCTAATTTTCTGATGACTATCTCGTACAAAACAGTCCGAGAAATATTCGGAGAAAGTTGTGAAATTACCGAGACAGTGAATCGATGGTTCTCACGAATTTTGAAGTCAATTTGTTTGATGAGACCATCATTCACTACAGAGGGCTTCCCACTCCTTAGTTCATCATGAATGATGTTCGTTCTGTATTGAAAAATCTGACCCTCTGACCCACTACGCCGTCATTCATAATGTTTGGGCCATGTAAGACACATAATTCATGATGGATATCTGCCCCTGACTGATTTTTTGCCTAAGGAAATCTTATCATTTCACGTACTTCGCATTTGGCGGAATTTTCAATGGGAGCGCTCATTTTGTGATGTTATAACCAGCGAACGTGTGACAGTACAAAGCCTTCACTAGGATAGCTGGAAGTTAAGGTATGTCCATGCGCAGGTTTTGGATATTATAGTATATTCTATCACCGAAAAAATCTATTAAAAAGAGTAAATGAATATGGATAATGGTGTTGAATGGCAAAATCTATTCTGATAAACTCGATCTTATAAATATTTTATAAAACCTTCTATCCACTATAAAATCGATATGTGTTAATATCATAAATTATTAATATTTATGTGAAATTATTTAGCAACATTTTTAAAAATGTAATATAATTGTCTGCCATATCATCAGTTATTTACATGTATGACAAGCATTTCAAACACATTTAAAATGAAGTTGTAATGACTATACATTTATATTCTCTAGCAGCTGAACCGCTACAACCTTTTGCAAGCTTCTTCCTTTCTCATCTGTAGCATTCCCTCAAACCGTCCCATGCTCTTTCGCAAATATCACATGTATAATAATATTTAATGTATACAGGTTGTTATAAATCAAGTAGGCACTATTGCTAACTTTGTTATTAATGAAGCTACAGTATCGGTTAAATTAGCAAAGTAGTAGTATTTTTATCGTGAACAATGATGGTAGAACCGAAAAGACAGTTGAACTTCTAATTTTCGCGCTATTTACAAAAGTTACTTTTTTTTAAATGGAACACCCAGTATATTTTGCGTATATTGAAAGAAGGAATTATTTAAAAAAAGAAAGCTTTCATACATTATTGAAAAAATTGAAAGTTACGGCAGTTATCCACTATTTTGTACAGCAATTCATATCAATAAAATGAAGATGGCTATAATAAAAAAAAAACAGCAAATATTAAACAATCCTATCCACTTATGCCGAAACATTTCGCTCAAAAAATTTTGTAGGTACTTCGCGATGATTATGCGCTGGTGCTCCTTCTTGTTGAAAATGTACATGTTGCCGAGTAGCCAAGTCCAGGTTATCCAAAACTATTCCTAAATGTTCAGTCATGAATTGTAAATATCTTTGCCCGGTTAATATACCATTATAAAAGAATGGTCCGACAATCGTCGAGCCAATTAATCCACACCAAACATTAAAACCAAACCATATTTGTGGAACATGGGGCAATACATTTTCTCGTGACCAATAGTGATGGTTTTCTCTATTCCAAATTCCAGAATTAGAAAAAATCGATTCATCGCTCCACAAAATATGATGAAATGCATTTACATTCTGCGCTGAATAATTAAGGTGCCAGTGACAAAACGTTAGTCTCCTCTCTTGATCACCCGGGAATAATGTTTGCACTGGCTGGTACTTAAATGCGATATATTTAAATTTTCTTAATATTCTGTGCACACAATTAACGTTTACATCTAATTCACGAGTAGCGTCTCTTATAGAATTATTGGGATGCACTTCAAAGAAAGCCAAAACGTCAATTTCCATTTTCTCACTAATTACGTAGTCCTTTGTTGTTCTAGTTTTTTGAAAACATCATTTTTTCTGAATTGTCGATACAGTGTTTGATAATAGCGCCGTTCTGACTGCGGGCGTAGAGGATAACACAGCGTAATATTCTTGGGTTCTTACAGAGTTTTTTCGACACACGATATACGCTTCTAACATATCACACTTTTCCAAATGATTAAATACCATTGTCAATGACTTTTTTAAAGTTACAACACACACTTAAAAATAACAACGATATGCGAAAAAACGAGGTTATACTCAACAGTAAATCAATACTAACTTAACTTAACCTAAAAAACAAAATTTAAACATACAAAAACCACTCCCACTTCACCGAGTGTGCGTCATTAGTCATGGCCATCTGGATTTTATTGATATGAATTGCTTTCTTTTTTAAAATAATTCCTTCTATCAATATATGCAAAAATATACTGAGTGTTCCATTTGAAAAAAAATAACTATTGTAAATAGCGCGAAAATTATAAGTTCAACTGTATTTTCGGTTCTGCCATCATTGTTCACGATAAAAATACTACTACTTTGCTAATTTAACCGATACTGTAGCATCATTAATAACGAAGTTAGCAATAGTGCCGACTTAATTTATAACACCCTGTATATCTAATGTATAAAATACTTGTGGATTATCGTGTTTTTGTTACTTCTTTCCGAACATTAGTCTTTTTGGAATCTAATCTTTGTAGCTCTGAAAAGTCTTCTTATATAAATATTCTTTAGGCCTTTCCAGCTGAATTGGAAGTTCTTTATATACTTTTTAAATTCTGATATGAGATGAAAATATGTATTGTACCATGGCTTGATGTGACAACGGTTCCACTCACTCTGTCCACTAATCTGAGCGTCACGCCCCACCGCAGATTATTCTCCGATTTACCCTCGTATATAAGGTTTAAAATTGAATTTAATTATAATAATTAAATATTGCATACTTTTTTCATGAACTCATCAAGTACTCTTGGAACATTGAGTCCATGAGAGTTTGACATTCAGATATCTTTATATGAAATCAAGTGTCTTGAAAATTGTTTATAATATATTTAAATTTGAAAATCAGTAAATCATTATTCTTTTAATTCTTCATGACAGAATTTTCAGAGTTATCGTTTTTTTTTCTGAATAATAAGAGAAATTTGCAATTTCATTATTTACAATTAATAATATCTATTTTCATATATACTAGGAAAGAAAAAGGATAAAAGTTCAGCTAGCGAATCAGGTGGTGAAAGTGCAAAGAAGAAATCTGCTACTGAAAAAGGTAAAGGTAAAAAAGGTGGCAAAAACAAAGGCAAAAAGGACAAAGGTGACTTTTATTTTATTTCTTTTTCGTTTTCGTTAGTTGAGAAATTTGGTCAAGAAATCATAAACAAAAATAATTACAAACATGTTCCTCAGAAACACCTATATGTGAACTTTTGTATAAATCGTACTTGATCGAGTTTTTCTCTAACTATGAATAATTATTTATTTTTTTAACATTGTCCAGTTCACATAACACGTAAGTCATTTAGGAGTAACTATAGCTATATCTATCATATATATATCTGAATATGCAATGTAACTGAATCCATTACCTACCTAAGAAGATGATCTAATGGCTGGCATAAAACGTATTTAGTAGTAATCATGCGTGCGATATAGACGAACTATTGCTTGTGCATGGAGGATCACTGTATGCATGTATTGAACATTTAATAAATAAGGGTTTCGTGTTTAAACGAGCCTGTCAGTCGTTAACTGAACCCTCAGTCCAACCCCATTCGATTTTTATCAAAATGCCATAAGAAACTATTATAAGCAATCACAACAAGTTTAAAATGTTGACTATTTATATAAAACGGGTTGAGCTTTCTTCGTGAATTTTTACCTGATCTATGATGGGGTTTCCGAAGTAACTTTTCAAAGAGCAGAAAAACCATAAATACAGTTAAATAGGAATATTTTAAAATAGCAAGTACTATCTGCTAAAGCTGCCCACAAAAAACACCTTGACTCTCTGTTTATGGCTACTAATAAATTGTCATGAGCAGAATACAAAACCATCATCAGACCTTGATCTTTTGTAGGTAATGGTAAATCTTCTTATGTTCAATCAATAGGAAAACATACAACGTCGCAGAGAAATAGAAAAGGGGAATGCGCAGCGCAACAAAATGCGCAAACTTTGTAAAATTGAAATCCGCCATTTAGAAGGTTCTTCAAAAATTTTAAACTACAAATGTGAATCAACATTTTTTCCTGGCACATCTGACCACGTTTCCACTGACCCATTGAAAATCTACAATTAGTGCAGAATTAATAGTGCTATTAAACATGCCATTCTTTCATCCTATTACGAAAATGTAGCAATTCACAGGTAAAGTTCATGGACATGGAAACATGTAAACAAACTTAGGTGTGAAAACAAAGGGCTCCTGACTTAAATCTTTGAGTGTTATTATAGCGCGAACCGAAACGACACATGTTAATAACACACACAAGTCCTTTCTAATGTAATTAACTAAAAATGTACATCAAAGTTTGATGATTGAAACAACGCAAGTAGCAAACGACTTGCAAAATGGCGACCACCATAACGTTTGCTTAAAATTGGATGCGTACTCGCTTAAGAAGGAGCGTTTACCTATCGAAAACTAATGCATCGCCGTTTTTCGTTTTTTGAATTTATTTTGTAATTTTAGAATCTCAAATTTGGGTTAGTGATGCAAAAGGCTTCAATTTATAATGTCAAGGCCAGTTTTTGTACTATTTTATTTTCTTAAAAAAGTTATGTGTTTTAGAAATAACTACAAAAATGCATGAATTTGATTAATGTCTACTAACTAAGGCTGGTACATAAAAGAAAAAAACAGCCTCTACGCGCCAGCTGCACATTTGATGAATGATATAAAAAACATGAAATAGTAAACATTGTCACACACATTTCACCGAGTGTTTTTCAAAGCTAATGCGTCGTCTATCCCCACTTTACTGTATCTCTACCGGTCCTAGCGGAGACGGAAATCTATCGGAATCGGTAGACTATTCCAGACTTAAATCCGAGTGACAGTTTGTCATTAAAAAGAAATGTCATATATACCTATAATATTCGAGTGTATAATATTATAGCAGTTATGGGCAAGCGAAAATTGGCTTATTATCAAACATCAACAGTTCCGTAAGTACTCATTCTTTATACATTATGTTTCCCATCTATAGTATTCCTTTATCTATGACAGAATCTGTGTATAAAACCGAAGCGCTGTGACAGAACCGAATATCGGCTACCTCCACCTACTCACACCCCCTTGCGTCTACCCGTCCCGCGAGTAATATAAGTTGCATAAGTTTCTATTTGTTAGTAAACGTCCCTCTTAAGCGCGTTCTCCCCTTCACCATTTCTCTGCAATGTACTCAATGGTATGTAAGATATGCAACCAAATATACAAAGAAAATGTCAAATGATGTAAAATGTCAAAAGTTTTATATGAAAAGTTGCAAATTCTAATTGAAATTTTAGAATTGTTATAACAGCCACTATATGTTAATAAGCGTTTTCCAGCAAGAATTTTGCAATACAAAAATAATTCTGAGAGTCAGCGGACAGATTTGAATTTTAAATTGAGTAGGGGAAGTATCTAGTTGGTCATTCTTATCCTTATAACATCTATCGTGTTCTTTCATTCTAATATCGAACGTCCTTCCTGTCTGTCCTACATGCACTTTATTACAGTCTTCGCATGTCAAATTGACACCCCTGAGTTTAATCTATTATCCGTTTTATCTTTATTGCTTTTTATATGGATTCTATACAAAAAGCAATAAAAAATAAAAAAAACAATAAAGATAAAACAGACAATAGATTAAACTCAGGGGTGTACAAGTTGACATGCGAAAACTAAAAAAGTGTATGTAGGACAAACAGAAAGCATCTTCGATACTAGAATGAAAGAACACGAAATATGTTATAAGGATAAGAAAAACAGACTCAGCTTTTGCGAATCATTGCTTAGAACAGAATCATAAATTCAATACAAATTTTACAACTTTACATGTTTTAGAAAAAAAGTAAAAAACTTAATATTCTAGAAAGTTTAGAAATTAATAAATTTAGTAAATTAGGTATAATTTTAAATGACCAACTAGATATAAATAACACCCTCCTACTCAATTTAAATTTCAAATCTGCCCGCCCCCTCTCAGATAGCATATTGAGTTTATTTTTGTCTGTACTTAATTTTTGATATTAAACACTCAGACCCCCCCCCCCCCCGGTGCCCTCCCGTCCCAAAAATTGACGGGCCGCCACTGCTTGGTACCTATATAAATAACTATTTTGTACTCACCGCCTGTAAAGTCATATTTGGCGCATGTGTAGCTCGACTGGGAAATACGTTTTCCCGGTTGAGGCGACTGTAAAAATTGAAAAAAACACTGGCACTTTGGGACATTTAAAAAAAAATCTAACTTGGTAGTAATAAAATTGAGTCTATAAAATACTACTTCCCTCCACTATTCTTTACCAAAAGTTGGGGAAACAGGAGTAATAATTAAAAATTCTTCCAAAAAAATTGTGGCGCCATCTATTTGACGATATTTTAAGCGACATCCTAAGCAAGATTCAAGCGCCATCTATTTGAACCACATCGACATTCATATTGGCAGTTCGGAATTGTTTGTATTTAAACCAAGAAACGCAATAAATGTACTATAAATTTATAAATATAAGAATAAATACCTCATGTTTGCTATGTGTAAGAATATAATAACTTAATTTTATGGAAAGGTGAGTAACAGTTACATACATGAAATGCTTAAATTAATTAGGTAATCTATCTTAGGTTAGGTATGATACCAATGACATTAATCAATAATATTTTTTTAATTTAATGTTCGTACAAAAAATATTGTACAAACCACTTGCGTAAAGACATCTTCCACGCATTCGCGCAATTAAAAGCACTCGCTTCCTGCGGTCGCTCGTGCTTACAATGTGCGCTCATGCGGGAAAATAGTCTTCCCGCACTTGGTTCGTAAATAACTATTACGGTATTGTAAATAAAACTATTCTCTAAACTCATGCTTTCTTCCTATTTTTGTTCATATTTGAAATACTATTTTCACTGACACTATATGTCAATTCCATTGAATGTAACTCTTATGAAAATGGTAATTCAAAACGTTCCTATTTTGTCTTGTTGGTATTTCGTCAATAGCACATATATTCTTATTTAATGTGCTGCTTAATTAGTTCAAGTAAAATTGAAATATATATGGAAATTGTGGCAAAAATAGCGTACTTTGGTAAAACAATACATGAGTTGTTTTCACGTATAGATGTCGCTAGGAGGTGCAAATTTATCTTTATGTTACCCACCATTCATCACAACTAAGTTGGCAGGGTTGAGGTGCGATATGTGGTGTCGATGCCGATATCAAGATCAAATCATTATTACCATTTTTTTTCTATTTAATTCAATGATGTCATACTACAATTAAATTACGCTTTTTCTACCAACGGTCATACACACTACAAGATGCATGGTAATAAAACGTAGTCTTATCAATTTGTTTTTTAGAAAACCTAACCAAACAAATTTTATTAAGAAGAAAACCTAGCAATACAATATGAGCCAAATAACCCACTACTTACACGATTCAAAATAGCATTTTTGCGCTTGTTAGCATAATTTAATTTGTTTATTTCAGAGTAATTCACAAGAACCAAAGAACCAGTAATTGTCGGAACTGGCAGGAGGTCGACATGAACCATCAACAATAAAAATATCGGGTGGTCGAAGACCACAAAAGTCTTTCGTCACGGGCGGGTGAATAACAAAAGTAAGATATGTAAAGGAAAGAAGAAGAGACTAGGTTTTATCCAACCTAGTCTACCACATGAAGCGGAAAATAAACTTGTCACACATAATCTGGATTTAAAATTTAAAGTTTTAACCAGTTTAACTGAATGAAAAGGATATCCGCACAAGTATACAAAATCAACAAAAATATGATGGTAGGAATTCCAAGATTTCTTTGAGATCTCCTGAAGCTAGATGAGCCACAAGTTAAAAGGCATTTAATAAAGTCTAAATAATTACTGAACGAAACCATATAGAAAAAAAATGTTCCTAGTAGTAGACTGGATAACATAGACCAGTCGGGTCTTTCAATCGTCCAAAAACGACCAAATATATTTGTCAAAAAAAGTAAAAAGCAAGACGGACTGGCGAATGAGGAAAGGTGACAGCATATCACTGTTGTGGCATATGTGATTTCCATTCGCCAGTATACCGTGTCTTCAAATACTCTCCTCATTAGAGACGGCCATGCTTCTTTATAATGGTTGGTGACAGTGCATAATTTTGATAGTGTGGTTATGTCATGTAAAAAATAATAGGGGTCTATAATTTGAATTTAAGTCTGACAATTGTCAAAATTTGAAGTTTAGCATGTACACCAACATTGATTACTTAAAAAATAGCCTACTCTAATGAGGAAAGTATTTGAAGGTACGGTATTTCACCTGCAATTATTGTTACTCGAAAAAACTATAAAGCAGAACTATTTGATGGATGCCCACCAGGATCTCCAGAATTATGTTATAAAACAGGATACATGGTAACTGATGCATTAAGTGAATAATTTCATCAAATACGTTAAACTATTCAAAGGTGAAAAAGTAATTCTGATTATGGAAGGTCATGCAAGTCATCCCGCTTTAGATGCTTTGGTAAAGGCTGAGGAACACTGCATCATCATTTGTGTTTCCAATTGGATGCTGTTTCTTTTTGGCCCTTTAGATTTGTACTACAGTATTAAACTCACTAGTTGGTTGAAAGATCATCCAGGACGTACAAATGACCTTTACAAAGCGGTCGATTATTTGCCAATGCCTATTGTAAAGCTGTCACAATAGAAGAAGCGGTAAACGGTTACAAAAGTACAGGCATAAATCTTGTCAACCCTAACATATTTTCTGTCCACCTATTTGTTCCCAGCGATGTGACTAGGGCAAATTCTGAAGAAAGCAATCAAGATACTGAAAATGTATAAAAGAACTGGTCCAAGGCCCCACTGAATAATCTGCTGAAAACATGAATATCGCTGAAGACGAACATTTGACTGTACCAAAATGCACTTATTCAGAAAATAACATGAAAGGCAAAACAAAATTGAAAGACTTCAAAGTTTTTATAATAACATCAAATATTAAAGGAGATGAAAAGAAGAGAAACAACGAAGCGTGAAAACAAAACAGAAAATCACTGCGGCAGAAAAATATAGTGAAAAAATTGCAGAGTTTAACAACCTAGAATAAGAAGGAAGATTCATATAATAATGAATATAACGACACATTCTTTCTATTCTGTAATGATATTTACAGAAAGGTAAGACCCGGAGAGTTTTAGATTAGATGCCAAAAATGCAAAGCATGGGCGCACATAGAGAGATATTTCAAAAAGAAAATATTAATTTGTGGAATTTGCAACGACTAAAACCGATTGAAACAATAAAATTATGACAATAGAATTTTCTTTGTATTAATTTTTAAACAGGCATTTATTTGGTTTTGCAAAGAGTTTTGTTTAATATTTTTTAGTTTATGTTGTTGTTAATCTTTTATAAAATGTCTAATAAAAATCAGTTAAAACTACGTTTACACCATTTAAATATTAGTGTATCTTATTTTGCCCGGGACATCAGGATGGATTGTTGCAACCTTTTGCAAAGCTATTCATTATAAATTAATTCTGAATTCTGAAACATTTTGTGAATGACCACGGTTACCTAAAAATCAATATAGATTCTGTTTCAGTTTTTTTTTGTTAATTTAATATATTTTTAATAAGTCTAACCAGTTCTTTCTTTCCAACATTCATATTAATTACAGAATTTTTATAATTATTATTTTTACAATTATTGCAAGCATATTAGCACATCAGTGATATAAATCAACAAGACGCCTAAACTACATAACACAAAAACAAAATGGGAAAAAATAAACTTAAATATGAGCCTCAAAATTTTCAAGGAAGAGGCAACTAACACTAATTAATATTATGGAAGGGGCCTTCAACCAAGCCACGCCCCACTTAGTAGATCAAGAGTAAACGTTCAATATTCCAGTAGAAATAAAGAAACTCATAATAATAATAATAATAATAATAATAAATAACAGCTAGAGCGAAGTCGCGTAGATCAGAAATTCCATGTGATAAAACAACTTATAATCAACTAAGCAACACTCTTAAAGCAAAATAACAATAAATGAGGGACAGCAAATTCTCAAGACTGCATTACAAACTTTAACCGCTCTGACAATTCCGCATTTTTAAAACGCAATCAAATCATTATTTTTATAGTGTTTCCGCATCTTAGTCAAGCGTGGCATGTAGATTGCATTTCGAAATTTATTTATAGGCTAAATATAAAAATGTTTAAAAATTGTATATACTTTTATCCTTCTCTCTTATATTGAATTTATATGAGATAGATTGGCAACGTTTGTGTATTATAGTTATATAAATTAATGGTGGAATGTCAAAGAAATATAGGGCTAACAATAAGTGTATATTCAGTTGCATATCCTACAAGAAATCATGATTTTCATCTAAAACTTAAAGTCCATTTTAACATTGTATATTCAGAAATATATAAAAAAAACTCATAGTATATTTTCTGAAAATATACTTTATTCTAGACTAATTCCTTCTACACATCTAATAAAACATTCCCAGGACCAACATATATATACGGCCAAGCGATTATAAACGTTTTCTTTATGAAAATAGGCAAAGATATACTGACCATGGCGGACGACCCAATGGCTAAACTGGGCGCCACATTTAAAGGTGACATTTTAGAAGATATAAGTACCGAGTTTCTTCCAAAAACAGGAACATAAATATACATATGTATTTATAGCTTAATTTTTGAGAATATACACATCATTATATCAATTATATTTTGTATTTATAAACAATGTGAGAAAAATAAAAAAAATATATAAACCAATTAAGATTCTTTATTAATTATTTAAAAATATGTATATAAAATCTAGTATATGTATATTTTAATATTAATTTACAGAAAATATGTATGTATGCATTGTATCCAAAAGGTCTAGAAACTAGTAAATAATTAATACAGATGATTTTCAGGAAAATGTAAAAGTAAACTGGGGATTTCAAAAGCTGTAGTAGTGGATTTAAATCGACTAAAAAATGTGTCTTTTTTGGCGTACAACCAGGTGGGACCGTATATAACATTTATAACAAAACAAAAAATCATCTTTTTTTAATATTTACATCGTCATATCTGCCAATTTAATTAAGCTATCGACTTGATATTTTTTTAAATTGAAGTACATCAACAAGCTCTTCTAGACATGTCACTTCCCTATCGAATATTGTATTGGTTTAAATATCAGTTCACCTGTTATTTCACTATAAAGGTATTCACATTTTCACTAAGCGAATATTTTTTATTTGTAGAAATTTTTGTATACATACTGCAAAGCAATTGTAACAAATTAAAGGTGAATATTTTGGGAAAAACTACTCGACCTAGGACCTATAGTTTTTTTAATTATAAATAAAAATATAATGAGAAATATTAATGACAGTATGGCACATAATGATATAACTTAAGACAGACGTTTTACATTCCATGGCAAACCTTTATCAATATAATTTTTGATTTCGTGGTACTATAATCGATATGTACATGATATTCCTAGCAGCCATTATTTTTGTGCTTCAATTAAAAAAAAAATCAAGTGGATAGCTTAATTAAATTGGCAGATATGATTTATTAAAGAACACGATTTTTAAAAAATGTTAATTTCTAATGTTTTTTCGAAGTAAGAAAGGTCTGCACCACAGAAAGATATCGTCATTAGCCATTTCGTATGTAAGGCTCAACATTTTTTTTTTAGAACGCAGCGACTTTTATAGTCTATTTTGCTCCACTATAGATTGAGTCTTTTTTAAAAAGAACCTTCTGCAGGGGAAACGTAAAGTTAAAATGAAGTAAACGCGTTAATAATATCAAAGTAATCATAAGTTGGATGAAGTCATTATTTTGTAAAAGCTATGTGTTTTATTTATCACATTCTGTCAAATGCAAAATGTGTACAAACTAAAAAAATCTGTTTAAAAATGGTTTTAAGTGAGAGACATATTTAAGTACTGATGATGTTCGTTCACTTAGAGAAGTTTCTCATTTATGGAATAAATCATGCGTCAATCAGTGTTTCTGCAGTGATTAAGATTTACAATGAACTTTCAGAAGAAAGGTACGTTAGCAATCGTGGTTAAAGTGGTCGTCCCAAGACCAACGAAAATATCCATCTCAAAGGAAATTGAAAATTCATCTAAACGGTAGCATGCTTAAGAATTTAACGTCTCGAAGAGTACAATAAGTAATATTTTACGAAAAACCAGTTATCATCCTTATATGTTTGGTAGATAAACAGTTGTCTGAGGACAACCAATGATGTTGATGTGTAATAATGATCCGTTTTTTATTAGAAATATCTTATTCTCTCGTGAATCTACGTTTACATTACATGGGATGCGAAATATACTCAGTATCTTCAATAACTAAATTACTTGTCCTCTTTTTTCAACGGAAACCTGACAGGAAAAACCTGTCACGAATTTTAGCAAAATTATTTAATTCTATTAGTGAAACTCTGCTCGTACCATGAAATATCTGGTCGATGAATTTGGTTTCAACAAGATGTCGCCTCTCTTCACTATATGGGAAATTTTCAGCGATATCACGATAATATCTTGCTAAATAAATGGATTGGAAAAAGGGGAGGCCATCGATTAGCCGGCTATGTCACTAGACCTAATGTTTATTGATTATCTTCTCTGAGGATATCAACTAAAAAGTAATGTATTCGAACCAAACCTAAACATTTACGACAGCGAAGTGTACACGAAGTTAGAAAAGTCACTTCTGATATAATACAAAACGTTCAAAAGGAATTTTATTATCGTTTAGAATGTTCAGAAAATGTTCAACGACACAATTTTCAACATTTATTGTAAGAATTTTAGTTGCCTTCCAAATTAAACTTTTCGTTGTATTCTAATAATAAATTCACTTCTTTTCGTAAAATTTTTTTGTAAATTGGTATTTTTCTGTCATTTAAATTTTTTTTGATGACATAACTTTTTTTAAAGGTTATCAATAAAAAACAAACCGATACTATAAGACCACACTTTTTCAAAAAATTGATTATTACGAAAAGTCTTAATTTGAGTGTTTCCAGACTTTTTGCACACACTGTATAAAGAGTGTTTAATGTAACAATGTTTAGTAAAACTTTATATAAGAGACTGTTCAGAACTATTAAATAAGGTAAATTTAAATTACACCCCAATTGAATTCTTATAATTCTTGCAATTTATAATTTTATACAAAACCATACACATATTTTAATGATGTGTAAAATTCAAATTTATACTGAGCATACTATCTTCGAATTACATTATACTTTTTTATCTAGAATCTTTTAAATACCACTACAAACGGCCGGTTTTTCCAACTCCGATTAAAATGCCGGTTAGCGTAATCATTGGTTAAAATACCGCTTAGCACAAATTTGCATTTTTCTTACATCGGTTAGCTCTAATCATTTATTAAGAACATTCGTTAATCGAACAAACTTTAACCGGTGTTTCGAGTACTTATCTGATAAAATATTAAACAGTGATTAGGATTACTTACACATGGGAATAACTTAGAAGATTCGAATTTATGTTATTATTGACAGCGGTTACGTTTACATATGCATTCGTTTTATTGTATGAAAGTATCTTTTTATATTGAAAAATTACAAATGAAATTGAAAACATGGAAGAAATTCTATAGAAGATGGCAGGGTCACACTGAGAGCTTATGCAGACACTGTAAGTTCTTTTGGCTGAATTGGATTTGTTCGAACAATGTACATACTTATAAAGTTTACGTGAAGTTAAATTCTACACTAATAATTAATACTGAAATGAAAAGTGTAAACACATGGATGTTAAAACTAACATCAAACAGTAAATAAATACAGTTACTTACATATATACATTTATACGTAAAACGTATATGCATATATGCATGTGTTTGGAATACACACATACATTAAGTGCCATTGTCGACAATCAAACGCACAGACACCGGTGTTTCGGCCTTTGAGGCCTTATCAGTGAACGTGGAGACTGTCGACACTTTACAGTTTACACTTTTCATTTTAGTTTTGATTGGGGACGCCACATAAGGCTCTATTACACGGGATACACTATTAACATACAGGCCTCTGTATAACAGAACATGCCGTCAGAAGCCATCGGTTTTTCTGTGTCATCTTTTGGGTGTTAGATGTCGCTGTGATACTCTCACTGCATCTACCACGCAAAACTGACATAAGGAGCGTTTTAAGTTTAAAGCCATTGTCGACAGTCTCCACGTGCACTGATGAGGCCTCAAAGGCCGAAACACCGGTGTCTGTGCGTTTGATTGTCGGCAATGGCACTAAATGTATGTGTGTATCCCAAACACATGCATATACGTTTTACGTATAAATGTATATATGTAAATCACTGTATTTAATTAATAGTGGCACTGTCAACATGTTTTAAGTTGAAATCGTGTACATTAATTTGGAAACAAGGTTTTCTCAATCAACTTTCTTTGATTATAGGAACTTGGACATAAAATTAGTTAGGATTGTTTTTAATAAACAGCTCATATATGATTATTAAGTAAAAGTATCGTGCTTTACTCATCCTACAGAAATTTGGAGCAAGTTAAATCGTCTCAGATATGGCAATGGAAAGTGCAATATCTTACACCATTAAAATGTGATTGATAATCTAGCTAAGACCAAATGCAGACTATTCTTACTATTATTATTGTGTTATATGTCATATATTTTAAATATTTTTGGTAAATGTTAATTTCATATGAGTGTATGCATGTACTAATATTGTATTAGCTTTATTATTTTATTAGCTTTTCAGGTAGTAGTTTAACATTCAAAGAGTGACGACGTATTTTTATCGGCTCTGCATATAGTGCAGTGTCGAAAAGAAAAATATTGTTATTTATTATTGACACATGCATGAAATTGTGATGATGTAAACTATTCGTGAAATGCATCGATAAATCATTTGTCAAGTGGGTCAACATATATAAAACAACAAAATAAGTCATACAGTAAGAGCAATGTTTGCCGAGTGGAATTCCGAAGAACAGAAAGAACGGTGAAGTGTTTCGTATGTGAGGAAGAGAAACATGGGAAATGCGCTACCATCAGTGACGAAACAGCTAAGAAGTTGAGTGACACGGATATAATTTCATATGTATGGGAAATTTGTCGTAAAATGAAAGTGTGTCAAACAATGAAGAAAATGGGTGAAAAACTTAATAATTGCCTCCAAACAATATCAGAAGAAAATGTATTCATTCACAAAATTTTAGAGTTTATTTCGAAAACCGAAAATAAGGTCGAAAAAAAGACATTGTATAGCGATCTATTAAGAAACAAAAATAAGGTGTTAATCGTTAAACCTAAAAAGGATGATCAAAAATTACACGAAACAAAAAAGGATATTAAAAATAAAGTGGATCCAAGTAAACTAGCATTTGGAATTGAAACAATAAAAACTGTTGGAAAAGGTGGTATCGCTATTAACTGTAGTGATAGCAATTCTAAAGAAAAATTAAGAGAAAAAGTCATAAACGAAATTGGAAATAAGTATGTACTTTCTGAACCGAAATTAAGAAATCCGAAAATAATAATTACTGGCATTGAAGGGTGATTTAGGTGTAGTGCTACATACGTACATGCTATTTGCGGACAAATGAGTTTTAGTGCCATATGCGTACAAGGGTGGACCCGTCCCTGGACCAGGAAGTCGGGGTAATTAGTGGAAGTGCTATTCGCGTAGAAATATCTAATACACAATTTTCAGATGTTCAATGTTAATGTGTTTATGAATTTAATAAATATACTCGCCGAAATTCATGTACAGTAATGACTACATATTAAATTTAATTCTCAGAACAAAAATAAACCCCACTGTTAAAGAAAAAACAGTATCCTTCTGCTGCAGGATGGATCATCTTTTCTTCTTGCTGACTATGGTAATGAAGACCGACTAATATGTTTTGCAACAACAACAGAAAGGATTTTTTTTTCAAATACAAATTCGTTTTTTATGGATGGTACATTTATATGTTGTACTAAGCCCAACGAAGAAATAAGGCGACAAATTCGGATGTGTGCTGCGTCGGCTGAAGATATAGACGAAGGTTGACTGTATATACAAGAAGGTTCTCGGAGAAATGACAAGCTGCAGCAGTTTTATGACTACTCTGTATACCAGTGGCTGGAAAATCGTATTATTACTATTAAAATGTGAAATTGTAACAACAGATTATCTCGTATAAATAACGCAGTCGAAGGATGGAACAACCGTTTGAATCATGCTGTTAATAGGTTTTATCTGCGAATATTTGATTTAATAAATTGTTTAAAAACAGAAGCTCAACAAAGTGACTTTTTATACAAACGGAATGAGTTAAACTTAAAAGTAAAAATACAAAAATTGCCTTACATCCAGATGGTTAATAGAATTTTAAATATATTTCAATCGTATTATGAAACGAAAGACATTAAAAAATGTTTAAAATACTTAGCTTACGTGGCAAAACTAGACTAGTCACTAAGAAAATGTACATATTGTATATTAAAATGACGCGGGAATTATAAATTTCCTAAAATAACAACTTTTAAACACGCTAGCTGATTACTGCCATTCCTAAGCCTGGATAAAGTGTGAAGGGAAGATTCTTTTTTCCTAACGCCCAAAGTAAATTTGTTTGAAATTCAAAGGGCAAATTTAATAAAAATAGAAACCGATCTACAAAATAACAAATAATAATAATGCAACTAGTACCTTATAATATTGTTTCGTAGAATATACAATAATTTAAATACACATTTAAAATCTTGTAGTTGTACGCAAATAGCACTCCGAGTAATTAGTCCGGCTATCTGGTCCGGAATCGACCATTTCCTTGTACGCAAATGGCACGTACGCATCTAGCACTTATTCGTATTGAAGCAGATGTTATTGATGAAAACAATGAAAAAGTGTTAGACGCAATTATTAGACGAAATTATAATAGAACTATGGAAATATGATATTGTATGTTCAACCGAAGAAGTATTCCAGCATCATAGACAGGGCACAAATAAATGTAGGATGGAAAAAATGTAAGGTATATGAACACCTGCAAATAGTCAGATGTCATAAATGTGCAGGATATAATCATTTTGCTAAAGAATGTAAAAAATGCGGAAACATGTGGTAATTGTGCCGGTTGTCATTTGACAAACAAATGCGATAGCGTTATTATATATAAGTGTATACATTGTGTAAAAACAAATGACAAATTTAATATGGATATGGACACTAATCACACAGCGTTTGATAGAGACTGTATACCGAATGTGTCAATTTTCATTAGGTATAGGGATTCAATGTTTACGTGCGATTTATACGTATACAAGTAATGCGTGGCAACATGGCACCCCTACTGTCCGTCACCAATCCCGGCAACAATCGACATCACAACGATTTTCTCCGATCTTCCCACTTCTACATTCAATGTTTAGCTGCGAACACGTTCCGATCTAGTCTGCAATAAAAGCCGTCTTATTACTGGAACGGGAAACACCAAATGGCCGCGGCGATCTCCTGATCTAATAGTTTATTATTATTTTCAGAATCCTTTTTTATTTACCTTATTTTTAATTTTATTAGAATTACGCTTTTGTTTGTGTCATGCAGCGTGAACGCAGCTTAATAATTCTCTGCATTTACTGAAAGGAAAAAGAAAAACAAATCCTTGCAACTCGTAAATATTATTTCTGAACGCATTACAAACACCCAAGTCGGTGGTCGAATAGTTACTGCTAACCACGCTAACTTGTATGTATTTACGAACATGCATCGGTCGTGCTGGCATTGGAAAGGAAAGAAGGGGTACTATGTTGCCACGTACTGTATGGATTAATCGCCTATGGCTAATGAAAATTGACACATGCTTTATATTACATACGAATAGTAGATAAACAAAAAGCGAAAATTAAATATATGTGGCAATTAGATTGTAAGTGTAAGTAGGATTTATTGTCTCAGTAATGATTAAATTGTAGTTTTTTAAGTATTAAGAACATTAGAATATTTGAACAATTAGTCCGTAATTATATTATAGAAAAAGTTTTAGTTTCTAAGTAATATATTTGTATATTTTAATAGCAATTGCTAATAAAGATTATTATTATTTTTTTTACAATATCCCTGTATTTTTCAGTAACAGTAAATAAACAATAAATTTGTTTCAGTATCACTGAAGTTTGTTGAATTTTGTTATTTATTTCATAATATAAATTTTAGATATGTGCTATGACAGAAATTCTCAGGTGCTATATTCACAAAATAAAATCCTACGGTTTGTTTGCTAATACGAAATTTCTAATTATATAGAATATAATATTAATAAAGAACAAATTCAAATATTGAAAATGGCGCCAATATTATTAGAATGAAATAAACTAATTTAGATCAAATGCACCAGCAAATATGTTGCCAACTTTGTACAATAAATCCTTAAATAACGCCGTTAAAGATAGTCAATGATTACGCTTAATCAATGATTAGTTAACCGCGTATTTTAATCGGAGCTGGAAACACCGCCCCTACATTGTATGCTAGATTCAATTCAATTTTCTTTGAAGCGCGGGTTATTTAAATACGATACTAATCCGCATGTTCAAAACTACAACATCGTTATAACTTAACTGGTTCTACTTGTATTGCCAACATTAGATCATTTTATTAAAGTTTAGTTTGGACCCTCATTTCTATTTCTAGGTTATATTTAAAATTGAAACATAAATATCGATAATTATTATTAATTAATAAGGTGTAACCAATTTTGTACAATATAATAATTTAAAATGTAGGTACTAGAGTTATACCTACCTACTTGATTTTTGCTGTTGTTTTGATTGTCACCCAACCTTGTACAATATGTAACATACCTACTCTTTAATTTACGACGTTATGCAGTTAAACTTTTATTTGCTTTAAACGCTAAAATTAGTAAAGGACTAAACATAAAATAACGCTAAATATTGAAACAAGAATAATAAAATAGAATAAATAACCTCTGGGAGAAGTTAAGGTTACTTAACTCATAGAATTACATTTGTGCATTCCATATTTATTTATAACTAGCGTCATTATCGATATTTATATATCAAATTAAAATGTAAGCTATAAATATGTATATGCCGTTGATATAAATACTATTTTGGCCACAATCATCCCTATAAATCAGCAATTGTTAGACCGATTGCTAATTTATGAGATTTTGAAGACATATAGGATGAAAACAACTGTGATAAAATAGAGTATAGGGTCAGATAGATAGTAGAGCATAATAATTAAAATCAGTTAAATATAATTTGAACTTAAGGTTGAATCATTGACTACATTCCACATTATCTTATCGATTTTTTATGTCTGATATCATACAGCCATGTCTTATGCACATCATCATCATAACAATCGATTGTACATACTTTATAAAGAATTAAGAATGATATGTTTGTTCTTGTGTTACCTCGATCTTCAGGGCATGTTTAAATTCTTGTATGTTAATATATACAGGGTCCAGCAAACTGTAAGATTACAACTATTTAAAAGCTAGTAAAACAATTCTACATCGAAACATTATCAGCAGCAAAATTTAAAAAAAAATCCGCTTTATACAGCTTGTTTCAGAAGGAGTAGTCACTCTAAGATTGTATATTACTAACGGAACATATATTACTGTATTTACAAATTCTATACTTTAAATTTAACAATTGTGCAAAATATTAATAAGTAAGCAATATATTAATCTGTGTTTTTGACTGATAAATATCATGAATCTACTTTGTCGTTGCAATACTTTAATTCGGGAAAAAATACTTTTCACTTTGTCCTCGCAATTTGCAGGCTTCGAGCTAAGAACATGTAATAGTAATGCTGAAAAAGTAAGTCAACTGACAGTAAAAGCACTTTTAAAGAACCAATAATCAACAACGGAAAACAAGCAAGGCGTTTAAAACATTTTTATATATCTTTAGACAAACAATTTTGGAATTGCTTTTTCAATAACTGTTCCTTTCTTCTAAGTATTTTAGGGCTACATTTTGAAAGACTGTTACAATTTAGTGGCATATCTAATTTTCGCTTGCAGTACCAATAAAAATATGCCAGCTTCATAAGATAATAATGTTTGACAATTTTACTTAAAACTGATACTTTCTTTCGGAACATAGAGCATTCAACAAAATATTTTTAAAACATACTCTTAGTAATGCTGAATAATATTATTATTATAATAGTAGCGTAATCTTATGTTTTTTACTACCATGCCGCACCCTGTATATATATTTATTTATATATTTCAATCTTTACTAGTTCTTTTCAATGTGGCGGATCTAACTTCTAATACTATAGGTTTCTCTTTTGTACTTGGAACAAACGAATGAGCTCTTCGCACTCTGTCAGTTTCCCTTATTGGAAGAACTTGCGTCAATGCATCTTCCAGTAATACTTTTTCATTTTCGGACATTTTAATTCTATTATGAGCCAATTTGAGTTTTTCGTCGAGCATTTTTCGTTCATTTTCCAATTGAAACAGTCTCTCACCGGCGGCTGCAAAAAAGATAAAAAAATAAAAGCATTTCTTTGAGCAATGCTTTCAAAGATACATTTACCTTTCAATTCACGTTCTTTATCTCTTTGCTTCTCTTCAAATTCTATCCGTTTCCTCCTTTCTTCTTCTAATAGAAGCCGTTGATCTTCTTGAAGCCTTTCAAGTTCGGCACGTTTCTCCCATTCCTCGGTTAACACCCTAGCTTGTAGACTCCTAACAATTTCCTCGTCTCTCTTTGCTTGCGTCTCCTCTTCCAATAAAATTTCCAATTTCTCACGCATCTTCTCTAATTCGCTCAAACGTATGGATTCTTCTTTCACTACAGCTTCCAACTCCTTAGCTTGATCTTCAGCTATTATTCTGGCATTTCGTTCCTTTTGAAGTTGCGCTTTCGCACGCAGCATGTCTTGCAATCGGCCTTGCCTCTGATTACGTCTTTTAATAGCTTGCAAACGTTGATAGCTCTGTAGACTACCGGAGTGTTCTATTGCAAGTTGTAGAGCGGAAAGCCATTGCAGTTTAGTCATGTGATTACTGGCTTCTAATTCGAACGACCTTTCCGATGTAATCAATGCAATTTTATAACCTAGAAATTATTTTTTAATTGAAAATCCTATTGAATAAAAATACAGTATTGGCGAAAAGTATTACAAGTCGAAATATTGTTAAAATACTCATAACTTTTGGACATTGCCATATACTTTTGACCAACTTTCTAATGTGCTGAAATTTACCGTCTTTATTTTCAATTTTGCTGGTGGTTTCAATAATCATCGAACCAGATTTGTCCTTTTCCGAGCGACTCTTATAATAAGTCAATTCTGATGGTCTTAACACAAACCAATACTCCTTCATGGTGGGAAATATGTAACCCTTCTTGGCCAGAAAACCTTTCTTGATGACGTCCTCTACGAGAGTTTGATAGATATCAGTTACAGCTTCTGAAATTGCGTCTTTATCTTTTACATCGTTGACACATTTGGATTCGAGAACAGCGATGAACGGAGTCAGTCTAAAATGCCCCATCGACATACTGAGGTTGATGAAGTCCTCCTCGTCCCAGGAACACCCCAAGGAACTGATTAGTGTTTGAGCAACGTAAGACGCTTCCGTTGGATGTAGAAGAACTTGATACGTGCATTCTTCTGTATCCGCTGTTATTTCTCCTAGCAAGCAGAATATTCTGAAGATTTGGAAAAGGGAGTTCTTGCTGAAAACGGTAAAATTGTGGGAAAATTTCTTTCTGCAAATCAACCAACATATCTCTGCGATTTTCGATTCGTACAGTGCTAATTCAGCTAATGAGAGCTTATCTGGTAATGATGAAAATACTTCGCGTTGTAGGTAATACTTCAAGTGGTCGAAATTTAAAGCATTTGTACTTCTAAAGTGTTCTAAGCCTTTTTCAACACCGTAGAGGTCTAGTAATGTTCCTATATTTGCTGTTAAAACCTGTAAATAAGAACAAAAATTATTACATATAAAAAGCATGAATTGACCGAAATCGATCGATAATTGTCATACCATTTATTAAATAATTTGTTTTATAGAAGAGTAATAGTTATTTAAAGCAGTAGCTGCTCCTCTCGAAATAGTGCAAAACTGACATCTTAAGGTTGTTTATACCATGTGCTTGCAGGCGACCTGCGTATAGGGCTTACTGTAAGATAAAACGACGACACCGAGAGTTTGTATGAGTTAGTACGAGAAAGCAATATACAAACTGCAGTACAGCTGCGCTATCTATCCTCGTTGCCCTGCTTAAACGGAGAGTCAGCCTAGCCCGTTCTAGCCTCAGCGTAAATCTACTCGAATCCCCTCTTTTCCAACACTACACTCGACCAAGGAGGAGTTTGTATATTGGTTTTTCGTACTAACTCATACAAACTCTCGGTGTCGTCGTTTTATCTCACAGTAAGCCCTATACGCAGGTCGTCGGTAAGCACACTGTATAATGCACTTTTTGACGTGGATATATTTCAAGCATACGAAAGTTCATAATACCTTCTTGGTTTATGGGTTCAAACCAATGTATCAACGACAGCCAAAGAAGTCTACAACTTAGGTTTTTTGAACGTTAGGTATGACATTTGAAATTATCGATGAATTGTCACGTACACATTTTTCTCTGTCGTAGACATATTTTTGGTTCAATAACATTTATTTTTAATTCATTATACCGGGTAAAGTCCATTAATGATATCTAATAATATAGATAGCAAGCAATATTTAATACAAAGCTTGTAGATAATCATAAGTTTTATAATGTAAAGCATTTTGATTTTTACAAAGTGTTCGACAACGAGTTATGTTTTTTTAAATGGAAGTATTTACATTCTATGACAGCCCTCTAAAAGGTGGTCAAACTGACATCAATTTGTTTATGGGATATGGCAACTTTTGAAAAATTGACATGAAATATTATGAGCTCAATTAGTGCAGATATCATGTCAGTACGTGAATTTAACGTTTATTTGGACATTTCAAAACATGTTCTAAAAACTACATATTATTCTTTTTATTCATTTACAAAAATAAAATTCCCTGTCTATTTGGATGCCACTGAATCGAACTAAAAAAATCCTATTTAAAAATACCTACTTTCTTGCGTATATGGGCGATATTGCAAACGTTATAGAATAATATTATGTATGAACATAGTTGTCCCGCCTTGACTTACTTTACAAATAAGTAATTTTCGTTAAATTTTTAAACTTTTGAAGTGACAAGCTTCATCATTCAGAAATTATGCAACGTTTGAAAATATTGTAGTTACAGTATATCAAAAAGTTAGTACACGTATTCAAATTTACTTTACTGAAAAATAAGTTACTATTTTCAAGCATCACAGTTATTATTCATCACTACTCATTAACTAAAAAATTAGAACAGGTGTGAAAGATGAAAGGCTTAATTAATATTAGTTAGTTTGTTTAACATGTATATGTACATGAGTTTGAAATGATCTATAACCTTTTGCTACAATTTCTTGATTAATGGTAGAAACTATATATGACTGCATATTCTTTATACCAGTAAATATTTCAATCCTTTTCCTGTCCAATATAAATTTGTAATGTATTTTTGCTCTAACGTAATTTCATGCATTTATAACGATTTCTTCTATTACCTAAACTTATAAATGTTAATTTGAAGTTTTGTCAATTACTTGACACCGAGCTAGTGCGATATTTTCAATATAATTCATGAACTCTCAAGCTTAACGTTTAATGTATTTTATAAGAACATATTTGTAAACAAAAAATATTCTAAGTAACTCTTTTTCATTAATTTTAATTATGCTGTTTGTACTGCATGCCATGGCAACTTAAACTTGAAAATTATATGATAACACTTAAACCGGTATGAACAAAATTAAAAACCAAATAAGATATTAAATATTTAAAACTGATAAAATTGATTATAAACTACAAAAAGAGACGAACATTATCCTGCACCATCGATACGGAAGATTAGTGTCACATAAGAGGCCCAAATTAAAACATGGAAAATGCCCAAAAATTAGGCAACTCATTAAGAAAATCCCCTATTGTGACATACTCTGTATGTCTTACCTCGAGCAGTTATGTATTCAAAAATGTTAAATATATTTTTAAAAATTATTATATTTTGCGATATACCTGTATATTCAAACCATAGGAGTGTAAAGAAAGAAGACTTCATGATAAAATAAGAAAGTGATTTCAAGAGTCGTAAATACTTTACATACTCCAAGTTTTCGACTTACATCGATCGTACAAGAAATTCAAAATGAATACCACTGCTTTCGTAGATTCTAAAGTCAACTATAAAAGCAGACGTTAGAGTCTTGCGGTATAGCGTAGTCGACAATTTTTAATTTATGTTTATACTTCTATACTAGCTATCTATCCCATGCATTGTAAATGCAGCAGTGGTGGGAGAAGCAACGCAGTCGGTGGATATTCACATTTCATAGGAAACGTGTAATTCAGCCAACGACATGTGCTTCTAACTCCGGCAAAAAGTTGTAACAGGGGAAAATGGACGGCGAATAATCGACCTGATCTTGGATTAAACATGCTTCCCAAAAATTTTCATTTCACTCTTACAACACATATACGATAAGTTATAGCCGATCACTGCCAAATTTCCGAGAGAAGATAGCAACTAACTCATGGACTTTTACGCATTAAAGGTACGTTTATTAAAAATTAGAATTAGACTGTAACAAATGACGAAATACATGTAGGAAATATCTAGAAATCAAATTGGAATGTTTTGAAACGAGAAATCAAATAACGATGCCCAAAAAATGACATTTTAGTTCCATAGGCGGTACTAAGTGTGACAAAAGCAGGCAATAACAAATAATTTTAAACTATAGGCAATTAAACAATATGCACTATTATAGTATTGAAAAATAATAATAAAAATTAAATAATATTCTAGGCTTTATATAGGATCCAAAATATTCAAAACACTATACTATGGGGGCTGAAAGAAACTCACAGACTTTATATTAAGGGTGGGCTTTCCTTAAGAAAAATTCCCGAACGGCGTATGTCGGGTTGCCTGAAATACTTGAATATATTTACGGAGTTTAATATGCCTGTACCTTTTGCACGATGCAGGTAGACGAGCAGAAATATGAAGCAATGTCTGGTCAACTGGCAAGCAAATAAATCTGGGATATTTGTTTCCTGCATTTATTGCATGAAAATATTGGTGCCGGCCTACTTTATTCGAAATTTGTTTTTGCTCTTTCTGAATATCCTTTAGGCTTGTATGTATTTAGTTTTATTAAGACTCCCGTTTTATGTAATTTGTAATTATTTTAATGATATTTTCCGAAATTAATTAGATATTAAGTTTTATTCTGCAATAAATATATAACTTTATTATTATGATTTATGATTATCAATTATTTAAGTTGTACTTCTTATTATTTCTCACCATCATTTGTATTTACTTTACATATTGATGCTTTGTAATAGAGAAAACTAAAATCTGATAAAAAAAACAATGCCGCTGTTTCTTACAAAATGTAAAAATTTATATTCTTAAAGTAGCACATGTTTTAAATTATTGAAAATTATATTCTTTACAGTCGACTCTGGTATTGTTAGTTAGCGAAATCAAATATAAAAATTTCACCGTGGGTAAGATACGAACTCTGCGGACTCGGAACTAATCATTTATAACAACAACTTACAATTAATTGTTATTGATATTATTATTTTTTTTATTTATACCTTACATTCTATATTTTTTTTTCAGTAAAGTTTTGATAATTTTTTTAAATAACCGTATATGGCAGACAAAACGTGAAACGCACTCCTTTCCGCACCACCTTTTAGGTAGAGTGCAAAGCGCGTTTTTTTTCTCACGGTATTCCCAGTAGGCCTAATTCATGTTTTTTACTAAAAAAGAAAAAATGTTACAAAAGTATAGACAGTGTAGAAAATAAACAAGAATGGCCAAGTACAGTTTTGTCTAAACGTGTCACAATCAGTAGGTGCATACGTATTCTCCAATTTCACATCTCTAATTTCTAGATTTCTCAAAATACGAGGATCAATAATTTCAGGTAATAAAGCGAGAAAATGAAATTACTCTAACTTAATTACCATTTCTGGCCAGAGTTCTTCATCTCTGTATATTGTCTCATACCAAGTATCCTTCGGAATCCAGACTATGACGTAACATACATCTTTCTGAGCTATGTTTAACTGTTCCTATATTTGGTACATGTAATGGTGCCTAGATTTTAAATGTAATTCGCTGTTCCTAATTTCTAAAAATGCAATTATTTTTGTCCCGTAGCTTCAAATGGAGTCGCGTCGCAAGCCTTGAATGGACACTTTACTTCAATAACCGCGTTTTGATTAGAAATTATTCCGTCCGAAGATGCCGCTAAAAATCTATATACAGGTTGAATAAAAAGACCATAAGACTCGACTTTTAGATCTGCCAAACATTCAAAACCTTTAACAGCTTGCTCTGCTTTTTCATTACCGTGCAGTGTCGCATTCGTTCCTATAAATTCCTGGTATAATAAAGCCTTCACAGTATTGGCCGTAAATGTGGTTCTTCTCAATTTCATTGTCTTGCCAAAGTTTGATACTGTTAATTCTTCAAAAATGTATCTTTTTTTATATCTTTAATAAAGTATGCATATGCCTCCGGCCCATAGTCGCGATCGTCTGTAGTTCCTGAATATGTGTTTTGTTTCTTATAAAATGTTTTCTTTTCATACCGTTTTTTTTCAGACACTGTCGTATACATCCATATTTGGTCTGAAGCTTTGAGTGATATTTGCCCTTACAATTAAATGAAACTGCTGCCGCCTTGCAACGTGTACTGTAAGAATTACGTTGACTATTCAATTCACCTGTCATTGTTCAAATATGAACCAATAAAATAGCAAATATTTACTTTCGTATCATAGCAACAGGAAATTTCAGCGATTATATCTTCCTAGAAGGTATTCAAGTGGATATTTTAAACAAGTGAAAGTTTTTATTAATGTAACTCATTTACTAACAATATTGAAGGTACAATTAGAAAAACTAACATTACTGCAGTGCTGCAGCAGACATTCTGGAACAGAGCTATCACTGGGAGTACCCGAGGGAGTACCTTTCTCTTGTAGCTTAATACCGTCACTATTACTGACAGATGTCGAAGTTGTACATGACACATTTGTTGTTGTAAAATTTCTTCGCATTTTGGTGATAATCGACTCGTGGTGCTCATCATCAAGCTGCAAGTACGATTTTATGGAATTCAGATTTTGGTGTCCCGTTATTTTCATCAGGTGTTGCTCTCCGACTCCAGCTTTCGCCAGAGATGATACAGTTGAAGAGCGTACCGAATGATTTGATATCTTCCTTCTTTTAACATCTAATCCAGTTTTTTCAGCTAATAACTTCACCCATTTACTGATCTCACATATACCAACTGGACTGTTCTTATACCACACCGCATTCTCAACTTTATCCCAAAACGGATTCGGTGTCAAAAACATCCTTTCTGTTTTCACATTTTTTCCTCTCTTCGATTTCAGTAGATAATACAATCTAAATAACAGAAGAATATTAATTATACCGTCTTGAAATTAAATATAAATAGGTTACCTAACTGGACACATATCGGTATTGCTTTTATTCTCTATCAACCACTTGCTGCCTGTCAATGATTTAGTTCCCCCCTGCGCAGTTTTCGAAAATACTGGATTATACTCAATTCTACCAGTTCTTCTTCCCTTGTTATCGAGTTCCTCCTTGAAGTAATAGGTGAAACAGTTGCTCCCTTCTCCTCCCCGCCAAGCTAGTTCGTAAGATGCTATTAAGAAAAACTTTTTCTGTAAACCGTCTGGGGTACTCTCATCTAATATGCGTATCATATTTAAGTATTCTGGTTCTGTAAGTGCCGCCGCGTTGCTGGTTCTTTTTTCAGGACACGCTTGCAGTTTTCTTCTTGTAGCATCCCTGGCGTCACGTGCTGACTTAAATATTGCATCAGAAAACGGGTTTACGTTTATTTTCCACTTATTGAAGAACATTTCTTGAACCATTTTCGCCGTCACGTTCCACATGTGCTTGATGACGCCTTCTTTATAATCGGACCCATCTTTTTTCTTCATATTACATGCCCACGACTTTAAGATGACATTTAAGTCCACAGGAGAAGTAGATTGATCCAGTTTATAGCCTTTTGCTGTTAAAAATGTACTAAATTGTCTCCATACTGAATCTTTGGATTTCTTCGTGTTCCAAGGGATATTTTCGCAAATTTCAGCATCGATTTCGTCTTCAGATTTCGTGCCAAATCTTTTCTCAGTTCCCATTATTTAGAAACACCAGTTTTTATTCAACGAAACGAACTAAATAGGAACACGATTCCAAAAATTTTAATGACAAACATAAATGTTTTTATTGTTGACATGGAAACGTAATCATGTGTAACTAAATTTTGAGTCATTTTAATATGAAAAATTGATTTGGTTCATTGAATAGTCTCTCGAATACGATTCGTAGTCAAAGTTGAGTCTACTATTTTTGTGGTGCTTTACACTCATGTCTTTCATAATTGCGAATACTACTCGTGCTCCGCACTCGTAGTATTTAAATGCAATCATGAAAGACATTCGTGTAACCACCACAAAAATAATCGACATAACTTTGACTACTCATGGTATTATAAGTGAATATAATACAATCTTTTACCTCCTACAAATTTTACAATGACGGAATTAAAAGATTCTAAAATGTTGGCATCTACGTTTCCTATTAAAGATCTACTATTAGGCTGAGCCGACCGACATAGAGCGTTAATAAAATCATCATACATATTAAAATTTTGAAATTTACATATTGATCTCGCCTTATTTTGATCCTTGACAAAAGTAAGAAGCACAATTCCAGTGTTCACCAAAAATATGTATTTATCCATTTATAATGTCACGCTGCAGTTTCACTATCTGGTTCGTTATTCTTAAGTTCGGACTTTTGTAATGTTCAATTGCTTTTTTCACGGCCGCTCTGAATCTATGTAAATTGTTTATTCTTAATTGTCTTATGTCCCAATTGAATTTGGGTTTCTTCAAACAGTCCGTAATTTTATTTATATAATTTCGTAGTATATGATTTCGGCACTCAATCAGGGCTGTTGACGACGAAGACAAATTTTTGTAGCATACGTGATCTTTAGATTTACCAAATTTTGTACAAATTAAACAAAATTTGTTTTTTACGCCTACATACAACATTTTTTTCGTTCGCCATCCAACAATTGCTGCCACTCTTGATAAACTGCTGTACTTAGACTTATACGCTCGTTTGGCCCACGCTGTTTTACTTACTCACATATACAAAAAAAATATATATAAAAACTGTCTTGAGCTCAAAATACAAAGTATAAATAAAACAAAAATATGAGGGTACAACAAATTCAGATATTATATAAATGTTTAATTTTCTACAAACATTGTTCATATTATTAAAAAGCTTTAACACGTAAGGTTAGAAATAATAAGTCGTGCAACTTTATAATTAATAATAATAATATATTTATTGCCGAAGAAAACTGCATTTCTGAAATTCCATAAAGCCGGAACATTGTTCTTGAAAAATAAAATACATTTTGAATACGACGAGAATATTAAGGAACAGAAAAAAGTCTAATTAAGTAGACGCATCAATATTATCACGTAATCAATCATAAATGAACGCCGACAAATATCTGAAATATATTAAAATTTGCTTGTCTATTACAACCCCATGTATTTATGAAAAAATCAATACGACTTTCTTTATTTGGTGATAAAAGTTAGTTCGAATCTTACCTCTGACAAAATGTTTTATAATTTAATTTCGGTAATCAAAACAAAATGTTTTATAATTTAATTTCGCTAATCAACGCTATCAATGCGAATTGGGAAGAATATAATATCCAATAATCCAAAACATCTGTTTATTATAATACATATATAGGTATTTACATTAAAAAAAAAACAGGCACTGTTACTGTTAAACACGGAATTATTATTGTAATATTTTAGTTTACTACCACATTACTCATATTATTAAGATTAAAAACCTTCAACATCTAAAGTAAATACATATGACCGCCAGAAATTAAGTAACAAGTAAAAGTTCATAATAATAATAACAACATATATTTATTCCAGACTAAGAATTAATATCGAATACATTCTCCCAAATATTATTTACAAAATAAAGCCAATATCTGAATGAAACATAAATAATAAAAGAAGTTGAATACAATATCTGTTTATTTGATATTCGGCTTAATAGAGTTAATCAGGTATACCTTCCATATCCTTGGTCTTAGACATTGAAGTGTGTTGCCTAACTGCCATTTATCAGTACGGAATTTGTGATCATTCTCATTGGTTTCAAAGTCATTTTTTGTAGACCAGGGTTATTTTGAAAGTAAAGTAAATACATTGTCGTGTCCACAATAAAAATATCTAGGGTCTCACGATTCAAAAAAGTACTTTTTAAGCGCAGTAAGCTTTATATTGCTATAAAATGAAAAAAATTCAAAGTGCTGTATTTTAACTATTTTTTAATATAATTGCAAATTTTAATCGTGAGTCACTAGAACAAATATTGGTTAATTCGTTCATGCAGCGGCAACTTTTTCATGTGCCTTAATTTTTGCGATTTTTTCCGTTAAAATTGACCATTTTGTGGCATACGACGATCAAGTAAAACCTCCCCTTAAAAATAAAATGGAAACCGTTAGAAGCAAGATAGATGCAACTAATGATACTAAAAAATACACTTATATACAGTCCGAACTTTTAAAAGGGTTTACTATATATCTCTAGTAATTGAACTCGTAATCAGTATTTGATAATTTATCGTTATTTAGAGTAATTTTTAAATTTTTACAATTTTTAACCAATAATCGCCATATCTCAAAAACAGTTCAAAATCGGCTAATATAAATTGATGTCAATTTAATCAGCTTGGCTATGATAAAATATAAAAAATGCATGGTGGTCTACTTAAAAAAAAGTTGCTGTTCATTCGTCGTTGTGGAACACTCTGTATAAATAAGAAATTTTTTATATTGTACAGTTCATTATTTTTACAATTGTTTTTGATATCTGCTTTAATATATACAGTGCGTGTCTAAACCTTCGCCCCCCCCCCTGTTATCTTTTATAGGAAGTGGAATAAAACGTTGAAACAAAAATAAAACAAAACCACTATAAAAATAATAACTTTATAACCATGTTTTATTTTAAAATTTTGACAGATGGCGCCGTAGCTATATCAACTTAAAAATTTCAAATGGCAAAGGGGTCCTCATTTGAAAGGTGTTTAGAAAATCTATTCAAAATTTTCGTTTTTTTTATTTCCCTTATTTGTTAAAAAAAAAACTGAATTTTACGGGTAGGAAAATTACATCATGTGTTCAGGATTATTCTTTTTTTTAGTTTTAGATAGTTTTTTGTATTTGCTACCCGTGAAATTGTACGTTTTTTTTTAACAAATGGAGGAAATTTAAAAAAAACAAATTTCCAATAGATCTTCCAAACACCTTTCAAATGAGTGGTCGCTCGACACCCTTTGCCCTTTTAAAATGAGACATGGTCATAAACTTAGTATTTTTGTAGCGGTTTTGTTATATTTTTGTTTTAACGTTCTATTCCACTTCGTTTAAAAGGGGGGGAATTTTAGATACGCACTATACATTTCAATAATGGACTTTAGCGTTTCGCTGGGACACCCGTATATGTAAAACTTTTCAATACTAAACATACACATATTTAATTAAATCTTTCTCTTCTATGCTTAGAATAAATAAATATTGTATACTGCCTAGTTAAGATGGGGTGGCGTAAGCACTCCAAACATGACCTACGACCATTGAAATAGCCGTGAAATTGGACTTTTTTTTAACAAATGAAGGAAATTTAAAAAAAACATAGAAATTTTAAAATAAAACATGGTTATTATTAATTAGTTATTAGTTTTATAGTGGTTTTATTTGATTTTTGTTTCAACGTTTTATTCCACTTCGTATAAAAGATAACGGGGGGGGGGAGTTTAGGCACGCACTGTATATACTAAAGCAGATATCGAAAACAATTGTAATAATAAAATTTATTCATATTCAAATTGATAGACTTATATTTCACTATAGTTAAAAGAATTAAATTCATTAGTACTTTAAATTATTCTGAAGTGGTTATCTACTGTCGATCGACTGATATCAATAAGGATAAATTCATATTTAATGCTACTATAATGCTGTTGCAATCTTCTGTATTCCAACAAATTTGTTGTTGTCGTTTATTTTTAAATAAAACATTTATATTCATGTATCATTAAAATATATTTGAAGAAATACTTTTATGACTTTCTAAACTATAAAAGATATAAATTATTGGTCTCAGGTTCGATTCACAATCACACCAAGTAGAAACACATTTACAAAAATTCCTATGAGCTGCTATAACGTGTTTCGTATTACACGTAAGCCGTTAGACTCGGCTATTTCAATGGTCGTAGGTCATGTTTGGAGCGCTTACGCTACCTGATACGATAGGCGGTATACAATATTTATTTATTCCAAAGATCTATTTCCGAAAGGCAGGTATAAAATATAAGTAGCATTCAACATATCTTGAAGCTTCGTCCGTTATTTTCCTTCTATAGTCGGTATTTGAATAAAATTGAGCACAAATGCACATAGATAACAATTTTACCATAGACACTAGTAAAGGAAAACGTCACCAAGGGATGTGGAATTGAGATATGATTGTCGATTATTGTTACGCACTGATATCAAATGGGAGAATAAACAAAAGATCGTTTTTTAAGTTGTAAAGAATTTTAATCATTATAAATAAAAATTTTGTTTGATTTTAAAACTTGACGGCCTAGAAGTAACATAATTACATTTCATATACGAAACCAAAAATATTTTGTGCACATATTGAAGAAAATACAAATAAACCGTTAAAAATATTTGTTATCATCTGTTATAAACATACATATGTAGTAAGTTTGGTGTTGGCATAAAAGTGATATTTCCTTATCACATTTCGGCTACTATTTTTATCCTTCCGTTTGTTTCAAACGAATAATAATAAAATACAGACATAAAAAACGCTTTACATTGTATCTCTCACATAAATAAACTGTGTAAGCAAATAATATAAAATGCGCTAAGTAACAAAAATGACTCATAAACTAAACGTAATTTACAATAACATTGACACTAATTCTATTTTCCTGTTTCAAATTATCATACTAAGCATGTCTGTATGTATATGGGATTAAACTTTAAGGCATATTAACAAAATAAAAAGAATTTAAAGAATGTTTAATGTTATTCTAATTATTAATTCACCTTCAAAAAAAAACCCTCATATTTCTATTAAATGTTAAAAATACGTTAGTGTATAACTACTACTACACGTAAACAACTACATACTCGTCTGTATATGGTTATAAATATCGCACCTGTTAGCTAAAATTTGAAAAATCCGACGAAATGTAACGATTGACGCCGAAACGTAGGGCCCATATTATGCAAAATATAAAAAAGTACCTACCTTAAGTTTAGATTTGTGCACAAGACCGGTCTTGTCCTGCTGTAGGGAGGCGAAAGCATGCCACACATAGTTCGTAACGTTTTCTAATAACACAGCCATACTTTAAATACCCGCATATAATCATATACGTAAGTCGCAAGCGGCTAACTTTGCTTTCGTATCAGGCAAACACGTGAGTCAGTATCTACAAGACCGCGTTGGGATTTAACTCTTCTGTGACACACCTACTTAACTCGGCGATAGACGCCGTATTTTTGCCACAACTATTAAATAATAATATTTATTTAATCTCTTGAATGTTATTGTGTTATTTATGTAATTAAGTCTTTATATTGAAGAGATTCTGCATTTTTAATAAAGATATAATTTATATCAAGATGTTACAATTTGAAGTCTATTATGGAATTGATTGTGAATAATTTATATAAACTTTGAGACACTATATAAAAAACTTTACTAAACTGTAAAAAAATCGATTGAAAAATACATTTATTATAACTGTAATTTTTCCAATAATTAAAATGTAATAATCCATGTAATGTAGGATCGCCTGAAGTTTAATGTGAAATTGTAATCTTTTACTACATTTAGTGTGTTTTCGTGACTTGTAATGTAAATTCGCTCTTAGTCCCTGTGATTTCAAATTCAAAATACTGTTAGATTACAATAATTAATAACGTTTCTTACTAAGTAGGTACTCTTACTAAGTATTCTCATTAAAAGTTTACAACTTATTTACTGATTAACTAACCCACTTGTGATTTTTATACTTGCATAATTTTACGTTCGTGAGAAATATGTTAAAAATCAAAATTAATATAAATACTATTTATTATTGTATAAGTACCTAAACAGCATGATAGTGTAAACGAAATAATTGTGTAACATTATATCATTGCCCACAACAATTGTTACAAATCTTGCCAAAATATAGGTTCCTCAAGGATCTTTTAATATTTCCCGTAAGGAATTAGAAGTGCAGTTTTCATATTGTAACGAAACCAGTCTACAAAAAAAAATGAGGTGTGGCCACCACACGACTTTCTTATACGGATGAGCATTTCAAACTATACAATTTTAAAAAAAAATTTATACAAAACTTATTCAAAATCCTATTCTAAGTACTTTCATTCTCTTAATAAATCGCTATAGAATGCATACTTTGCAAGATATTATCAAAAAAGTGCTCCTCGCTAAGAGTAAAAGTGCTACTTCCGGTCCGAATTTTGAAATTTCATATATACAAAAAATATTGCAAATCCAGTTTTAAATACTTTTGTACTCTTGATAAATATATACAGAATGCATAACTTACGACATATTTGCAAAAATCGCTATTCGATAAGAGTAAAAGTGGTACTTCCGGTTTGAATTTTGAAATTTTTTTTATACAAAAGATATTGAAAATTATGTTATAAATACTTTTATACCCGTAACGTACTTGTCTAAAACGCATGACTTGCGAAATATTCGCAAAAAACTGATTTTCGATAAGAGTAGAAGACCTACTTCCGGTAGGAATTTCGAAAAACTTTTTAAATAAAATTATTCTCTTAGTAGTTGACGAAATATTGGCAAAATTCGATTTTTTCGCTGAAGTAAACTGCTACTTCCGGTCTACCGATTTTACTGAAAAACTAATAAGATCTCAAGAGGGAGATTATACACGTAAATACAAAATTTGGAATTGATATCTACAGCGGTTTGGCCGCTATCGTGGTCCCACACACACACACACACACCGACACAGAGAGAGAGAGAGAGAGAGAGAGAGAGAGAGAGAGAGAGAGAGATCTGCAAAAAATCGCTATTCGGTAAGAGTAAAAGTGGTACTTCCGGTCCGAATTTTGAAATTTTTTTTATGCAAAAGATATTTAAAATTACAATCTAAATACTTTTATACTCATAATGTACCTACCTAGAAAGCATGACTTGCGATATATTCACAAAAAACTGATTTTCGATAAGAGTAAAAGACCTACTTCCGGTAGGAATTTCGAAAAACTTTTTTAAGATAGTTTGTCTCAAATTTAATTTTGAGTACATTTCAATTCTTTATAAATTTGTTTAAACTTAGTAATTAACGAAATATTGGCAAAATTCGAATTTTTCACTGAAGTAAACGGCTACTTCCGATCTACCGATTTTACTGAAAAACTAATCAGATCTCAAGAGGGAGATTATGCACGTAAATACAAAATTTGGAATTGATATCTAGAGCGGTTTGACCGCTATCGTGGCCACACACAGACACACAGACAGACAGACACACAAAAAAAATGAGGTGTGGCCACCACACGACTTTCTTATACGTATGAGCGTTTCAAACTATACAATTTTAAGAATTTTTTTATACAAAACTTATTCAAAATCCTATTCTAAGTACTTTCATTCTCTTAATAAATCGCTATAGAATGCATACTTTGCAAGATATTCGAAAAAAAGTGCTACTCGCTAAGAGTAAAAGTGCCACTTCCGGTCCGAATTTTGAAATTTCATGTACACAAAAAATATTGCAAATTCAACTCTAAATACTTTTGTACTCTTAATAAATATATATAGAACGCATAATTTACGACATATCTACAAAAAATCGATATTCGGTAAGAGTAAAAGTGGTACTTCCGGTCCGAATTTTGAAAAATTTTTTATACAAAAGATATATATAATTATAATTTAAATACTTTTATACTCGTAATGTACCTGCCTAGAAAGCATGACTTGCGAGATATTCGCAAAAAACTGATTTTCGATAAGAGTAAAAGACCTACTTCCGGTTGGACTTTCGAAAAACTTTTTTAAGATAATTTGTCTCAAATTTAATTTTGAGTACATTTCAATTCTTTATAAATTTGTTTAAACTTAGTAATTGACGAAATATTGGCAAAATTCGATTTTTTCACTGAAGTAAACTGCTACTTCCGGTCTACCGATTTTACTGAAAAACTAATCAGATCTCAAGAGGGAGATTGTACACGTAAATACAAAATTTGGAATTGATATCTACAGCGGTTTGACCGCTATCGTGGTCACACACACACACACACACACACACACACACACAGAGAGACACACACACACACAGACACACACACACACAGACACACACACACAGACATTTTTTAAAAACCACTTTTTCGGTATCAGGGGACATCAAAACGTGGACATCTGCAAAAATCTCGAGGTCGAAAATTTTCATCATCACAATACTTATACTACGTATAAGAAAGTAAAACCACTTTTTCGGTATCAGGGGACTTCAAAACGTAGACATCTGCAAAAATCTCGAGGTCGAAAATTTTCATCATCACAATACTTCCTTATACTACGTATAAGAAAGTAAAAAAACCATTTCTTCAGTATCAGGGGACTTCAAAACGTGGACATCTGCAAAAATCTTGAGGTCGAAAATTTTCATCATCACAATACTTCCTTATACTACGTATAAGCAAGTAAAAGGAAAGGCAAATATTCGGTGCGACTGGTAAACAAGTCGTAAAGCAATAAATCATCCATTTATATGTACTGCGAACAGACAAAATGTCTGTCGTATGTTCTACAAATATCAAGAGAAAGATGGAGTTTTCGCGAATGCTTCCAGATGTTTCGTATGCGTATATAAAGGCAGTTGAATCGATGGATGATTCATTCCGGAATAAGAAATTCCTCAACTAGTTGTCGCGCGGGACAGACCAAAGTAAAAATAAATATAAGAAATAAATAAATAGTTTCTTGAGTGGTAGTCGAAGAGCAAATATAAATATAAGTAGTACAAAACAAATATAGTGGTGCAGTGTTATATAAATAGAAGTGATATAAATACAGTACAGTGTTACATAAATATACGGACATAAATATTAGTAATACAAATAAATACCTGTGTTAATTTAAATCGTAGTAGTTTAAGTGTGATACATTAGTTTTACATTTTTATATTGTGAAATAAAATGCAAAAGGAAAATCCCTTACCACAAAAAATATATATCAAAAAATCTAAATACGTATTTCGGCAACTAAGTTGCCATCTTCAGTAGATATCTGTATAAAACAAAAAAGAGTGTTAAACGTGGTATTTTTGGCTAAGGTGTAACCTTAGAAGATATGCTCTTCACCAAATCACCAGTGGGATAACACTGCCACAAAAAATATATATCAAAAAATCTAAATACGTATTTCGGCAACTAAGTTGCCATCTTCAGTAGATATCTGTATAAAACAAAAAAGAGTGTTAAACGTGGTATTTTTGGCTAAGGTGTAACCTTAGAAGATATGCTCTTCACCAAATCACCAGTGGGATAACACTTTTTGTTTTATACAGATATCTACTGAAGATGGCAACTTAGTTGCCGAAATACGTATTTAGATTTTTTGATATATATTTTTTGTGGTAAGGGATTTTCCTTTTGCATTTTATTTCACATTTTTAGCCACAGTCTCCACCCATTATTGGATTTTTATATTGTAATTAATTTTACGTGTGTGAATATATAGACTGTTTTAAATAAATAAATTGCACGAGTTATTTATCCCGAACCCGAAAACGCAACAATATATTTGCGAGCCGCTGATGTTTGGTTTCTACAATCCGTGAACGCAGGCCCAGTGACTTCAGTTTACTAGTGGTTTTTATGACAATTACATACTGTTATTTGTGTTTTGGTTATGCAATTAATAGTTGTAACTTGTAATTTATAAGTTAGTATAATTTAAGTTAATCATTGTGGTTCATTATTAGCACGTGACAGTAACAATTATTTAAAGCTTTGGCGTCAGTTTGTCTGTGGCGAAAGTTAAGTTCGTAGACTGCAGTGAGGCCCAACCTACAGTGAGTTATTTGGTAAGTTAGCTCTGTTTGTTTTATATGTAAACGAAATCATATTTCTGTTGGGCAAATAAACAATATATACACATATGATGTATGTATGTATCATTTTATAGTGCTCAGGAAAGTGTAATGAATAAAATAAAGAGTTTCACTTTTTTTAGTGGATGTATAAGAAGAAACGTACATATTATGCAAATTGTGCGATGATCACACCCCTTCATTCGAAAAATATAACGCCAATCAGATCCTACATTGACATTCAATAAAGTGACTCGCCCGAAGAATTTATATTAGATAGAGCTTCCATGAAGCTGCTTAATGGCATATATACAATGCAAAGAACATTTGTAAATCGTTCGCAGCCTATGTCAACAGATCATAGAAGAATGGCCAATTCCCTTCAAAAAGGAAATAGCATGTTGGCATTTTGACAAATTGAGAAGAACGTTTGGGCAAAAACACACGAAGTTATTTCATTTACAATTTAAAAAATGAGGTGTGGCCACCACACGACTTTCTTATACGTATGAGCGTTTCAAACTATACAATTTTAAGAATATTTTTATACAAAACTTATTCAAAATCCTATTCTAAGTACTTTCATTCTCTTAATAAATCGCTATAGAATGCATACTTTGCAAGATATTCGAAAAAAAGTGCTACTCGCTAAGAGTAAAAGTGCCACTTCCGGTCCGAATTTTGAAATTTCATGTACACAAAAAATATTGCAAATTCAACTCTAAATACTTTTGTACTCTTAATAAATATATATAGAACGCATAATTTACGACATATCTACAAAAAATCGATATTCGGTAAGAGTAAAAGTGGTACTTCCGGTCCGAATTTTGAAATTTTTTTTATACAAAAGATATTTATAATTATAATTTAAATACTTTTATACTCGTAATGTACCTGCCTAGAAAGCATGACTTGCGAGATATTCGCAAAAAACTGATTTTCGATAAGAGTAAAATACCTACTTCCGGTTGGAATTACGAAAAACTTTTTTAAGATAATTTGTCTCAAATTTAATTTTGAGTACATTTTAATTCTTTATAAATTTGTTTAAACTTAGTAATTGACGAAATATTGGCAAAATTCGATTTTTTCACTGAAGTAAACTGCTACTTCCGGTCTACCGAATTTACTGAAAAACTAATCAGATCTCAAGAGGGAGATTGTACACGTAAATACAAAATTTGGAATTGATATCTACAGTGGTTTGACCGCTATCGTGGTCACACACAGACACACAGACACACAGACAGACAGACAGACAGATAGACATTTTTTAAAAACCACTTTTTCGGTATCAGGGGACTTCAAAACGTGGACATCTGCAAAAATCTCGAGGTCGAAAATTTTCATCATCACAATACTTCCTTATACTACGTATAAGAAAGTAAAAACATTATAACTGGCATTGCACCTCCAGATGATGAAGAAAAATATATCAAGTGCTTTACTGCTTTAAAGAAGATATAAATTTTCTAGTAATTAAGATGGAGGACATAGTACGTTAATGATTATTAATAAGAAGTGAAGGATTTGCATGTTTCTGAAAAAAATCAAATTGAATTCTCCGTGCATCGTAATAATGAATGAAGGTAATGTTAACAAGTTAGCTGGATGTAAATTGGGCACTAACCTACCTGAAATTTTAATCTCGTTAGTAATTCGGACACTAGCTAAAAATATACTGGCAGAGGGTCTATGTAAACTGGGCACCGTATAAAGCAGGGGTCTCCAAACTTTCCAGCCTTAGGGCCATACTGATTACTCCAGTAAGTTCCGAGGGCCAAAACCATATTATCATTGTTGCCGGTGGTAAAAAGTGAAATAGTCCACTGATGAAAAAAAGTCCGAAAAAGTACACAACGTTTAAAAAAGGCTGCAAAACGGCAACACTGCATATTATTAATTTTCCTGTCATTATCTGTAATTTCTAGATTAGTCGTAGAGTACGAGCCATGAGGAGTAACGTGACACGACATCTGGTGGACACAAGCGGAAATAGGTAGTACCTTCTATCGCTAACAGATGGCGCTAATAGCACGTACAGAATAATCTCGTTGGTTCGAGAAAGTTCTGGTGTCTTCCACTCACTTCTAGATGGCAGTAATTGGAATATATAAGAAGGCTAGTGGCGCAACCACAAGTCAGTTCCTATGACACTGTTGTGAAATAAAATAGTGCGTACCTTCTTAAAACGTGTTTGTGCGTGTTTAAGTTTAAGACATCTTTGTAACAGTATTTTGATTTGAATTGTTGCTTTTGTGTGTGATTTAGTAGTATGGAAAAGAAGCGAAAAATTGATAGTGAATGCAGAAAATTCAAAGATCAGTGGAACATTCAGTATTTCGTAATTGAGTCCAGTAAGAAGGTGCTGTGTTTGATTTGCAATGAAAGCATAGCCGTTCTCAAAGAATATAACATTAAACATCATTATGAAACAAAACATTTTCAACATTATTCAATATATACAGGAAGTTTGCGGACAGAAAAATTCGAAGCTATGAAGCGCGGATTGAAATCGCAGCAATCTTCATTTACAAAACTCAAAACTGAACAAGAGGCTGCAACGCGTGCCAGCTTTCGTGTGGCTCTTGAAATTGCAAAACGTGGAAAACCATTCATCGATGGAGAAATGATCAAAGAATGCATAATTGCAGTAGCCGAAGAAATGTGCCCTGAAAAGGTAAATTTATTAAAAAGTGTCAGTATGTCAGCAAACACTGTGGCTCGAAGGGTAGAAAACATCGCTGAAAATATATCCTCTCAACTGTTCGACAAAAATGGACATGTTGAGTGGTTTTCTTTGGCCTTGGATGAGTCAACGGATGTGTCAGATACTGCTCAGGTGTTGATTTATATTCGAGGAGTAGATAAAAGCTATGAAGTGCATGAAGAACTTCTTGATATGAATAGTATTCATGGCACAACTACTGGTACAGATATTTTTAAAGGAGTTGAAATGGCCATTAATCAAAAGAACCTTCGATGGAAAAACTTGAAATGTATTACAACTGATGGAGGCAAAAACATGAGTGGGAAAGATAAAGGAGTGGTCGCTCTTGTGTCAAAGGCTGTAGAAAATGACGGTGGTTCAAAACCATTAGTCTTACATTGTATCATTCATCAACAGTCTTTGTGCGGAAAATGTTTGGATATGTCTGAAGTTCTGAAACCAGTCATATCAACTGTTAATTTTATCAGAACTTTTGGGCTGAATCACCGACAATTCCGACAATTTATTGAAGAGATTGGAGAAAATGACTTACCTTATCATACTGCCGTATGTTGGCTTAGTTGTGGGAAAGTCCTTCAGCGCTTTTTTGAACTTCGAGCAGTGATCGAAATTTTTTTGAATGAAAAGCATCGCCCTCTTACTGAATTACAAAACAACGCATGGCTGTGGAAGTTAGCATTCATCTTCCTGATTTATACACTAATATCAAATCATTCCGGAAGAAATTGATACTGTTTCAATCACAACTACGAAGTAAATGTTTTTCACATTTTAAAACATGTGAAATATTCAGCCACACTACTGAGACTGAGTTTCCTATCGATTTTGCAATCGAAACTTTGAGTGCTTTGAAAATAAATTTTGATACTCGTTTCTCGGACTTTGATGCCATTGCGAATCAAATTAAGATTTTTCAGAATCCTTTTGATACTGACATTGAAACCCTAGCCCCGGAACTTCAAATGGAAATAATTGATCTACAGTGCAGTGATATAATTAAGAACAAATATCAAAACTCATCTTTGTTGGAATTTTATAAGAGTCTTCCACTGACACAATTTGATAATTTGCATAAATTTGCTCGTGGGCTGTTTTCTGTTTTTGGTGCTACTTATTTGTGTGAGAAGACCTTCTCCAAAATGAAGTACACAAAAAATGTTTACAGATCTAAATTAACTGATGAGCATCTTAAATCTCTTTTAACAATTGGTACAAGTAAAATTAGTCCACAACTACAAACTATTGTCAGTGGAAAATCTCAATTACACAAATCTCATTAGTATTTCATATGTCATTATGCTTGTTATAAGTTATATTTTTATTTAAAATGTATAAAATGTTAGTTGGATTCATTTCAATAATTTGTTAGTTATTATATACTGAAGTAAAATTTTCTGCATATTATACATGTCTTTACTCATTACAATTCTGTTTCTTTATCCAACTTATCACAAAAACAATAACAATAAGCCTACAACAATGTTATGAGTAGTTAGCCCATGACCATATCAATGTAGATGTCATATTAATAATTATTCAACATAAAATTAGAATACTTCAGTAAACTAAATTTAATTTGCTATAAAAAATATGTTCTCTAAAAGGAGTTTTCAAGTATGCTAGCTCTCCGCGGGCCGGACAAAATCTGTCCGCGGGCCGGATGTGGCCCTCGGGCCGTAGTTTGGAGACCCCTGGTATAAAGCAAACAAAAACAATAATATAAAAATAGTGTATTTCAAGTTGAAGTACAGCAAAAAGATAGAAAATAAAAAATATGTACTCATTGAAATTCCTTAAGCTTTTCGATAAAAATATAAATAGATGGATGCGTTGAATAAAATGACTCATTTAGTTCGGAATGAAACGCTTCGCATGTGTTTGTGATGTTAGTGATCGATGGAGTTGCAGTAGCCCACATATATGGAGGAAAAGGAGCATCGTCTTCTATGTATGTCTCCAATAAATAATCGGCGTATTCATCAGCCTGTGCATGAGCAGGTTTTTCGGCAAACAAATCTAAGGCGAAACAATCGCCTACTTCGTCGGGATTCAAATACGTTAATCCAAATGTATATCGCAGCCATTTTCCTACTTCGGAATCTGTGTTCCTAAATTCTGCTGTTAAACCCAAACTTTGGATTTTCCTGAACCACGATTGGTGCAAATGGAAACGACAACCATAGATTTGTGCTGATGGCCATATAGCGCGAACCGCTGTGTGAATGCTTTTCTCAAAATCTACAAAAACATCAGCTGGTCGTAATATTGTAGAGTGACGTCGAAAGATTTCTTTTGTTAGCATTTCAAATAATGATGCATACGTTTCACTGCGTTTATCAGGCAACAAACAAAACATCAATGGAATATAATGTCCATTATTAAGTCCGTGGTTTGTAAATAATTGTAAAAAATATTTTGTAAAATACGAAAATGTACCGTCCATGTACACTTTAATCTAATCATCAAAATTTAATCTAAACGAAGTTTTTAGAAATTTTGAAAATTATTATATATATTTTAATTTTCAAAATTTTTAAAAACTTCGTTTAGATTAAATTTTTTTCAGATGTCTGTTTCTATTTTATTATTACATTTGTTGAATTATTTTGCTTATTTAGGATTAATGTAATATAAATTAAAAAATACACATTTTGTACTGGTAAACTATATTCATTTTAAAAATTTGACTTTTGAATTATAAGGTCACTTTGCGTTTGACCGTTTGCTTGTGAGTGTTGTCCCATATACAAGGTTTTAATGTGTTGTATGTCGTTTTTTAAATATAACAGACTTGTATGTAAATTAGAGATTATTATATTTGACACACAGGAATAATTTTGATTTATTCGTTTTTATTTTTTGAATAAATTTTGATATCAGTACTGTATGTTGAGACATATAATTTTTACATGGATGTGGTTGCTGGTGCAAGGAAGGTAGTCTTTTTTGGGATTGTAAGTGTTGTGATTAGTCTCCTTCATTTGATATAATTCCACTGTATTTTTGACTTTTTCAATTTTTTTCACAATTTGTTTTAAATAACAAAAATATTTTTTCATTATATGACTTGTACAATTTGTTATATTTATTAGCTAATTTTGTTAAACACATTTTTTAAAACACATTTTATCACCTATTTTTTAATTTGTACATTGGTGTCACGAGCTTATTTTCTTGTTTAAGCTTGGCCTGATGATGTGAGTATAGTATTTTTAAACTCACGAAACCGGTCGCCTTAATTTAAATAAAGAATCTGTGGGAACTTGGACCTTGTTTCAATTTCATCTCTTAATTTTTTTAACATGAAATACGAGTTTTGAGAAAAAGAGCTACTCTATACATTGGTAGAATGAAAAAAATTTCCAATTTTCCGGGCAATTTTTTCAAATTTTCTTTCCCTAAAACCACTATTCTGACTATTACGAACATTAAAAAAAATAGTCTAACCATTCTCAAGGGAAGCGTTTCATTTTTATTTCTATAGATTCAATTTTCCAGTTTTATTATGTAAAATAGGTTGCCTAACTAGTCATCTATACGACCATAATATAAACAATTACAAAACTCATAAATGAAGAAACTCTGTATGATATATTGTTATATAAGTGCTGCAATGACTCAGCAAACTATTTTTTTACAAATTTCTAATATAAGCTTTTCTGAGAATTTATTAATGTTTTTGTTCTATTTTCAATTTTAACTTTCCTTGAAAATAAAAAAAATTAAAAATAAAAATTAATACAGGATTCAAAGAGGTTCTGAAAACCACCAATAGGTAGTGTTCTTCTTTACTAGCAACAAATTAAATATTTACATGTTTGTACTTTGACTATAATAAAATATTGTGATTATAAAAATATTTGTACCTTGAGATTTTCACTGGGTCCCCTCATTCCGACAAATGATTTTGTCAAATTATATATGTCTATCCGGGAGCGGGATTGCGCATAAAAAGGTAAAGCAATCGATACGCTATTCGAAAGTTAAACTTGTAGTCTTTATCGGAAGGGCAGATTGGTTTTTAAGCCAAATCGGTAGAACGCAAATAGCCTCTACGTCAGTGCAAAATTCTTATTGTACATTGGACATATGTCCGGTCTGACTATTTAGAAGCGAGTTTGGAACAACTCATTTATATTTTTTTCAAACTTCCTGCTATAAGGCATCACTAACACTTTTACTCTTAAAAAAAAAGCTTTTTTTTGCAAATATCTTGACAAGAAGATGCGAACTAACTACGAATACATATAAATATATATCTCTTAATAGTGGACATAGTTAGCTCCATATTCATAGCTCACACGTCTATTTAATGAACAATTCTTCAATGTAATATGGAAATATCTCTTAACAAGCGGACATACTCATGAAGTTACACCAAATACCATCATTTAGTTTTTTCCTTATAATAAAATGCGATCGATTTCAAATTATTTAATGCGTTGAGAAATAAATTGACTTATTTATTATTACATGGGCTACTACTGTGATATTTTGAATTGCATAGCACTTAATTTTCTTACACTTACACAAATTAGTAAGACACTCTTTTGTGCACTTGCAAAATCCTTGGCTGAATCCTGATACATACGAAGCCGCATGTCGTAAACATATTGCTTATCCAACTTTACTACATCAATGTCAATAAATTTTTGCTTACAAATATCTAATTCTGATCTGGTGTACAGATGATCTATAACACCATCTTTAGTACCTAACTGGTACATGTTGTCATCGGTCTTTAATAAAACAACAGCTATAATATGTTTGAATGCACCTAGATTTGTCGGGAATAGGTATTGTGACGTTATCGCCGACACTAGCAGGAGGGCACATTTTATCACTAAAAGATTTCATCTTAAATTAGTGACTGGCTTGCTTCAGATCGTGTTACTGTAATGTTATCCTCATTTGTACAATTCAAGCAATAGTCTCGTCAAAGTTAGAAACTAAGATAGTATTACATTTAAAGCATAGTCTAGATTATATTACCCCTGGTTCTTTTTCTTCATTTTAAAATCTATGTTTGAATCTTCTCTATGAATTTTCGCCATGATAATTTTGACGTCACCAATAATATTTTCCAAATCTTCTTCCCGCTCTAGAGAAAAACGTCCTTATGTGGAGTTTGCTTTATGCCTGAATGAATCGCACGGTTTTTCATAAATTGTACAAATGGTAGACCTTCTGACCATTTAAAGGTGTTATTATGAGACATCCACGCGGCAACCATATTTTCAACATTTTGATTGGCCCGTTCCACTGAGTCTTGGCTATGACTGTGGCGTGGCTTACCGTGTACCTATAATTTTAAGAGCTGGCCCTAAAGACTTAAATCCGTTTATAACAAAGTTGGCAATTCTCAGCCGTTATCACAATAATATGTACTTAGGTAATATACACGGCGCTTCGAACGTCAAACATATTTAGTTTATTTTATTAGCTATTTTTTCTATTCGTGTAGATGTTAAAGCTCTTAATAAAATAAACTTGATTAGCTGATCTTGATAAACCGTTACGATTTTATATTCCCCATCTGCTTGACTGTGCATATCAATAAGATCTACTTGACATCTGCTGTTTAACTCATTGCGCAAAACTGGTTTAGAAACTAATCCCTTCTTCCTTTTAGATTTTTTACTATTGTAGACTTCACACATTGACAGTAATGTTGGCATATTTTCTATTTCTTTCCTTTCGAAGTCTATCGCGACTTCCATGTTCAATTGCTATGGGAGCTGCTTCGGCTACATCGAAAATGTCTTCAACTGGCGTTGATACAGCGATGAAGTTTTCTTTTAGGCCAGTTTAGCTTTTATTTCCTGAAGTAATTCTGCATATACATCTCTATTCATTACAGTGTATTTAGACAATTTAGCATCTTCACTATTTAGTACTTCATGAGAAGTAACCAATCAGCGCATAGATCATTCATCGACCAGTTCTTGCTCAGTAGTTACTGTTATGCGTGTAGTTAGAACGGGTGCTAACTAAAAGCTGCTGTATATATAATATTATGATATCAAAAAAAAAGCATTTTTCTTTGGAATAGCGGCTGATAAATTACCAATAAAACTACATTTGTTTTTTCTGACGTTTCAACATTTCTTTATGCCTTTATCTGAGATTAATTTTGTATTTATTTCCTATATTAATGACACTTTTTTTTTAAATTATTCTTTTTCATATTATTACTATCGGATGGCATCTTCTTTTGCATTCTTATGGATAATTGATCTCTGAATTTATCAGTGGTCGAATATTCTTTTACAAAAAGACTATAGTGAAGTGGGGTAAGTGTGTATTCGGGGTAAGTGTGTAGTTGGCCATTTTTCTATGTTTAAGAAGGTGCATATGTGCCTCCACCTTTCAAAACATGTGCATAACTCTTTTATCTTTGCGTCCATAAAGAAGGAAACTCTATTGCGCGTGTTTCATGATTTCGGTTGGTACGATAGAAAAAGTTAATGCTGTTATTCGTGATCAGGGAGTGTGTAATAAAAAGTTTATACTGTTTATATTTATTGATGGATTTTTTTTCTACCAAAAAGCAATCAAAAGAAGAACGACTGTAGTTTTACATACTTACCCCATTCTAATATAGTATTATGCCTAATATAAAATATCATGTCCTTACACACTTTCCCTTTATTTGGGTAAGTGTGTAAGAAAAATACAAAAAATAAAAAATATTTGAAATTAGTTATTTGATCTTTTGCAGACTTGTTAGTAACTTTACAAGCTTGATTCTGTCAAAAGAGGAGATTAAACAATTTAATATATTCTAGATTAGAACATAGTATAAGTCTATTTATAGCTTGTCATGATTTGTCGGTTTGCAAATTTCCTCTATGAAGATTTTTTTCTATAGTAATGGGAAATTAAATTTTATCTTATCTACTCTGTTGCCCTTTAAATGTAAAACGTTAAGCAGGTAAATTGTTACTATTGACCCCAGCAAAAATAATGTTTATCTAGAAGTCAATATTCAAAATTTAAAAGTGACGATACAAATTGTAAAAGTGTTTAGAAGACTTTTGTAAATGCTCTCATGGGAGATTAATAATAATCTTGTTAAGATATGGATCTTAACAAGATCATTATTATTTACTGTTAAGATGAAAAGCAATCCACGTATTTCTTGAACGAGAGTAAAATTAAGACAGGATCATTAAGCGCGTCCTTGTAAAACAACTATTTTAAATTTTTCAGTAAGCTGTAACATCCGATGCGTGCTATTTACCATAAATTGTTTCCGCATTGCATAATAGTACGTAAGTGCTAGTGAAATATATTCATTTACCTTTTTTTCTGTGCTTAAAAGGAAACAGTTGACGTAAAATTTAATAATTTGTGACGTGCGAAACTAGACGAAAATATTAAATAATTTAAGTTATCCTGGGACACTCCAAAACTACAGGAAACGTAAATTAAGACAAATAATAAATTACATAACACAGTAAAACGTACCTACATATACTATTTTAAATTATTTAATAACGGGTAGTTTATGATTTTTGTAAAATTTAATTCATTTGTCAATAATTTCCTAGAACTCAGGAATTTATATTTGTATATTATACGGTGGAAGTTGCAAATACTATCTAAGTGGTAACTTCCAGTTGTTACACTAAAAACTTTGAATAGACCGATAATTCACAGGCCAACAAAACTAAAAAAAAATTGGTGCCGTAAAACTGAGTACTGATTTTTGATGTATTTGATGTGCTGATTCCAAAAACACCTGCCTTTCTTTCGTAGCAGCTCTAATCTTTGTGATACAGGCAAATTGATTTTCGTTTTAATAACAGGTACAAATAAAGAAATTTTGAGCAACCGTAACATATTTCGCGCAATACCTATTGGTCATTCTTATTACAATACCGATAGTCCTGAAAATATTAAGTATGAAGAACGTCAGTGGGTGATTTGCGTTGATCTAAGAATGGTTAAGTTCCTCCTTGAACGGCAAAGTGAATGTACAAAATATCCTTGTTTTTTATGTCGGGCCCGTAAGAAACGTCATGGTTCCAGTAAAAGGAAACGTAATCAACAATCTTTGGTTGCGGGAGAGAAAATTATATTTCCACTTTTACATATCAAGTTGGGACGTATGAAGCAATTTATGGAGGCGTTAGATAGAGATGGCCTTTTCTTTAGGTTCTTAATATGTAAATTTTATGGGATTAGCATGAAAAAAACTGAAAGCAGGCATATTAGATGGCCTTCAAATAAGACAGTCAAATATGCACAATTTACTGCAGGAATGAACCAGATTGTTGGAGCTCATTTGTTCAGATAGTACAACATTTTCTTGGCAATCATAAAGCGGAGAATTACATAGATTTGGTGGAAATTTAATAGTCTCGGTTATAACATGAACATAAAAAATCACTACCTCCATAGCCATTTAGATTTATTCTCACAAAACATAGGTGATTACAGTGAGAAACAGGAGCAAAGATTTCATCAAGACATTAAGACGATGGAAGAGCAATATCAAGGAAGGTGAAATATCCACATGATGGCCGACTACTGTTGGAGTCTGCTGCGAGACTGTCCTACTAAACTCCATGCTAGAAAATCGCATAAAAGAGATTTTTTAAGTGATGCCATGAATATGTATTTATCTACTTCGTGTAATACATACCTTGCTTTGTATTCTTTGTTTTTTAATGAGAATGAAAATACAATATCAATTCTTTAGCAAAATGTTCAATGTCTAAGTAATAAAGTTAATCAGTTTGAATTATTTTTAGTAACAGTGGTTTTGATGTGTTCTGTGTAATAGAGCATTGGTACAAGAATGACAATATAGAATTGTTAAAAATTAGTGGTTATCATGTAGTTAAATATTATAGTCGAACAACACATTGCTGTAGCCTCAATAATTTGAATAATTTAAATAAATGATAATTTTTATGATAAAATTATTATAGTCTTAATCATAAGCTAGTTCCTGATCAGCATAATATTTTAAAATTTCTTATGAGTTCTTGCAGTGATTTTAGCTTCTTCGTTTTCTGGTATACCTCTTATTCAGTTTTGTTTGGGATAAGGTTACAAATTAAAAGAAAATCTAAATTTTACATAAAAAGCAATTTTTATTTTATTAGTAATGAAAAAGAAAAGCATTTCTACCCATCTTTGGGTTATAATGTTTGTGTAAAGCTTATACAGGGTGGTTGGTTTTTCATTGTCCAGCCTATATCAGCTTCATTATCAAAAATTCAAAAAAATGTTAGAGGAAAATGTTTTTTATCTCGAAATGGTCTATCATATTGCATCATTAGAAATCTTTCATAGCCTACTGATTTTTAGCAGCGATAATCAACTTTAATTTCTTAAATGGAACACCCTGTATATTTTTACGGGATATGATTCTAAATACATTTCTCTTTATAACGATGTATAACAAGTAGGGAGCTGCCTTTAAATTATGCCTAATAATGGGAAAAACGAAATTATAGTTCGTTTCGTAAAAATCTTACATTTCGCCGAGAAAGGTAAGAAATTAAACCTCCTAGACGCCCTAGAAATATTCAAATCCTCCCGCAATTCAGATATTATATTGTTTAACGATCAGACTGATTTGATATAACACCTCTGTTTACCTGTTGTACTTAGGTTATTTCATTTTACCATTTTACTGTAGTCAAATTTCTATTTTCTGGTTTTCCCTATAATTAACTAATAGTTATTACAATGTATTATATATTATTCCTTGTATCCCCCCTACTTTATAATTACCGCCTAACACCAAATTTTTAGCATACATTTTGTGTGTCTTCGTTAATGACCATGTTGGTCGAAACCGCGGTCACACATTTGGATTAATATAGTGATATAACAAAGTATAAGTGTTTTGTTATTTTGAAATTATAGTAGTCGACAGTGATATTCTGTTGTTTATACCTGTAAATATTTGACATAAGTCAGTTAGAAGTGACAAAGGTATTGCGGTTCTTATTTAACTAAGAAAACGTTAGTGCTTTGTATAAGAAAAATGAACATGGGCTTCACAAACAGTGAAAAAGTTGATATGCTGTGCTGTTTTCACAGATCAAACAACAATAAACGTCAGGCTGCTATCTTGTATCAAAATTTATATCCTGACAGAAGACAACTTCACGTAAATACTTTTCAAAATTTAGAAAATTCTCTGCGGTTAACTGGCACCTTTTCAAGGCGTATAAATAATATTCAAAATGGACGAGGAAACAACCACGGTAATGAAGTTGTTATTTTAGCTTACTTAAGAGCAAATCCAAGAACTTCTACAAGACAAGCAGCGTTTGATTTGAATACTCCAAGACACGAAATTATGAATGTTTTAAAATTGCACAAACTAAAGCCTTTTAAATTAAATTTAGTCCAAACACTACATGCTCTTCAGGAACTGAAGAATAAAATTACCACGGCTTGCTTGCTAATTACACCTGCAATGCTGCAAAACGCCAGGAGGAACATAATTACGCGAGCCGACAAATGTTTAGAATGTAATGGTGGACAATTTCAACAATTATTATAAGACACATTACTTACTATTTAGTATTTAATTTTTTTTTATTTATAATAGAAATAGCAAATTTTAGTTTTCCATACTTTTTCTTATTATTTCGTTTCCGTAGACAATTGCTACACATATGCCAACTTGTGACGTATCATAATAAACAGAATTTAATGAGGATTCATTTTTATAGAAAATATACAGGGTGTTCCATTTAAGAAATTAAAGTTGATTATCGCTGCTAAAAATCAGTAGGCTATGAAAGATTACTAATAATGCAATATGATAGACCATTTCGAGATAAAAAACATTTTCCTCTAACATTTTTTTGAATTTTTGATAATAAAGCTGATATAGGCTGGACAATGAAAAACCAACCACCCTGTATATCTATAATGATCGTCATAAAATAATTATCCTGTTCTTTTAAAAATAAGAAAAACCTTGATTCTTGATAAGTAATTTGTTAATATGTAGCTGATTCTATTTTACCAAAAGCATACATTTTCACATAGTGCCTTGGTAATCTAGAACTTTGCAATCGTGATTGCTCGGAAATTGGCCTATACTAATCACTAACTGCAAACATTCGCACGTAATACCGCTAGTGACTTAATACCTGCCCACCAAAAACATTTCCTTTTTATTCGTATTTATTTGGTTTGAAATTTTAAATCAAAATAATAAAGTATAATAATTAATGATGCCTAATGATTTAATGAAAGCAAATAGTCGCACATAGTACTCTCAGCGCATCCAACTCCATTAACTATCCTTTCATTACTATTAGAAACAAATAAATTATTATTACTAAACGGGATAATATTTATCTAATTAATAATGCTCAACGTCTTACTAAAAGCAAATATTTTCACATAGTACTTTTAGAAACCCACAGCAACACTAATTATTTCCAAAATTGAATCATTTATTTATTAACTTACTTTATTTCATCATATATCTTCAAATTCTGCCTTATTCATATCCTCCATTTTAAAATAAACAGCAATACAAAAAAAAATTTTTGAAAGGAAATTATTTAAAAATAAAAGCTAAACTAAAAATTGAATTCTAAATCTTAATACAAATAAACTAATCGTGAGTCGAAAACTAGTGTATCAACCCTACTCTCACTTTTGCTATATCTAACATTTTATCTTTTTAGAAAATTTTACGTCTTTCTAGCTCGAAGTACAAAATTCATCTCCAACAAGTCGATTCTTGTTTTTCGATTATTTTTTGATTCATCTGGCATTCGTGTGTCTTTTAGACACCATAAAACCTATTGATTTGTTTTGTGTTTGTCTTGTACTTAACTTTTAGCACTTATTCAACTTAAGATGTACTAATAAATCATGTTTATTTTGACACAAAAGTTTCTCTTTAAATATAGGCAACGCATTATACCCTTGTGTTACCTGTTTTGTCTAATGCTTAACACTTAAAAATAAACGTTTTAAAATAAAATTAATATTATTTTTCAACAATTAAGCTAATTCTTAACATTCTTATTTTATTTAATTTGAAGGTCACAGCAACATGTACATGGAGGTATGGCAATATTTGCAAAAAATGGTATAGAAGGTAATAGTATTGATGCAATCGGGAAACTATCAGTAGATTTACATTTTGAATGTATAGCTTCAAGGTTTAAAATGTTAAATAGTAAAATTATTGTTAGTGTCATATATAAAGTAGTAAAGGTGGTCTAGATCTTTTCCTGAATGCTGCCTCTAGCTCTCAGTATTGCTGTATCATTTGGAGATTACAAGGTGTGTCTGGAGTGACTTCAATATTAACTTCTTAATATCCTCTAATGAACTGAAAAAACTCACGGATTTGTTAAATTCTTATTGTTTAAGAGCAACAATAAACGAGTCGACATGCTTAATTAACTGCTTGTATAACATTTGAATAAGCGGAAAATTTTATTAATTTGAATCTTCCATAGTCCATAACGGCTTTTCCGATTATTCTGGACAGGTTCTGCTTTTGCCTTGAGAGAGTAAGACTGATTCTAGTCAAAAAATAAATTATAGAGAGTTGAATAGAGAAAGCAATATATCAAAGTTTAGGGACCTGTCAATTAACAGTATTTTAATTTAGCATTTTCCTTAAAAATAAAGAAAGTAAATAAAGCTACTCCGCGGAATGACTGAATAACAAACGGTATCAGAATCTCTTCACAAAAATTAAAAGACTTGTATTTGTTAACACTAACTGGCAATAAGGAAATTAAGGATTATTACAAAAGATACAACAAAGTATACAGCTCGGTTATTAGAAAAGCAAAAGAAATATACAATAATAATTTAATGTTAAATTCAAATAACAAAAACAAAACTGCTGGGGAAATAATAAAACGTAATAATTACAAAAAAAAATCAAGAGGAAACATTTTATATAGGTATGAACTATCTGATCATTGTAATTTACTGCAATATTGTATACAATAATAAAAATCTATCAAGTACATAAATCTTTAATAAAAATTAAGAAAAAAAATCCTTGCTCAACTATTTGAATACTGGTTAAAGAAAATATCAATAAACCCTTTTTTGTTGCAAATTAAAAATCGCATTCCTTTTAATTTTTCTTGGATGACAAAAATATCAATTCATGAAAATATTCAGCATTCAAAATATATGGTCTTAATTTCCGAAAAAATGTATCAAATAATCAATATTTTTAGTGAGTACTACAATTAAATTTATTTCAGAAGTTATAAATAAAGCTTCAAAACTTAATTTCAATTACACAAATACCAAGCCGTATTTTATTTTGTATTCCATGCAAATATTAACAGAATAAATACACCTAAGAAAGGAAATCTGCATGACCAAATGGAGTTTTTTTCTACTAGTTAGTCATTTCTCTCAACAAATCAAATTTTTCCTGACTAGCTTGTGATATGTGTTGGAACCTCTTGTGTCCAAGTGTTCTCATACAGGAATAGCTAAGCACACCATCCCACTGGAATAATCACAATCTTCCGTTCTGCACGTATTGTAACTTTGTTTAAATTAGCTAAGACAATATATCTAGAAAACTGGAAAAAAATCATACACGATATGATTATAACAACATATATTTTAAAACTTCAAGCAAATATGTAGGTATTTAAGTTTCCTTTTTGGATACATAATACTTCTTTGCATTAGCAACACTCTCTCACATCCTTGGTATCTAAAATGTTTACCAAACAATATACAATTTATTCCTGTTGCCCAATTATGGGCGCCAAGAGTTGAAAACTGTTCAATGATCTATGATGATACTCAGATTCTACAAAAGCAAAATCAACATTACTTTTTAATATAAACATAGTTTTTGTAACTTTTGCCTTCTCTGGAGAAGTTTATATTATCAAATTGTTGTTGTAAAAGAGAACTCAATTTCTGAAATTGTAAAAATAAATGCATTTAATATAAAATATAGAATAAAAGATTTATTCAATTATATTACCTTGATCTTCAGTAGCTTCGCCTTCGCTGGTGTGGGGGGGGGGGGCAGCAGAAGTAAACAAGAACCCAGTTAAATTAATTAAAATATCGTCATATTCTAGATGTTGCAAAGTTTTACCTATCAAGTAATATAACCTACAATAGTTATTTATGTACCAAGTCAGTAAGTAAGTAAAGTAATCCTTTATCGAACGAGTCTGATTTATGGGCCAAGCGAGCGAGGCGAATAACAGACGAGTTCAATAAAGGCACTTTACTGACGTGGCGCCATACAAAACTTTATCGCTGACCGCATTTATTTTATTTATTATATCTTTATTTTAAAAAATAAAGATATAATGACACAAGACATTTTATGAGAGCGACAAATGATTTATGTTTAATGTTTTTTTTCTTTTATTATAAACCTCATTAAAACAATATAAATCTGTCAACAATGCTTGCCTACTAAACAGTATAGCCAAGTATTAAATGAAATATAGTTGTAGAAAAGTGATATTTAATGCCTTTATTTATAATATATAATTTGTAACTGACTCTCATGTAATAGTCTTTTACCAGCGGAAGGTATATATCCTGAAATATTAATTAATTCGTTCAATTTTATTGTTCTGAAATTGTTCCGGTTGATTGGAATTTGTAGTATAGTAGCATTGAATCGTCGTGCGTCGTCTTTAATTGTTCGTACTCTGTCCATGCCAAAACGACTCAACTCTAATAACGTTAATTTACAAATATGTATATTATAATAATATATTTAATAGAAAGACTGACATTTGACAACACAAAATTTTTGGCGTCTTTTTCAAAATCGTTTTTTATTTATGGCGTCATCTGGACGGATACTTATTATGTACATGTAACTACTATTAATTTAAGTACTGCCATCTAGACAGGACTATCCCCAGCTTTTGGCTAAGTGTTGAATCGTGTTTCACTTCGTCCCATTAGAGAGAATTTTGGATTCTACATCCAAAAATTACACAGGAAGAGATAAAAAAATAGTAAGAACCAAAATGTATGTTGGCCTGTATAATAGGAAACACTTCATGTTATTAAACCATTTAATTTCCAAACATTAAAGGGTTCTTTAGATGCAGGCAATATAAGTTATTTCTGTTACAAGCAAATCTTTATTTTACTTTTGGTACAATTTTTACCACGTTCCGCTATCATCTGTCAACTATAGTGATAACTTATTCAAGCCAACATACACCAAAATCAACTGCCGATTTCGGTGTTCTTTACTGTCGCATTGAACGTTCTTTACTGCCGATTTCAGATAAGCAAATTTATTTTTATGCCGTCAGCCATTATCGACGGTTTTCCAGGATTCAAAATCCGCCGGGAACATTAAATTCCCGGCCTAGTACTTACAAAAGTGACATTTGTTAAAAATTCACTAGAAGTGGGGTGGTTAGCATTGACATTGATTCTTAATTTTCTAAAATAATGTCAACAAAGTTTTGATAGTTTTGACCGTGGTTTTGACCTAAAAGAGAAATTAAAACCAAGCAATTCATAAATATTTTTTAAATACTTTTAAATTTTCCAGTTAACGCTTTTATAGAAATGTGAACTGTGATTGCTTTTTAGGTTAGGTGTGGACTATGAAAATGTTTGTCGAATACATGGACAGCAGTGTTTACAAATACTTCAAATCTCTTCATTAATCGAAACAATAACGCCATTTTAATATTCAGTCCATTAACAAATAAAGTAATATTGTGAAGTAACATTATTGAGTAATAAATATTCTTGAGCATGTGCATGATCCAACACTATTTTTTTTAAAGGAATATTATTTAAAGTTAAAATTTAAAGTGCAATTTTGCAAATTAGAGACGCTAATGTTTGGCATGGTGGCTGAATGATTAGAATTCACTTCCATGTTTTGAATGCTCGTTGAAGTAGGTGGGGTGTTGTCGTTGGTGTCCATAGAATCTATAGTAGATGTAGTTGGGATGTTGGTAACGGTAGGGTTTGAATTAGATGTAGATGGGATATTAAGGGCTGGTTGTAATTGTTGGTGCCCTGTTAACTGTTTCGAAACAGCAATTTTTCCTTTCAAGGACTCTTCTATATATGATTCAGCGATAGCAGTGCTTCCCCACCCGTCGTGCCTTTTAATTGTTGTTATATCTGCTCCATGGCCAGCCAAAACTGCGGCACTACTCCTTCGAAAGTAGTGCTCTGTATACTCTTTCGGGTTCTCCAGTTTTAAAAATGTAGCTATTTTAGCATGCATGTCTCCAAAAGAATGAATGGCAACAGGCTGTCTTGTGCATTTGTTTTTTTTGTAGTAAAGAAAAAATCTATCCAAGAGCGTGCCAGATGGTCTTAAAGACATGTATTTCCTAATTTTGTTCAACCACAGTGGTTCAGTAACACATGAACTTCTGGGACGTTTTGTTTTGGTGTTAGGAACTGATATAATAATTACATCGTCTCTATCTTTAACATCATGCACTGTCATTTTACTTAGTTCCTCTCTACGACAAGCTACACTGGTACCAATTATTAATGCTGTCTAAAATCACAAACCATGAGTAGTCGAATGATATAGAAGTATAGTTATTTACCTTCATTAACAGATAGTCCTCATCAGTAGCAGTTATAATAAGTTTTTCAATGTCTTCAATCTCTAAACATTTAGATTTTTTCGGCAAGTAACCATCTTTTTACTTTCTTATACGTAGTATAAGGAAGTATTGTGATGATGAAAATTTTCGACCTCGAGATTTTTGCAGATGTCCACGTTTTGAAGTCCCCTGATACCGAAAAAGTGGTTTTTAAAAAATGTCTGTGTGTCTGTGTGTCTGTGTGTCTGTGTGTCTGTCTGTCTGTCTCTCTGTGTGTGTGTGTGACCACGATAGCGGCCAAACCGCTGTAGATATCAATTCCAAATTTTGTATTTACGTGTATAATCTCCCTCTTGAGATCTGATTAGTTTTTCAGTAAAATCGGTAGACCGGAAGTAGCTGTTTACTTCAGCGAAAAAATCGAATTTTGCGAATATTTCGTCAACTACTAAGTTTAAACAAATTTATAAAGAATTCATATATACTTAAAATTAAAATTGAGAATAATTTTATTTAAAAAGTTTTTCGAAATTCCTACCGGAAGTAGGTCTTTTACTCTTATCGAAAATCAGGTTTTTGCGAATATTTCGCAAGTCATGCTTTTTAGACAAGTACGTTACGGATATAAAAGTATTTAAAACATAATTTTCAATATCTTTTGTATAAAACAAATTTCAAAATTCAGACCGGAAGTACCACTTTTACTCTTATCGAATAGCGATTTTTTGCAAATATGTCGTAAGTTATGCATTCTATATATATTTATCAAGAGTACAAAAGTATTTAGAACTGGATTTGCAATATTTTTTGTATATATGAAATTTCAAAATTCGGACCGGAAGTAGCACTTTACTCTTAGCGAGGAGCACTTTTTTGATAATATCTTGCAAAGTATGCATTCTATAGCGATTTATTAAGCGAATGAAAGTACCTAGAATAGGATTTTGAATAAGTTTTGTATAAAAAAATTCTTAAAATTGTATAGTTTGAAACGCTCATACGTATAAGAAAGTCGTGTGGTGGCCACACCTCATTTTTTACTTTCTTATACGTAGTATAAGGAAGTATTGTGATGATGAAAATTTTCGACCTCGAGATTTTTGCAGATGTCCACGTTTTGAGGTCCCCTGATACCAAAAAAGTGGTTTTTAAAAAATGTCTCTGTGTGTGTGTATGTGTCTGTGTGTCTGTCTGTCTGTCTGTCTATCTGTGACCACGATAGCGCTCAAACCCCTGGAGATATCAATTTCAAATTTTGTATTTACATGTATAATCTCCCTCTTGAGATCTGATTAGTTTTTCAGTAAAATCGGTAGACCGGAAGTAGCAGTTTGTTCAGTATAAATCGAATTTTGCCAATATTTCGTCAAATACTAAGTTTATACAAATTTATAAAGAATTCATATGTACTTAAAATTAAAATTGAGAACAATTTTATTTAAAAAGTTTTGCGAAATTCCTACCGGAAGTAGGTCTTTTACTCTTATCAAAAATCAGTTTCTTGCGAATATTTCGCAAGTCATGCTTTTTAGACAAGTACGTTACGGGTATAAAAGTATTTAAAACATAATTTTCAATATCTTTTGTACAAAAAAAATTTCAAAATTCAGACCGGAAGTACCACTCTGGATTTGCAATATTTTTTTGTACATATGAAATTTCAAAATTCGGACCGGAAGTAGTACTTTTACTCTTAGCGAGGAGCACTTTTTTGATATCTGGCAAAGTATGCATTCTATAGAGATTTATTAAGATAATAGAAGTACAACTTAGAATAGGATTTTGAATAATTTTTTTTAAAAAAAAACTTAAAATTCTATAATTTGAAATGCTCATACGTATAATAAAGTCGTGTGGTGGCCACACCTCATTTTTTCTTTTTAGAAAAGCGATTAGTCTGGAATAAGTTTCAATGTTGATATTGTCTTTAATATTCAGCGTTTACTTCAACATGGAAAATATGGACCATAAAGTTGCAGAATTATTTTTTTTTTCGATTTCTCATCAAAATATGCAAGGAGAACATACTCATTGTACACATTTTTCATATTATTGTCAGCACACCATTTTACAAAATCGTCATAAGCCTTCCAATATCGAGGTGCAGATTTTGCAGGTAATAAATTCTGTGTGGCTGTTTCAGCTGCTTCCATTATATGAGCTGGCGTTTCCATAATTCGTTTAGTTATTACTTTACTATTTTCAAAAGAAAACTAGGTAAATGTCAATTTAATTTTAAATTTGAAAATCAAATGTGCATCAGTGACAAGTACCAACCACAAAAATTAAATTCCCAGTTACTTTGGTTAATTTTTTACTTAGGTAATTTTTTACTTTTTAAAAATGATTTAAATTTGTTGGCATGAAAAATTTTGTGAATTACACGTCCAGAAAATGTTTTGCGACTACTCCTGTTGCTTCGCCTCGGCTAAACGCCTCGGCTAAGCAATATCACTCACACTCGCAAAATATCATTTTCTGGACTAGTGATACAAATAACTATTACCTACGGCATAATTGTTATGCCTATATACATTTTATATTACTGAATTGAAATAAATGATAAATACATATGTATCATGATTGTACCTCTCTGCATATGTTATAGTGTTTTTATCTGTTTTTTCTTTTTTTTGAACACTTCAGGAAGAAGTTAAATACACAAATCTAAAAGCATACGTATACTTATGCATACTAGTCTGTTAAATTTACCGTGGAGTGTTTGTTGTTCGCTTCAAGGATTTCGATATAGCTATGTGGACTGTTTTGTTTTTTAATCTTAGAAATGCCAAGTGTGGTAAGCACAAAACACATTTTTTTTAAAATTCCTTGTTAAGTGTATGTAAGTATGTATCCTATATATCCCAATTATGGACATAATTATTATATTTTTGTCACATTTGACACTTATGGGCTGATATTTCTATTGAATTCAATATTCGAGCAAACATATTTTATTGGGGGAAATTTCAGTATTTATCTCAACATATCATACAAACAATAGTTATATACGAACCAAGTACGGAAAGACTATGTTCCCGCAACAGCACATTTTTAAAGCACAGGCGACTGAAAGGCAGGAATGCCTTTAACTGCGCAAATGCGTGGAAGATATCTTTACGCAATTGCTTTGTACAATATTTTTTGTATAAACTTTAAATTCAAAATATTCTGCGTATCAATTACTTACCTTTCTATTATATTAAATTATTATATTTTTGAACATTACGTAGTTTTTCTTGTATTTATTATGTGCTATGTGGACTGTTTTGTTTTTTAATCTTAGAAATGCCAAGTGTGGTAAGCACAAAACACATTTTTTTTTAAATTCCTTGTTAGGTGTATGTAAGTATGTACATATATATCCCAATTATGGACATAATTATTATATTTTTGACACATTTGACACTTATGGGCAGATATTTCTATTGAATTCAATATTTGAGCAAACATATTTTATTGGGGGAAATTTCAGTATTTATCTCAACATACAAACAATAGTTATATACGAACCAAGTACGGAAAGACTATGTTCCCGCAACAGCACATTTTTAAAGCACAGGCGACTGAAAGGCAGGAATGCCTTTAACTGCGCAAATGCGTGGAAGATATCTTTACGCAATTGCTTTGTACAATATTTTTTGTATAAACTTTAAATTCAAAATATTCTGCGTATCAATTACTTACCTTTCTATTATATTAAATTATTATATTTTTGAACATGACGTAGTTTTTCTTGTATTTATTCTAGATTTATCGCGTTTTTAGTTTAATTACAATTATTTGCGCTTACACATTTGTTGGAAGAATTTTTAGTAATTACTATTAATTCCCTGACTTTTAATAAAAGAAAATTCAGGGAAGTCGTATTTTAGAAACTAAATTTTTTGACTATCAAGCTGAATTTTATTTTAATATCTCAAAGAGCCAGTGTCTTCTGCAATTTTTACAGTCGAATCGACCAGGAAGCACTCGGTGGTCGAGCTATGCATGCACGAAATGTCACTTTAAAGACGGTAACTACAAAATATACCTTTTTACACAATGGTAAAATATGGAATATTAAAACAATAAAATATTTAAATAGTCGACAAAGTCAACAGATCTATACAATTATTTTATTAGTTTGATAGATATATTTCTTAAGTTATTTTAAAAAGAATTATTTTCTGATGATAGTAATAAAATTTGAAATTACGAAGAGCTCAGAAATAATGAACTTTTAATTTCACTATGGGTGATAAAATAGAGAATTGATCTGTATTATTTTTAATACTAGCATACTACGTCGAATCAATTTTATAATAAATTAGTTTTCTTATTTTTGTTTGGTTCTTTTTAGAGTATCACTTTGTTATACATATATGTACTTTATGTGCCTTATCATATTATTTACATACTAATTAATATAAGGAAGCATCTGTTTGAAATTAATCTGTGGAGAAAAGAAAATCTCGTCGTCACATTGAACCCACAGAGAAAGAGTTTAATTTTTCCCACAGTTGAAGACTGAAGAACTTTTTCACTTAAAAACGGATTAGAAATTAAAAAATTCTTTAATATTATTAGAAAAAAATACAATTTCGTTTGCTACCTGCAAAAAATGGAATTACATAAGCGCAAATTGATTTTATCATTAAGGAAAGATAATTTGAACCCGTCTCATTTGTTCTCTTCTTTTTTCTTACAGGGAACTTGTAATTAGCAAGTTTCCACAAACCTCAATACTAGACATTTATTACAAGACAATCTTTTTGCATACGTAAACAGAAACGATGACCTCCATTTAAAAGAATTTGAATATGCATTGACGTAACCTTGATTTTTGACATTGAATTACTGGTAAATACACAACTCCAAGAATTTAAACATTCACGTATTCACGTATCGAAACCAAAAACTATGGTTTAATTTGCATGTGATTTACGACAACAGGTAGACAAGTATTTATTATTTGAAGTGTTATGTTTGTTACGCTTGTTGATTTATTTATATATTAAACCATTTTATTACGTATGTTAACATCGTAATTTCAATATTATTATAAGGATATCTCCGTAGTGATACACGTAGTGATAAAATGTGTGACTTACTACCACAAACAACCACAAAAATGTTAATGAATAAGAATTTGAAACTGGGTGAAGTTTAGAAAATATTTACGAACATATCGTATTTAATTGAAAAGATTTTTTATATTATTGAAGACTTTTATAATACCTGTATTAACTGCCTCTTTTTGGCTATAAAACAATTTATTAACATGTTTGTATTGTTTTGTTATACATTGAAGTTTGGCTATCTATACTTGCGATAACACACTTGCTATTAAGCTTGCCTTGATATTTGGTATATAACTATGTAGTTATTGGATTAACTATATATAGCATTATTATTATTATTATAATTATTAACACAGTATGATTTAATACTTGAAGTTTTAATGCACATTCCTTCAGGAATGCACTTTGGCATAAATATCAGATTCTTTACGTATAAAAATTTAAAAAGAATAGATTGCGAGAACGTCCTATGGACGCACTTGATTGTGCGCATTGCTAAGTTCAATTTCAACTAGCAATAATCAGGTTTGACCACCACACGACTTTCTTATACGTATGAGCGTTTCAAATGATGCACAATACTTTTATCTTTTTAGAAAAATAAACCTGTGTTTACTTTAAGTCCAAATTTTAAGAATTTTTTTTATACAAAAAATATTCAAAATCCTATTCTAAATATACTGTATGACATGGAAACTGCAACACCAAGAAGGGGTGCGGATTTTTTGACCAAACTTGGTAGAAACGTATAACTAGTCAAAGGCAATAATTGATTAAAATTTCAAAGAAAAAAAACAAAAGACTAACACAATTTAACATAATTTTTATTAATAATGTGTTGAACCGCCCCTATTAGTGTCACACTCCCTCACTCTTCGTGGCATTGATTCGACTAGGTGGTCGATATCCTCTTGGGGTATGGTGTCCCAAGCAACCTGTAATTCATGCCGGAGAGCTATTAGTGTCTGCGGGGGATTGGCTAAATTCATAAGTTTTCGTCCCATAATGTCCCACACATGTTCTATTGGCGAGAATATCACGACGTTCCCCACGTCTTCGTCTGACCCTCATACGGCCATCATGCATCCCTAGACAAAATCGAGATTCATCACTGAATACCACCCTGTGCCACTCCACGTTCCAGTGCAGTCGCAATCTACACCACTCCAAACGTTGCTGTCGGTGTTGAGCCGTAAGTGGTAACACAAGATGTGGACGATAAGATTGTAAGCCGAAACCCCTAATTCGACGATAAACGGTTCGAAGGGTTACAGGACGACCAATATTACCTAACCACACGTCAGCAATTGATCTGGTACTGGAAAACCTGTCTCTTAGTGCCATTAAGCGAAGGCGGCGGTCCTGTATCTCATTAGTTCTTCTTCGGCCCCCGGTTCCTCTTTGGCGTCTTTCCTGACCTTCCCTAGTCCATGATTGATAACAGCGCATAATGGTGGATTGGTTCCGGTTAAGGCGATTTGCAATTTCCCTGTATGAGAAACCACCTTCTCGCAAACCAACAATTCGACCTCTGTCGAATTCGCTTAATTGGCGATAATTTCCACGTTGCCGCACTCTAGGCATAATAAAACTCTTTAAACACGTTAAACAAAGGTATAATAAGACAAAACCGTTGAAATTAATTTCAAACAAACAATTAATACACCACACATTAATGTCAGCGAAAGCTGAATGAAGTGTTAGATGTGTCATGACCACTTGATCTATCGCAACAAAATTTTAATCAATTATTGCTTTTGACTAGTTATACGTTTCTACCAAGTTTGGTCAAAAAATTCGCACCCATTCTTGGTGTTGCACTTTCCATGTCATGCAGCATACTTCTATTCTCTTAATAAATCTCTATAGAATGCATACTTTGCGAGATATTTGAAAAAAAGTGCTACTCGCTGAGAGTAAAAGTGTTACTTCCGGTCCGAATTTTGAATTTTATTTATACAAAAAATATTTCATATTCACATCTAAATACTTTTGTACTCTTGATAAATATATACAGAATGCATAATTTAAGACGTATTTAAAAAATCGCTATTCGAAAAGAGTGAAAGTGTTACTTCCGGTCCGAATTTTGATTTTTTTCTTTATACAAAAGGTATTGAAAATGAAGGTTTAAACACTTTTGTACTCGTAATGTACCTGTCTAAAAAACTGACTTGCGAGATATTCGCAAAAAACTGGTTTTCGATAAGAGTAAAAGACCTACTTCCGGCAGGAATTTCGAAAAACTTTTTTAATAAAATTCTTCACAAATTTAATTTTGAGTACATATGAATTCTTTATAGATTTAAATTTAGTAGTTGACAAAATATTTCCAAAATCCGATTTTACTTTCTTATACGTAGTATAAGGAAGTATTGTATTTTCGTCCTCGAGATTTTTGCAGATGTCCACGTTTTGAAGCCCCCTGATACAGAAAAAGTGGCTTTTAAAAAATGCCTCTCTCTGTGTGTGTACGTGTCAGTGTGTGTATGTGTGTGTGACCACGATAACGGTCAAACCGCTATAGATATCAATTCCAAATTTTATATTTACGAATATAGTTTCCCTTGTGAGATCCGATTAGATTTTCAGTAAAATCGGTAGACCGGAAGTAGTAGTTTACTTCAGTGAAAAAATCGAATTTTGCCAATTATTCGTCCGCTATTTAGCCTAAACAAATTTATAAAGAATTTATAAACACTCAAAATTAAATTTGATAAGAATTTTATTTAAAAAGTTTTTCGAAATTCCTACCGACAGTAGGTCTTTTACGCTTATCGAAAATCAGTTTTTTGCGAATATTTCGCAAGTCATTCTTTTTAGACAGGTACGTTACGAATATACAGGTATTTAAAACTTAATTTTCAATATCTTTTGTATAATAAAAAATTTAAAGTTCGGACCGGAAATAACACTTACCACACACACTTAACAGTATGCATTCTGTAGAGATTTATTATTATTAAGTACTTAGAATAAGCTTTTAAATAATTATTGTATAAAAAAAATTTCAAAATTCGGACCTGAACACATTTACTCACATGTTTATTTTTTTAAGAGGAGAGAAGTATTTAAAGCTTAATTTAGAACAACTTTGCATAGTTTGAAAGGCAAATATGTATAAGAAAGTAGTATAGTGCCCTCATCTCATTTTTTTCACCGAAGTAAACTACTACTTCCGGTCTGTCGATTTTACTGAAAATCTAATCACATCTCAAGAGAGAGATTGTACGCGTAAATACAAAATTTGAAATTGATAGCTATAGCCGTTTTACCGCTCTTGTGGTCACACACACATACATACTGACAGACAAACACACAGACATTTTTTAAAAACAACTTTTTCGGTATCAGGGGACTTCAAAAGGTGCAAAAATCTTGAAGTCGACCATTTTCATCATCACAATACTTCTTATACTAAGCATAAGAAAGTACTCTTATGGAAATCGCATGCATGGTTGTCTAATTTAGTTCTGTATGCAATTGTTTTTAGTATTAAATCTTTCATAAGTGTCACGCATGTGGCGTCAGATGATGTATGTACGTGTTTGTTTGCATTGTCACATGACCTGACCTGAAGTGAATATTGTATCATTGAATAATTTAAAAAGAGTTGCAGCTATGAATAGTAAATTTGAAAGTCTGATAAAACGCGCTAAATTCTATCATCAAAGTAGTAATGGATGATGTTGACAAGTGTAATTAAATTAATTCAGAAAAATTTCTTAATATCCTGCATACATGTATCACAACAGGACGTACATTTGAAGGTTGCAAAGTATTCTCATCTTGGAATTGAGATTTTTACTCTTATTATGCATACGCTTTAATAATAATACAAGCTACGATACAAGGCAAGTGGTACAGGATATATTATTACAAGATGTTTGCAAAGGATTGTAAAAGAAGTGTATTGGATAGGGCTGATCAGTGCCGAGTTATTATCGTGGTAAAATGGTTGAAAGTATTGAGAATTAGTGGGTTTCTACCTCTATCAATTGCTCTTTTATGTCGCCTTTTAATTGCAACATCCATAGTATTCTAAAGATGCTTTAACATAAATTAACGAATAATGATATAAAATACTAAGATGTATTTTGCAACAAAATTTAAGATTAATTGTTAATATTACTGTTATATAACAAAGCGTATCAAAAAAGATATAAGCATACACAAATAATAACACGACATGAAAAACAATCGTAATTGTTTAAACTTAAATAAAATTCGAAATTGTGAAACATTTCTGCCAACTTAAATATGCTAAAATTTCTTACATTTTATTGGCAACCTCAGTCGCCTAGAAAAGGATGTCTTATACTATACTATACTATATGTACTATGTGTACTATGTACTATACTATCTAATAACAAGATACTATAGACTATAGACGGTAATTGTGGAAATATGTCAAGAACAGAAAGCAAATTAAGTACAATAGTGAGTTATCTAAATGTAGTCCCCAGCAAAGGGCTGCTTTTATAATAGAGCTGTAGTTAGGATAAAAGGAAATGGCAGATGTATTGTGTAAAGATCAGACATTTATTACGCTAAATTTTAATATTTGCAAAATTTAGTTGATAAATTATAACATAAAATTCCTTGACTATAGACAAACATCAAGCCCTGAATTTTCAAACTATTGAGTTAATTCAATTTCTTTTTGCCTGATACTCGTTGTGTTCTAAGTCCATATTCTCGACGTTTCCCCTTTTAGTGCATCTTCATAATGATTTCGTTTTTCTCGCCTGCTTGTACACTTACTTCTATCCGTAGTACGCAATAAATTAAGTTCATTTCGGATTTGTCTTTTACTTTCTTAGACGCAGTATAAGGAAGTATTGTGGTAACGAAAATTTCTCATGTCAAAATTTTTGTAGATGGTCAGAGACAGAGAGAGGGGGGGGGATTTCAGAAACCACATTTTCGGTATCAGAAGACCCCAATTCTGATACCGAAAAAGTTGTTTTCAAAAATTCTTCTCTCTGTGCCACGATAACGAACGAACTGCCAAAGCTGTCAATACCAAACTTTGTATTTAAGGGTATAAATATCTTTAGAAGAGCTGATTGAACTTTCAGTAAAATTGTAAGACGGGAAGTAGTAGTATTTCAGTGTAAAATTTTATTTGAACAGTAACTCGCCAACCACAAACTTTTAAAAAAAATAATTAAAGAGGTTTTTCGAAATTGCTACTGGAAATAGGTCGTTCACTGTCATTGATAAACAGCTTTTTGAAAATATTTTACAAATTATACATTAAAAACCAGTTCTTTTTTGCAACTAAGGATTCTACGACGGGAGTTCTTCAATTATTGTTACTAACATAGAAGCAAACAACTGAGAAGAAAAAAAACAATTTTATTTTTCAACATAATTCCCAGAAAGGTCAATACATTTTGTGTATCGATTTTTAAGTGCCAAGATTTTCTATCTTGTCGCATTATCCACTCATTTACTGCCGTCATCATTTCTTCGTCTGTAAAATGGTTTCCTCGAAGATATCTTTTAATTTTGGAAGAGGGTAGTCACTACGAGTGAGGTAGGGAGAATACAGGGGTTGTTAAAAAATTTTAAACCCATCATTGTGAATGGCAGCCACTGAAACATGGCTTTTGTGGGGCAGTGCATTGTCTAAGTAAAACAGCACTTCTCGTCTCAATTTTCCTCTTCGTTTCTCTATCATGGCCTCCCGTACTTTTGGAATTAAATTTCCATAATGTTCACCTGATACGGCCACGTGGTAAAAAATACTCCTACCAAAATCCTAAAAAACCGTTATTCTTCCAGCAGTTGAATCAACACGAAATTTTCGAGCGGTAGAAGGCATATGCCACCTTTCAAAATATTGCCTTTTGACTCTGGTTCAAAGTGATGAACCAAAGTTTCATCTACTGTAACGACTTTCTACAAGAAATTACTTGGATCTATTAATTATCGCCAGCGATAACTTGATGGATGCGCTTTTGATCTGCTGTTAACATTTTTGGTGCCCACTGTGTAGACACTTTTTTGAAAGCCAATTCATCGCACAATATTTTTTCAACACCTCCAACTGAAAAGCTACATGTCTTCGTTATAAACCTAAAGGTAATTCTTCTATGGTTTAGTACCATATCATTAACCAAATCAATATTGTCTTCGGTAACTACAGTTTTGGGGGGACCAGCACCTGGTGTATATTTACAGATGATATCTATGCTGTCGAAAGCCTTTTGTTGAAAGGCAGATTACAAATTGTTAATTACGCAGACTATACATCTTTGCTGATTTCTGAAAATACGTTTCAGGAGGTCGTTGATAAAAATGCCTCCTGCAGCAGCAAGGCATTGTTCGAGCATATCATAAAAATTTTCTGGCACATTACGATCATATTGACTGTTGATATGATTCGTAATGTGCGAGAAAATTTTTTTTTTATGATAGACTCGGACAATGCCTTGCTGCTGAAGGAGGCATTTTTGAGCCTATGCGATAACATTTTATTTTTTAGTATTGTTTAGAGTATATTTTTTATTTTCATTAAAATTCCGCTCTTAGTAAATTTATAGAATAATTTACTAAGAATTAATGTTTAATTAGAATTGTGCTTTTATTTTCCTACTGCGTTGTATACGCAATATAATAAAACTCCCAGAAGTATTTTGAATTCTTATTTGGTAAATATGTATTTACGAAGCGTGTGATGCATGCTTAGATAAATGCATGTTTATCCATCGACTGACTGTATGCAACTGAAATGGTAATCGTACTTTACTGGCACGACCTGCGCGTTGTTGCCGGTATCCATAGTATATATATTGCCGTGATCTCTTGCATATTAAAAAATAATAATAATAGCATTAAGAATTAATTTAAGTATAAAAATATAAAAGAAACAGTAAAGAATCAGATTTTATTGTATTTAAAGATTTCAACATAAGTTGCATACATTTAGGTATAGAAAACGCAGTAAAATTGTATGAACAAAATCAAATACGTTATTCAAGAGAAGAAAATATAGTTGAATAAATTATATGAATTTGAAAACGTGCACAATGTAATAAAACTTTATAAGAGGGATTTATATAAATCATACTTAAAGAATAAAATTTACCTTCACGTATTACTATAAATAAAGAAAAGGATATAAATTAAAATATTCCGATATGATACAATCAGCAATAATGTTTTATATATGAAGACAGCTGAACAAACAAAATAAAACATCCATGAATTCATGTGTGTAGCACTATGTTTCATAGACTGTAGAAAGACTCGTATGGTTCGATGACCTACAAAAAGAAAATATGGTATAAACTTCGTTTGTAGTTTCTTACAGATAAATATATCACCATTAGAAAAGTCCTGAGTAAGAAATTAGCGATGAAATAGCAGGCCAGATGGATCGTGATAGTACGAGTATCGTTGGAGGAATTCTTGTTATTTGTAAAATGTATTTCCAGTTGTACACAATATTCATATACCTAAAAGAAGATAAGAAGGAAGTATGTGGCGAATAATGAATAAGCAAGTTCATAAACAAATACAAGGAAGAATTGTATTATTAAAAATATACCTACTTTTGAAGATACCGAATAGTTTAAGTGAAAGACTTTTAAGTAAGCGAACAATTTCAATGTGTTGACGTTTTAGTGAATGAACTGTCAAAAACAATATGTGCGTGTGTTAGTGTCACGACAGCAATTTGAGGGCAGAGATCTCACTGAAGACGCAGGGTGACAACCTAAATATTAGTTCCGGGGATGGCGTAACGAGCATTACACATTTTTCCCGGGTATAAATTCAAAGACAGGAATCAACAAGTTTAGACGAATGCTGACTGCGACTTTGAAAAGATAAAGACTTTAAAATACAAATCGTAGGGTCAGATACACCACGATTAAATGTAAATTCATTCATTTTGTATTAGCATATTAATTTTACCTTATCTAATTTTCATTCATTATAGTAAGTTTTCTTTGTTAATATTTCTTTTGTATTTAAAAAATGGAGATGCCTATGGCGCAATTTGAAGAGATGTTTAACGATACAAAGTGAGTTTTAAATACAAGGATTTATCAATGCTGCTATGCGTATATGGAATACAATGTGCAAATATTTATTCAATATAACGTTGTGCAGCAGGGATAATAGATATTGTCCTGTAGTAATATGAATTCATTAGTTTTTTACAACACAAATAGAATTATTAATGGTGTTGGGTGTTAAGAGGATATAACGTGCGAATGTATATTTTCTGACACTTTATTAAGCATCATTAATTCTCACAACTCATTTTTTTTTGATTTCAATTTTAAAATTTAAAATAGATATTTCAAAAAGGGAAGTGTTTCTGGGTGGCAGATTTTGAGACGCTAATCGCAATGCGTGCGAATGATTGTTGCCAGTGATCAAATTCAAGCTTTTTCTCCGAACATTGACCATTGCGAAGTTCTAAGTTTATCAGAGCATTACGTGCGAATATAGTGTTTCTGATGGAATAGAATTAGCATAATATTAATAGAATACTGATATTCAATTGAATTTTTCTTTATTTTAAAACAGGATAATATTTTATTTTTGATTAAGCATTATCGATATATTTGTTTTATAAAACATTACAACCGAGAACACGGTACAAATGTTTTCTTTCAATAATGTTTTCTTTTATAATTCTTGGGTGAATATAGTATAGCGATGCTATTTATTCTTTAAAAAAAGAAAGATGTTGAATAAAATATAATAATAATAAAATGTATTATATAGATTATGATTTTTCTTTAATATAATTTATAACCTTATCCCTATAAAATAAAAACAAGAGATTTACTAGGAGAAACGAAGGTTGAATACACTGATAGAATTCATGTATACTTATAAAGTACGTGCTGTTAAGAAAATAAATGAATATATTAAAGATAATAAAAATTATCATTATTTTTATTAATTATGTTGCTGGAACAGCACACCGCATAATCTATTTGGCAATGCCTAACGTATGGCAATACTACAATTATTTTATACCAAATAATTATGTTGACACAGCAATATGTCCTATCTCCAATATGATTTTACACATGCTGTATACCATTACATCTGTGGTTATTCAAAAGTAATCTTTTTTTCTTAATATCAATGGTAATGACGTATGTGTGCCATTACGTCATAATGAAGCTGCGCCAGATCATTCTATATGCCGGTTTTCCACCAAACGGACTAATCGAGTTTCTGTTTTGTTCATGTTTTTCGATACATTACTAACAGAAAACAAAGCTCGGACAAATGCGAAACCCTGTTTCCACCAAGCAGACAAGATTTTGTTCGAGTTTCGTTTTTGTTTCTAGTACTTTTCCACCAAACGAACTATGTGTTCTTTGTTCATTAAAGTTTGAATTTTGAGTGTGCGAAAATCGAAGTTGTTTCAAGAGATGCTGATTGGCTTATCCTGGCTGGTGGTTGGTTTGTTCTGCGTTGTATGAAAAAGAAGTAATTGAGCACATAATTTGCATTTATATGCCAAAATTGGCTTTATCTTTATTTTAGGTGTAATTAATATAAGGTATTTTTAACTTCGACAACATAGGTCTTGGGTTAGATCTCTGTTATCAAGAAGAGCAAATTATGGTGCTATTATTATTTATGTTTTAACTTAATTTAAACCGTTCAACGTACACACAAACCGAAAACTCTCTGTTTCCACAAGACAGTCAGAGTTCGTAAACACTCCGAAACTCTTTGATCTTACCGCTTTCGAGCGGGACTCGAAAAACAAGACTGCAACTGTCGCAGAAACGTCGAGTCTTCAAAAAGTTTGTAAAAAGTTGTAGTTTTGTTTTTTTCAACACTAGTTTATGTTGTGTTTTCGTTTTGTCCGTTTGGTGGAAAACCGGCATTATATATTTGAACCATCCTCATCACTATACCACTAGATATAAATTGGACTACTGCTATCCCAGACATCGCTTGACTTTGGCGGAGGGTGGTCTAGCTTATTCCAGTATGAAATACTACAACGCTTTACCGGTGAATATTAAAACAATTAATAATCTTAATCAATCTAAAAGGGCTACTTTTCAATTATTATGTGATAATGAAACCTACAGTAGCGTAGAGAAACTTGACATAACAGCCAGGCTGTAATCTTTGTGTTTTTTTCTTTCTAATGCTTGTTTTTTCATTCTTTTTTTCTATTAGTACAATTTTATTATTACTATTATTTGGTTAATACAGTGGAATCTCCCTTAACGAACACTTCCTATAAGCGGACACCCCCTTTAGACGAACACTTTTCTCTCTCACATAATGTTTTCAAACTAACGTTTTTTCTACAATTTACGCTTTATGTACATACTTACGCGATTTACGGGATTTCCCAAATAACATAGATGTGCGTTTGTTTATTGTACTTTGGAAAGAAGTGTTCATTCGTTTGTATACATTAGTGCGGGCGTGACGTTTAAAAATGGATAAAAAGAGGTCTCTATTAACACTGAAGCAAAAAATAAAAGTTTATTGAAGTGTACAATAAAGAAAAATTAAGTGAGATAAATTTATCGAACCGATTTAGCATTGGTAAAACTCAAACTTCTGACTTTATAAAGAAAAGAGAAGTGCTAATTAAAAAATGGCACTCAAATGCAAATTTAAATGAGAAAAGAAGCTTTTTTAATGCTGAAGGGCCTACAATTGATCAGTTGTCCTACGAATGGTTTGTTGCAGCACACAATAAAGGAATTCCATTAACTGATAAATAAATTAGGTTTTTTAATTCTATACAAAAGATTTACAGCAGGTTGATTAATTTTATCACTAATTTACTAAATGGACTCTGATTGACTAATATGTTTTATTTAAATAATTTTACTTTTCCATTTAGGTCCATTGATACAAAGTAAAGCTAAAGAAATAGCTGAAACCTTGGGTAACAACACTCTCAATGCCTTGTCCGGTTGGCTTAACAAGTTTAAAATTCGTCACAATATTGCGTTCAAAACGATATCTGGCGAAGCCGCCTCTGTTAATCCGGCGGATGTAGCATCATTCATGGTGAAACTACCTAATCTAATAAAAGAGTACCTACCAAGAGATATTTACAATGCAGACGAAACTGGGCTTTATTTTAGAGCATTACCAAACAAGACCATGAATTTAAGAAATCGAAAGTGTGTGGGAGGAAAATTGTCTAAGGGAAGGATAACAATATTGCACTGTGCGAACATGGCTGGAGACAAGGAAAAGATGCTGGCTATTGGAAAGGCATCTAGACCAAGAGCTTTTAAAAATTTAATAAAAGATAATTTACAGGTGACGTGGAAATCAAACACCAAATCATGGATGACGTCTGAAATTATGAGTGAATGGTTAGAAAATTTCGATCGGAAAATGGGAGCACAAAACAGGCAAATTTTACTTTTTCTGCACAATGCGGCATCGCATCCAAAAAACATCAATTTGAAAAACATTAAAATACACTTTTTGCCTCCTAGTTGTACTTCAATCAGCCAACCACTTGATCAGGGTGTTATTAAAAATTTTAAGCATAATTACAGAACTTTGAAACTGAAGCACTTACAAGCAAACATTGAAATTTCTTGCTAAAAGTGCAACATCTTAACATATAAGGAGGCTTTGGCTAAAGCACGTGATCTTATAGCGTTTGTGAAATGTCAAGGTGATACAGAAGCTATGAATATACTTTCATCGCTTGACTTACATTTTCAAGATGTTATTGCCAAGACCAAAACACGCCAAACTAGAATGGAGGAATATCTATTAAAATATGTAATATAGTATGTATGTACTTATAAAACATTTTAAACTTTTATTACATATGGAAATACATATTTACATATTAATGATTTTTCGTTATTAAACCCAATTGAATTGTTTATTTTTTAATTTTTTTAATAAAGGTATTTTTAAATAAAAACTAACCATCTTAGAAAAATTTTACTCATTTAAATTTGTAGTTTTCTCTTGACCGGACAGCCCCCATATTTATACTCCATTTCTTGATTCTTCTTCTTTTTCTATACTGATGATTTCAAATCCTGGATATTGTACACTCTATATACATACATATCATGTTTCTTATAAATAAATAAATAAATGTCTAAATGTCTATCGTACCGCCATAGGAAACTGTATATCGGCCAATGACAACAGGTTGGCAATTATAAATCAGCTTTTTATTGCTAAAGTCAATACGATATTATAACACTGTTACACTGTTAACTGCTATAGTTCCATCGTTGTCTGGCGCCTGATTTATTGCATTCATCGGTAGAATAGTGGACGAAACGTCGGCAACAAAAAAAAAAGAGACGCTGACACGGTTTAAACTCAGACACTAATAAGCATTTATATGCATTTAATTTAATTTTAAAATGTGTAAGTGAAATTACTTTCATGTGTTCGCTGTTAAAGAAATACCGCCTGCCTTGCCACACAACGCATTATTACATTACTTGTTGCCTTTAAATTGTATTTTAAAATATTCTTTACTTTCGTTTAACACACAACATTCCTATTTCTCGCATTGTCCTTCTTACAAGTTGGTTTGATCAACATGTACATATAACTACACTGAACTAGTTTATACTCAACGCAAATTTCTTTGTTAGAAAAGAAAGCTGATCGTTGGAGAGTGGATTTATGTATCTCACCGCTGCTGTACACCTCAATCAGCAATAGACATGTATCTGTTGCTACTCGTAAAACGCTGAAATAATTACACAGGCGTTCATCGATATCGATAGATAGATCTTGAATCTATACATTTCTTATTGGGAGAGATAAGTAACAATATGTCATCTAATAAATTATAATTATTAATTATTTGCATTACATTTTTATTTAACGAATAATTAAAACCCGTGATGCTACGATACTATCCTTGATAATGTTAAGTGTTCGTTAAAAATTGATCATCAACTTACTTAATATAATTTAAACGGAAAGATTGCATAAACAGATTAGATTAACGTGATCAGATCGGTCTATTATGTCTCTCTCATTACCTACCCTATTATTGTAATTTTGCAGCTGTCACATTATTGTTTTTCTTGTTTAGTTATTTACGTTTCAGTTTATTATCGCTACAATTTTTGGGAAAATTATTATATTCGTTACAAACGTAAAAAAGTCCCCAGGTATATATGACGCAAAAGTAACGTTGATTTTACATGGTCGCGTGTGTTGCATATTTTAGATACTCAAGACAGCAAAACTCCAGTTCGATCCGGATTAGTAATACTAATGTTACGGTTATTATTTTTTTAGAATATGCACAGATTTACTATAACGGTCATGACCGGCAAAGTTGATATAAACTATAACTTATAAAAACAAAGTTTCTGGTAAACGATATTATAATATGTACAGTATCCGCCAGAATAAATAGTACCGATAATAAAAATTATATTTATTTTTTAATCTCTAGAAAATTAAATGTTAAAATGTTCACCATTACGACGCAAAAAAGCTTCATATCGATTTTGTAAGTCATTAAATGTTTATAAAAAGTGGCTAATGTAACTGCAGGAAAAATGTTTGTATCGAGGGGAAAACCGCTGACTTAGAAATGTACACCATAATCCCACCATATGTAAATAGAATCCCACACAATTCCAAACTGACTTAGTTTGAAGTTCTTATAATCTTGTCTTCTATTATTGCTCTTCTTGCATCGTCCCAACCTTTTCGATGTGGCTGCAAATTTATTGTTTAACCTGTCTGGGTATTATTATTACTACTATTAGTCTGAGTCCGGTCCTGATCAGGTGTTAGTAACGTGTGAGTTGTTAGCTCTGAAATAACTATCGAAAATGTTTAGAAAAGGAAATGACATTCACGATTGGACTGCGTGCACGTCATAAACGAAAACTTCAAGGTAACAAATAAAGAATGAACAAAATACTCATTGACGTGTATAAATACTAACCGTTGCATACCGCTTCCACATTGTCAACAGTGCAATTGACGCCCAAATTGTTGACACATTTTGCAACTATTGCTTTCACATTTTTGGGTTATGTTGCGTTTGGTTTGGTTTATCTCCATTTATATTTTTCTGGAAAACAAAACAGTTATTTACATAACTAATAATGTCGACAGCGTTTTGCAAATCAGTGTAAATCGCAAGTTAGCAGCTACGCTTTCTAATTTCAAAGATGAACTATGTCTACACAAGATATACCGTGCACTGTTATCGTCACTAACTTTCTTCTTTTTCATTAATATTTCTTTCTGGATCAAAATTTGCCCTTGTCGTTTAGCCTCATCTTTATGTTTTCCTTCGCAGAAGTCCATTCGCATCTATACTTAACTATGAAATTTCAAATTCGATTCTGCGATCTTATAAATTTTAGTCTATTAATTATCCTTATGAAACTATTCGATACATTGATATATATTAATCATTATTAAGTTAATTGCTATTAATTCTATAATCATTTGAGATGCATCCAACAATTATCATCTGTGAACAAACACTGTTTAATTTTCTTTGCCACTGCTTTTATCGCCAGTATGGAAAGGCTAAAGCATACAGAAAACGAAAAAGTCCCTATACTGCAACTGAAATCCTAATTGTCAAAATCATCGCCCACAGCACATGTATTCCATGTTTTACTTCTACTGGATTAGAGGTAGTAGTATACATGATACCCTCGTTTAGCATTAGAGCTGGTGTCTACCCATATGTTTCACAGAAACTATTGGCCCAATTTATTTGAACTTTGTTTTTAAAATGTCCATTGGGGCTTGGCAAAGTGCCAAAAACTGCAAAATTGGGCAAATCGTCAATTTTTACGGTAGAAGGCTGGAATTTTGCATAGTTATATTACAACATGTCCTACAAGTTACACTTTTTTCCTTTTGAAAAATCTTCATTAGAAGGGATTTTATTCAAATTTTTCGCAACGTCAGTAGTGTAAAAAAGCCTTTGATGCAATAAGGCATCGTAAATTTTTGAAATAAGAGGAAGTCATTATACTAATTATTCTACGACTCAAGCTCTATCAGGAAAATGTTTCCGTTTTTAAAAACCTTGTCTAGATCAGATTTTATTTAAACATTAAGGCTTAGGCAGTTTTCAAAAGTTCGAGTGTTTTTAAACCTCATGCACTGTATGGCAGGCAATAGGTTCAAATCCGACTGGCGTAATTTATTTTGTTTTTAATTTAACAGACAGTTTCTGTGTTGTAAATTAGATGTGTTGAAGGAACAATCTATGGACATTTTGGCATTTATTATAATAATTAGTGTTTCATTTCAATGGTACGACTTTATTTGCATTATATTGTGTCATTTGAGGTTTTTTTAATTGTCACTGAAAAGGTATGTACTAGACCCCCGAGTATGAAAAAGAAGAGTACAAGCACGAAAAGGTGTGTACAAGTGTTATTTTCATCAGCACATTAAGAAGAGTGTTTAACTGCTGAATTGTACTATAGTCTCATAACTTTAAGTACTTAACAAACCAGTCACGGCAGACTATGCTTTCATGTACATGCATAATTTATAGAACGGCTCTTAGTATAGTTATATGTTGGGAGAGCTTTATTTTGCATTATTAGTCTCTCATAGCTGATTGATACGCAACTAAATCACGTCTAAACTAAATCAGTTTCAACATTTTCCCCTTAACTTGCTCGGCTGAGGAATATACAATGTTTGGTGAAAATATTTTTTCCAAGTTATGAGACTATAGCACAATTCAGCAGTTAAATCCTCTTCTTAATGTACTGATGAAAATAACATTCGTACACACCTTTTCGTGCTTGTACACTTCTTTTTCATACTCAGTTTTTTTTTGCTTAAGTATATTAACTTTTTTTTCTGCGCCCCCCTCGGGGCATTTTCTCCATTAGCTAGTATGTATATACCTACTTGCATAACATATCGATAAGTGGATGAATATGTACAGTGATACCCGAGTCAGACGGCAATATTTCGCACTCTCGCACTCACTTCAGGCTCGACTATTGCTGAACATAAATACATATAATATAAATACATAATACATACCATTAAAAATTTGCAGACGCAATTTAGCAAGTGATTTCGAAATTCCTTGTGAAACACAAATGTCAAGTACTTTTCTTATTCACGAATAATTAGTTATTATTCAGACCATAAAGATTCAAATGTGCAATCGATTGAGTGTATAAAATTTAGCGTATAATTAGAAATTCCTTATCATGAAGGAGATAACAGCATTCCAATAAGTAAATGAAAATAAAGGAAAGTTTTACATACACATTGACCGTTAAACTAAAATTAGTTATATATATAAATATATATGTTCGCCTTGATCGTTAAAAAATCTATTATAAATTTGTACTTATCTATTTTATGGTGCAAACTTTTCTTTTGATAGTCCTTCATATCATTTATCATTTTTATATGATCTCATTTTGAAGTAGAAATGATATTGTTTTGAATATGTGATATGTATGTATATAGAACAAGTGGATAACTTCACAAATTTAGATGATACAATACCTACTTAATGTATGAAAAAAATAAAAGTAATCCAATTTTTATATTGCTGTAGATATTTATTAACATTTAAAATACTTGCACATCCCAAAATCCTAAAGCTAGATCAAATTTCAATTTTAAGAAATTTGAAAGAAGAAACTGATTAATCTTTATATTTTTTTTTTATAAAAATAATGCAATATATTAATATATAAATTCCTCCATACACACCGCCTTAATCCAGGACATCCCCAAGGAGTAGAGGGTTTCTCAAGCAACGCACGCGCAGGAGCCACCCCACCAACACAAGCAGTAATGAAGCGTCCACCCTTCGACCCCCAGTACATGTTTATTCTTTTTGCTATCCAAACATACTTCCTCAAACTTTTATTGAAACAACAATAAGAAATCTCAGTAACAACAGCAACGAGAAACAAATTATCAAACTCAAAATTTCAAATGTGGAGGTATTAATTAAACTGAATGCTATAAAATAGCTATATAAATAGGTTTGCATAAATAACTGCAATCGTTTAATGCAGCAAGTACGATGAACGTACAAAATGAACATTCAGAATATTTCCCATTCTTTTATCTAGTCCTAATTTATTTCTTAGGTAAAACACAATTTATTTTGCTGCTACTAAGCTATAAGCTTGACAGTAGCATCAGCAAGTATTACTCGTTTCACCCCCAAACCGAATCCATCATCAGATTCAACATTTATGTACATTAACTCTAATTATAGTTCAAGAAAAACATGTTCACCTCATACCAAGATTATACTCAAATTATGTCACTTCGCATATTTACCAAGAGTTTATTTTAATCTTAACATCCCTTAAAGATTGTAGATTCCCTAACTTGTCTGTTGGTAGACAACTGAAAAGTCTTGGAAGTATGTTTTTCTTATTGAATTTAACAATATTGCGCACTATTCATAGTACGTTGTCATTTGGCAAGATTTATGCATTGAATTGTCGTGTTTCTTGGTACACTTGTGATTGATTCCAAATCAGACATTTTCAAGATGTGCAGCCAAGGCTAAAATTTGGAGCTAATACAAATTTCCTTTAGATAATAATATTAAATTTACGTAGCGCCTGTAATTTTATGCATTTTTAGTTGATTTTTCCTTAAAATCCATGTAAATATGAATATATTCTTGAGGATAATAACTCGTGCAATGAGAATTTTCTGAATAATGTGAAATTTTAAAAGGCATTTTGTTCTTGTACTGAAATTTCACGAAACACGAAATTCGAATATTACATACATCAAACAGATGTTAAAAATCTCTCAAAATTATTAGGTTACAGCATATTAAATATAAAAGAGAAATTCCAAATTATAACATCAACATCGGACAAAATGCCTTTTGTTTGTCTACATGTCCAAAATGTTGGTTGCCAAGAGTTATTGAAGAAAATGGAGAACGCTATCGCTGCGTGTTACCAAGGCCATATCATAATTGGCCTTTGACTGATTCGGCTAACCTAAAAATTCTGTCCAAGGCCATCGGGATCTCGCAATCGCTGCACGGTGTGGACTAGTAGAAGCTTCAAAAAAATCCTTTTGAAAACGGATTACTTTAGTGCCGCAACATTTTCAAAATTCAAAAAGTCAACTACAAAATCCAAACAAACATTTATAAACAAAATTTATCCCCACTTTATTTTATCTTTTGAACTATTAGAAAATATCACAAATGTCAGTAAAATTGTTAACATTTTCAAAATTCAAAAAGTCAACTACAAAATCCAAACAAACACTTTATAAACAAAATTTATCCCCACTTTATTTTATCTTTTGAACTATTAGAAAATATCACAAATGTCAGTAAAATTGTTAACATTTTCAAAATTCAAAAAGTCAACTACAAAATCCAAACAAACACTTTATAAACAAAATTTATCCCCACTTTATTTTATCTTTCGAACTATTAGAAAATATCACAAATGTCAGTAAAATTGTTATTCCTGAAACTACCCAACAACATAATTTTCAGCAACACTTTTTACTTTCTTATACGTAGTACCACGCGATCATTTAAATTCTAAATTAGAGCAGGCGGGATTTTTTTTATTAGGTTGTCCAGAATGTCAATTATTGATTAATTAACATTTTGAAACGTCACTTTGACAATTCAAATTGTAAATTAGTACTTATATACCAACTTAATTTAAATTTCACAGCCTGCTCTAATTTAGAATTTAAATGATCGCGCGGTATAAGGAAGTATTGCGATGAAAATTTTCGACCTCGAGATATTTGCAGATGCCCACGTTTTGAAGTCCCCTAATACCGAAAAAGTGGGTTTTAAAAAATGTCTCTGAGTGTGTCTCTCTGTGTGTGTCTCTGTGTGTGTGTCTCTGTCTGTGTGTGTCTGTGTCTGTGTCTCTGTGTGACCACGATAGCGGTCAAACCGCTGTAGATATCGATTCCAAATTTTATATTTACGTGTATAATCTCCCTCTTGAGATCTGATTAGTTTTTCAGTAAAATAGGTAGACCGGAAGTAGCACATTACTTCAGTGAAAAAATCGAACTTTGCCAATATTTCGTCAACTACTAAGTTTAAACAAATTTATAAAGAATTCATATGTACTTAAAATTAAGATTGAAAACAATTTTATTTAAAAAGTTTTTCGAAATTCCTACCGGAAGTAGGTCTTTTACTCCTATCGAAAATCAGTTTTTTCCGAATATTTCGCAAATCATGCTTTTTAGCTAGGTACGTTACGGGTATAAAAGTATTTAAAACATAAATTCCAATATCTTTTGTATGAAAAAGTTTTAAAATTCAGACCGGAAGTACCACTTTTACTCTTATCGAATAGCGATTTTTTGCAAATATGTCGTTAGTTATGCATTCTATATATATTTATCAAGAGTACAAAAGTATTTAGTGCTAGATTTGCAATATTTTTTGTATAATATATGTGAAATTTCAAAATTCGGACCGGAAGTAACACTTTTACTCTTTGGGAGTAGCACTTATTTTCGAATATCTAGCAAAGTATGTATTCTATAGCGATTTATTAAGAGAATAGAAGTACTTAGAATAGGATTTTGAATAATTTTTGTGTAAAAAAATTCTTAAGATTGTATAGTTTGAAACGCTCATATACGTATAAGAAAGTCGTGTGGTAGCCACACCTCATTTTTTAATTTTTATCTTCTATTACATTATTTTAATATTATTAGTATTATTTATTGTATAGTAGTGCTTAAAGTTTTCTTTTAAAGATTATTTTAACAACAATTGAAAAATCATTGTTTTTGAAGTTATTATTCTGCTACTAGATGCCGCTACATAAGGCACGATATTTTGAAGAATCAATTTCAGTAATGTAAATCCAAGGTACCTATGTACCGGCCTTGACATCACGCATATTTTTAATATAATAAGCTTCATATGTAATTATTAAACATTTTGTAAAGGTAATTTTAGATAAAAGTTAATGATTTGTATTTGGACACGATAGCAATTTTGGTCGAAAACGCCATGTTAACCAGAAGAAAAATAATCGCTAAGAAAACCTGAGACCTGTGAATTTCTTTCTTATTTTTAAAGTGTCAGTACATTGTGAATATAGTATGCAAAGATAAATAGTATTTATAAATGTCAAGCAACAATATACATTTGTACTGGTTGCTTTGACATGGAACGACACTAGTATCAACGTTGTATGAGGTTTCTCTGATACAAATAAGTAAATGAACTGATATAAATACATTCACGAAATTAATTCTTATATGTATATATGGATAAATGAACTTTCAAACAAACCAGAATTGTGACTAAACAACCGACGCACAAGTGTTTCAGCCTCCGACGTTTCGTCGGTCAGGATGTCTGTTATATTTAGACCACCTGTATATCAGTCGATTTGTTTGGCACATATCTATAAGAGATCAGCGATATTAGTTTGATAGAGCTCTTGTGTTTATATTGAAGTATTCACCTATGGTACCACAGTATATAGCTATGTAATAGAAACAGTAGTTTCTCTCGAGGGAAATAATTGTCCTCCTACCGACGACCTTGAACCGACGCGTGCGTGAAAATTTCAGAATGCGCAGTAGTCAGCCATCAGCTGTTGAGTCGGCGGGATTATTTGATGCGACTGCTGGGCATGCGATTTGTGAATGCCCGTTAAATAAGTTATGCTGTACACCAATTATACAAAATGTTTGACAAACAATTTATTATGAACACTAATTTTACAAATTAATGGGTAGTTGTACACAGATTAAAGAAGGCATTTGTAAAACTAAATTATACATTCTTTTGGCATTTATAATTAACGTCAAATAAATTTATTAACACATTATTAATTTAGAATTTGTGTTTAAAATGTGTGTCAAAAATTTTTGTTTGATTATTGTGCATTTCCTTGAAACATTTCCATATAATTTAATGGATGCTGACGTACTTCCAACATTTTTGACAAACAAATTGTTTTTTATAATTAGTGTGCACGCAGCATAACGTTTTATCAATAATTGTAGTGTTTCGTTTCGCGAATACTTGGAACAAAAATGCCCCATTATTGTTGTGCACCTCGGTGCAAGAATAGTTCGAACAATTCTAAATTAAGCTTTTTCAGGTTTCCGAAAGAACCAATGCGGTAAGATCCCCAGGCGCATTAAAATGTCCTCAACTGTTAAAATGTGCATATTGTGTATTGTAGTTGTGAATAATTACTCAAACTTCATGACAAATTCACCACCACCAACGCAAAATTTAATTTTCGAAGATTGATTACCGACAATGGGAAAATATAACTCAACAAAATGCCTTCACTTATTTTATAGGTTATTTGGGACACAAATGTTTTGAAAAGCATAGTTTTCCAACAATTATACGTTTAAAACACAAGAAATGAATGAATTCAAATTTTACACTTATTTTAAGGCATGTCCAAACTTTGTGAAACAGCTTTACTAATTTGGCAACGCCCGACCATAATTTCAGTATACCTATATATAAATACCGCATTAGGAAAAAGCCTTCTGTGAATTTTTTTCTTCATTTTCCTTCGAACCAAATGTTAGCTTTAAATTAAAACAGAAGTTGGAGGAGATATCATATAAACATCCCTGCGAAAATTGTCCTACTGAATTTTTGATAAAGCTATTTATTCGTGTAAGAATTTTTTATACTTTGAAATTTTGCAATAGAAATTTCAAAGGTAGTGGCAATTCAAATAAAATAACAATTGATGAATTGTGTCAAGAAATTTAAATAATCTTTAGGTTAGAGGAGCCTTTTTTTGTGTTGTACGTATAATGTATTACATTTTAAATGCGTGTGTAATATGTACTTAATAAAAAGCAGTGTTTTATCATCGTTTTTTGTATTATTGATATAGCTTTTTCATAATTTTAAAAATAGATTAACATAATTATCTCATAAACGATTTGGTTCTGCGTCACTGGCTTATTCCTGAATAGAAAAATTTACTACGCCTCTGGTTGCGCGTGCGTGAATGCGCAGTACTATTTTGGGACGCAAAGATCAAAGGTGCCGACGGCGAGAGAAACTACTGTGTCTATACAGCTCTATACTGTGATGGTACGTTCTGTAAAGAAAAGAGAATGATATATTTATATTATTCTATTAATAAAAAAAAACATTATTTTTTTAAATGTGCAATTTATATCATGTTAAAGAATAATCGAATTTAGAACTCATCTAAATCTATTGTTCATTGTTAATATCAATATTAGCTACTAATAGTTAATTATAAAGAGATTTATATGTCATGCATTATGTTATCAATCATATATCCTTTCAAATTATTATAAAAATTTACCAATTATATTTTAGCATACAATGAGATTTAATTTTGCTTTGATGCAAGTAATCAAATTTATAAATATTTAATAATGCTGTAATTGCCTCAATCTGTAGCATTTATCGTCATTGATTAGATTGAAAGATTAGTGTAAAATATTTTAGTTTAATTAACATATTACTTTACCCATATCATCTACTGCCTTCAAAATGCAATACAATACAGGAGGACACTAATTGAGAAACCAAAATTTAAAAGGATGGAGGTTCCAAATAGAAGGTATTATGTCCAATTGCCAAAGAAAGAATACTATTTCAATTGACTATGTTCTTCATAAGACAGTACCATTAATGATCATTTTCATTCACTTTGAAATGTTTATTTCATCATTGATTACATTGGTGGTTTTACTTACGTTACTGTAAGCAACACTTTTAGAGCAATATCAAATTTTCTGTAAGCGCGTTTTATGTCGTTAATGTATAAAACAAACAATAGCGGACCTCTAACTGAGCCCTGAGGCACCCTAATGTAACATCTTCGTTCGATCCCAGCCCTTTATGTTTCTTTACCTCAACCTTATCCTGTAAATAGTCACATAAGCAATTTGAAACACTTCCTCTTCTTCGATATTTTTCAAACAACTCTATAAATTGTATACTGTAGAGAACAGGGGCATCGTACAAACGCCCTCTTTGGAGAAAAATGTAAGAAGGGTGATTCAAACAAAGTGCCCTTATTTGGGCAAATGACTATAGGAGGAGAAAAGGAAAGTATTTTACAAAAAAACCTGGTGATATCAAAATATAGTCATGATACAGCGTACGCAGTTCCAGTGAAAAGGAAGGTAATTATTATAATCGCCATATTTTTTCTTGTATTGATTTGATTCAATACAGGTAATAATCGGATATTAATCTAATTTCTATATACATAAATTGACAATATTTTATTAAATTATCCATTTCACCATTTTATCTTTTTTTCTAATCGGTTAGAGACTATAATCAGTTCAAAAGTATGTAGATTTAAACTCTTATCAATCATCACATCATCAAAATAGTACAAGGTTTCTAAACTCTATTGCACCTCAAACAAAATTCAATTCGTTTTGTTAATTATAGAGAGATGCTCATATATATTCAAATTATTGTGTAATTTCCTAAAAAAAATATTATTTGAAAAAAGACGAAATAGCAGCAGGAATTCATACTTTATAAACAATTTGTTTTGAGTTTTATTCAGTTTAACTAAAAATAGCAGTTATACAGGCTGTCCAGAAACTCTCCTGACAAACGAAGACCGGAGATTCCTCAGATAATTTTAAGACAATTTAACCCAATTCACCCTAGTCCGAAAATGCTTCCTAAGGGAGCTAGAGCTCTTTGAAGATGGTGTCTTGTAATTATTTTTTTTTAATATCTCCCGAACGCTTCTATTTAGAAAAACAAAAACTGGTATGCTTATTTATCCTCCAGAGATGAATCGATTCCATCAATTGCGAATTTCTAGTACCGGTCATAGGCGTCCGTTTTGGGTAGGTAAACGGTTATTTTAACGCATAACTTTTTTGTATTTAACTTTTAAGCATTTGTGACACTAGATTATTAAATTTTCAGGTATTCTAGTACTAAAAGGTACTCTTACTTTAAGTCGGTAGGATACACCGTTTTCTAGAAAAATTGATTTGAAAATTTTTCGTTTTTTCGTCATTAAAATTCAATTTATTATGTACCTACTTATTTTTAGCGACGAAGTTGGCTAGGACTATCAAGGCATGGATGAAAATTAATTTAATAAATCATCTTTTGTTTCAATAAATGCAGCACACAATTCGTAAAAAAAGTTTTAGAAAAGAAGCAAAAATCAATTTGAAACAAAATTTTAGCTGAAGGTTTTTAAAAACAAAGTATTTATTACAATGGAACGAAACTAACAAAAAAAGAACAAGTATCAAAGGTAAATATTTACAAAAGATGCTCGATGTGATGACCATTAGTCTCTATGCATAAATTTACCCTTTTGCTTAGAGAACGCCGAATTCTTGCAAAAATTCCAAAGTTATTTCTAAATTCGTTGCAAGCATCTTGTATCCTTATCCAGAGTTGTGCACGATTTTGTATCGGAACGGAATAAACAAATGCTTTTATGTATCCCCAAACACAATAATCGCAAGAATTCAAATCCGGCGACTTTGCTGGCCAAGCAACTGGACCGCCTCTTCCAATCCAATGGTCTTCGTAGTTATTATCTAGAAAGTCTCGTACATTCCTGCTAAAGTGGGCCGGACAGCCGTCCTGTAGAAACCATAAGTTTTGCCGAATATTTAAACGCACCTCATCTAACAAATCAGGTAAAATATTTTGCAGGAAATGTAAGTAATCAACATCATTTAAACGAGCAGGTAATTCCACAGGTCCAAGTAGATAATCGTCAACTACTCCAATCCAGACGTTTATGCTAAACCTATGCTGATGCTTAAATTCTTGAACAACGTGGGGATTGTCACCAACGTACGAATAATAGTGTGCATTATGTACATTAAATTCCATTTTTTGAGAATGAAGCTTCGTCACCAAACAAAATGTACCTGAAAAAATCTTCATCTTGATTTATCTGATTTTGTAACCATCTAGCGAATTCTACACGAGCAGGAAAATCTCCTTCTAGCAGTGCTTGCACCTTTGTAAAATGAAAAGGATATAAATTTTCTTTGTGTAAGATAGTTCCTACGGAAGATTTTGAAATTGTGGGGTACATGCAGATAGTCTTCGAACGCTAATTTCTGGATTTTCCTCAACTTTCATTAAAATAACATCTTCATGTGCTGCTGTTACATCATTATGTCTCCCTGTTTCATTTTTTTTTGGGACCACTGAACCTGTTTCTCTTAATCGTTGATGAAGAGCTGTAAATGTTGAGTGAGTGGGATGCTGACGATTGGGAAATTTTTCAGCGTATCTACGTTGCGCTGCTCGAGCGTTACACCTCATTTCGCTATAAACTAAATGCATATCGGCGTATTCTTCATTAGTAAAAACCATTTTTTTTTTAAATTGAAATCGTTGTGTTTGAATGCTACAAAGTAAAAAATTAAAAGATAAACTTCGCGAACTGACAACAATTTGACAATTAAAAACGTACGTTTTATTTCTGTTGGCAGTTCAGAGCGAACTAGTGCAAAAAATAATAAATTGAATTTTAAGGACGAAAAAACGAAAAATTTTCAAATCGATTTTTCTAGAAAACGGTGTATCCTACCGACTTAAAGTAAGAGTACCTTTTAGTACTAGAATACCTGAAAATTTAATAATCTAGTGTCACAAATGCTTAAAAGTTAAAGACAAAAAAGTTATGCGTTAAAATAACCGTTAACCTACCCAAAACGGACGCCTATGACCGGTACTAGAAATTCGCAATTGATGGAATCGATTCATCTCTGGAGGATAAATAAGCATACCAGTTTTTGTTTTTCTAAATAGAAGCGTTCGGGAGATATTAAAAAAAAAACGAATTACAAGGCGCCATCATCAAAGAGCTCTAGCTCCCTTAGGAAGCATTTTCGGACTAGGGTGAATTAGGTTAAATTGTCTTAAAATTATCTGAGGAATCTCAGGTCTTCGTTTGTCAGGAGAGTTTCTGGACACCCTGTATAATAATTTCTTAAATCAGCATTATTTTTCCTTTTTCCGTTTTCCGTTACACAAGTTATACAACATATTTATCAAATCATCAAAAGTCTCGTTGAAAAAAATTAAATATAACTAAATATGTTTTTATTATCATCACAACTACTGCTCTCGAACAAACAGCATGGTTTTCGTAAAACGAAATCAGTAACCACAGCCATTTTCGAAGTAACAAATTACATTACAGATGCACTAGATGACCAACAAATGGTGCAAATGAATATGATAGACCTAAGCAAGGCTTTCGATACTGTCGATCATGGGATTCTGATTCAAAAGTTGGAGTTTTATGGGATTCGGAGAGAGCAGTTTGCGCTGTGTAAGTCATACCTATCCGACCGTAAGCAATTTGTGGAATGGCAAGAAACAAGATCCGCCACTGTAAGGATGGGACACGGTGTTCCGCAGGGATCAGTTTTGGGTCCTTTACTATTCATTACTTATCTTAATGACTTAACATCCGCTGTTAGTGGAGAGTTGTGATGAAAATACTTTATTCCGCGAATCTGTGAGGATAATGCAGGTATCTCAGAACTGGTTTCATGGAAATAAGTTTTTACAGAATGACTCAAAAACCAATAATATAATATTCCATAATAAAGGCGAGTCAGAACCTATGGAAGCAAGATTCCTGGGCTTATTTATGGAGGGTACCCTTTCCAGGGCGAGTCATGTGGAGCAGTTGTGTGGTAGGCTGACGGCAGCAATATACGCGATCAGACGTATCAAGCGTGTGTCAACGCATGAAGCGGCTAGGTTGACATACTACTCATGTTTCCACTCTGTTGCTTCCAACGGAATACTTTTTTGGGGGCAGTCTTGCGGATTTTCCCGAGTGTTTGGACTGAAGAAGAAAGCATTGAGGGCATTATGCAAACTAGGAAGTGTGGACAGCTGCAGACAACACTTTAAGAGACTAAAAATGCTTACATTGCCAAGTGTTTATATATTCTCTGCACTTGACTATGTACACCAGAATAAGACGAGTTTTGCGATCCAGGGCGAGACACATGACTACCCCACCAGATCAAGGCTGCACCTTCAAAACCCCTATCATCGGATAGCTAAAACCCAAAAATATATTGATTTTTGGGGTCCAAGACTTTTTAACGTGCTACCTCCCGAGATTAGATCACTACCTACCAACAAGTTTAAAACAGTAATCAGGAAACACTTAATAGAGCATAGTTTCTATACATATGATGAATTTCTAAAGAGCTTTTGATATCTATTTTTCTGTGTTATTCGTGTTTTTCTTACAATAGATGTTTTTAACATGTATTTAAAAAGTGTTTAATAGTTATATAAGTTTTATTTATTTATCTGTATACATATTGTCTGACGTTTCTGTAATGTTAATTTACACGAATAAACACTATTATTATTATTATTATTATTATTATTATTATTATTATTATTACTAGAATATATAAATCAAACAATAGCGGACCTCTAACTGAGCCCTGAGGCACCCCTAATGTAACATCTTCGTTCGATCCCAGCCCTTTATGTTTCTTTATATATATATATATAACACATACCAGGTGATTTAAGAAAGAAATAAAATTGGTGTATTAAATGAACACTCTACATATAAGTTCAAATTTGTATTTAAAGTTGAAACAGCAACACTTTTATTAAGAATAACTAATGTCTAAATTTAATAGTCAGAAAATGACATTTTTCTTTTTATTAATTACCTATAATTCAAGAGTGCCTAGACAGACCACGAAATAATTTCGTCTGGCGTACACACAAGTTGTTACAAGTGATATTTATGCTAAGAACTTATTGAAATGTTTACTGGATGTTCGTGAAGAGCCGGCAAAGCGAGGAAATTTTGTGGTAGGTATACTCGATATATTTTACAGAATTATTTTCGACCGTTAAGTATGTTCTATACCTATCTTCACAGCAAATATTTCGTCAGCCCTGGAAAAATAGATGTTGTATTGAATAATAATGATGTAAAATTCTTGAAATTTTCTCAAATTTTTGGTAAAAAAAAAATTTTATTTGACTTCTATTATTATTACTACTATTATTGTTCTTGTTCCTACGTTGCCATTTATGCTGAAAAATCTTATTTATTTTAACAATAACCATTTTTGATATTTAATCCACCCAGATTCAGTTTACTTTTTATTTATAATTTAGACATCTAGACAATATAGAGAGCTTAATCAACGTTTACATTTCACCTTAAAGTTGTGAAAAAGTTCTAAATACATGCAACAATTATGTAAAAATGATATATTTATAAGGTATGTTATACATAAAGTAATATTGAATAAATTTAACAAAATCTAATTAATTTTTCAACATTTGTTTTTGTCATCAAGTTGCAGGCAATTTCTCGCTTTTGTTTTAATAGTAATCATGGACAAGAAAGTTAATTTGCTTAAATATTATGTTGAAAATTGAAGAAAACATTTAAGACCTCGTTTGCCAGTTCGACGTATTCTTGTATTCTTTTGCTCCAAAAATGATCCGATTTCGGGGAAAAAAATTATAGTTTTCACTTGATATCTTTTCTTTCATGTTCATTGGAATTACCTGGTTTGAATTTCATTTGAAAAATATTCATAAAGCAGTTGTTCTATATTCCACAAAGTAACTTTTATGTTAAAAAAAATGTTCACACTGTAGGTACTTAGCTACATCTTCCATCATTTCTGCAACGCATTGAAATAAATCATTTTTTCTTCTCGATTAACGCAATTATTTTTATAATTCCATTAATTTTGTACGTGCAGCACCACAGTTCAAGATATAGGTGTTCGAGATTATCAGCAAGAAAAGCCGGCCTAAAAAGCCACAGAGAATTGGTCAAAAATCTTATTTCTACCTGATAAAGAAAATTTACATACAGCATGTGTCAATTTTTATTAGCCATAGGCGATCAATTCATGCAATACGTGACAACGTGGCACCCCTACTTTCCTCTCCAATGCCAGCGCGACCGATACATGCTCGAAAATACAAGTTAGCAGTAACTATTGGACCACTGACTTGGGTGTTTGTATTGCGTTCAGAAATAATATTTACGAGTTGCAAGGATTTGTGTTTCTTTTTCCTTTCAGTAAATGCAGAGAATTATTAAGCTGCGTTCACGCTGCATGACACAAACAAAAGCGTAATTCTAATAAAATTAAAAAATAACCCTAATAAGGTAAATAAAAAAGGATTCTGAAAATAATAATAAACTACTAGATCGGGAGATCGCGGCGGCCATTTGATGTTTCCCGTTGCAGTAATAAGACGGATTTTATTACAGACTAGATCGCAACGTGTTCGCAGTTAAACATTGAATGTAAAATCTGGTGGGGAGAAGTGGGAAGATCGGAGAAAATCGTTGTGATGTCGATTGTTGCCGGGATTGGTGACGGTCAGTAGGGGTGCCACGTTGCCACGTATTACTTGTATACGTATAAATCGCACGTAAACATTGAATCCCTATAGCTAATTATATTTGACACATGCGGTATAAAGAACCCATGTCTGCACAAAATATTCAAAAAGCAGGAACCTGTAATATTTTTCCTCTGGCAGTATTTACAATTATAATGATAGTTTTCATAACATAATCCATTTCAGAAGGTAAATACTTTAAGGCAAGAGCATCTCAGTGCAAAAAATAGTACAGTCATTTAGCTTTTGACATTACTTTTTATAAGATGACAATAAGCACAGATCGATGTCATGTCAGAGCCTTGGCACCATCGGTATATTTGACCAAGCATTTTGCACCGACAATATCGCTTTTAGATGTATAATTTTTATTTTCTGATGGTATTGGTCTCTAAAGGCGTACAAAATAAAATATCTTTTTAGATATCATTGCTTGTATAACTGGACATACATATATCTATAGATTTGTTCATATGTAGTGAAGTACCTGCATTTCTTGATGTTTTGAAAAATTTCTCCTCGAATATCTTCTGCCATGTTACTTATTCTTATTCACCAGTCAATATTTCTATCACCTCAACAGCTGTTGGTAAAATTAAATCTTCAGCATTTGTGGCTTACTGGTTTGTGCAATTCGCTATCCAACTCGATAACTTATTAGTAATACTTTTACATTAGTAGTTGTTGATGACATTAAGCGACTTATGGAGGGAACTTACTTTTCTGTCAAAGAATTCTACAGATTTCATGTTTTTTTTGATATTTACATTTTAAATGTCGAAATAACTTTAATGGTTTTATACTTTATTTCGACAAGACTTCTTCACAAATTATACATTGCGATTAATTGAAAATAACGGTAAATCCATATTTAAGATATTCATCACTGTACAGTCTGTTCTTCTTTGTATCCTTGCCACATTGGGACATATATGGTTCCATCAATCCTTTGAAGAAATTGTTCAAATTTAGAAAACTAATAAATATCAAAGAACAAATAAAACACGCGTAAATTAACTTTAAATGTTTAATATTGCACAATGCACAACGCAGTACAATACACAACTTGCAAATAACGCCTCTGCGAATGTTTCACTAATGACATATAGACGAATGATCTCAGAAAATCCTCCTTCCTTAACCATGCTGAAAGTTTGAGAGAATAAGACACTTATCTTATTTGAACACAGATAGCGCATGTAATAAACACATTTTGTACTTTTAATTTAATTGCGTAGTGTTTTTGAGATATTTTCTACAACTAAAATCGTGTACGGTAAAAAAAATGTCATCAAAAGAAGGTTGCCCTTTAAAAAAGTTTATACACGGGGATAAAAATATATATTGTTTCGGTTAAAACAAAATTTTATACAACAAAAAAAACATCAGTAAATGTCTGATGTTCTGATTTTAATCGTAAATAATTCGAAAACTATCAACTTAAGAATTGATTATCCGTAATAATAATGTTCAAATTTCTTTTGTGCCAGTGAATTATGGATAAATATATATTTTTTAAATTTATGCAGCAATACAAACTCAATCAACACAAGTTTACGATTTTTTTTATAATATTTAGCATGACGCGCTTAAATTTATATTGTGAGATCGTTGAAGCACCCGGTATATTAGGAATTCTTTTCCCCATATAATAAATAGGGATCAGAAGTTAGGTTTAAATGACGTCAATTCCTAAGACATATCGATGACATTATAAATCCCGATTTGATATTCTTCACACGTGAATCAAAATACGTAGAGAGAAACAAGTACTTACTAATTAACAGTAAATACATCTTCTTCAGAAGCAATATTGCAAGATTTATAAAACATATCGCTCATACTGGTTGTTCACGATGAGAGTTCTAATAAAAGGAAATCAATATATTTAAAATACATAGAGTTTTTTAGGGCATCATATTTTTCCCGATTCCGAAAAATTTACTTCTTTACCAATAAAGAAGTTAACAGTTCCACGTACAGCACGAATTTCTCTATTGTTATTTAGAACAGTAAGTCGGATTCAGTACCTACATTATAGTTTTAACGTCGTCAAGTGGCACATGTGGCAGTTTTTCACGAAATAAATGCTTGCGTACAGGTGCCTTCACAAGAACGTTCTTGACAAAAGATAATAATTTATTTGCATTCGAACTATTTTCTGACTTCCTCTGAGAGTCGACGAAAAGCATTTGCTAAACATGTAATACCTATGTGTCATACTACTGTATGTTTGTTGTAAGAGCCGACCAGCCGCCGTCATATATACAGATGCACCTGTTACAAATAAAAACACAGTTTTTTCGTGCTTCTCACTCCACAGCGATTCTAAACACGAAGTTACGTAATGTGATGTAGATTCTGCATTATTTCTTTCGAGTCTTTGATATGTAAGTAGACATTGCTGTGTCGCTCTTCATCACCTCAAACAAAACATTTGAAATATTGCGTTTTTTAACACCAATAGTTTCATCTACTGACCCAAATATGTTTATTATTTATGTCGTTGATAAATATGGGAAAAATAATATTTGGTGGATTCCCCGGGCTAGTGCAAGTCACTATATTTACCGTTAATACAGTTCTGTAAAAAATGAAAATACTCAGGATGATTTATCGTATTCCATGGAATGTTACAAGCTAATAGCACTTGAAGAAGATCTGTATTAAATGGTTTCTGCGGTTCATTAGCAGTTGCAGAGCCAGCTTTATTTGTATTTGATAACAAATGTTCTACTACTATGAAGGTTTTCACTTGCTACAACAGTGATACATGGCAAATTTTCTATCAGAGTTGAATACCGTCGAATTCTAGAGCAGGCAAATGTCTTATCCATCTTTCAACAGTTTCTCGCGATAGATGTGGATGGGATATTTTTACGCAATAGACCACAAGTAACCAATAAAAGTAAACAATAGACTGTACCGCTACGCACAGCGCTTACGATTTAACTAAAATACTTTTAACGCAAAAGCCTACCGGCCGACAGAATCGTCTGTATTGCTGCGACAGATGCAACTACTTTTATATATAAATATCGGAACTTGTAAACACCGTTATTCGAGGTAAAGAGGGAGAAGCCAGCTGCATCGCGTTGACAAACCTAACATGAAAAAATTCCCTTAATATGTACAGGGTGAGTCATTAGTAGCCGCTTCTTCGATTGCTCTTTTGCGTTTTAAACAAAAGAAAAAACAATTAGTGGAAGATACATGGTTGCTTGTGGCGCATATTGTAAAAATACCTTAAGCTCTGGCGCACTTCCGATTTCACCGGAAATGCACAAAACTTATTTTTTTTAAATGACTCACCCTATATATTTTCGGATTTTCTTGTACTGCTTTAAATTGTCTGTTCTATTGTTTTTCCTTTTTCAAAATTGAGCCCATAGTTTTTGAGTTATTAATTTTTTTTGAAAATATTTGACCAAAACACGTGTTCAGAAAAAAAATCATTTTCACATTGTTTTTGAAAGTAAAAACATTAACTTTGGTGGTGCTTGTAGCCAAGAAAATTCTGCATCATTTGGTAAAGTTGCACTCGACAATACCTCAATAAACTTTGTTTTTTCAAAGCCTACTTCCTGAAATTTTCACATACCAAAAACATATTTTTTTTTAATGGAACGCCCAGTATTTTATTGAGGCATTTTGTTCCTTTTTTTATTCTCTTTCATTTTTGTTAACAATTTCCTATACCTATCTTTTGTAATTTCTGAGATAATCATTATAGGAGCAATTAGCGGTCTAGTAAAGAACTACGAGCGCTGTTGTTCTATGCACCAAAATATTCGTTCAACCAATTGAAGGCAGGGATGGCGCCCGACTTCCTTAGTCAACTGTCAAACAAAGTAAATGTTATACCTAACTATCCCAAAAGTAATAATTTTATAGAATGAAGAGCATCGCATTTCAATTTTTTAATTCCGGCAATGTCCAGTTGCAGTATTTAATTTTTAACATTGTTGGTTATCGAAATAAAATAAAGACATATTTGAAGAAGTCTTCAAAAAGTTTTGAAAATCCGTTCGTAGATAGCGAAGATACTCTCCACCATTAACATTTTCATCAAAGAAATAAGGTCCAATTATGTAACTACCCACTATTCCTCCCCACAATTTTAATGACCAACGACTTTGAAAGTTTACAGGTGGAATAAAGTGGGGGGGGGGTTATGTGTTATAATAACGGAAATTGTGACGATGAACGTATTCACTTGAATAGAAGGTTTCGTTGGTAAACAACAAAAAATTGAGAAAGCCAGGATAATTTATCTGCTTCCAATTGACAAAAATGTAAGCGATTCTGAAAATTTCTTTCATCTAACCCTGTGTATGAATATGCTACGGGTGAATTTCGTAGTTCCTAATTATTCTGGATTCTCAAATTTGACTTACATCTAACTGCCGACTAATTTTCGTAGTACAAGTATGCGCGTGTTCAACTACACTCGCAAATACCATAAACGTCTGATCCTCACCGGCTATTGATTTTCCGCTCTTTCTTTCATATTCAATGCCTTCTGTTCACTCAAACCGTCCACTTTATATTTTCGAAGGTTTCTGGCTTCGGTTCACTTCTACCAGGGATCGCTGTGCATAAAGTCTGGATGCTAGCAAAGAGTTTCTTTCAGATTCACACAAAATGTCAATCATATCTATTAACTCTTCATAAGAATAATTCATTTGGATGATAACTAATAGCGATGCTTTTATAAGTTTGACATGAATGTATACCGACTTTCTTTAACAGTTGACTCAGGCAGTCAGCCGCATTCCAGCCTTTATTGGACCAATATTTGGGTGCAGAGAACAGCACACATAGTTCTTTAATTGACCGCTAATTGCTCGTATAGTGATTATCTCAAAAATTAGAAAAGATAGGTATAGGACATTGTTAACAAAAATGAAAGAGAATAAAAAAGGAACAAAATGACTCAATAAAATACTGGGTGTTCCATTTAAAAGAAATGAGTTTTTTGTATGTGAAAATTTCAGGAAGTAGGCTTTGAAAAAACAAAGTTTCTTGAAGTATGGTCGAGTGCAACTTTACCAAATGATGCAGAATTTTCTTGGCTACAAGCACCACCAAAGTCAATGTTTTCACTTTTAAAAACAATGTGAAAATGATTTTTTTCTGAACACGTGTTTTGGTCAAATATTTTCAAAAAAAATTAATAACTCAAAAACTATTGGCTCAATTTTGAAAAAGAAAAATAGTTGAACAGGCAATTTAAAGCAGTACAAGAAAATCCAAAAATATATAGTGTGAGTCATTTAAAAAAATTAAGTTCCGTGCAATTCCGGTGAAACCGGAAGTGCGCCAGAGCTTAAAGTATTTTTACAATATGCGCCACAAGCAACCATGGATCCTCCACTAATTGCTTTTTCTTTTGTTTAAAACACAAAAGAGCAATCAAAGAAGCGGCTATTAATGGCTCACCTTGTATATACATATATTAAAACATCGGTTCTTAACCTTTTGTGACTCAAGGCCCCTTTCTTTTTAAATTTCTACAAATCACGGACAACTTATATTATAAGAAATTTAATATAATGTATGAAATTAGGTTTCTTATAATTATGTATCTAGGAATACAAAAAAATGACAACATTTTTACTGAAATAAAATATTTATTGAAATTTTACATTCAGTAGTTAAAAAGAAAACATATAACACTATTAATGAGAAGGCTGCTGTATGTTGCTAACAAGCTTACTTATGTTTGGTGCAATATTAGATAACATAATTCTCAATTCTGACTCTACATTCTTCAGATGGTTTCTGTATTTATTTTTAATATATACAAAAGATGAAAAAGCTTTTTCACAAAAATATGTAGTGGGAAACGGCATCAGAATCTTCAGGGCGTTTTGGATAACTCCCGATTTCTGTCATTTCGTACACTTAACCAGAAATTTAGAGGGGTTATTAGATTAAATTGTAGTTTCATAGCCCTATCTGTCAATATTTCTATCAAACTTTTTTCTTCTAATAAAATTAGTTCTTCAAGTTCGTAAATATTTATTGTAAGAGAATCATTTATTCAATTTTTGTGTGAATCTGGTACAGGAAAATAATCACGAAAGAAGATCTTGCATATGTACGAAAGTTTGTACATTTTCATTAAACAGGTTTTTCTCAGTAGTTGCAAGAAAATATTTGATATTTAGAAATAATTTCTTTTAACATAACTTCGACTTGTTCGAATTGTTATATTTTGACTCCTTGAAGGCTTAAATTGAGTGTTTAAATGAGAAAAGATATCTGACAAGTACGCTAGTTTACATAACAAGAAAAAAATTATGAAGACGTTCACTTAATGAATGTTCAGGGGAGTCTTCTGTGAAATATATCTCATTTCTCAACTCAAAAAATCGAGACATAACTTTTCCCTCACTTCTGTTCAAAAAGTCTTGAATTTAACGTTCTAGACTTGATAAAATTAACAATTTCTTTAACAAACAACGCTTCTCTATGAATAGAGCAATGATACCAAGTTAGGAATGGGTTGATATTTCAAATACGTGTTATAAGTCCAGTACATTTTCCAGCCATTGCGCGCGCTCCGTCAGTGCTAATTCCTATACATTTTAACCAATCAATTTCATTGGATGTAATGAATTCATTCACCTTGTTAAGCACTTCTTCAGATGTAGTATGTGTCAAAGTAAATCTTCCAAAATAGCCGTTTTATGTTCGTATCTTACGTAACACGGTAGATGAAAATTATTCAGTAATTCGTCTAGCTGAAAATTAAAATAGCAACTTTCTCGAATTCTCTTTATTAATTCTTCTTTAGAATTCGCTTCTTAACAGTGTCATTTGACAAGGCTATTAAACTTAGATCCGTAGCAGCCGTGCGGCTGTTGTACATGTGCTTGATCTATACAGCATGTGTCAATTTTCATTAGCCATAGGAGATCAATTCATGCAATACGTGACAACGTGGCACCCCTACTTTTCTCTCCAATGCCAGCGCGACCGATACATGCTCGAAAATACAAGTTAGCAGTAACTATTGGACCACTGACTTGGGTGTTTGTAATGCGTTCAGAAATAATATTTACGAGTTGCAGGATTGGTTTTTCTTTTTCCTTTCAGTAAATGCAGAGAATTATTATGCTGCGTTCACGCTGCATGACACAAACAAAAGCGTAATTCTAATAAAATTAAAAATAAGGTAAATAAAAAAGAATTCTGAAAATAATAATAAACTACTAGATCAGGAGATCGCGGCGGCCATTTGATGTTTCCCGTTCCAGTAATAAGACGGCTTTTATTGCAGACTAGATCGCAACGTGTTCGCAGTTAACATTGAATGTAAAATCTTGTGGGGAGAAGTGGGAAGATCGGAGAAAATCGTTGTGATGTCGATTGTTGCCGGGATTGGTGACGTACAGTAGGGGTGCCACGTTGCCACGTATTACTTGTATACGTATATATCGCACGTAAACATTGAATCCCTATACCTAATGAAAATTGACACATACGGTATATGTGAAACCCATTATATTTGCGACATTTCTGTTTTGGATTATTAGTTTTAGAACAAGAATGAACTTCCTCACTATCACTATGTTTGCGTTTGATATTAAGCCAACGATCCATTATATGTGATATGTAAAACTCAACTGAAGACAGTACGGTTGTAATCTGAATTAATAACATGTACGCATCTTCATATAGCGACTCGTGGCGACTTATCAAGACATGCAGCAGCAAATGACGAGGACGATTAGTAGGCAAAATATAGAGTAATGGTTTGACATTACCCTTCCTGTTTACATATTTTTTATTATAGGTATTCAACTTTATTAATTATTTTATTAGTTAGGTATCTAAAAATATAAAAATTTCTCTATATTACTACAATACTAGTTTGATTAGATTAAAAAAACTAATTGTAACTAACATTTTTTTAGATAACATTATTCCTCGTCTAAAATTACTTTTCCTATTTGGAAACAGATAAAGGCATTATTTGTATAAAAAAAGCAAAGAAAATTAAATTTACTAAGACTAAAATATTAAATTAAATATTATTTCAAAATAGTTGTCAGTTATTTTAGTTAACATTACATTTGCATTTTGCAAACCATTATAATTTAGCTTAGCATATTCTTAAAATAAATATTTCTTTGCGACTCCAGGAGGTCCGCGGACCACAGGTTAAGAACCGCTGCATTAGAACATTACATACATAATATACAGCTTTTTACATTACATACAATTATATTATTTATTTAAGTCCATTCCTGGAATGTAATCCTGACTTTCGATCCCTAATAATAAAGTTATATTTTGATACTTGATCTAAAATAAAAATTAAAATAAGTTTAATTGCAAGTGAAACTATACGTAGTCACTGCTCCTACTTTAACTACCGAGCCGCTACTGTTAATAAATAGTAAACGTACAAATAAATGGAAAAAACATGTTAACTACGATTAAAACTGAAACAATAAATAATGACAATAGAAGATAAGATAAATTAACTGAAGAATGCATTTGAACACACAATAATTGCTTTTTATAATTTAGAAGATACATATATGATTTCTCCAACATAGTTGTACAACGTCAATTTTCATCACATCTTTCAAAATAATAATTGGAAAGAATAAAAGAATTAGAAGAAACAATACTAAATTCGACACAATACGAAAGTATACCGTGTAATTTTGAAGTGCCATATATACTTATTTCAAATCCAATGCGTAATACTATCACTTCAACAATTACAAATACAAATCACTGATAGTATTGTTTTTTTTTCTCGTTATGCACATTGATGGGGACGATATCAAGCGTTACGAATTCACACACACGTTTTGCATAGTTAACATAACAACATACTTAAAAATTATGTAGTACATACTAGGCGATATATAGAATGGTAAGCCAATCAGCTGGACAGTCTGCTTTTAAACTTTTAAGAGGAAAGAAACAAGAAGAAAGTTGATATCTTGTAAGTTACGATTTGTGATTTTGCGAAACGTACGAATTAAGATTAATTTCAATTTATTAAAAGAACAAGACATTTTAATTTAGTTCAGTGCCAAGGATTTTGTTAAAATGTCGACAGATACAGAAAATTTTGATAAAAATGTGGAAGATAAAGAGGTTGTTCCTCCACCAGGTAAATAAATTATAATTTTTTAATTTATTAAAAAATTTTAAAAAAATACAATTTGTACAAATAGTTTGTATGCTAAATAACAACTAGTGGTCACTATTTACATTACTTAGAACAATATTTACATTGTGTCGCGCGTAACTTTCACAAAGCGTGTTCTACATTTCTAAATATCCATTTAATTGGCAGTCTTAGAGCTATATATTAGTAGATACATACTTTATTTAAAACTATTTAATAAATATTAAACTAATTACATATAAAAAAAATTAAATGAATAATTACATAAATATATAATAAAAATAAACTATAAATTACACCATTATTTTTTTTAAATAGTAGATTTATGTACCACAAGTTGCAATGGGTGATTTAATTTAAAATGTAAATATGTATGATTTGAAGACATGGGATACAAATAATACAAATTTTATATATTTTTTATATTAGGTATATTTATGACATTATTATAAACACTTATAATTTATTATTACTATTTTGTCTTTATTTTACAATAAAAGTTGATAAACAAGTGAACTATAGTAATTCCAAGTCCTATATTTTTTTCTCTTGCTGATGTAATTTTACAAATAATTTTTTAAAGCAAAAAATTCGATTGATTGTAAATCTCTCTAATTTTCCCATATTTGAACAAAAAAATTTCAAAAATAGAACACATAATTTTTTAATATTAATTATGAAATGTACCAATATAAATTGGAAAATTCAAAACAAAATATATTAGGCGTTTTTTTATTATCATTGAACAATCTTGCTAATCAAACTTATTCGATTAAATCTAAAGATTTATTAAGATTAAAAAACTATATGTAAAAAAAGAATTCACTCCAATTTGGAAATATTATTTAATATGTTTTTGTGTAGTATTATATTAATATATATTTTTTATAATAATTCTTACTTATTGAAGAATTAATGGATTATAATTTCAGATTTCAACTTATATTTCCCCAACAAAATAGAACAATTTTGTCAATATGTCAATAACGAAAAGAACATATTCAGCCTGTTCAAATATAAATCTAATTGCATTACCAAAATAAATGGAAAAAAATTAAAATCACAGTTTTGATTGGACAATTTAACTGACAAACACTGTTCAAAATTATTCAAAAAGCATAAATCCAAATTCATAATTTATATTTTAAAAATGAGATGTAACCACCACACGACTTTCATATACGTACGTGCCTTTCGAATTTTTTATATAAAAGTTGTTCCAAATTAAGTTTTAAATAATAATAACTAAATAAACCTGAGAGTGAAAGTGTTACTTCTGGTTCGAGTTTTGAAATTTTTTTTATAAAAAAAATTATTCCAAATATAGCTTTAAATACTTTTATACCTTTATTAAATCTGTATAGAATGTATAATTTGGGAGATATTTGCAAAAAACTACAACTCGATAAAAATAGGTGTTACTTCCGGTTCAAATTTTGATATTTTTTTATTTCCAAAAATTACGTAAAATCAAGCTTTAAATACTTCCATACTTCCAATATGTCTGTCTAGAAAGTATATTTACAAAAATCCTGCTACTCGATAAGAGTAAAAGACTTACTTGTTCAACTTCTTTTTTTAGTACTATTGTACTCTTCAGAAGTTGATAAAATATTGATAAAACTGCTCTTAAATACAAAGTTTGGTGTTGATAGTGTTAGCACTTCGTCCGTTGTCGTGGTCGTCACTGATACAGAGAGAGAGAGAGAGAGAGAGAGAGAGAGAGAGAGAGAGAGAGAGAGAGAGAACGTCGGGCATTTTTTAAAAACCACAGTTTCAGCATAAGAAGACTTTAATACATAGACATCTGGAAAAATCCTGAGGTTGAAAATTGTCATCACAATAGTTTCTAGTACTACGTATAACAAAGTAAAAGTATTTAAAATAATTCAATTTAATTCAAAAATATTGAATTTTCTGTACCATACTTCCGCGGTATTTGTCAAAATATCGATTTTCGTTTCCGGGTTGGAAATGTGTTGTGTTTTAGATGTTGACGTTTTGTAAACTGTTGCAAGGGACATATTGAGAGCTACTAGTAAATATTGATCGAGTAGCTGTAGTAAGAATTCTTTAAGAAATCAAGATCTATCTCATTTAATGTGTTTTTGCTTTTAAAAAATGCTCAGTGAAGGTTTTGATTAAAATAAACCATAAGCTGTCATTAAATTTAAGTTATGAATTAACGCATATTTTTTGTTTATAGCAATGCTTATAATAGCCGTAGAAATAAATAAAATAGAATTAGTAGGTGATAAGAGATTTCAGTCAATATTTTACCAATCATAAAAAGCATTGTTTTCTACTTATCAACGACGTCAACAACTATTCATCTTTTTTGAGTACAAAATAAAGTACCAATACTAAAAATAAATGGCTGAAATCACAATTATACTAGAAAATTTTTATTGGAAAATTTTTCTCACAAGTTTTTTAAAATTGTTCAAGATACTTAAATACAAATTCCTATCAAATAAATATTTAATAATTAGTATTTTCCTCCAAGAAGTGTTTGAGGTGCAAACATTCGTTCTTTGTCAGTAACAGTAATGAACTAAATATAATTTAACTTGTTCATTTACACTTGTTTTCTATCTATAACAATGCTTAAAATTATCTCAGAATTGAATATAATAGAATTAGTGGTTGATAATGTAAGATTTCAACAAAAATTTTCTTAAAAATTATAACAGATTAGTGTCTATTTATCAATCTTGTTGTAAAAAAAACTGTTTATGCTCTTTCAAAGCAAAGCATATAGAAAGTAAAATAAAATTGTAATTATTATGTTTGAACAAATCTTCGTGTTCAAGAATTCTCCAAAAATATGTTTAAAAGAATATCATTCAATATTTTTTTGCGTTCAAAAAGTGTGCTGTTAAAATTGAATGAATAAGGAGTAAGCTGTCAAACACTTGTCCATACATTTTATCGAAATAACAGGTAAATTTTAAATGTAGCGCGTGATAATATCAGACAGTAACGCAAACTGTTAGAGAATTTAATAATTGACAATTAGAACAGTCACTACTAACATCACGTAGGAGTTTGTCAATAGAATAAACAGATTATTTAAATGGTAAAGAAAAGAACATGGAGTTGTAACGCAGAAATTCTTATGAATCTATGAAAAGTTTAACTCGAAATAAAACTCGTTCCAACAAGCTCATTTTCATCAATAGATTATATATAATACTTGTTTTTTAGTTTAGGTCTGAATAAAACAATTCTTTTGTAAACATTATGTAATCATTATTAATAGATTATTAACACGCTAAAGGAGGATTATCAAAAGAAGAATGTTTATGCAATAACGCATTTTGCAAATTTATATAATAGATGGTATTGTTGGTATTAAATAGAATATGATTAACACTATTAAGAATTCCAGACAATCTGTAGAAGAACACCACATAATTTTAAAGATATTACCTAATGTTTTATAAACAATCGCACCGCTTTTAAACTTTTTGATGATGTTTATTGATTTGATACGGAACTACTTTCTTCCAGTTTATAAAACGATCACAATGCTTCCCCTATCCTGCGTATATATTAAGAGGTTCAAATGTAGAATTATGATATATTTTATAATTCTAAAAACTAATTAATATTTAAAATTATTGCAACAATTTTTTTTTGCATTAAATATTTGCCCAGTTATTATAAGAGCAATATTACCCGCCGTACTTTCAATATAAATATAAACACGTTTTGTCGGTGTACTTGGAGATTGTTTATCACTCAGATATGAAAAGGCGAAAGTGGACACGAAACGTCAAAGGATCACACTATACTATCGCTCCTTGTTGGCCGTTATTCTATGATTTGGTATCGATTGCTTTAGCAGTTTGCTCGTTATCGTGGTGAAACTCACACAGCGTGAGAGAGGGGGGAGGGGAGAGAAAGAGTTTTCAAAAACCACTTTTTCAGTATCGCAGATTTTCGTCATCACAATACGTTATATATAAAAAAGTAAATATGTTTTGTGGTTATTTCAATTTATTTTGGTATTCCAAGTGGGCTCGCATTTTTGTTTTTGCTATAACTTAAGGGGATATTAAAGTCGATTTGTATACGGGAATTGACTATAATTGCTTTTGGCGGTGTTGGCCCGTAGGAGGAGCCAAATGCAAGCCATCTCATTCTCATATATTTGAAATGGATGTGTTGTTTTCCGTCACCCGAATACAGAGAAAAAATACAGCTGAAGGCGCTGCTAAAATACAAATAATTCAGTACCGCACCATTCCGGAGTTTCTTAAATTAATTACTCAAATTAAACTTTTTTCCGCAATTCAAAAAGCTATATCTCACAAGAAAACATTACACGGGAATTACATTCGTTTTGATCAATTTCATTTAATTATTTCAGATTTTGACCGAGAAACACACGTACATTTTACTCTAATTTGGAATAAAAAAAATAGATGGTTGTGACAAAAAATTACATAATCTGGCAACCTTTCCGTGTACTCATATCTATATTGGAGTTGTACAGAAAATTTCACATTTCTATCTTGAACAATAGTAAAAAAAACTAATAAATTCGATATCTTGCTTTCTCGACCGCTTTAATATCCCATCAATGGTCTTTTGTACCCTCAGAGTATCATCAATACATATTTCAAACCATTGTATTATTACCTAAATGTTACTGTATTTCTTTTGATTTACAATAAACATTCAAGGCAACTGATGGGAAAGTATCAAGCGTAATAGAAAGTAAAAAAAAAATGGTTTCATCTCCCACCACTATTTTTATTGCTTAATTATTTAATGTTTAGTATTGCAGCTTGAGCTTTATGTAATAATAAAAATATATGGATAATCTATCGCATTAATACAAGCTAGTAAGTATAAATAAGATTATCAATTCCTATCCACCTGAAGATGTGGGTTATAAACCGACGAAACCATTAATAATTATCACTAGGGACATTGTATGAGATACGTATTTTATTTGATCTTTCCTAAATGCATCATGTCCACATGGAACTAAATTTAAATAATTTAATCTATGAGTAAATTAATTGATGTACTTATATAGATAATTCCGACGTAAAACATAATTTATCTACTGATTTTATTGATAAAATAATCATTTAATCTTGACGAATATTGAACACCTTTCTTTTCCACTCTATCGTAGGTAATCTGGAGGACCAATTCAAACTAATTTGAATTTACGTGTTTTTATTACTCAGTATATTTTTGCAATTAGAATAAAGCCCAATAGATTTATCTGGATATACATACTGTATTATTATAATAAAAATGCAGAAGTTATAATAATCTTTGTTTGACATTAATTGACATTTTCTTTTCACAAATAAAATAGACTAATATTACTAAAACATGTTTAAAGCCCACTTATGGATTCACAATTAAACATATTTTCTAAAAATTCTAACTCTGTCAAAGATGAACAAAAGGGTTGACTCGGATATTTTAATCGTCGAATAACCTTATCAATACCTTATGTCGGAGGAATACGTCAAGCAGCCTCAAGAGTTGTGTAAACCGTAAAAGTATAGAACACCAAAAATCTCCTTTTACCTCGTTACCAAAGAATCATCTAACTGAAAGCCAGTCCAGAGTGCATTTGGGAGCTTTGACTAATTTATGAAAATATATGAACACTGTAACGAAACAAACCTTCAAATATTCAACCGAATGGACTACTTTTTTTGTAAACTTAAGCAAAATTGATAATAGTCGCATTAAATTGGAGATATTCAACAACAATAAAAAATCCAGGGCGCTCTACGAAAGAGAACCTATCGAGGTTTTCAATGTAATACACTCGTTAAAAGATACGCATTTACCGGCTAATGAACTCCACACATAGTTTATAAAACAAAGTATACAGACTTATTATGCACACCACTATCATCAATAATAAACTTGTTTGAAAAAGCTATTTTTCTTGATCATTTGAAGCCAATCCCGGACAAATTGCGTTAATTTTTGTAATAGCAAAAATTATGGAAATAATAGTACTAAAAAGGGTGATCAGTGATCAGATTCGCAGAATCAAGTAACAACATGTTAGCAAGCATGCAAAATGCGTACATTTAACGACGGCCAACACCTAGAGTTGTATACATAGAAAATAGTCAACTTACAGAGGCATTAACTGATAAAAAAAAGAGGTGCCATTATTAGATATGTCTAAAGCGTTTAAGAGAATATTTCAGAAATTAATGAAATCTTATTTAACAAATCGAATCCAATGTGTAGCAGTAGACGATAAAGGCAAGCAACTGCAATCTGAGTGGATATAAGTAAAACATGGAATACCTCAAGGATCCATTTTGGGGCCACTTCTATTTCTATTCTATACTAATGATCACTTCTATTTCTATAATATACTAATGACCTACCCGAAGTTAGTAAGTATTTCATTATCACGGTTGCAGATGACACCGCTATTATTATTGCAGATGGAAATAGCATGTTACAAAAGATAAAATCGAAAAAATTGAAACGTTGACAAAACGAATATCATAAGGTTTACCTTAAAAAAATGAAGCCATAGAAATTATAACAACACTAACTTAAAATCATTCTTACCTAGAAAATTTCTAGGACTAGAACTGGATAGGCTGTTAAACCGGAAAGAACATATTAATATAGTTAGCAAAAAATCTCCGAAATGCCTACGTAGTATCTAGATGGGATAAGCTTATGGGGAAAGTTGGTGGAAGCAAACAGAATCTTCATAGGTACTTCAAAAGCATTTTTTACGAAGCCTATTTAACCTGACATGCAGAGAAACCTGCAGTGAAGTGTTTAACAAGTATAGACTACTTACTACTACACTAAAAAGGAATATAAAGATCTTTTGTATGAATACGACAGTAATCACAACAAATGTGAGAATAAAAAACAGACATTGCAAATAAGTACTACAAACAACATCGGCTAAAATACACAGAGGTGCAGTTATACAAATATTAAAAATTTACATTATATTCTGGAAGGATACAAAAACACTCCAGTAAAAACATTTAAAATCAAAATTAAGGAAATTTTAGTAAACTGTTTATACCGTATGTGTCAATTTTCATTAGGTATATGGATTCAATGTTTACATGCGATTTATACGTATACAAATAATATGTGGCAACGTGTGTCACCCCTACTATCCGTCACCAATCCCGACAACAATCGACATCACAACGATTTTCTCCGATCTTCCCACTTCTACATTAAATGTTTAGCTGCGAACACGTTGCGATCTAGTCTGCAATAAAAGCCGTCATCATCAAATGGCCGCCGCGATCTAGTAGTTTATTATTATTTTCAGAATCCTTTTTTATTTACCTTATTTATAATTTTATTAGAATTACGCTTTTGTTTGTGACATGCAGCGTGAACGCAGCTTAATAATTCTCTGCATTTACTGAAAGGAAAAAGAAAAATCCTTGCAATGCGTAAATATTATTTCTGAGCGCAGTACAAACACCCTAGTCAATAGTCCAACAGCTACTGCTAGCTTGAGCTTGTATCGGTCGCGCTCGCATTGAAGAGGAAAGGTGGGGTGCCATGTTGTCACGTATTGCATGAATTAATCGCCTATGGCTAATGAAAATTGACACGTGCTGTATAATATCGTATCAACGAATTCTTCAATATTAATTTTAAATAGAATATTATTATAATGTAGAATTTATTTGTTCTATATATTGTTTTTGACATATTTCATGCTTACCGTGTATTATGAAATAAAGGCATCAGCATTATTATTATTATATTACGATAAGATATCGTGAAGTTTTTTATAATAATAATAATAATAATAATAATAATAATAATAATCTTTATTACCCAACAGGCCAGTGCCCAATAACATGATAAATATAATCATTCGTGTATACAATTGAATACAATGTAATATAAATTTAAATAAAATTCTCAATATGAATTTAAAAAAAAAAAGAAAAAAGTATATGTATATATAATATTCAGCAACGCAGTAATGTTCATCCATATTTAGGCAAAAACATCCTCAAAGAGTCCATTGCCCAGACGGGATAACGTATAAATTGGTGCACGTTTCATTATGTTTGTCCGTGCGAATGGTACCAAGAAAGTGCATCCATATCTTGTGTTAATTCGCGGGACAAGAAAGGACAACCGCTCAAGTAGTAATGGACAATCAATTTTATTAGACAGGAGCTTATATATAAACTTTCCACACAGAGTATCTCTCTGGCCGGACAAAGAAGTCATGTCATGACGCGTTAGTAGCTCTTCCTGTGATGTGCCCCTCTCCGGATAAATTCCATCATGTTTAAAAGACAGAAACTTGAAGAATTTTCTGTGTATCCGATCCAAAGGTAAGGTATCACAGGCATATATGGGATACCAAATTAAGGCGGCATATTCTATTTTACTCACAACATATGCAGAGTATAATGACTTAAGTAGTGACATATCTCTGAAGTACTTAGAATCCGCATGATGAAACCAAGGAGTTTGAAGGCTTCTGAGCATATGCTTGAAATGTGTGATTTGAAAGTAAGGCTTGAGTCAAATAAGACTCCCAAATCTTTAACTTCTGGTACCATTTTTATGTTAGTGCCGTTAATGAAGTACGCAGATGAACTATTAAGGAAACCACGAGTATACGAAACTACGCAACATTTGTTTACATTTAGCTTGAGTTTATTAGAGTCACACCATTCAACTAGCACATCTAAGTTGTGTTGGAGTTTATTAATATCATCCAATGTTGAGACCTCTGAGTATAGTTTAATGTCATCCGCGTATCCAAGCACAGGGCAATCCATCATGAGAAGCAAATCATTGATAAATAAAATGAACAATAATGGACCCAGATTTGATCCCTGTGGCACTCCAGAGGTGAGAACGAAGTCATTTGATGAGTAGTCGTTGTAAGTTACATAGCATCTCCTCTGATGCAGATAAGATGTAAGTAGAGAAACACAGGAGGGAGAAAACTCCAGAGAATTGATTTTGGACATTAAAATTTTATGATCAATCATGTCAAATGCTTTCGACAAGTCCGTATAAATAACATCAACCTATCCACGTTTGTCTAGAGTTTCGCAGATAAACTGAGATATCGTAGCCAGGTTCGTAACCGTAGAACGACCCGACATAAATCCATGCTGGTTGGGTGCAATAAAAGAAACTGTATGATTATAGATGCAAATATACAGTACTCGCTCAAATATCTTTGCAAAATTTGATAATATGGAAATAGGTCTGTAATTATACAGAGATGTGCGATCTCCTTTCTTATGTACTGGAACGATTCTAGTATTCTTCCAAACTTGAGGGATCATTACTAAATAAATTATTTGTTATTCTTAAGTCTTCTCCAGATAGTCACCATCCATAGTTATACATTTCTCTCAGCCTTTATTGACGTTTCGAATGCAATTATTGTAGAACTCAGTAAATTGCCGCAAAAACCATCTGCTCTGCAAAGACGTCATTTATGTTGTCAAATCTCCGACCCCGCAATAGTTATTTCAGTTCTGGAAATAAAAAAAAGTCGCTTCGGGCGAGATCAGGAGAGTAGGTAGCATGTGGCAAAATTTGAAAACCACATTGCTTTGATTCCAGAACCGCACATCGAGATGTGTGAGCAGGTACACTGTCGGCAAAAAAAAACGGACACCTTTGGTCATAATAGCGCGCCTTTTCTTGACCAGAGAATCACGGAAATTATTCAGCAGTGTGGAGTAATAGGCACCAGTTATGGTCCGACCTTTCTCCAAGTAGTTTGTTAAGATGACTACGCGATCGTCCCAAAAAAAAAAGACGTTACCTTTGATGCAGACTTTTGCACCATAGCATTCTTGGGGGCAGATGAGTTGCTATGCTTCCATTTCCTGCTTACCTCTTTGCTCTTTGGATCATATTGATAAATCCAAGATTTATCGAGATTTACCAGGCGATCAAAATTTCCTCTTCGTCTTGCTCCAAGAAACTCAATGTCTTCCTTGACAGGTCGCGCCATGTTTGCTTCTGGCAAGGAGTTGGTAGTCATGGAACCCAACGTACTGACACAGTTATGATTACTTAAATGGTAGCTTTTCGGTCTAATAGGATAAGTCCTCCACCTTCTTTACTGTGACAGCATCGTCCGTCAATAATGATCTTGCAATGCGTGAATTATCTGTGAGGAACATGCGGCATAAACAGTAGTGGATTTGACGGGCACTGTGATCTTTTAAATGAAACAATTTAATGACACTCCGAGTCTCTATTTTCTCTATACTGCGGGTTACTTCAATCAAGGTTTTTTCAAAACCAAACAAATCAACATTAATAGCTATAATACAATGTAACAGTAATTCTTGGAGAGTAAGCGCTCTCACACTATTAAATCACGCAAGTATACATATACGAAAAAAATTTTTTTTTACCTTGCGATGTCGCACTTGGGTAACAGATGCCGCTGAGGATCTCTCATGGCGTTTGGTACGTAAGTTGACAATATCAGGTTTTCTAAGCTTTTGAGGGATTGTGATCAAACACGGTCGTGCACTGATGAGACCAATGTAAGGTCGAAACAGCTGTCTGCACGTTGTTTGTTCGCAATGCCGTTAGGGTAGATGTGCATTCATACATTTATTCATATACGACAAAAAAAAATTTCGTGCGTGATTTAATAGCTATAATTTACAACATTATGTACATAAGGATCACTTAATGAACAAAATAAATTCTATAAAGTCGGTTATTTTTTGGTAATAATTAAAACTTTGTCTCCTTGTATATCAAAGAAGAAATACTGAAATTTTGTGATTCATGAGTTGGGTTGTAGGCCCGTTGAATAACAAACATAATACCGTGAATTATTGCAACTAATATAAAGCTAAAGGACATCAAGAAATTTAATTCATATATACATTAATATTGTAAAAGAATAAAACATTATTTTTTTCTCCTAGTTTAAAGTACTTACTGTAATTTATAATGCATATACATCAATATTTTTGAGCTAACCTGTTTGAGGAATGTTGCTTGCTAGATCCGCAACCAACGTATTATAATATCAGTTTTGCTTTTCTTAATTTATTGGTAGTGCAATAATTTAAATATTGCAATAGTATATAAAAAAAAACTAGTAAAACTTGATTTATTTTGAATATACGAGTTGGTTCTAGTCTATTCGCTAGCTGTTATTTATTTTAATGTCTAAATAAAAATTCTGCAGTAGTACCTACTCTAGTAACCTCGATTTTATTTATATGATATATGCTAAATGTGAAAGAATTCGCTGTTTTTGGACAAGAAATACCAGGTTCGTTTAAAAAGAAATCAAACAAATACCTCTCGTTATTTCTGCATACCCTTGCTTTAATCATCATACAATCAACTCGAAATGTAAAAAAACTATTACATATTTAACATATTAGTAGCATGAGAAAATAAATATTTGAACACTTATATATTTTCATATAAATATTTAATGTAAATAACATCGTATAATTTCTGTCTAAACTCAAATGCTAGTTGTTTGCAGACCATGCACGCGCTTCTAATATAGCTTAACCATTACGGAAATAGCCGGGACTAGCGGTGCTACCGTGTTCTCCGAAACACGGTAGACCCTCATAAAAATGTTTATAAATAAAAATTTCCTGGTGATGTGACCGGAATCTATAAGTTTAATAAACCAATGTTCAACCAATACATACACCAAAATTATATTCTCCGGTAGTCTAGATACAGAAAAAAGAAATTGAGAAAAATATATTTTAAGGCTGACTCTGCTCTATCTTTGAAACTGTATTATGTATTTCCATTTTTTGTATTAGAAGTCAACACGTTCCGCACCATTTTATCTATTATGTACTATCTATTGTCAGTGATTTCCCAAAACTATTCATTCAGGTCATAATGTCCGCTTTATCTTTTTGTAAACATTCTTGCATTTGCCGTCGCAACCTAATTTTACTTTGTGTTTTGTTATTATTGCTTTAATTTTCTTATTTTATCTTTCTTATATAGATAGATCTTACTTTTTCCATTTCCTCACTGGCCCTGTTTTTATTAATGATACTTGCTGTTTTGTGCATTTGAGAAATTGGCAACTGCATTGTCCAAAATAATATCCAATAAATTTTTGACAAATATTGTTACATTCTCATCCTTACTTAATATTTATTTATTTATTCATTTATTTGATACAGTAATCAACAGACAGATGTCTAATTACAGATTAGGGACACAAAAAATATACGTACGTGATATTAAAATCAAAAAAATGAGGTTTGGCCAACACACGACTTTCTTATACGTATGAGTGTTTCAGATCATACAATTTTAAGAATTTTTTTATTCAAAAATTATTCAAAATTCTATTCTAGGTACTTCTATTCTCTTTAAAAAATCACTATAGGATGCATATTTGGCGAGATATTCGAAAGAAAGTGCTACTCGCTAAGAGTAAGTAGTAAGTAAGTGCTCCTTTCGGTCCAAATTTTGAAATTTTATTTATACAAAAAACATTGCAAATCTCGCTCTAAACACTTTTGTACTCTTGATAAATGTATACTGAATGCATAATTTACGATATATTTACAAAAAATCGCTATTCGATAAGAGTAAAAGTGTTACTTCCGGTCCAAATTTTGAATTTTTATTTTATACAAGAGGTATTGAAAATGAAGTTCTAATTACTTTTATAGCTGTAAAGTACCTGACTAAAAAGCATGACTTGCGAAATATTTGCAAAAAACTGATTTTCGACGGGAGTAAAAGACCTACTTCCGGTATGAGTTTCGGAAAACTTTTTTAATAAAATTGTTCTCAATTTGAATTTTAAGTACATATGAATTCTTTATAAATTTGTTTAAACGTAGTAGTTGACGAAATATTGGCCAAATTTATTTTTCCACTGAAGTAAACTACTACTTCCGGTCTGCCGATTTTACTGAAAATCTAATCACATCTCAAGAGGGAGATTATACTCGTAGATGCAAAATTTGGAATTGATAGCTATAGTGGTTTGACCGCTAGCGTGGTCCAGCACACACACACACAGAGAGACATTTTTTTAAAACCACTTTTTCGGTATCAGGGGACTTCAAAACGTGGACATCTGGAAAAATCTCGAGGTAGATTGAAAATTTTCATCATCACAATACTTCCTTATACTACGTATAAGAATGATATAAAAAAAAAGTAATATTATCAATAAATATAGATATATTACTAAACAGTAATGACAGCCCTAATATCCCGGATATTACAATGGAATATGTCAAGAGACGGATATTTGTTACAAATGTTACACATGTAGTGTAAAGGTCAATATCTAAGGATATTAGTGCGCGTTGTGGGAAGGTAAAAACTGGATGTCGACCGGGAAGATACCCGAGGAATATATAGAAGCAGTTGCTCAAGAATTTCGGAGCAATCAATTTTGCTTTTAAATATATTTGATAAGAAAAGTAAGGTTATTACAGTGCGCGAAAAACGCCGTAACATATCAGTGGTATACCATTGACAAGATACTGGCCATCAACTTTAAAATATAAGTATTTCAAAAAAAAGACGCTGAACGTCTTCCAGAGCATTAGAGTGTATGTTATAGAATGGATTCCACACTACAGAAGCACATTCCAATCTAGACCGAACAAATGCAAAATATGACTTTGTTATAGTTGAGCAATTATTGAACTTTTTGATATGTCGAATAACGAAACCAAGAATATTTAGAGCTGTAATTAAGGCATTTTATAAAAAAAACTCATAATTATCTTATTGAGTAACATCGTGATTTTGATTAGAAGGTAAGACTGACTATCAGCTTTTCCTTCCTGCCCAACATGTTGATGTTAAACGTACAAATTTATAAAAAGTATTCTTATTTTATAGACAGTTTTGCTTAGTAATAAAACGTGCATTTTATAAATGGTTTAAGCATACTATACATCTTAATACGTCTCAGGGAGCCTCGATGTCCATACGACTATGTCATTTATTTGATATCAGTTGTTACAATTCTTTTTGTTGTATTTTATCCCTTAATGGATTATTTTAGTTTATCGTTGAATACGTAATTTATTTTGGATTAAATTTATGTCAGTTTCCTACTACTACTGCCATCTGGTGTAGATTTTCATAAGATTCCTATTGCCACGCGTTCTGGCTTATCGCAGGTGTGTGTAACGTATACATGCATTGACGGGTAGATGGCGTACGAGGTTTTATTTAATAGATTTGTTATTTTTAATTTTTGCTAATTTCGTTTTAGAACTTCTTTTTGGGCTTAGAGTTATGTAACAAATTATTTATAATTATTTTCCATTTTTCTATTGTCATTTGAATCTGCGTTTATGTCGTACGTTTAAAATATCGGATTGGATCGTTCGATCTTTTAGAGCAATTGTTCGTGTTCCGCTTGTTAGTCGGTTTTTGACATGTTAGAATCTTTCTCTTGCACTTTAACGGTCGTCGAGGAAGGGTTAAACACCACAAGAGCAGAAGCATTTTCCTTAGCCATTACTTGAGAATGTTGGAGAGTTTGAAGTTTTATCGTCTATAATCGCTTACAAAAGCGGATGTTATAGTACTTCTCAAGTGTTATTTTTGAATTTTGGCGTTTTGATTGAATCTTGCGAGGATATTTTCTTTCACTGGCTAGGAATTGTTTAATTGCTGTAAGTATTTTTTTCCACGTGTCTAATCGATTTTAATTTGTGTTGTTTCTATCTTCAAATATAGCTGTTAGTGTGGTGCATGGCCTAGACCTCATTTGAGCACTTTTGTTGGGGTTAAGATTTAAGAACCACGTGCTATGGTAATCTTACGGTGCCAGGAAATTTATTGCTGGATCTTGCGGTGAAGACATAATTAAGGTACAGATTAATGGAATTCTGTAGCCTTCATACGCTATTTTCTTTAGATGTCGTTAGCCGAAGATAGGAGAGCAGATTTCTTGTAACGTGTGGATCCGTAGGAGGTATCGTGTTTGGTAGCTGTGGATGTGATTTTCTTAAGGTATTGTGACTGTGTACATTTTCCTGATATTATCCAGAGCGTAGAGATTATTGACCAAACAGTTTTGGTAAAATTTATGTCAATATCGAGTACTTCGAACAGTAAATTTCAATTTTCCGGCCTAGCTAATTAAATAAGTCATCGTAATTTCCTATTTTAACTTCTTGTGGCATGTGAGCCTTTATGTTTTGAATTAATTAAATTAACGTAGTTTTATTAATTATAGTGACCTCAGATTGGAGGTTAGTTGTCATTTTTGGAGACGTTACGTAGTCTTTTTATTTTTGGACTTATAGAACTCGTACTATATTTTGGATGTGTATGGGCAGTGTAGCCTCACATCGGTCTTGTGTAAATTCTTAGATGTTATTTAATGCAATTAGTCAACGATTGTAATTTATTTTTGTATAATCTCGTAAGAAATTATTGAATTTAATCTAATCACATTTCCTTATGTAAAGCATAGTTAACTAACGCTAATTTTTTTTAATAGAATTAGATACTTTATAACTTAGAGTCTGCACTCTGATGTCGAATAGATTGTCGGTTGCCTCTGGTATACAGAGTGTTTTATTTTTGTGTTGACGTGTTGCAATTCACGATCAAACTGTTCGACTTTGGAGGGACTTTCGGCAAGTTGCCTTATAACTGTGTGCTTGTAAGAATATTGTTGGTTAATTAATTTTAATTTTAAGATTGGTTCTTGTGTTCACTATTTCGAATTTCTCAAATTATGTAATTGTACGTCATTGATAATTTTGAGTTGTGGATCACCTTGGGTGACCATTTAAGTTTTAATTAATCCTTCAGAATTTAATACTGGCAACTGAGTTGCGCTTGTGATTTACTTTTCATTGTTTTTTTTTCCTTTGTTTTAAATATCTCTTGAAAATCAGAGATTATATAATATAGCCGGTTATGTACAGTAATTGGAATACACTGTTGAGAACTGAGTTAAAATTTCAATAAACTGTTTGTTAGTTTGAATGAGCGTGTGTTGGTCTTATTTTCTTATCACCTGGGGAGTTTTACATTGGATCTGGTCCGGGGTCTGAATATCTGTTGGGCTTAGCATATTTTTACGGATAGGCGCCCTGACAACTTAACCTTCGACTTAGTACTGTGTTCGAACTCGCCCTTCTCTGACTGTAGCTGGAGGCAGTGCTGACTCCCATATTTAACATCGACCCTTGGGGAAGTAAGAGGTAAGACTTGAGTGTTATAAGTTGGTGATTAGTTAATAGACAAGCGTCCTCCTAAATTTAAATAGAAGGTTAATTACCGTGGTGGTGTCTAACTTACTACCTTCTTGGAGTTTGGGTACCGAATTTGATTAGGGCCTTGGCCATTTATAATTTAAATACAAGAGGGTAGCACAGTGAAACTGCAGATACGTCCTCCTTAATTAGCAGGGCACTACTATTACGTTTGTGTATCACTGTAGAAATAACGATCTTATAATTACAACTATTAAATTATAATTTAATCATTTTGATTGCAAGAACTACTTAGTATTTGTTCTGGTAATTATTTCTTGGACGCGTGACGTTCGTATTATTCTTTCTTGTTATGTAAAAGTGTTACTTAATTGTACATAGGTACGTATATATTTCATCGAAGGAGCGTATAATGATAGGCTATTGTGGTCGTGTTACCTACGAGGATGAGGTATATGACACGCGACGCCAAACTAGTATCGTAAACTTGGACGTTTACGATACATGGCCGAAACAGCATTCTCGTTTATACTAACCATAACCTGTAAATGGAATACTATACTTTTGAGGTTTCAAATGTTGTTCATATCCACATAACATCAATTAAGGTAGTAGCAAAATTAACAAAAGTTAAAACACATAGAGAGCAGGCGCGTTATATTCAATTGTACGCTTACATGTTGTCGTAAGCGTATTAGAGAAACTAAAAACGTTTCTTTCTTGAATTGTATTTGAGGGCTTTTATTTCATTAGTTTAAATAGAAAATGTATATATTGATCGTAATATACGCATTCATGGCAAATAAGCACATAATTTCCGTTTCAATATTAAATTAGTCTGATACACATTTTTAATAGACTAATACTTCAATTCGGTGTTGACAAATAAATCATATCTGTCAAAAAGGCGTGTGTTGTGTATATTTCTCCTGTCAAATTTTCGTGTATATTTTTGCTTTGATATAAATTGTTTAAAACCAGTTCTTCTTAGAAGTGTACATATTGTTTATTATTTATTTGCGTTCTTTGAATATAATACCGAAATGTTTCTGTAAACAGTCGTAGCTTTTTACAAGCTTTTCTGTAATCATCTGTTAAATTTAATGTGAACAGCGTAAGTATTGGTTATTTTAAATTTTATTATGGATATGCATCGAACATTTAAGGTTTTTCGACATTCTAAATCAATATAATAAATAAGTTGAGGAAGACTGAAGTCTTAGAGCATTTCATTTACTAAATATATTACGTTATAGTTATTGTATTGTGAATAATGTTTTTCATTGGTTATATCAAATGTCGCTGACAGAAATAAAAATAGATCCGGCAAAGTATGACGTACAATTGAATGTTAGCTTCTTATGTATCTGTTCACAATGAAAATTATTGCACTTAACGTAAATTAACATTGTACTAAGTTGGCCGAACTTCAACTTAAGGGTCCTCGCTAATGAATGGGAAATGTAATATTGGTTGCATAGCACATAATTTAATAAGCCAAGGATGTTCGAGTACTTTTACACATAGGAAACATATAATAAATATTTGAAATAATAACTCAATATCTAAGCGAATAAAAATTCATTTATGACCAACTATTTACACATTTGTAAGTGCGGGAAATATTTATAGCAGAATAACAATTCATTGTAATGTGGGTTGCCTTATTTTAATTTATTTTATATTCATTTTAAACAAAGTAAAGAATAGTTGAACGAAAAATAAGTGCACAGCCGGGTAGCTTTCTATTCAATTTATAACGTGAACCCAAGCAAACAAATCTCCTCCGAAGGATTTTTGAGAAAACTGGTTTTTAATATTTTGACATATTAATTAATTTTCTGTAATCCGATAATTTTTTCTAACTTTGATTCTTCAGCCGGGTAGATTATATAATTATTCATAAGTTGACGTTGAAAGGTTTTCTCCATCTTTAAAATCAACAAAAATATCTGGATTTTTAAGTCTGCTATTTTGCAATTGTTGACAGATCCACTAGCGAGGACCCTTAAGGAAACTCCTTAATTTACGTTTATTAATTCCACCAATCAGCAACCAACAGAAACGGCATAGCTGTATATGCCCATATTTTTTTATTTTCTAATCTGTCATTTGAAACTAGCGTAACCTAAATTTGCGAAATTTGTTGCACGATTTGCCACAGTTATTTTATTGTTTTGTATTATCATGAACGACGGCGTTTTAATTGATCTGATGCATAGCTATCCCCATTTATATGACAAAAAGCCGTTTTAGAACCTATCTGATTGGCACTCCAGCTGCTCATACGCATGCGCACTTAACGTTAATTAAGATTTAAGTTAAGTTAAGTGGATGTGAACAAGGTTTTACTTTAACTTATTTGACACATGTCAAATAAAAATAATTGTCGAGAAATAAAAATTGTAGTGGAATTTAATTTATTATTATTATCTGCCATTAGTCTTCACATATTGTATTAGAAGGTCGTTATCCACTGGTAAACGTGTGTAAAAACTGTTATTAACAAACGTCTATACAAGAGTCAATGTATTATTTAACAATAGTATATTAGGAAACAGACGGAAAGTATCGCAGATGTTGAGGAACGAATAAATCAAGTATAACTATCATATAGAAAACGTGAATTAAATTTAAAAAAAAGTTTCACACAACATTTCCTTATAGGTTTGGTTGGGGGCGGGAATTATTACATAATGTTCATTAAACGTATGAATACAAACAGAAGCGATTTCAGACAATTCCGTTTATTGATGAAATCTGTATTTATACATCGATATATGACATATTTGTATCATATGGTATTATGAAACTGAAATTACATAACGCATTACGAAACGTCATTCGGCGCAAGGTTTAAAAGGATTTTATTACATCTGAAAATGGATCTAAACTATTATTCGTGAGGTACATATTAATAAAACAATTGTTCAATTACATATTAATGATATTGAACATGTTTTTAAAAGTAATTGCTACTGCAATACAATGACATTGTACCTTTACAGAAAAAAATGTTTCCGGCCGATTAAACGCATTGTGATTAGACACGGATTTATTTATAGCGGACATAACTATAAGGCATATTCAGATTAATAAAATCTTTAGAAAGTAATTATTTGTTAAAATAGCGTAGATTTTATTGAATAAGCAATTGATATATTATATATAAGGATATATAATGGATGAAGTGAATAAAACTAATAAATACTAAGTCAATTTTTTTAAAGAATATATTCAGTTGTAGTTGAATAAAAAAGGACATTTTTTCCATGGTGAGTATTTGCTCAATTTTCCCGGGCGAATGAAATTTTACTTCAAGTATGTGTGAATAAAAGTCAGTCACAAGTCTAGGTCGAAGTATATTCTCAAATTATTTGGGGTTTAGTCCAACCCATGCTCACTTTCGGTCAGTTTTAATCATGGCGATGTACAGGAACGTTCGTAAATAAAAAGTGTATACAACAAAAGAAGAAAAATCGGTAACAACTTTTATGTTGCAACACCTTAATACACAATAATAATATTCAATACTTTTCAATACTGTGTTAAAAAGTAAAAAAATAAAATCCTAAAATCTAATTTGTGGTATGGTAATTATTATTATTGTTCAAATACAGTAATATAACTTCACTCTGCAACAGTAGTTTGAGTTAATCGATCACTAAAGGCTTTTTTTCACCTCGCCTAACATAATTTTGTCTCGTTCTATTGTCATTTCGTTTATCTTCATTTGTTGTAGGAGTAGACAAATCCTTAACAATTTATTTTCATGTTCTAATGCTTATTAAAAACTTGTCCTTACTTTTTCCGAAGTATTCCTTCCCTGTTTGGCCGTTTGGTTAGCGTTTTCTTGGGATGATGTTTCTGCCTCGTCCATTGCAGTGGTTGTTTTGTTTATTCCGACAGCAACACTCCCTGGAACCCTACAAAATACAGGACTGTCCTTATTATTTAAGATTACCTATAATTACTTTTCCCAATCCCGTAACTTTATTGACCTATTTCCGGTAGCTTTCAAATCTGTTTTCTTCTTGATCCTGGTCTTCATGTTATTTAACATTTTTGACATTTGAATAGTAGACAGTTCATGAGAACTGGTACTGTTATACTTCACAGTTATTGCCCGCCACGCCTCTTTTTTGCTTTAATCACCAAAAGGACTTTTGATTTGTCAAGCACAACTTTATTCCCGGCAACAATATTTACAAACAAACCCTTGTTAAACTTTTTTCCACATCGTGTATACTATCATCATCATCACTTAACGACATGTGCTTGAAGATTCAACCTAAACAGAGCCAAGTGGAACAGTACTCGTCAAAGTCAAAGGTCCAGTGCTTGTAGCTGCCTGTGCAAGTCTCAACATGGAAATATACACCACAACTAAAGAAAAGGAGAATATTCTCACGCGAGCATATTCTCGCTTTTCTCATACGAGTAAATTCTCAAGTGCAGTTGGAGAATTTACTTTGCAGGTCAGACTCATTTTTATTCACTTCGTTTTCAGAAGGTGCTGCAATCATTGGGCAAATACTCGGAGAAAATACTCGGTTTTATTCACTCCACTCATTGATTCCAATGATATTACTGAAAGATTAATACATTACTTGATTCTGGTCGACAAGTGTTTCCTACAAATGCTGGTGGAAGATATCCCGTCTGAAAATATTTTTAATTTTTACATGCAAATCTAATATTGGCATACCGACGACGGACTAAGAGAAAAGTCATGTATGTACTCAACGTGTTATCGCATTGTTTATTGATAGATCATAATACGAGTACAAGCACGACACAGAAGCCTGTCTGCAGAATGTGGCTTAGAACAAAATATTGCCGATCGTAAGAAAACATCTTGTTTTTCCAGATAGAGATAATTTCTATAACAGTTTGTACTGAAGAAATCTGTGAGATTGTACTGAAAAACCAAATCTTTACTATATTATATAATCGTTGGTGCGTCTGTAAGTAGTTAAATAGCTTTGTAATTGCTCAACCAATCTTCTTGATACTTTTAAGACCATATTAATACCGTCAAATGCGCTTAAAATAAGCTGTCAAACATTCGATAGGTGGCGCTGAAGTCATGTTATTAACAAATTCTATATTTATGGACCAAAATGGCTCATATTCACAGTATATGTTAGTTTAGTTCTAAAAGAGAAAATCACAAAATCTGAACCTGATAGGTGGCGCTGTGGTCGAGAAAGGGCAGAAAAACGTCTGCCCTTTCCGGTTTATTTTACCAGATCAAAGCTGGAAAAATACTGCAAAAAAGTCTAAGTACAATCTAATAGTCGATAGACTAACTACAAAAATTCACCGAGTCCTAGGACTGTACCTATACGATGATACCAATGATACCGTTACAGGCGAAATCTAGTCATGGGTAGGAAGTGAAAGGTCATTATCATATTATGGAATCCTTAGAAATGCCAGATTCTTATCTAAACCAAGTAGATATTGCAAGAAGTTAATACTATCAGTGGATTGTCACTTGATTGGGCATCTGTGCAACATTATTATTATGGTTAACGGATCCTTAGATGTGAATTATAGAGAGAAAAAACTAGTATTAGTGTAATCTGTACACGAAAACACAGGCAGAAGCACTTTCTATAGGATCTATTAGAGACTACAAGTGTACTCATACTTCCTTTTAGCAAGGTAATGGCTTTCATGGAGAAAAGAGTACTATTCCACGGTAGTTATAAAAGATTATGATGCCCAACTGCATGGATTTTCTCTATTGCCCAACCCAAACACGTATGAATGTAACGAATACTTATAAAGGATCTTTCGATAAGGACGCTAGATTTTTAAATATAAATAAAGCAAGTTTTATGTGAGCTATCCACTATTTCTTTTATTTTAAAGATTATTTTATGGCATTAAGTGTGGAACAGAACGTCTTTCAAATGTTCGCCGCCGCTTTGCTTGGTGGCACGTATTTGGAAGGTCCAATTTTCCATGACTTTGTCGCATAAATCTGGCTGAATTTGTTGAATGGAGTTCGTTATGTTGACTTTGAGAGTATCAGTTGTTTGCGGTTTATTCGCATAGAGCTGCTATTTAAGGTAGTTCCAAAGGAAGAAGTTTAAAGGCATTAAATCGCACGATCTTGGTGGCCAGTTAACGTAGCCGCTGCGCGAGATAACCACGCCCTCAAATCGCTCGTGCAGAATGTCCATCGTGGCTTGCACTCTGTGGCACGTAGTGTCGTCCTTTTGAAACCACATGTCATTGGTCTCATAAATTCATTCATTGGTAATTTAAATTTGTGTAAATATAAATGTTTATTTTATCTGTATAAATATGCCTCCCTTTATATTTAGATTCAACTAAAGATGGTTTATTAAAAAACGGAAACTAACATTGAGTAAATAAAGTATAATATACATGGAAGAAGAGGATTTTTGTTTTAGTTATTTACTAAAACCTTGTTTCATGGACTAACTACATTTGAATCATTTCTATGTTTTCTATAAATATTAATAAACGTTATTTCATGGCAAATCCAAAAGTTAAGTATTTTAGTCTAGTTTAATCAAAAATGGACAACACTGCATGTAATAATGTCAAAGACACTAACAGTAAACAAACAAGAGCGACATAAATTTGTTTATTGATAATACCCTCCTTTTCTTAAACATCTTGAATATTCTATGAACATCAGAAAAATAATATTGCTAGATGTAGGTGTACAATGTCGGTATTATCCATACGAATAATACGCATAAATTAATATTTTGATCAGTGACCATATTCAATTAATCAGTGAAAGGATAATGACTAGTTTTAACATTGATACTTAAGGTCGGCAAAACTTATCAAATGAGGTCGTAGAATGTACATAGTTATAAGTTAAAACTTGTATAAATCCGCTGGTAATATAATATATTGATTTAAAGCAATTCCTGAACAATCGACAAAAAAATCTTGATAGAGCATAGAAATCTACAACATACAAAAGACTAAATTGAATTACGTCCTTGGAAATTGAAAAAAATTACATTTATTTCATTAGTTACCTCACATGCTTTAAATATTCGTTATACATTACATTATATGAATCAATCAGTTATTTACATTTCCAGTTTCCGACAAAATAATTACGCTGACGTGAAATTGAAGCGAAAAAATGTTAATTAGGTTCAATATGCTAAAGTATTTATACCAGCTATGCTAATTTGTAATGTTATTCATTAACATGAAAGAAAAGTAATAGAGTCATTGTATAAGATTTACTTAATTTTATGCAACTATTAGTATAATGGGAACTAATTAGTTTATTCAAAACATCCGATGGTCGAGGATGGTCTTACAAGTACCCGGCCAAACAAATAAATATCGGAATTTCTTACATATCTCGCTTTTAGCTCCATACCATTTCCCAGCGATATTCCATAAGTTCGATAGTCTGTTATAGTGAGACAGCAGACTTTACCTCTTCATTGTTGGTAAATCTTTTACCATTAACCGATTTTTTCAAGTTTGGAATGATAAAATTATTCGAGGCGGCCAAATCTGGAGAATGGAGGTGCAATTCGAAATTTAACTCATTATCTTCATGAAACAGTACTTTCTTTTTTTGCCAAATGAGACCTGTTTTCCTTGATTTTGTCACTCAAACGCTGCAATAAGTTCGCATAATAGTCTTCGTTGATTGTCTTTCCTTTGTGAAGATAATCAATGAAAATTATCCTACGCGAATTCCAAAAAGCTGACGCCATGACTTTGTCTGCAGATGGAATTCTCTTCGCCTTCTTTAGAGCAGATTCTGCCCTTCCAGTCAATAGTTTTGACAGTTTCTTTATCTGAAGTGTGAAGTATATCATCCATTGTTATGAATCGACGCAAAAACTCGGCTTAGATTTTGTGAAACACCGCCAAACAATTAAAACATCCTCACCACGATCCACTGAGAGCAAAAGCGGCACCCATCTTGCGCACAGTTTTCATATGTCCACATGTTTAGTCAATATGTGATATGCAGTACTTTTTGAAATGCCTACCATATCTGGCGTGATCACTTCATTTTGTTGATCATTGCAATGTTTGCCTTGGTTGCTCATACAGCCTCGTCTAAACTCCACACCCAATACTTTACTGCTGAAAAGAAAGGAGCAGACGCAATAGTAATTTATTTTAAACAACAACCGCCATCTATCCGTCAGGTCGGGTACTTCTGGAACATCCTCGTAATTTAAACTATGCTAAATAATAAAACCATCTAGCGAAATTTAGGTTAGTAGCTAACAATCGTCATAATGTCATTATAGGTATAAGAAAATGAGTCTAATTTTCAGTGTATTGATTTGCTTTTCTCAAGATCTAAGAATTGGTGTATCAAACTATACCTATTAATGGGAGCCCTCAATACAGAGTAATTGAACCTTCAGATTATCTATAAAGAACATTGAGTCATCTATAATTATTAGAAATGAATTAAAGATGTATTTACATGAAAACACTCAGAATTGTTAAATTAAGTGTGTGTGCGAACTTCTATGATTGATATACAAATGTTTTTGTTATTGGTCACCTTCTTCAATTTCCGTTTATTTATCAATATAGTATTAAACTTAATATTTTTATGTTATTGTTATACAGGGTGATTCTAAATATATGCCGCAAATTTAATGGGCTGATTCCTAGGGTTATTATGACCATAAAAGTTCATATGAATGTTTCTTTTTTTAAAGTTATGAAATGTTTAATAGTAATTTAATAGTTCATACAAATAAATATACTCATACAACAAAATTAACTTCTGAAAGTTGTTCGAAATAACCGCATTCAATTGCAGTGCAAGCTTCTATCCTCCTTTGTATTGATTGGTGAGTGTGTTCAAGATTACCGGAGGTGTTTCGAATTGTCTCATGCTGCAACAATACGATTTCTCAGTTCATTCACATTTTCAATAGGAGTCGTATAAACAAGTAATTTAAGGTGACCTCAGAGAAGAAAATCTAGAGAATTTATGCCTGGAGATCGCGGAGGCCACGGTTTTGAATCTCCTTATTCACCGATTTGGATACACACCGTCCAAAAACTCGCGAGCAATTAAAATGAAATGTGCATTTTAATTGCATTTGCCATCTTAATTGCATCGGGACTTCCTCCAAAGTAGTGGTAGCTCCTCTTCAAGAAAGCGGCGGTAAACTTCTCCATTTAATCTTATTGCCAAAAAATATGGGTCCATCAAGTGATCTCCAACAATTCCGGCCCACATATTTACAGAGAATTGATGTTGATAAAGGGTTTCCAAAGTTTCGTGTATATTTTCTTCTGCCCATGTGTGATTATTATGAAAATAAATAATAGCATAGCTGGAGAAATTAGCCTCGTCAATGTAGAATACTTGAGCCAAAAACTGCGGATTTAGAGTGATTTTCTGTTGTATCCATTGGCAAAAAGCCAATCTTTGCGAGAAATCTGCTGGCTAAAGTGCCTGTACCCGTTGTATGTGATATAGATACAACAGTTCACTGTTCAATATCCTCCAAACTGTGGGCTGACTTAGTTTAAGGCAGAGGCAATTTTTCTGGTACTTGTAGTAGGATGTTCCTCAATTTCATTTAGCACCATTTCTTCCACTTCTGGAGATATAATTGCCGATAGCGGGCACCCACCCGCTATCGGCCGTATGCTTTTTAAAATTCCCATTTCATTAAGACGTTGGTAAAGACGAGCAAATATCGAATGATACGGGATGACATGGGTCGGGTATCGTTCTTCATAAAAACGTCTAGCTGCAAGTGAATTACCATTAGCAAGATAAAGTGCATATTATCGTACAGTTCAGCATTTGTGTAATTCATATTATAAAATTTTGACAATATCTTGACAAAACTTTGGCACAATAATATTGAAATGACAAATAAATATTTCCCTTCAAAATGACTGTTTTTGCAGAAACAGGTGTGACATTAAATCTTGTTACTTTGTACTATAACAACATTTTAAGTTTACTATTAAACATCCTATAACTTTAAAACTATGCCGTTTAAGATATACATCCATATGAACTACTGTGATCATAATAACCCTAGGATCAGGCCATAAAATTTGTCGCACATATTTAGAATGAATGATCCTGTATATAACACTTTTAATTATAAACTAATTTAAATTCAAATTTATAAAAGTATTTTTAGATTTCTGAATAGTCCATCCAAAGCCTTTTATTAACTTCCCAAAATAACAAGTATCTATGATACAGTAACTATGATGGATATATCAAAGTTATCCTTTTTTACTTATTATACTGAAGTTTGAAGAACATTTGTATATTTTTGTCCACAACAGTATAGTATTAATTTACGTAGACCATTCAAACAGAGTCTCGTGTTACTACCATTAAACAAGCCCAAGGCTAATTCATTATACTTTCAACTTACTGTATTATACTTTATAAATTGTAGAAATATGCGAAAATTTCGTTTTTATCTCAATATTTTCCGTACATTGTACTTCTTATTCTGATTAGGGTGTTATTAAACTTTATCAAATGAATGAAATTAATGCTCTTTATAGAATTATATAACCTTTCGTAACCTTTCTTATACGCATGTGTTCAACATACATGCATCTATATCTATATCATTTTGTTAAAAAGTGCAAGACGAGTGTGAGATGTTGTATTTTTAGTATTTCCGAATCTTTATAATTTTGCAATAACGTGATACCAAATATGAGATTAATTTAAAAATGTGTGCATTATTAATATTATCAAACATTATTGAGAAGAATTCATTTGTGTAATTGCACGTTGATATTTCTGTTTTCATCGACAAAAATGTAAGTTTATTGAAATATCTTTAAAAGTATAATAGTTTGATAACATTTTTCTTTCATAATTTTACATTTCTAAATACAAACTCTATTATTACTGTATGTAACACAATTAGTTAAATATTATATCTACATCCTAAAAATAGATATTTTAATTATTGAGTATACTATCAAACAGAATTGACTTATCAATTGATGTACTACCTAATTTCTAACATTCTTGTGTATCACATTTTCTGCTTCTATTAATTCAGACATTTTTGTTTTAAATGTTGTCCAATAATTTTTTTCATAATTTACATAACTATTAACAATTTCTCTAGCTTAACCTTCATCTTATTCTTCATCTATTGTAAAAATAGTAATTAAATTAAATTATGTTTCTTTTCTTCTTCAGGGGTATAAGTAGTTAACAAAGAAACAATTTACAGTGAGCTATGAGGTGTAGTTCCAAAGATTTCCATTACGAAAGCTAGAAATGATTTCAGTGTCATTGATTCTTCGCGTGTAGATTAGATAACACATTCTTTTATTATAAAATTTACACGACTTTTAGAACCATGTTTTTAATACAAAAGCAATGTATTGTATTTTCAGTCGAAATTTGCCATTCTTCCTTTATTTTATGTAACTATAATTGCGTCGCTTTACCCATCTCATATAACTTCAATGCAAGTGGGTATGAAAGCATGTACAAATTTTAAAAAAATGCCTATTTAACGTATGAAATTAGTATCGAATTTCAATCTACGTACTTTATACTAGTTAAAAAGAGGTAGAAAATATTTCAACTATCGTAACTTGTTTTATTTAACTAGGATTCGTCATATTGCGGGAATAATACAATATTCAAACTGCGTTTGTAATTTTTTGCATGAAAGGTCAAATTTGCAAATATTTTAGCGCAACAACTTTAAAAAAATGGTGTTGAACTTTAATAAAATCTGCATTACACGGTTCATATCTCCACCGGCAATTTCAACGTTTTTCGTGCAGGGTCTAGCGGCTTATTAAAGTCCAAAACATAAATATTTTTGACTTTACAATAATATTTACATTATTTTCATCAATAATATAAATGAAAGTATAAATATTATTGAAATGTCAAAATTATTTATGTGTTAGAATTAATTTTAATAAGCCACTACACTAAGATTGTTGAAATACTACTATGTTCTATGATACATATTTTTCAAAACCGGATAAGTAATCATGAGCATTTCTTAAATGATCAATAAGTAATTACAAAAATATACTTTCTTTAGAATTTATCTTCTGACTTCATAAACTTTTCATTGACGGCTAAACGGTCAAAAATACTCATGCAGTAAAATTGTTTCAGCAACCGACGTGCGCCAATAAATTAAAATGGCGTCAAATTTAAAATGTTGCAAAATTGTATCTATTATGTAATATAAATCTGCTAAACACATTTCAGGACTGTCTAAGTTATAATAATTTACATGCTCCTTTTGACAATTGTTCAAATCGTCATCCAAACAATACAAATTTGTCAACAATCTTTAAATATAATATAAGTAGAGAAAAGCAATATTTAATACATATATGTATACAGGTGTCCCAGAAATAAAAAGACGGAGTAGCAGAAATCGGAAGCTGGATTGTGTATAAACGTGTCCTCAAAATATCAAGTCTTTATTCGTGCGCAGACGGCAGAAAAAAAGTAATAAAGAATTCAATTGGCCTTCCACCGACTCTGGACTAAATATCCACCTGCTTCACTTTCACAATCAGTCCTCTTCAGGACCACCATATACTTGTGTTAAAAAAAAGGAGGAGGAATAGATACTTCATAATATATATCAAACCATTAATTACTTTAATTTTATACCTGCTAGAAAAAAAAATTACGTTCTTGGTATTTACTACGATTTATTGTATATTCTAACAAACACATTAAAGAGCAACAACCTTCCTATTTTAAAAATGAAAACAATCTTTTATTGTGTGCAATAAAGTGCGTCGCCCATCTGGGTCAACATCGATTACATAGCTGCGTTATCTAGACGGATCGGGCAAAAAATGTTTTATATGAATGAGTACGATTTAACGTTTTTTTCTCGTTTTATACAAATAAAAGCGTATTTTTCTATGAATGAGTGTTCGTTTCTATTTACAAATGAGCATTCTTACGTGTATTTACAAACATACATTCTGTGCCAGGTCCGTAATGTAATTTTTTTATCTAAAAAACAACAGAAAAGTAAATTTTGAATTTCTTCGTTATTGCGGTATATTTGGGCCTGTTTCTGTTCGGACTTTACATACCTGCTACTCCGTCTTTTTATTTCTGGGACACCCTGTATTATACAATTTTTATATTGCTTTCTGAATGTGTTTCAGTAGATGTAATATTGTAGACATTGAATCGTCCTCTATAGTTCGTCTTTTGGTGGCAAACATCGGGTGGAAATACAATACTAACCTAGGCTTTATTAATTTATTCACGATTGGGCTGCGTAGCAGACAACACCCAGACCTTTTATAATCGTGCTCTTTGTACTACTACAAACGGGGCGGCGCGTTCGTGGTGATACAAAGAGCACGATGATCAAAGTGGTAGGGGCTAACATGTTTATGGGAAATATGAGTAGACTTCAACTGTTTCCGCTTGAATCCTTTCAATTCTTCATAACTGAAGATTGTATGCTAACTGGTTTCCTTCTGTAATTTGCATCTGCTCCAACAAGGCTTACATATGCTGCACAGACATTTTGTCAAGGGCCAGTGTTCAATAACCAAACTAATCACGGTATTAATTTATATTATGTATCGTGTAATTAGGTTAGATAAAAAAATAGCATCTAACTTTCCTAATACAATCTGGGGTATGTTCTATCAACTTCGATTTCTTTACATATTTGCTTTCTAGCTATATCAAGATTTCCCTTCTAGTTAATTGCTCTTAACACCTTAACATTCTATTATGTCAAAATAAGGGCATTTTTGCTTTGTTTTACCACTTTGACCTGGTAACAGGTTTTATAAACATAAATTTGTTTATTCGTTCAGTCTCCATCAGCGATTTATTGCTCACATTCTACACTTGCAAACTGGTAATTGTTGTAAGGTTTCTTAAGCTCGGTGACATTTCTCTTCTAAGCTACAGTATAGAGAGAGCACCTCTTACTCATGACTGGATCAAGTTTATTTAAATATCTTTACAAGAATTACATTTCATCTTTCTTTAACTAGATTATATACGAGTATATTTCAGGCGTCTAAATGCATAACCCGATAAGTCACACTTTTTCCATAAATGAGGTTTATATACCAACAAACTAAGAATACGCAAAGCTGCGATATAATAGTGAACTTATAAAGCTAACCCTGACAATTGCCCTGTAATTTGAACTTGAAATCTCATCTTAAATGCAAAAAAGACACGTCCCGTCCTTGCCAAATAGGATCAAATAAAGATGTTATAAGACTTTTTGCGTTATCTGAAATTCTCTTTCTCCGGACGTGTCGGGTTTTGCTTCCAAGCGACTGCTTTATAGACATATGAATGTTAATAAACATAAAATCTATTTAAAGTAAGAACTCTTTTCCTATTTTTGTTTTCATTAAATAATTATTTCAACTAACTTTCTACTTTGAAGCAGACATTACTAATATCCAATACACAACACTAACACAAAATGTTTAATAAATTATTATGTTCGAAATATATAAAAAAAAATATATTTAATAATGTATTTGTAGGACCAATTCATATCCTGAGGAATTATATCCTTTGATACCAAAACATAGACGGCGGAAGTTACACAAAGAAGATGTAGAAGCAACTCGAATGCAGCCAGAACAAAGTATTAATAGATTTTGTTTAGACTTATTCATATCTTGTTGGAAATTTGCTTAAAGACATCATCACCATAGCAATTTAAATATTCGCACAGCTTCTCTATACAATAAAGATCATTTGTGAGATAGATACTTAATAAGTCATAAAACCAAATAGAACCCTGATAAAGAAATAAAAAAATAATGGAAAGAAATTAATAACATGAAAGTATAATACTCAATGGAGAAATATATATAAATATATAAATAAAAGGCATTAGTATATAATAATAATATTTATGTTGTTCATCAGGGGAATAATAGAGTATTAATAAAAAAAATGACATTGATTTATCAATCGAAAATAGCTAGAGATGCGAATTTTAAATTTTCCATTGTATGCGAATTGCCACAATTATAAGGCAGCCTCTTTTACTTTCTTATACGAAGTATAAGGAATTATTGTGTGTGTGTGTGTGTGTATGTGTGTGACAACGATAGCGGTCAAACCGCTATAGGTATCAATTCCAAATTTTGTATTTACGAGTATAATCTCCCTCTTGAGATCTGATTAAATTTTCAGTAAAATCGACAGGCCGGAAGTAGTAGTTTACTTCAGTGAAAAAACTGAATTGTTTATCATTAGAAAAATATCAAATAACCAAGAATCAATTTAACACGCATAAACTAACTTTACATATTTAATATTACACAATATACAACTTGCAAATAACTCTTCAGCGAGCGTTTCACTGATTATTTAAACACCAAGAAAATTCCAGAAAATCCAGGAAAACCTAGTATTGTAGTGTCCGTTCTTGACCACGCTGAATGTTCCGGAAAATAAAGAACAAAGAACTTGCGCTATTTGATCATAGATGGCGCAAATAACAATCACATATTCTGCTTTAAATTTCATAGTATGATACCGATGTTATAATTTCTACAAATAAAATTGGGTATGATAAGAAAACAAAATTCTAACCAAAAAGGGTCGTGTTTTAAAAAAGTTTGGGAAACACTTTTCTATGCAATGGTTTTATGGATTTTATTCCTGTCTATTCTGTTCATTTATTCAAAAAATAAAGATCCAATAGCTCTTTGTATAAAACCCCACATACTTCTCCTTTCTTGTTTGATATTAGGATTGAGTCAAAATGCCAATGTTGTACGTATTTAAATACGATGTTGGTTATTCTATTATTGTGCTTATATGGAAATAATTAAAATAACCTCGATTAATTTAGGTAATATTTATGTCCACCATGGTATAATATAGCTGCCGGAATGTTACAGAAATGTAAATTACTATTGGCAAAAAAAATATTGACGCAAAAAACAACACGTAACGATATACATGTAATATATAATATCGGAGAATCCTGGTGGAGGTATATTTGATTTGAGATACTGAGCTACGTGTAATTCCAATTGAACAATGCGTCTTTTATTTCTTTCAACGAAAAACCTTGAAATAGAATGTTACATAATTTAGCAAATACTTTTCGTGTTATCGGACATATTACACAGTACAGATACGTTAATTATTATGGAAGTTGTTAGAAATTTTCCTGTTTCTTTGTTTGATATGCAAAATCTAGTAGTTTTGACAAACGAAGTTCATGAGCGTGTGTATTCATTTAGTCATGACATTGTACGTAAAATTAAATACTTATCGGAATAATTGTAGAATACTTTTCTTATCTTTTACGTACAAAGATGCTTATATTGGATGGTATCAACAGTTCACTTAAAATGATAAGGAAGGAAAAAGGTCACATTTACATAATTGCAACCTAATTGGATTTCGAGTACCACCAAATTAGACGGTGTATGGAAAGACAATAAAAATAATTAGCAGTTAGATAAGCGAATGAACAGTCATTATTAGGAATTTGTTGGCCTTTTTTATCAAACATCTTCAGAGTTATTAATTCTAACGATCTCTTTCCAGATTGTGAACGCTTATTTAAATGCAGTTGCGTCGATTTATTTTTAGTAGTAGATGACGATTTAGGCTATCACGTCGTTTAGCATATATGAGGAAATCCCGAAAAAAGGTGTGAAGTTTTTTGGTGACTATATACAATTGTAACAACTTCTGCGTAACAGTCATAGTATGGCCTAGCTTTGCATGCGTAAAAAAAAATTGTTTTTGATACCATGCCTTAAAAGTGTTCTATATGATACAAAAGTAATAAGTATATTACAGAACTTCTTTAAAACAAAAATAAGTATTACCTCTATAACTACCCAATACATAATTTATATTGCTTTGTTCCTTAACAATAAATTATATAGATACACCAAACGTAATAGTCTACTTCACTGAAAAAAATCAAATTTTATCAATAAGTTTAGCAAATTCTAAATAAAATAAAAGCGCTCGAAAATTAATTTAAAAGAAAAAGTTTATTTAAGTTCCTACTGGAAGTGGTATTTTACTGTTATCAAAAAACTGCTTTTTTGTTGCGTAACAGTCATAGTATGGCTTAGCTTTGCATGCGTGAAAAAAAATTGTTTTTGATACCATGCCTTAAAAGTGTTCTATATGATACAAAAGTAATAAGTATATTACAGAACTTCTTTAAAACATAAATAAGTGTTACTTCTATAACTACCCAATACATAATTTATATTGCTTTGTTCCTTAATAATAAATTATATAGATACACCAAACGTAATAGTCTACTTCACTGAAGAAAATCAAATTTTATAAATAAGTTTAGCAAATTCTAAATAAAATAAAAGCGCTCGAAAATTAATTTAAAAGAAAAAGTTTATTCAAGTTCCTACTGAAAGTGGTATTTTACTGTTATCAAAAAACTGTTTTTTTTTTAAGAATATTTCAAATGTTATGCCCTATCTAGTCAAACATATTAAGAATATAAAAATATTTCGAACTTGATTTGGAACATTTTCTGTATAAAACACTTTTACTCTTATCAGGAATCAGCATATCTGGCAAATGCTTCAATCCGCACATATTTATTAAGAATATAAAAACATTTAAAGCTTCATTTAGAACAATTTTGTATACAATATTAATAGTTGGAATAGGCCGTTTCTGAGTCAGCGCCCTCTAGTTTTGGTAGGTAGGCCGCGGTCGGAACTAAAAAGTGGAGGTGGTAATTTCTCACGTCTCATAGCCTATGATATAAGGTTTGTTTGTGTTTGTCTGTTACTGCGCAGAACTGATGCGTCATAGTACACCGTTCGGAACGGTTCTGAACGATTCGATACCTTTAGCCCGAATTAGTTCTACAGTTCTAGAACGTTTTCAGAACTGCCAATCACAAACCAAAACACGACGTTTTTTGTTCCAGAACAGTCCCGGAAGCCCGAACATTTAACATAATTCTGCGCATGACGTGAACTGTTCTGGAATCGTTCTTAGCAAAACAAAAACAAACCTATTGTTTGCTAGTGGGAATCAGCTTATTCGTACTGCACATACGTATATAAAGGTCGTATGATATCCATATACCTCATTTTTCTATTATTTTACTGGTAAATTTAAAAATGAAATCCATGTTTTTCTAACACGCAGTTTTTTTCACATAACGATTGCATGTTTTGGAAGAATTAACTCAAATTATAACGTTTTTATTTTTAAATTATTCTTTTTAAATACAACTAGAACGAAAAAGAAGCAACTTTTGCAGATAAATTGTATGATTATTTAATTTCGCTGACTCATATGCTCTTCAAACAATTAAAATAAAGGAAGATACGAAGTTTTGCGCAACCACCGGAAAAAGTCCTATAAAACCCATATAGTAATATATTATCGATTTTAATCAGGCTTATCAAATATGACATATCATTATTCCTTAGATTTTGCAAAATGATATATAGATTAGTGAAATTTTACTTAGTCATTATTATATAGCGAATGTATGGGATGCCTACTTTTACTTTCTCATACGTAGTATAAGGAAGTATTGTGATGATGAAAATTTTTGCAGATGTCCACATTTTGAAGTCCCCCGATACCGAAAAAGTGGTTTTTAAAAAATGTCTCTGTGTGTCTGTCTGTCTGTCAGTCAGTCAGTGTGTGTGTGACCACGATAGCGTCAAACGGCTATAGCTATCAATTCCAAATTTTGTATTTACGGGTATAATCTCCTTCTTGAGATCTGATTAGATTTTCAGTAAAATCGGTAGACCGGAAGTACTAGTGTACTTCAATGAAAGAATCGAATTTTGTCAATATTTCATCAACTCATAGGTTTAAACAAATTTATAAAGAATTCAAATATACTCAAAATTGAATTTGAAAAAAATTTTATCAAAAAAGCTTTTTGAAATTCCTAACGGAAATAGGTTTTTTACTCTTATCGAAAATCAGTTTTTTGCGAATATTTCGCGAGTATTTAGAACATAATTTTCAATACCTTTTCTTTAAAAAAGTTCTCAAAATTCGGTCCGGAAGTACCACTTTTACTCTTACCGAATAGCGATTTTTTGCAAAAATGCCGTAAATTATGCATTCTATATACATATATTTATCAAGAGTACAAAAGTATTTAGAGCTGAATTTGCAATATTTTGCGTATAGATGAAATTTCAAAATTCGGACCGGAAGTAACACTTTTACTCTTAGCGAGTAGCACTTTCTTTCGAATATCTCGCAAAGTATGCATTCTATAAAGACATTTTAAGAGAATAGAAGTAATTATAATAGGATTTTGAATAATTTTTATATAAAAAACTCTTAAAATTTTTCTATAAAGTAAAACTATTTGAAACAATTTTGTATAATTTGAAACGTTCATACGTATAAGAAAGTCGTGTGGTGGCCACACCTCAATTTTTTAATAACATTCAGAATAATTTGTCAAATTTAGGACAGTTGGTTCACAAGAAGTCTGCTGAAGAACTTATTTAGTAATTATTCTTATTGATTTATACAGGGTGCCCTATATCTCTATAAGGGTAACTTTCTTAATATTGAATATCTAGGATTGGTTAAATCAGCAAAGTTGCTCTTAAATATAAGGAGTATTTGATAGTATTTTTAGATTTAACATGTACTATCAACTTTTGAAAATATATTAAAGAAATTAAAAATTGCTGATATGTTCAATTATACATCTGGTAGTAATTTTTACCTATAGTTTAATAATCTTAGTTAAAATTTCAGAGCACACTTAATTATAAAGATATAACATAAACTTATGTTTTTTAAAATGGCAATTATAGTTAGCCATGACTTCATAAAAATGCTTATTTTCCGATTTCATAGATATAAGGTTTGGTATGGTAATCTTCTTAAAATTGTTATTGTAGCGAGAGTAATTAAATTACTGTTCATTTTTGAAGAAATAATGAGCAAATAACCCTTGAAAAACTATTTTAATGCCAAGTCGCATATTAAAATAGTTAAGCTTTAATAAGAGTGTTTTTGCTCATTTTAGATTTTGATGCATATAGAATCGCGTTAACAGATCAAAATTTAACAAATCAAGCACATTCTTATATTTAGTATATCAAATACATTTTTAAATAATGTCCGGATGTAGTGCTATTATTAAAATAATACTTATAAAAATTGATATTCAAATAGAATAAGCATGATCAAATATTGCAGGTGTCAAATCTAGCGTATATAAAACAGGGACTGTCATTCTTCATTGTAGTATTAGATAGTCAATTATATAAAATTTGAACCAATTTAGAACATCAAATAAGAGATTCAGAAGGACGCAAACGCTTAATTCTACTCCCTTAGTATTTGGAAACATTTTAAGCATGTGTCGCACTAAAATGTTTTTAAGTTTTTACGCGTTAGTCATAACACGGGCATAGATTATATTACTGCATTTCTTTTTATTTTCTATAGGCGATAATAAAGCAAACGAATTTATTTTTTTTCTTATACTACATATAGCTTTGTGTGATACAAAAATAAGATTACTTCTGTTTCTATTCACTAATAGAAATGAAGATGTTTTTCCCCTATACGTGCTACTGGCGACGAAAACAATTACTATTTCAATTTATCCATTAAGGGTCTTCGCTAGTGAATGGAAAATGTAATATTGGTTGCATAGCACATAATTTAATAAGCCAAGGATGTCAGAGTACTTATTACACATAGGGAATATTTAATAAATATTTGAAATAATAACTCAATATCTAAGCGAATAAAAAGTCATTTATGACCAAATATTTACACATTTGTAACCGCGGGAAAGATTTATAGCAGAATAACAATTCATTGTAATGTGGGTTGCCTAATTTTAATTTATTTTATATTCATTTTAAAGAAAGTAAAGAATAGTTGAACGAGAAATAAGTGCACAGCCGGGTAGCCTTCTATTCAATTTATAACGTGAACCCAGGCAAACAAATTTCCTCCGAAGGATTTTTGAGAAAACTGGTTTTTAATATTTTGACATATTAATTAATTTTCTGTAATCCGATAATTTTTTTCTAAATTTGATTCTTCAGCCGGGTAGATTACTAAATTCTTCATAAGTTGACGTTGAAAGGTTTTCTCCATCTTTAAAATCAACAAAAATATCTGGCATCTAAAATCTGCTATTTTTTCATTGTTGACAAATCCACTAGCGAGGGTCCTTAACGGCAATGTGTCCAGATCTAGTAGCGGTAGAACCCGGGTTCTAGATCACATTCTTTTCTCTCGAGGTCAAAGGCCCAGAGACACGAGAAATTACCCCACTTTTTACTTCCAAACACTGGTGGCTCAGTAATGTAGTAATCAAATATGAATATACATGTTTTAAGAGTATGTTTCACAAAAGTAATATGACAAATCCAAGATGGAGCATACAATATGGCCGCCACCAGAAAAAAATCTGAACAGACATAATAAATATGACGCGCGAAATTTAAAATAAATATATATACATCCTGGTACCCTGTGACGTAATAATAAAATATGCTATACTATATTCACCGAACCAATAGAGTAGCAAAAAACGCGTGAACAACACATGATTTTTAATACTGCCTTTCTATTGGCTCTGAGAGTTACATACAAATCCTAAAACACACGATATAAATCATCTGCTTTCTATGATTATGTCACATGATTGTGACTAGACCCATGCAGCAAAATCACAATTTTAGAGAAGGATGAAAATACGTATTTGCTAATGTAGAACAAGTGAGCATATAGTGTGCTAGTAGGGATAAATAACATTGTCTGTTATTTTGATATTGAATTTGACAAATGCATATTAAATTATCTTAAATTGTTTACAAAATGCGCATTTTTTTGTTAAGTCAATTAATATTTATCCACTTATTAAGTGATGGATTTTAAGCAATTTACGAATGTTTTGTTGATATAGGTTATGTTTGAGATTTACGTATTTTAGTTATCTAAAAAGACAAAACATGCATTTTCTGTAAATTTAAATCGGGTCGGTATTTTATATAAACTAATAAGTTGTTGTTTTTGAAAATTTAAATATGTAATCAAAAGATTTTATAACAGTTTATTGTTAATATAAGTTTTCTATTGTAAATTGAGCTGTGCACGTGAAACAGTCGTGAACAGCTCGTGATTACTCTATATGTTCAGTGAATGGAGTATAGTACATATGTTTCAAAAGTAACGTTTTACAAAAATAGGATGGCGGACATAATATAGCATCTATCAAAACAAAGATCAGAAACAAATGTGAGAAGGAAGCTAAAAAGCAAGCTTGTACAAAACTGATAAGAATACCGATGATTTTAACAGTACGGAAAGCTAGAAGCCTTTGTATCATCAAGTTCTTCTTATAACAGAGAAGTAGAAGTTTTTCAAAATATACCAACATCGTCAACAACGTTTTTATTAATATCGATTTTGCTCTTGTTTTTATACAATTTTAATTTTTCGCTCAGCGTCGTAATAAATTAGCAGTTTGTAGGAAAACCTAGAAATACATAAATATTACATAAGTTTCATTGCTACGTACGTACAACGAATTGATTTCTTGATTGGCCAATATTACGTTTCACAGTTTCTGCTCCTACTTATGTTCAAGATAATTGTCACGTTTGACATTATAAACACATAAGCGCGTTCTAAAAGGTTTTTTATCAATGATTTTGAAAATTATGGAAATAAACTAATGAGCTTTAACAGAATATCAATTTAAACCTTAGAGGGATTAGAGGTTGTTTATTAATGTTATTTCATCAAACTGACAATATTAGAGTTGCATGTAAACATGACTATATGATTAAAAAATGGTGTACATAAATTAAATACAACAACTTGCTGATTTAATAAAATGCGTTCGAAAACTATTTCCATATATTTTACGTAAACATAACAAACGAGTTTCATCTTTCCAGCTAAAACGCATATACCTACTGTTTCTTTTTCAAGTTTTATTTATTCACACATGTTGGCCACGACATCGCGCATATTTTCCCCTATCGAGCAAAATTTTCTATCTCTTACTGATTCCAATAGAAAGCATATGACGTATTTTAACATTTATTTACAATAAATTTACAAAAAAAAATTCTTCGAACCGACTTCTTGATTGCCTCGAAACTTCACAGTTTTGCAATGTAGACAAACAATTTTTTTTTAAATTACTTTCTCTATTATATGATCACTCCTACGCGGATTTATTCATAATAAAATTAGCCCTTGAAATTAATTCTGTTCTGTTAAACAATAAAAATAAATATGATCCTTATCGTTATTATTAGTACATATTTATGATAATTTCTTATGTATAATATCAATTATAAATAGACATTTAGTAAACAATTTGTATCTTTATTAAAAGAACGTACACATTTAGAATTATGCATATTATATACACTATTATGTCTAACTAATTAATTATTAATCTATGTTGACTTATAAAATATAAATGATTTATGTGTATTTCATGTAATAATTTAACTAGAAAGCGTTGTCATAATATTTATCTCTTTTTTTTTTTATAGAAAAATGGTACGGAGTACGACACTCGCAAATTTTACTCTTATTTCTGCTCATTTTGATTGGATATGGAATGCGAGTCAATTTATCTGTTGGAATTGTTGCCATGACAGATCCAGAAACAAATCCAGATTTTCCGGTTAGTGACTATTTTGTAACAAAAAGTTCAATAGTTTTGAAATTTGACATATTTATTTTGGAGGTGCCCAGTAATGAATAGACCAAAAGTACTGATCATGGTCTACTGCATCTCGCTATCACTGCAGGGTATCGAGACCATAACATAAAGTCCTTTTGTTTAGTCTACTATAATTCTACTATAAAAATTCTATCCTCTACCTGGCGCCATCTCTCTAAAACATTATAAACTACTTGTATACACGGATCATTTTTAATATGCCGTGCTAGAAATATACACTTTGATTGTATTATTCCGAGCCCACTTAACATTTAATTTATTACTCAATTATTTACATTTGCCTTATGTGACTTTTACTTTGTATATTTTACGACTTGTTTTATACGTAACACACATTAAATGAAGAGGCTGAATGTATGTAGTATCAGAAGAACTTAAGTAGAAAAACAAGTAGCAAAATATACATACCGTATAATCCAATCATATTGCATATTTTTAGCACGTTTTAAACGTGCCCCGTCATTACTAAATAATTTATAATAGTTTGGATAGATGGTGCCCCAGGTAAAGGGCGGAGTTCTTAGGTTTGCAAAATCTGTCAAAATCCCATCATGATACGGCTATAATAGCGCGCAACGATATCGCGATCCATTTACCCATAATCAGACTTTTGGTTTATTGATGGTCTGTACAATAAATTCAATACAATGTGACGTTTCATCAATGTGTTGGCATCTTCAGTGAAAATATTTATAATTAAAGAAAGACATGTGAGTAAAAATACTAATCGTTTAAAAGCACCTTGTACTTTTCCAAAGACATCGTGTATGCATTGGGATTTTTATGTCTGCCTGTTTACATTGAAAATAAAATTTAAAAAGCTACCAGGAATGTCATTAATCTACGGATAATTCGCTTATATTATAGCAATTCCTCTATAATTAACATGCAAACTAACTTAGATTTAATGTAAGCAGATACTATACATATTTGCGTAAATAATTATACTTGAATACTGGCATTCCAACACGCAAACATAAAGTAGGTACTAGAAGTAAAAGCTAATATAATTAACATGTATGTAAATAAGTCTAAAAATTTTACTATATTTACTTTATTAGAAAACATGCGTATATCTAATTTTAAAATATATTTGTTTCTTGAAATTATTATGCATACCAATTTAAAAAAATTGCTGGAATCACTTTGTCTATTTCAAATTTAAAATGAAATAGCTTTTAAGGCAAATCATAACACTAGTCTCGCGACAGTGGAAAAATTGTATTTCCTTTTTTAAAATCTATGCAATGATTATGAAAATGTTTAATGACGATTGTACTTTGAAAATCAAATTACTTCAGATCCTGTAGCATTGAAAGCTTGACAGGTGGTTTAGGGATTCCGGGGTGTGCGCGGTATAACGGCGACACAATTTTTACTCCGCGGACATAGTTAATTTGTCTGCTAATGAATATTCAAACTGTGGACCGAAATTACTGATGTCTGCCTTGTGTCGTCGAGTGATATTTTGCGCTGTGTCCAGAAACTGAAGTCTAATTTCACAGCGGATCATGATGATCTGCCAAGTTTCTTCATTAGTGATTGTATTACTGTACTTGCCTGCGAGCTTTTATCTATTATTTTCAATATAAACATTAAAACTTCAACTTTTCCCCATATATGGATGATTGGTAGAGTTATTCCTGTATATAAAAAGAGTGATCATTCAGTTATCAATTATAGACCGTTTAATGTTATAAGTAAGTTTGCCAAATTATTTGAATCAGTCATTTATCAACAAATTATTACTGCTAAATCTGTAACCTACCTTTCTCCACATCAGCAATGAATGAGATTTACACTGACTTTTTAAAAGCATTCGATAGGTAGTATTGTATACAGTTTCTGTTTCTCTACTTGTTTAGTTAAACTAGTCTCGTCATATTTAACAAATCGATATAGGTATGTATTTTGAGAATGGATATCAATCTGAATATTTTACCCTAACATTTGGTGTACGATAGGGATCCATCGTGGATCCACTGCTCTTTAACTTATTTTTAAATGTCTCGTACAATGTAAACAATATTATGCTAATTGGTCAGAAACAATTTAAAGACCTGGGTGTTTTAGTTGACTCAGCGCTTCAATTCTCTGATCATATTTAAGGAGTTTGTAATACTGCCACAAGATTTTAAGGCTTCTTATTCAATGCGTGTAAGAGTTTCACTAATCTTCTAGCTCTTAGATGAATTAATTTCGCTTTTGTTAGAAGTAAATTCGAATATTGAGCCACTATTTGGTACACTAACTATTTATATCAAGAATTAGCATTGAAAAGAGGGCCAAAGCGTTTTTGAAAAGTTCTAAATTTTAAAGACGGTGGTTTTTAGGATGCAAGGAACACAATAGTATATTACATACAGAGGTGGAAAGTGTTTCATTACTGTCGAGCGCGAAGCGTCGAGGTTAACTTTATCTCGAGACAGGAATGAAACTTTTCACCGAGGTTTGAATACTATTTTATTTACAACCATAATTATTATATTTATTTGCAATAAAAATTCCGGTAAAAGTTTTGACATATTGAATTGTCGGATTTATGATGTTCTAGCGTAAACGTCAAATAAATGTACGTAAGTTTTTTCAGTGAATAGCGAGTGAATAGATTATAAAAGAAATGTTGAGTAGTAAAGTCTTCAAGGACTGCACTCCACTGGAACTGAGGGAAACTGTCCTCGAATGGAAAAGAACAAGAAATCACTATATAATCATATCAGCAATAGCAGGGCGGTCTATCTACATGGATTCAAGCTTCCAATAATTCTAATGTAACAATTAATTTTTTCTATTCCGGTGCTATAAAGTTCACTTTACGACACCCGTTTTGGTTCCATAAAGTATTACTTTATCGCACGCTAATTTTATTTTTTTGAAGTTGGTAACAAAAAAAATGGAACCAAATCGTATTTAAATGTCAAAATATAAGCCTTTAAAGTAACAAAAATGTGCAATAAAATTGTACAAGAATAAAAAGCACACATGCTAACATTTTACTTACTAATTAGCAATATAAATTGTTAAGCAGAGTTGGATGATAAGTTTCCGGATGCTACTATTGACATTTACTTACCATGTTGAATAGTACAACTGTTATAAAAGTTTGTTTTGATAAATATGTAGAGAGTTTGTGGACGAAAGATTTTGTAAATTGTCTTCTGCTATTTTGCGAATCTCTGGGGACGTACAGTTATTTATTTCGTCCTTTTTGTTGATAATTTGAAATAATTTATTGTATAAATCAGTCTGAATTTTAAACACAATTACATATAGCACCACCGCTATTCAAATATTTAAAACGTTCTACTTAAAAATCAGAGTAACCAACTTCAGAAAAGCAAAATTTCTAAAATATTCGAACAAAACATGTCTCTTATTTTAAGCTTTTTTGAACTTTTAATAACCGAAATAGAAAAAATAGTATAAAATACACGTTTCATGACATTTTGCGCACTTGTTCTTTAGAAAACTCGCCTAGCGGCTCGTTTTCTAAACTTGAACGCGTGCGCAAAAATCGTGTCTTATGAAACTTGTATTTTAATATACTATTATTTACAACCATACAATTAATAATTATTTGTGATTCCGATAAGGATTTGACATATCGAATTGACAGTTTTGTGATTGACATTGAGGTTAGGAAATGAGGGCAGTAATAGAGGGCGGGAAGTAAATGAGGGCAATAATAGAGGGCGGGAAGTAAACGTGAACAAAGTCACACTTTCAAACTTTTAAAACGGCAGAAATGCCAACATTAGGCATATGGTTGTAAATAAACTATATTACACTACTGGATAATCATTCTGCTCTGTTATTAACTGATGTAAGAAGGTATACTAGCGGATTTTTTTTTTATATAATTTAATGAATAATGTAGTAGATTCACCAGTTCTATTATCATCGGTCAACTTTGCAGTCTCATCACTAACCATGCATTCGACTGACCCTTTCTCGTTATCCAGGATAAAAACTGATATGCTTCTAACGGCACCTCTCTAGCATATGGTATTTTGTACATTTCCCCTTCTTTCCTTCTGTTTTATAATTTCAATTTTGTTTTAGTATTAGTTTGTATTATTGACATATATACAAGGTGGGGGCATAGTGTGGAGTAGCCCGATTTATTTGACATTATAAAAGTTATGAAAAAAAATTATTAAGGAAAGGTGTAGGTATGCTTAAGCTTCATATTTTAAAATTAGTTACACATATACAGGCTGTTTTATAATTCAGTTGTAGACTTAACTTATATTTTTTTTAATGGAATGCTGCAATTTTTTTGCGTATTTAAAACCTGTTTATTTTTGCGAGCTTCCTCATAGAGGATTTGCCTGATCTACTCCGTGTGTTTACAATGTTATGACCATTTTTACCTCTAAATCAAAGAGTTTTAAGAGGATTAATTCTAGTAAGGGAAAAATTATACGACCTTATTCGAACCGTTACCTGCTTTGGGTACGTACTCTTTTTTCGCTAGCTTGTAAATTTAATAAAAAGCAAATATCTTGTATACAGGGTGAGTCAAAACTCGGATTCTTAATTTCCTCATTAAACTTAAACGGAACACCCTTTATTTTTTATGATGTTTTGATAGATATTTAACGGTTCTTTCAATTTTGTTAACCATTCCCTATTCCTAACTGTTAAGAGTTTAGTAGATATTTCTATTTGAAATTAAAAATTGAGTTTGTTTTAAATTTTGTTAACTAACAAGTTACATACTGTGCGTTATCGATAAAAGAAACGTCAATACAGTGGTGCAGTCGCTGTTCGAACAATCGACTAACGTTCTTTAACAATTCTGCATTAATACTCTGAAAGGCTTCTCTTATTCTTTTTATCATATCTGCTCGTGTTGTTATCGGTACTTGATACACACGGTCTTTTAAGTAGCCTCACAAGAAAAAAATCAATTTTTGTCAAGTCCAGGGATCGAGCTGGCCATATGACTGGTCCTCCTCTCCAAACCCACTTGTAGGAAAGCGTTGTATTGAGGTGGCTATGGATTAATGCAGTGTCGTGTACAGGAACCCCATCGTGTAAATACCACATTCTTTGACGTATGCTCAGAGATATATTTTTCAAATATAATGGTAAAATATTTTAAAGAAAGTCCGAGTAAACTAAATCATTTACTCGTCTTCCAAAGAAATGTGGTACAATAACGAAATTTCCAACTATGCCACCCCAAACATTGATGGACCACCTAGTTTGGTTATTACTTTGTGTAATATGGAGATTGTCGGTAGAATAATAATGAAAGTTGTGTTTATTCACCCTTCCATTTTTATGAAATGTTGCTTCTCCTCCAGAAAGGAGACATTCAACGAAATCTATCCGATCATGGATTTGTTGTTGAGTCCATTCGCAAAACGCAACTCTACGGGCAAAATCTTCGTCCAGCAACTCTTGGTGTAACTGAATGTGGTATGGAAGGTATTTGTGCTTTTTTAGTATTCGTTGAACGGACCTTCGACTAATATTTTGTTGCAGCGAAATTTTACGTTGGCTACTATGTGGATTTTCTATAACGCCTGCTATCACATTAAATTAATTTTCTTCGGAGTGACAGTTTTTTCCCCTTCACGTTTTTTGTACCTTATTCGTACAGAATGCGTCAGCAGCTCTCATCAGTTGTTAATCGGCTTGTACATGCTTCTGTTTATTCTCTATTGGGTAATAAATGTATTATTATTATTAACTATTACGAAAATGCAGTTAAAGAGAAGCAACTGAATCCCTCAATACATTTTAGTGCTTGTGCTTGTATATTGCTCAATTTTGTGCTGTAAATACTTTACATGTTTTTATCACTTTCAGACATACAATTGGACCATAAAGAGCACCATATTATCGTCGTTCTTTTGGGGATACGTCTTACCCCAAGTGGGGGCAGGCCAATTAGCTGAACGATATGGACCGAAGTGGTTCTTGACGGGGTCGATGGCTGTGTCAGCGTTATTTACACTTTTGATTCCTGTAATGGCGACTGTTGGTGCTTGGGGTGTCATGGTATGCAGAGTTATGCAAGGTTTTACCCAAGGTTTCTTCTATCCGTGCACGCACAACTTGCTGAGCAAATGGATTCCTTTAAATGAAAGATCTAGAATGGGAACATTCGTTTATGCAGGTAGGCCTATGTATTTTATTTACTCTTCTCTGTTCTTGAGCTAAAATGACATCAGAGTCTCTTGTTATAAAAGAAAAAAAATAACTAAAAACATAATTATTCCATTTTATAATATCGTGCTATTGTTGGTACTATACTCACTTACAGCATCAATAGCAAATAATCTAAAAATACACAAATATTTAAAAATTTATTGACACATAATATTAAACTTATTTAGCATCTAAAACCTATATCTTTTATCATTACTTAGGTGGACCACTAGGTACTGTTATAACTATGCCGGTAACTGGTTGGATTGCCGCTAGTTCCATAGGATGGCCTTCCGTCTTTTACATATATGGATGTTTGGGTTTCCTATGGGTTGCCTTGTGGTTTTGGCTGGGTTCAGATGGTCCGCACGATCATAAAACTATCTCTGACGAAGAGAGAATATATATCCAAAAGAATTGTGGTGGTGGAAGTGGAGATAAGGTATGTAATAGTAATGTATATTCTTTAAGTTTATTTTTTGGAGATCCCGTTTTTAAAAATACTATAATTACAGAAAGTATCAACTCCGTGGAAGCACATAGCAACATCATTACCAATATGGTCGGTATTAGTAGCTCATTGCGGTCAAAATTGGGGTTTCTGGACTTTGATGACCGAAATTCCATCCTACATGAATGGTGTCTTAAATTTCGATATTGCCAGTGTAAGTTCATTGACGTCTTCCATGAAAAGATAAACCATAAAATAATTATACATATTGCAGAATGGTCTACTATCAGCCGCTCCATATCTCGCTCTCTGGCTACTGAGTTTCTTCTTCAGTAGCTTCACAGATATACTCATTAATAGAAAGCTCATGTCGGTAGCGAATGCGAGGAAATTAGTCACCGCAATTGGTAAGAAAGGAATTCAAACAAATAAGTAGAATTTTATTATATTATATTGTTTACAGGCTTAATTGGTCCAGCTATTTCGCTGATTGTTTTGGGTATAATTGATAGTAACAATAGAGGTGCAACGATAGCGTTACTTGTTATAGCTGTAGGCATAAATTCAGCCATATATTGCGGTTATCAAGTAAATCATATCGATATAGCTCCAACTCATGCAGGAACACTTATGGGTATTACAAATGGTGCTGCCAATATCTTTTCCATTATAGCACCGTTGCTTGTACAATTTGTCGTAACGGATGAGGTAATATTTGCATGCCATATCAATTTTGCTAAAATCGTTTATGATTCTAATTAGAAATCATTAGTCTTAAATGTAAATCACATATCGCAAAAATATATGAATAGAATGGTTAGAAAATTAATGATATGTTATATTGATGAAAGATACTTTAAATTGTCACCAAATACACAAGCATCTTAGGTACAGTTCGTCAAAATAATTATGGTCCCACGTTGGGCGCACTTTTATTTTTTGGTATAATTGATTTTTCTTTAAAACAATCAGGAGTAAATTCCTCGCCATTCAATAATTAAAATGTATTTTAATCCTGTTTAAAAAATAATTATGGCCCCACGTTGGGCGCTATGATTATAATATTATGTTTTTTTTTAGGGAATATCAAATAAATGTCCTCTCTTATTTTTTGGTATAGTTGATTTGTCTTTAAAATAATCAGGCGTAAATTTCTCACCAATCAATGACTAAAAGATATATTAATCGAATTTAAAAAAGAATTTCCTAGTAACTCGTTGGTATTATATGAAACACTACAGCTTAACCTCATGACAAAGACAATGTATATCGTTCGTAAGTCAACACGTATATCGACCTTCTACCTCTCAGCATCGTTTTAACGTAACGAATTCAATTACTTTCTACCTCATGCATTCATGAGTCAATTCAGCTAAAGAGGACTAAAATATAAAAGGTTGCATACTCCACATGTCTGGGATTACCATGTTTAGTACATTCTTTTTTACTCGTTTGATTATTTCTTTGTATTTATTCATATTAATGCGAATATCTCACGTATTTTCCTATTGTTTTCTTTCCCGTTTAGATGTTTATATTGATTTTTCTTTATTCAATTTTCAGAGTAATAACGACCAATGGAAAATAGTATGGTTTATTGCTGCTGGCGTCTATATCGTTTGTGATTTGATGTTCACAGTATTTGGAAAGGGCGAATTACAATATTGGGATCAACTAGATGCCAACGACGGTAACAAAAATGAAGGTAATATTGATCAATTAACCTAACGCACAAGTAGTTTCATTTTATTTTTGTACTAGATTAAAAGTAGTAGATATTTAGCCAACTAAATGTACGTGTTCAACTAAATTCGTAACGATTATTTCTTCACACCTAATTATTAATTACTAAATTAATCGCATGATATGGATTTAATTTAATTTAATCATGTTTAAATCAATTGCAGATTTATTTTGAAGGCATTTAGTTATGATTACATTAATTCTATGATGTCAACTATCTGAGTTAGTCCAAAAATATTCAGTTATAATTAATTAATCAAATTTATCAATAGTTCATTTCCTATTTCAGATTAAAATGAGAGTTAATAATCCCTTAAAATTGTGTTATGCCCCAATCAATGAAATTATTGGCATCACTTCCATAAATATTGTCGAACGTCATTTATTACATCGATCGTCCGTATTTTTGTGGTCAAATCACATTATTCATTGTAAACAATAATTTACAAAGACTTAACTATAGATTTATATAAGTAAAAAGTAAAAAATCTTACATACATGATTTCTACAAAGCTTGCTTCATGTCATTCGTGTTACTTCATTTAATAAACCAGTTTTGTATTGATTGACTATTTCATATTATCATAACCAATACAAACCAATACATTTATTTTACATATCACGGAACAGAGATTGCAATATACAGAATACAGTAATTTTCATTATAAACCAGCTTTTAATTAATCTTATTTTTTCAATTATAATGATTTAGTCAATTGAAATATTAGACAAAAGGAATATAGTTATGACTAAATAAATAATGTTGAAATTATTCTCGCTGTTTCAATTTTATACTTTTAGTCATAATGAATTGTAGTTAATCCTAACGAATTTAATTAATAACTTAATTGATCACATGAATTATATTATTTAGTCATGATAGAATCAATAGTATATTTAGTCTCGAGGAATTTAACTATGACTAAAGCAATAATAATTAATTTAGTCGCGATGGTACCTTAGTTACGAATTCATTTGTATTAATTTAATCATGATTAAATCAATACCAGAAAATGTATTCCACTGGTGACAGGTTTATGTGTTATATCAAATTCCTTGCGACTGATTTTACACTAGATTTAGTCATGATTAAATTAATTGCTAAAAAACTCATTAGCATACATCTCTGGGTATACGAAACAAAATTATTATTTTATGTAGAATTTTATAATTATTCTTTTAATTACCTATTAAATTGTCTTTTCAGATACTACCAAAGAAAAAGATGAAACGAAGGAAAAATACTAGACAAGACTGTTTATTTAATTTTCAAATATGGATTGATTTCATTTTTTACAAGAACCACGATCATAATAAAATACTCATTTTCATGTGCGCAATTCAAAACTAGTCATTCCACTTACGGTGTTAACAACTGGCATATCAAATATAGCTTAAAATATCATCTAGGGTCTCAAATATTATTCCAAAAGCATAAAGAGAACTTCCATGTAGATATATAGATATTTCAATAGCGTCACAATCGTTCTGTATAGAAATGGTATAATTGTAATTAACACGACTTGCTGTGATATAAATTAATAGAATATCAGGAATACATCAAGAAAAAAAGAATAGGTAGTAAAAGATATACTCGTATTGTGATGCGATTACTGTGATATCAATGTAACTATGTCAAACTTGAACCTGTAAAAAAAAGCCAAAAGTTCCATTTTTTACATGTATACGTTCTAAATATATCATTTTGTATCTATACTGTTTTATCATTTGTTGTAATATTTTATAAGTTGCCGTATATACTATGTATGTATGTATATAAATTATATGTCAAAATATACTCTAGGTATATTTTATTTAATAATAATTGTTTTGAATAAATGATTCTTTGATTTCGATAATCTTTGTCTTTTTTTACCAATCCTTCAATTAAAGAAATATTTAGCGAAAATTGTCAAGTAATGTGAAAAATACTAGACTGATTTGATGATTCCCTATCTAGGACGGTCAAATTTTAAAAAAACCCTTCCCTTAAGAATTAGAAAGTTTAAGATATTTTGAACATTAAAAATGTAAATTCCAGGAAAGATGTTCTACAAAATAGAAGCATTATTAATTATAGGTTCACCAGTTTTTTTTTTCGAGAACAAGGTTACCATTTAACTTTATCCGTGTATATAAATAGTTGCGTATTTCGTTGATATTGTTGGATTGGATTGGGTTGTATAGTAATTTTGGAATTTTTGCTTAAATTAAGGCTATGTTTGAAAAGCTCTTAGTTTTTTTTTTTTTGAGCTTTATAAAGGAAAATATGTAAAACCTATGCTTTTAGTAAAAAAGGATGAGGTTTAACAAACTAGACGGGTGTACTGTCTTGTAATTATGTTAACCCTTTAATGCATGGTGAGTCATATATAAAACATACCACAAAGAAATATTTTTACAAGTCTTGAAATTGAACATGTCAACAACTGCATGATGTACCATATTAGGGACCGAGATTATAACCGTATACGGGCAAAATCCCCACTACTGTCAGAGAAAGCGCGTTGTTACCCAATAGACAAGTCGTAACACGCTTGAGTTGTGCTGTCTCCAGCGTTGTGCATTTTGCGATCAATTTTTATTAATCAATTTGCATTCTCAATGGTTGAAAAAAATATCAGTCTATAGCACATTCGTTGCTCTTTTATTGAAGGTAAGTTTGTCACAGTACTTTCGTTTTACTAAATAATGCGTCCAATAATTATTTTGAGTCATATATGGGACACTATGCATTTAGGTTTTTGGTAGTACACCATGCATCTGAGCATCATCGCCAAAATAAGTATTGTTGATTTTAGATGGATCCAAAAATGTTTTACGGGAATACCAAATATGTTCGAAACATACCTGTTGATAACGACAGTGATGATCCCGACCTGTCGGAAGACGAAAACGACGTACCATATCACATTCTTGCCCCTGAAAGTGAAGACGACGCGACGGTGTGCTTTACGATGTTGATCAAGATGAGGATATAATAATACCCGAGACAGATGTAGAATCTGATGATACCGATGAAGATATTCCTCTAAGTGAAGTAGCGGAAAAGATGACCCCACGCACTTTGAGAACTGGATACCTCATCAAGGATCCGGATGAGATCAAATTTTCAGGGATTCAATGTACCTATGCCACAAGAAGTTATTGATTTAGATACCTCGTACCAGTTTTTTAAATTTATGTTTACAAATGAAATGATATCTGAAATAACTGCACAAACAAACTTATACTCCATTCAGAAACGTGTAGATCGACCGGCAAAAGAGATCAAGAAACGCGGTAGAGGGGCTTTTCAAGAGAAAACTGCTGTCAAGGACGGTGTCAAAATAGGTTCTGTTTCGTGGTATGACAATAAAGTCGTTTCAACTTTATCAACCTACGTAGGCTCACAACCAACTGGAAGTGAGCGAAGATTTTCAGAAGTGAAAAATGTTATAAAACGATAGACTGCCCAAAAAGCATACTGAAATAAAGTAAATATGTGGAAGGCGTGGACCTGTTGGATTCAATGCTTGGATTCTATCGTATTAAAATAAGGTCAAAAAAGTGGTACCTAAGAATATTTTTCCACATGTTAGATATGTGTACTGTAAATAGTTGGCTATTATGGAGAAGGCACATGATTTATGCAAATCTGGGAAACCAGAGCTTACGAGAAAAAGGGGAGGACCTAGTGCTACTAACCTTGAAGACGCATATTCACTAAAAAAGAAACGTGGAGCTGCTGCTGATATTCCTCAAATGGAAGTACGGAGGGACAGCCTGGACCATCTACCCGAATGGAGAGAAAACAAGAGGAATCGTTGCAAATTTCATAACTGTCGATCCCAATCTTACATATTGTAACGTTTTCGGGTTCGCAATAAACAACTCGTACAATTTATATATTTAAAACAGTCTGTACATTCACAAACGTAAAATTAATTACAATATAAAAATATAAAACTAATGTATCACACTTAAACTAATACGATTTAAATTAACACAGGTATTTATTTCTATTACTATTATTAATGTCCGTATATTTATGTACCACTACCGTATTTATATCACTTCTATTTATATTCCGTAATATTTATGTAACAACTACGCTCACTTATTTATGTTTATTCTTCGACTACCACTCAAGGAACTATTTATTTATTTCTTTAGTTTGTTCCGCGCGACGAGTACTTAAGGACTTTCTTATTCCGGAATTACTCAACCATCGGTTCAACTGCCTTTATATACACGTACGAAACATCTGGAACACACCAGATAAACGCTACTGTTCTTCTCGATGTTTGTAGAACATACAAGAGACATTCTGTCTCTTCGCAGTACATATATAAATGGATGATTTATTGCTTTACGACTTGTTTACCAGTCGCGCCGAATATTTGCCTTTCTTTTGTCGTCTCCCGGATATCTGCTTCTCTGTGGGCTTGTTTCATTACAATATATTGTACAAAATGTAGACTAGCGCTCTGTTGGAATAAAGATAGAAATTGTTTTGTTCGCTTCCATACGGAGTGAGGAAGTTTTTTATTATGTCATGCATGTTGTCACATTTGATACGTACTAGTTTTTCGCGAATTTTATGTTAAAATTCGAATAATTTTTTTTAAATATTTTATCACCAATTCGTGTGTATTTTCATACCTCATTAATTTTTTTGTCTAAAAATAAAAAATCATGATAAATAAGTGACATTGCAAGCAATAGAAAAAACGGATAAATTTAAAAATTACTCTTAAAGTAAAGTAGGCAGGGTGGCACCACAAGATATTGTGTAATTTATGACTTTATCCAGTGTAAACTAAGATTATTGTTTTCTCACATATTTTAATCAATAAGTGTGTTTTCTAGCTACTCTTACATTGTTCTGGGGTACCTATATGACATCCCAATAATTTAATTTTTCTTTTTTTTTTTGTTATTATAGAACACAATGGGACCTTTATATATAACTATCAATAGTCTAACTAACGTATGAAAAATATATTCACAATCTATATTTTTAAGAAAACAAGTGTCTGTTTTATCTAGATTTAATAGCGAGCACATAGTAAACGGGGCTACCCAGATAAAATCTAATTTCTTAAAATACCGAACATGTAATATGTAATGTGGGCTGCCTAATTTTAATTCTTTTGATATCAAATATCTACGTACACAGTATGACAATTAAATAACGGAACTTTTTAGGTATAGAATGAAATACTCATTATATTATTGTTCAATAATTTTTTTTATTCAAAATATGATCCATTAGCCTCAATACAGCATATGGCACGGGTGACTAATGCATGCATCGATTTTTTGATGTCCGGTTTTGGAATGTTCTTCAGCATCTCTGTCACGGCTGCTTGAATGGTTGGAACATCATCATAAAAGTGTCCTTTCATTGCAGTTTTTAGTCGGGAACAAAAAATAGTCGCACGGCTATAGATCAGGCGAATACGGTGGGTGGGCGATAGACAAATTTGTTTTTTATTTAAAAACTCAGGAACGTTTAAGGTCTTGTGAGGTGGTGCATTACCGTGCAATAAAAACAGCTGTTTTCCTGCTGGATATTCCTGCCTAACTCGAACAATTTTCAACCACAAACGATGTAAAACTCCTAAATAATATTCTCCATTAACTGTTTCACCTTCTGGAACAAATTCCTTGTGGACAATACCTTTAGAATCATAAAAACCAATCAACATTGTCTTGATTCTTGACTTCTGAAAGGATAACTTTTGTGGTTTTGGCTCGCCTTTCGACTTCCATTGTGCAGATTGGCGCTTAGTTTCAGGGTCATATTTAAAGCACCATGTATCATCACCAGTTATAATAGAATCAAGAAAATCTGGGTCGTTTTCAGCAGTTTTAGTGATGTCTCTACAATACTCCACACGAGCGATTTTTTGGTCTTCATTTAATTGATGTGGAACAAAACGCACACACACCTTTCTTTTACCCAAATCGATCGTCAAAATTTGTCGAACAGTTTCTCTACTGATATGTAATTCTGCAGCTAAAATTCTCACAATGAAATTCCCATCAATAACAATTGTTTCTTGAATTTCTTGCACCAATTCAGCGCGATTTTTACCTACTGGACGTCCAGGTCTTGCATCATCATTTAAACCTTCACGGCCGTTTTTAAATCGAGTAAACCACTCTTGCACGAGACATACAAACATCACCATAAACTTTTTTCAATAGTTTGTACGTCTCAGTAATTTTTTTCCCAGTTTTAAAACAAAATTTAATATTCGTTCTTTGCTCCATTCTGATTTTACGACATGAGCACCTAACCTACAATTACTGAAATGCATGTAACTTTATAAGTTGTCATCCGATTTGCACGAACTTCAATGCGTTTAAAAGAGGAAACCTGTGTGTTTCTAATGCTGCTACCGTTTGGTAGATGGCGATAAGTGTTCTCTGATGTAAATTAAAAGTTCCGTTATTTAATTGTCATACTGCGTAAATATCATTTTTGAAAAAAAAGCTTCATAGAGAGATTCAAACTATTTTTTTGTTTACTCCTCCATATCAAGAAACAAAATAAATAATGTTATTTTTTGATGACACACTTTAAAGCATTCTTGAAAAAACCGTATAGGTATATAAATAAAACAGGGCACTGTTTCATATTACTATATAAGCGTACCAAAAATAAAAAAACGCTTTAAATGTATAGCATATACCTATATTTTGGGCAATCGGAAGCCTCGGAATCAAACTGTAGGTATACTTTAAAATATGCAATGTTTTATGTTATTTGAGAGGTGAATTCTGCAAAGCAGTTAAATAGAGATTTTTTACACGGAGATCTAGTTATCTCCCAGTTCTCCACACTTTTTTACTCCGCAGAACCACGTGCCAATTTTTTCTATTTTGGTTAAACACCCTGCATTCCTAATAATGATTTTTTACATATTCAACAACTTTAAGTGTGGTTTTGAAGCTGACACAGAGCTACTCACTTTAATGGTGTTTACTGTAGACTAGAAAATTAAAAAATCAAAAAATAAGTTTTATAGTTATAAATTTGCTAATTAAAAACGAGAAAAAATGCAAATTTAGTAACACCTACATAAAATAAACATACAGAAAAACCAATGCTTTTAATGAGAGGGATGAACCTGATGCAATATATAGCAATATACCAAGTGCTTGCAGGCGAGCTGCGGATGCATTTACTGTGTGATAAAACGACGACACCGAGAGTTTCTATGAGTTAGTACGAGAAAGCAATATACAAACTGGTCTATTTAATTATCCAGGTAGTGATTTTTTATTGATTAATATTATTTCCATCTTCTCTAAAGCAGTAAAGTAAATGACTTTATTCTTGGTTAAAGAATTTGTTATTAACAGTAACAGTAGCAATTTTCACGGACTAACGCAGTAACGCTTTCTGCGGTGTTGACTTTAACGTAGCTCTAATGTTAGTAACAGAGGCTACCCTCTCATTCTCCAACTTATAGTCGACCAGCTTGTCTAGTATATTCATCCGCAGGCAGACCGCGTGCACACTGTATGAATGTGGGGTAATTGGGAACACCTAACCAAAAATTCTCTAAAATAATAAAAGAAAGTCAGAAATATAATCAACTTTTATTGCAGCAATAACGTTGTTAATCTATCTACAGAATAATGGTAACAAAATTCTTCAAAATAAACCATTTAATAAAAATATGAAAGAAAATAAAAAAAACACTGTCATTCCTATTTACCCGATATCGTGTGGAGTAATTGTGGGGAATCGTGGGGAAAATAGGAACGATTAGGGATAATTAGGAACGACCTAATTAAACCTTTATGAATATCTAAACAATTACTTTGTTTAGCATAAATCACACACGTAACCACTACTAGCCTGGCCGGTGGTACATTTATCATGTGCCCCGTTGTTACAAATGACGCACAATATCCAATCTTCCCTAGGTGGAGATTCATATTTTTCGCTGCAGGTTATATAATAATACCCCTTTTCGTTTTCATTTTCTTCTATGGTCTTCTTCAAACTTCTCACTTCTTTACCCATAACTTATGGCTTCTTTTTTTATAGCTTTATTGTTATTTTTTCATTGTTTTTTCCTTTTTAATTTTCCTCTCAATTTGCCTTTTCTGTTTTTCCTCTAATTGACTTTTTATAGGTGTGCTGGACAAGATCTGAGAATGTTTCTGATTTTGTATTATTAACGGTTACGTCCAAATAAATTTCATTTTCAAGAACTGAAGTGGCATCTTGACTTTGACTGACAGTTTCAATAAGCTCACTCAAACTTTGCTCAGCTGCAGTTTCACGAACTGAAGTAATATTTTCTTGACTGACGTCGAATTTGTCGCAGCTGTCTCGAATGTTTTCGAAATAATCTTTTAATTTGTTTGTATCAATAGGATGAATTCCACCCGCTCTGAGTCCACTGAGAGCCTTGCTTATATTGGCTGTTTTGTTGGACACATTCGTAAAAAGTTGTCCAACCTCGTATTGGGTTATTCGTTTGCCAGGCTTGTTAACCATGTAGAGGTCACATTCTCGATTGTATGCCATCTTCAGTGAACTAGAGATTGTCAGGTCCAGTGGTTGCATTTGGTGAGATACATGAGGTGGCAAGGAAAGAACATGCAGGTTGTGTTCTCGGAGAAGCTGGTATGCTCCCAGACTAATGTGAGTTTCGTGATTATCTAGTATTACCAAGACTGATTTTTCTTTAGTAGGTTTTACAAAATAAATGAAGTGACGCAAATAATCCACGAATATGAACTCATTTATCCAACCAGAATTAGAAATCGTGGCAATCATATCGCTATTACAGCCTTTAAGTAACAATTCGTTCATTCTCTGTCTTTTAAAGATAAATATGAGGAGTAAATACCTACCATTAGCGCTGACAGCATGTAACGGTAGGCCCTGTATATCATAAATAAAATATAAACATAATAACATCAAAGCTACTTACTTTAAGGTAAAATTACCAAAGGTAAATGATATCATGAAATTAATGTATATAATTAAACAACACAGATCGGGAAATATATATTACTTATTTATTTGTATTAAAATATTATATTCCTTCTTAAAATGTCTCCATGTAAATTCTGTATATATTCGTGGTGTAAAAAAAAAAAAAAAAAAGTGAGTCCGTAGATGTATCTATGTAAAAGAAACACATGTGTCGTCAACCTTATCAACGCCAGCCAAGAAGTTATGCGGCGTTGACAGAAACTGCTTTGTGTGCAATCGACACGTGGGCAACCTTGAATGCTAAATAAGCACGAAGAAACATTTTACGGAGTGCTTTTTCTCATGAACAAGTTGGAAAAGAAGTGAAGTCCCTAAGAGTGGCCCGGGGAATCCCCGTAAAGAATACCGTGAGCCGCTCCTTAAGCGGCGAAGATGCAGTTAGACGTTCCCCGACTAGTGAAGGAGCAGGTTGACAGGTCCCTTTTGTCGAATAAATAAATCGGCTGGACCCAACCCAGTTAATTATAAACGCATGAGAAGAAATTTCCTGGCGTTTAGAATTTCATAGGGAACGATCTCGCAGGTTAATAGTGCTAATAAAAATATAGTAATTCAAAGCACTCCTTAAGAGAAAAGAGAAGCCTAGTGAGAAAATAGATATATAGGCAATAAATAAAATAGTGTGCTACGCGATATAAAAGTAAAATTAAAGCTAGTGTGTGTGCCCCAGTTCGAGGCAAAGAAGACGGCATCCATCTATACTGGGAAGCTGCCCGTATCAACGAATGAAAACACCGCTTCATCTTCATAGCATCATCGTAAAGGTACCCAACGTGTAATCTAATTAGAGGTCTATATCATGCATGCATTTTACGTAACCAATCAATTAACATCTAACTAAATTCACGATATGTTGTCTCTGTAAAGCGCCATCGTCTTGTTAACCTATTATATCTGCCTATTTTGTAACTTATGCGTATTTTATATTGATATATACAATTTTAATTGTATTTCGCTTTGTAATATTTGTTTTGTAACCTGATCTTTGTTGTTTGTTTTTTAATCAATATATTCATAGTATTTAAATATCATTTGTGCATCTTATTTGGTTGCCTTAACATAAAAATCTGGATTATCAAGATAGTACGTCTATAAAAATAATCTTAGTGTCTTAATACCTGAACCGACTTGAAAATAAGATTCTCATGCGAACCGACCTCCCATCTGAGCTAGTAACGAGGAGTGTTCAATAAGTTAATTAATTTCACTATTAAATTTGAGTCTGTTTAAAAACCTAAAATTTCTCTCACAAAAGAACAACTTAATTACTTTATTAATTACAGTCAAGAATAAAGCCGTACTATTACAAGCACAAACAACCGCCTTCTCCACTTGTCGCTTTTACTACCTATTCAAGCCTTTTGGAGCCAAAATCTTGCAATTTTTTTAACAATGCCTGTTTCATCGATATTAAAAATACGATTACCAGGAAAATTGTATTTTGTTTGAAGAATGTCCAGTTGATCAGAAAACATTTTAACTTCTGTGGCATTAAAAGCTGTTATTCTGCTAAGTAAAGTCGCTTCTGTAGTACGTAGGCTGATGGAAGGATATCTAGACATAAAGGAACAGTACCAGTTTGTGCTTGCCAGCTGTGATACCTTGTTGAAGTTGTGATTTAGTTTTAATAGCAGAAATGGTGGTAGACGATACACTTCTACAAAAGTTGTGTGAGTGAGAGAGAGATATAAGGGAAATGTTTATAAAAGTTCCAATGTTTTTAAGATTCAGTCAAAACTGTTGATAGTACTGGATTTTTCTTCTTTCCAGTCGATTTATATCGAAATTCTGTGTCTGCTCGCCCAAAATTTACTATCGTGTGATTCTTACCTATAAGCTTGGCTATCTAAACAGGCATACAATTTATGTTTGTAAAAATTTTGCATCCACAATCCTGCCAATAGCATTTAACCATTATATATCCAATAAATCACTGTTTGAGTGACGAAAAACTAAATCATTGAACCTATATTTTTCAACGAAACATTATATGTTGAATTATACCCATGTAATATTTGCCAAATTTCTTTACAAAACCACTGTAACATGATACGTTCCTAAAAAGAGAAGTTTCTAATCTACCCGAGTACGCTATTAAAAATGTGATATGTTTTTAAAAACAAAGTTTAACATAATTGGCCATGAAAATGAAATCTCAAAAGTAAATCTTTATTGTCAAATAATGACTTTTTTACAATATATATATATATACAATATACTAGGATGGCCCAAAGTTTTGAAAAGTATGAAATTTGAAATGCATACCCCTAATTTTTTTCATTAGAACCTAAAAACGTCCTACAATAAATTTCAGCCAAATTCGAGGACATTAACCCATGCCGATGTGGACATTTACCATTCCAAATAGCACCCAGTTTAACGTGTTTTTACGTAAACATTTACGTGCCGATTTTTATCGAATTATTTTTTACTAATCTTACATGTTGGATGAAGCAAATGCACCTAATTTTATTATACAGGGTGTCCCAGAAATAAAAAGACGGAGTAGCAGAAATCGGAAGCTAGATTGTGTAAAAACGTACGCTCAAAATATCAAGTCTTTATTCGTGCGCAGACGGCAGAAAAAAAAATAAAGAATTCTATTAGCCTTACCCCGACCCTGGACTAAATATCCACCTGCTTCACTTTCACAATCGGTTCTTTTCTGGACCACCATATTACTTGTGTTAAAAAAAGGAGGAGGAATAGATACTTCATCATAAATATCAAACAATTAATTACTTTAATTTTACACCTGCTAGAAAAAAATAATTACATTCTTGATATTTACTGTAATCTAGAAAAACTACGATTTATTGAATATTCTAAAATAATAATAATCAGCTGTTTCCGACTATAAATACATTAAAGAGCAACAACCTTCCTATTTTAAAATAAAAACAATCTTTTATTGTCTGCAATAAAGTGGGTTGCCCATCTAGCAAAAAATATGTTTTATATGAATGAGTACCATTTAACGTTTTTTTCCCGTTTTATACAAATAAAAGCGTATTTTTCTATGAACGCGTGTTCGTTTCTATTTACAAATGTGCATTCTTACGTGTATTTATAAACATACATTCTGTGCCAGGTCCGTAATGTAATTTTTTATCTAAAAAACAACATAGAAAATTAAATTTTTAATTTCTTCGTCATTGCGGTATATTTGGGCCTGTTTCTATTCGGACTTTACATACCTGCTACTCCGTCTTTTTATTTCTGGGACAGCCTGTATATATTATATTTCCCTTTAGGTTATAAAAAGTAAGTGGTCAACATATTTAAGAAAACATTTTTTTTTGTACGAACTGTAACACAAGTTACAAGTAGTACAAAAAAATGTCTTTTTAGTATAATCGGAAAACAGCTTCCTGTGCTCCATTACGCATTGTAAAATTTTTTTTTTGTTCTTTATTTTTACTAAGTTGTAGTCCATTATACATTTCCATCCATTTAACTGTCCTCTCAGCACTGTCGTTAACACAAACCAATGTTTCCACGATCTTTTTAGCCTTGATGAAGTCTTTTCATCCCATTTTGAGAGATCTATTAGAAGAAACCCTCTCTCTATTAATTCCCAAAAGCTTCAATAAATTGGTACCTTCTACACCCACAAAATCGTGTATTGTTTTATCTACAAGAAGAGTAAAAGACAAAGACATATTACTATTTGCAACCAAATGAATGCACGATAAAATTGGTCATCATCATTAAAAAAATTAGGGGGTATGCGTTCCAAATTTAAAACTTTTCAAAAATGTTGGGCCACCTAATATATACCGTGAAGGATTTTTCTGTAAATCGTCTATGTAAGCTACGAATGAATTTATGCGTTACTTTTGACGCGCGTTGTATAATGATGAACATGCATAAACAATATCATATCATTCAAACTGTCGATTTTTTATAAAATTCATAGCCTACTCTAAATACGAATTTAATTGAGTATTACGTTTCGTTCCTTCCAATCAAAATATATGTATTCTCACGGTATACATTATCTTAATTTAAAGATAAAGAGATGTTCAGATCTAATCAATGTAAATATTTCGAAATATTAAATCGAAACTAATTAAAAGATACAAAACTAAAATTGAAGCATAATTAGATATCATTATTATAAAATAGATTAGATAAAAATATATTAATAAAGTACCAGTTTATTTAAGTGAAAATGCAAAGAGGAACTGAAATGCATCCAGAACCATTTGTTCCATATTTATTTTTATACCTTGCAAATGTTAAAATCTTAAAAAAATATACCTACACTCCTATTCTAGGATTTATTTTTTAATAGATGGATATATGCAAATTCGTACAGTACCGTCTCATATCTCGAAAACTTCATGCAAAACACGTGTACTTAAAAAGATTCTGTGATTGTATTCTTTTTTCATATCAATCATCTGAGTATTTATACGCTACGAATAAAAACTTAGAGATTACCTATTGTTATGATTTTATAATGTGAGTAGTGGAGATTTATCAACGTAGAAATATCTGCGCTGCTTAGAAGTGTAGATTTGATATTGATGCGTGTAGGGCTTGCTTGACATTTTCTAATGAAATTCTGTGAAAATGTCAACAAAAGATGGAGAGAAAAAGAGCCTTGAAGAAACTTTAAAACCAGGTATGATTATTTACTCTTTTACATAAAATAAAATGTAAGTACCTACTTAGAAATAAGATTAAAAATAAATGTATACCAATAAATTTAAAATAATGAAAAACAGAACTGCCTATACTAAAATTCTCTATCATTTAAGTTACTCTTGAAATTAGGAAAATAGAAATAACATAACACAATTTTGTATTAAAAATACACAATGTGGGAAGAGGTAACAAATAAGAAGCAATATAAGTACATACGTTTTAATATACAGGTTTAGTTTTAAATAGCGTCATTAAAAAAAAAAAAAATGAAAGAAAAATATGAGTAATGCCAATACAAAAAAAATCGCGGTCCAATGTGCACGCAGTGACGAGACATTGATTTTTCTTTCCTCGAGTCCGAGCTTGTCGCAAGTTTTTTTGGAATAACTTTAAACTGGAATTACTAGTGGTATTTAAGTAAATGCGTATATAGGATAAACAAAGTTATGAACCGACTTTAACCCTTAAAGGACGAAGTTTTTTTTTTCTTTTTAATCTTATTATTAACCTATTATTTTTTGTTAGTTTGTTATAATTGTGCAATATATTGCATAAAAACCCATTCAAATGGCATAAAAGAAGAAAAACAGCACGTTGCCATATGGCAACGCTAGTCCTCACTCATAGCTAAATATGACAAAATAGTAAAAAGCACAAAAACAATTTAGTTTTAATACGTAATATCAAAAAAATTACAAATTAGTATGAAAACTTATATTGCAAGCCAGACATAGTCCCACGTCACATTTTGTGCACATTGTTCTTATTATTGATTTACAATTTTCACCGGCACATCTTCTTTTCTTGTGGTCTGCTGTGTTCGTGAGCAGATGATTAGTTTGATCAAATCTAACATCATCAGAAACCCTACAAAATGATCTGCTCGATAAACTTGTGGATGGTCGTCCACCAGGTTTTGGGGGGCAACCAAATTTGTTCAGATAGGTTTTTACAATTTCTCGTCGAAATTCTAGTTGTGTTAGTTTATTGCCAGATTTCCTGTGTAATATCCAAGCGTTTTGGATGGTTACATCAATTAACCAGGTGAATAAGCACCACCACCACTTTTTCCCGCGTAAACCAATTCTGTATCTTGATATGTTTTCATCCATCAAGTCAGTGCCTCCCATCGCAGCATTATATTCTCCTATAACATATGGCCTTTGGATTTGAATATTTTTCTTCTGCGTTTGAGAATAGCGCTGAACCTGTCCAATAGGAGAAACTCCATCAGAAGTTGAGGCAACGGTTACAACATTATTATCGGCCCACCTGACCAAAATAATACCATTGGTTTTGTCAATAGTGGATTCATATGTTCCCCTTTCCTTCTTTTTCATCAATGCTTTTGACGATAAAGGACAAGCTTTTGGTATCCGATTATCGCGAATGGTTCCTGTACCATAATAACCTAAACCTCTTAGGTGGCTAAGCAAAGTGAAACTGGTGAAAAGATTATCAAAATATAAATAATACGGCAATTTTTTCTTGGCTTCAGGCAATTCATTTAGCATTGTAATAAAGGGTGCTGCCGCTTTTCCAACTGTTAATTGATAATTCTGATTGGCCTTAGGATCATTCCCCTGATAAATCGTAAAATTGACGAGGTATCCGCTTTTTGTGTTGACACTCCATACCTTGTACCCAAACCTTATGGGTTTGCCCCTTATAAATTGTTTACAAGAGTGCCTGCCAAAATACTTTACCATGGATTCATCGTAATTTAGTTCTTCTTCAGGTTCAAAGTGCTGAAGGAACTTTTTTTGTAGCTTGTCAATCAGTGGTCGCAACTTTGCTAGTTTGTCAGACTGGGCAAGATTACTATTGTCAGCACAGTGAAGATAGCGACAAATGGTTATAAAACGATCTCTTCTCATAGCGCCAATAACCAATTTATTTCCCATATCTCCATCAGTGTCCCAGTAAAAATTTTTACCCGGAAGAGTGTTATATCCCGACAAAATCAAAATTCCGAGGAAACATTTCATTTCTTCGTAGGTGATTTTCGGATTAGGACAATTTTTAAAGTGAGCATATTTTGTTGACTCAGAAACCAAAAAAGATACGATGTCATAATCTAAAAATAACTCCAACATTTCAACAGGGGTAAGGCTTTTGAAGCGTTCATAATCCGGCTTGGTAAAATTTTTCTGTTTTCTTTCAAGATCCCCGTTCATCCACTCAATCGCTGAATTATCTATTTTTTCCAGCACCGCTACACCATTTCTTGCATTCTCACCAGTATCCTCCTCTACAGCAATCTCACCAGTATCCTCCTCTACAGCATTCTCACCAGTATCCTCCTCTACAGATTCGGATAAACTCTCTTGATATGTGTTTGACAAATTTTCTGCCTCATTATGATGAAATTGTATTTCAGCCCCAGCACTCAGTTGTCTTCTGGACAAATTGTCAACTAATCCTCCTCCATCTTCATCGGCAGAATCCTCATCTGTAAGTTCGTCAAAATCGGGTGGTTCGATATATATGTTTTCAATATCTAAATCCTCAGAATAGGCCATTTGTATTGCCTCTTCTAGTGTTAAACCTCCACTGTAACAATTTGTATTTTATTTAAAAATGTTACATTCGTAGGGACTGGCGTTGCCAAATGGCAACACCAAAGTTTGATAGGGTGTGCAGAAATAGTTTTTGTATTTGTGGTTATAAATATAAAAGTAACACATTTTGGATACATTTACGAATCTAACATAAACATTTCAGGCGTTATAAATGGTATTTGTTAAAGTTATAAATACTTACACCAGCTTGAGATCCATTTTCCAACCAACAAGTTACACGTGCGTACTATTTAGGTTATAGTTACTATATGAAGAGCTTTACAGCAACTTTGGCAAGACAGTACACGAACAGTGGGTTTATTTACGCGCTAGTAGTGACATCTACCCAACATCATTGAAAATTAATTCTACAGATTCCTCTCTCACCAACACTTTTTACGTTGCCATATGGCAACGCCAGTCCTTTATGGGTTAACTACATGTTGGCCCTTAAAATTTTGAAATTTCTGATGAATTACAAATGAGTTTGTGTTTTGATTTTAAGTTAGACATTTATACGTATTCGTCAGATTCGCATAACCTGGTACCTAGTTAGCGGTAATCCTGTATACATATTAATAATTAATAGACTTCAAAATAGCAAAATATACACAATATCAAAATCTTAATAAGAGGGATGTTCTCTTTCCGCTGAGTAGGCGATGATATTTTGCGACAAATTTTGTATGACAATTTCAATCAGTTGCTTACAAGTTTAGTTATAGTGACAGTTGTCAAATATACCTGATTGTTTCTAGGGTACATTAGTTTAATGTACTCTTTTCGCCAATAAATCATGTAATTGAACAAGGAACATTATCGAGCGATGATTTTTTACAATCTCAAGCGTGGATTAAACCGTAAAGAATGCTTTGAGGGTATCGATAAAGTGTTTGGTGACATGTCGTGTTGCTTCGCAACCGTAAAGCGGTGGTATAGTGAATTTCAACGCGATCGACTTTCGTTAATTGACTTTTTCGAGCTGTTAAGCCAAAAACGGCAGTTACAGAAAAAAATAAAAGACCGGCATACTACTGTCAGAAGCATTCAAGGAGCAACTTTAAAGATTGGTGTTAAAGCAATTAACATTATTTTACACAAACATTTGAAGGTCTGTAACACTCGACAGTTTGGGTCTTTGAGAATGAGTCGGCGCCAACAAAAGTTGTTCGTGACAAAAGTCGAAACAGGAAGATGGTCGCCACATTTTTTGAAATTTCTGGACATGTTTCCACAGTAGCACTGGTGGATAGACGTACTGTTAATTCAGAATAGTACACAACAGTTTGATTGCCTCACAGTTTGGGTCTTTGAGAATGAGTCGGCGCCAACAAATGTTGTTCGTGAAAAAAGTCGAAACAAGAAGATGGTCGCCACATTTTTTGAAATTTCTGGACATGTTTCCACTGTAGCACTGGTGGATAGACGTACTGTTAATTCAGAATAGTACACAACAGTTTGCTTGCCTCAGGTTCTCCAAAATGTTTGCGAAAAACGTCCAAGATGAAGGATCATCTTGCATCAAGATAATCCTCGGGCCCACACTGCCGCTCGAACATCTGAGTATAAGACTGTCCAAAGCATAGGAATAATGGGTCATTCACCGTATAGTCCAGACCTAGTACCTAATGACTTCTTATTTCCACGGGTAAAGGATACAATACGGGTTTTACGTTTTACATCGGCCAGAAAAATTATGTAAATAAATTGTGTTTTACTTTACCAGGCTCAGCGGAAAGAGAACAGCCATCGTATTATAATACAAAGATTCTCGTCATTCCTCATGCTCTTGTTTGATCCAGTATAACTTGCAAGCAAAAAATTACTTGGACACCCTTTACTACAAGTCTTCTTTTATTAATCCTACTGACTGCGCCATTTATAATTTCAAATATCAGAGTATTTTATTTTATTTAGACTAAATGTGAATATGTATCTACCGATGTAATTTCATAACCACTATCTTTAATATTAATAGTTTTACACGAAACAATTTTATAATTTGAATATACAGTATCTTTCATTTAAGATATTTCTTATATATTTTTAGTTTTTTCATCCGTTTTAAACTAAAAATTTCATAAAAATGCAATACAGTATATATTATTGTTTATGGTCAAGAAAACAGTTCACTTCTTTCAAATGCACATTCAATATCGAAAATAAATAGAGAATATCAAAAAGAATATTTAGCAAATTTTATTTACAATATATACTAGAATTTAAAAAAAAAACTTAAATTAAAAATTGCAAAAAAAAACAATTTGTAGGTACATCAAAAAATGTCATTTTGATGTATTTTGCGTTTAGAAATATTTGCTGTGACAATTTTAATAAATACATACCCATGTTGTATGTAGAAATGCAAACAATTATTCTGTTGACTTGTTCCGCGTTTCTTTAACTGTTTTGTATCCTTATCTTTTCTTTTCTTGATAAACATTTCCGAACATAATCGCAGATTCTAGTATGTTACTAAATGTTGTTCCACATTTTTTACACGTTCATATATTATGCATGTAATGAGATATTTCAGATGGACAAAGTATTATTTTCGTATTGTATTATCATTATTAAGGAAACGTAAGTCTTACAGTTATATATTTATGCTTTTATCATTAATTTTATTATTTTTTCTATAAGAATTATTTTGTTCTAAAACTAAAGCTAAATTCAAATCAGATCCAATTTAACATTCAAAAACTGTTTATATATGTATATCGTATGAAACGCAGGAAACAATCCAACTTAATCATCAAAATCTATGACGTAATAGTTTCAATACATCTATGTGAGCATTGTGATTGACGAATACAACTTACTATTTGTGAAATTTACTTTGAGGTTATATTTATATCTAACTTTTACCAAATTTTCGGAATGTGAATTTTCAGAATACATTGTTTTATTGTAAATAAATAACTGTGTTCTATGAGTTTCATGAAATAAAACTATACTTTCACTTTCATGTCATTTAACGGATAGTAAAAATAAAAATTCTTCGTAGTTTTGTTATACCGATAGAACCACCGGCCATCTGCCTATAGGGAATTGTATGCAGTACACATTTATATGTACATACCGTATGTGTCTATTTTCATTAGCTATAGGGATTCAATGTTTACATGCGATTTATACGTATACAAATAATACGTGGCAACGTCTATCTCCCGGCAACAATCGACATCACAGCGACTTTCCCCGATCTTGCCACTTCTACATTAAATGTTTTGCTGCGAACACGTTCCGAGATATAGTCTGCAATAAAATCCGTCATCATCAAATGGCCGGCGCGATCTAGTTGTTTATTATTATTTTCAGAATCCTTTTTTATTTACCTTATTTTTAATTTTATTAGAATTACGCTTTTGTTTGTGTCATGCTTAATAATTCTCTGCATTTACTGAAAGGAAAAAGAAAAATCCTTGCAAGGCGTAAATATTATTTCTAAGCGCAGTACAAACATCCAAGTCTATAGTCCAACAGCTACTGCTAACTTGAGCTTGTATGCTTGTATCATCGGTCGCGCTCGCTTTGAAGAGAAAAGTAGGGGGTGCCATGTTGTCACGTATTGCATGAATTAATCGCCTATGGCTAATGAAAATTGACACGTGCTGTATATGTATCTAGTCCTACCGTTTATCAGAAGCGTTGTCTATGCCGACGCTAGGGATCGACAGTCAACCGCGTCAGTCGTGTCTTGACTGCGGTGGAGTATACTCATAGTTTGTCGAACTTGCAAAAATACGCAAATTCTTGCTGTCTGCATCTTTAGGGTTTAGAATTATTTAGAGCTCAGTATTTTTTTCTGTTTTTTACCGATATTCATTTACGTATTTACTATGCCGTTAGTTTATAGTAAAGAAGAAAAAATAAATATTATTAAATGGTATTACTCATCTCAAGGAGGTACGCAAGAAGTGATTGGTCGTTTTGTTTTTTCGTTTCCTGATCGTCCAGTTCCCTGCCGTCGGACGATACTAGATATCATACATCGTTTTGAAAAGTCGGGCTGCATTAATGGATGTTCGAAATGCTATCAGAGTAATTTCCATCCTATTTCGGAGGAAAGAATAGAGAAGGAAGTCAGTGTATGCGCCTTTGTAGAATAAAGTGAGCCCTGCTCTAGCCGCCAAATTTCTGAACAATTAGGTATTCCAAAAACCACAGTTAGGCGTATATTACACAAAAAGAAATATAAGTGTTATAAGGTTAGAAAAAATCAAGAAATATTCCCAGATGACCAGTTTAGACGTCTCGAATTTTGTGAGGCTATTAGAGAAAAATGTGATAATGATGATAATTTTACACGAAATATTTTGTTCACTGACGAATCAACATTTTCCCTTCACAAACGCCATAATCCATCTGCCGTTCGCTACTGGTCTCAGAAAAACAAACATTTGAGCAGGGATGTCACCACTCAATATCCACAGAAACTAAATGTCTGGGCAGGAATCTTAGGGGATCACATCATAGGGCCATTTTTCCTAAACGGAACATTAAATGCGCAGTCATATTTACAATTACTGCAAAATCATATTGTTCCTGCAGTGCGTGACCTTGCTGTAAACTTTAATGATATTTGGTTTCAGCAAGATGGCTGCCCAGCTCATAATGCCAGAATAGTACAAGAATGTCTCATTGCATTTTCCACATACCATTAGCACTAGAGGTAATATTTCTTGGCCGCCTAGATCCCCTGACTTAACGCCATGTGATTTTTTCCTTTGGGGATATTTGAATGAAACCATTTATGTACACCAGAATGAAAGACCCCGCACATTAGATGATTTACGAATGCGAATTACACAACTCTGTAATAGTATTTCACCTGTAACTCTCTCTAATGTACGTAGAGAATTTTACAACAGACTGGGCTACTGTGAGGCAAACAATGGAGGCTTGTTTGAAAGAGATATTTATTAGCCTCTAGAATTCTATTTTATTTTCTCTAGAATTTTTTTTGTTTGACATCAATTATTACTTTTTGAACGTTTTTTAATTTCTCCATGTTGCTTCCTTTTTAGAATTATTTTTCTTATTTTCTCTTGGTTTAGTAATTTGCAATTTAATTTTATTTAACTAGGTACATTCAGAATCACTAGTTACTACTTCTTTGGAATCTCAAACCTTCGTTTTCATTACAAATCTACTACTAATATTTCTACAACACGAAACATTATGCCGATGATTGATTCTTACAAATATCTACGAACTGAAATGGCAATATCTGTGTCATATTTAAAGATTAAATATGCTTTATCGACGGATGTGTATTTATTTCTTTTTACGCCACAAATTATTATTGCCGGTACGTAGATATATACGTAGGCGTATATAAATGTGGTAGGACTAGATACATATATGTACATATAAATGTGTACTGCATACAATTCCCTATAGGCAGATGGCCGGTGGTTCTATCTGTATATAGGTAACTATTTCTTAAAACTGAAGACTGAAACAGTGGTTGTACACATTTGTATATTTCAAGAAGCAGTCTCTGTCAAGCATACTTCATTATTTAAAATGTATTCTTAAACCTGACTAAAAGTTACATTAATGTTGTATTTTACAATTAATTTGTTTCAAAGTATGTGTTAATTTTTTTCACTTGTCCAAATTTGTAAAAATAATTATTCAAAACACTCTTCAACTTATAAGATACACACGTAAAATAAAGAAAAGTTTACAAATGATACGGGAAAATAATAAAAGGTAGAATATTTATTTTTATGTTTAGTGTTTTTTTCTTATAATCGGTATGACATCCAGTACAAAATTTAAATCAGTATACACAGTTTAAAATTAACTTAAAACTAAATTTGGCTAAGTTCGCAATTTCATTACGTATTATGAAATATGTTGCTATTATATATGCAAAAAACATCACATGAAATATTAAAACAACTGGCAGTATGAAACTTTTTTAGTGCAAAAGTACTAATATGTACCTAAATAAATACAAAGCTAAGTGTAATCGCCAAGATTTATAGATCATTAAAGTCCAAGATATAATCACAGCACTATATTGCAGAACGTCTGTAGAAAGTCTGCTATTTCATTTGCAGGTTTCATCTGAAGCATATATAATACTACAGTAGATTTTACTGGAAGTTTTGTTCACTATCACTGTTTTAACTATCTTCGGATTCTGAATATTACTTATGTTTATAATAAAAGGTCTTCTGATTTCACTTCAATGCCAAATTTCGAAACTTTATAGCTCCGAAGATCCTTAACTGGATTTCTCCTAATTCTTTCTCCTAACTTTTTCTTCCTAACAAGAGTTTCTAATCTTCTCTTGCCAAGATCGAAAATATCAATAAACGTTTTCTTAAAAATACAAATAATGTTGCCATCACCATCCGATACTGCATAGAACACCACCACTTATCGACGATTGTTCTCTGGATCTTGGCATTTACTATATCTTCGTCTTTATTTCTTGATATATCTATTAATCTCATTAAATATGTGACTTGCACTTCAAAGCGTGTACAAGTTTTGGAAAAGTTTAACTTTATTTTTAAAATGAAGTTTTTTGTAAATAGTGTTTGCAAACACACTCTAACAATAATAAATATAATTAGCAATGTGTATTCAAACCAAGAATATGTAAAGCATACATGAATGTACTTCATGAAATTTACAACTAACTTAATTTAGAGGTTAGGACAAACTCACTCAGCTCTGGTGGTTTTTTGGCAGGAAGTTGTTTTTTCTCTTGAGTAATACAAAATTCTCCTAACACTTTTCTCTTTGTTTGAATATCTCTAAATCTGATAGTAGACTTATCCATGTTAATTATACTCAAAATTTTTGCATTAACAAAAACACAACCGCGAAATTTATGCAACTGAGGCACTCAACACCATTCTATGGAAAATATGACTGCCTTATAAACCGAGCGCCATCTTACATATTTTTTCCAATACAAATGGTGCCACATAGACGTTTTGTCTGGACATGAGTAATGGCATATAGTACATATCTAGTTCAAAGCCAGAAAAAATGAGAATAAGCACTAGCATCTCTCTTCCATTATTAGGCTTGGGATTAGTTGGGATGTTCTGAACTTCTTGCTGAGCCTGATGTTACACAAGGACGGAATATATGACCTCTGCTTTGTATATAATTTATGCAAACGAATATACACTTAATGTCAACAAATACCCTGTTATGACGTAGGATGGATATAGATGTTAATCACTCTACCTTATCTAATCTTTCATAAAGTAATGGAATATGGTATGATATGGCATGAGGAAGACTTTTCGGAGATAAACTGTGACGTACACATTAATAGTGTCTTTTATTTTTATCAAAAACTATTTAGACTGCAATCAGTCAGATACATATAGCCTAGCCCACCACGTACAAACTTAAGTTTAGAATGCAATATTGATAAGTGCAGCTGTTTAGACGTGTTTTTGCATATACGATGAAAGCATACATTATTTGGAAAGACTCTCACATAAGAGAGTAATATTACTTTGTTCAGAAAACTTATTACAGAGACACTGATTTTAGCTACCGGATTTGGACTGAGGCATATTCAGGCTCTACTATTATTTTCGATGTTGGTAGTAGGTTATGGAATGAGAATAAATCTATCAGTTGGTATAGTGGCAATGACAGATCCATCAATTTCTCCCGATATGCCTGTAAGTATAAAAATTACATGTTAAATAAAGTTGCATTTAAAACTGCGAAAATTCCTCAAAAATCCTAGTTTGCCTCTTCACTTTAATTTGATTTTTGCATTTACTCTTTCAAGTTTTGTGAAATAAATATTGATTGTAAGTTATTACCATGCGCATGTACGAAAGAAGCGCGCGTAATTTCTTTGACTTTAATTTAGTTATCCGGATGTATAAGTAGATAGGCTATGGGCATTCTGGATCAAAATCCCATAAGATTTAACATAGGGGTCTAAAAGTACATTTTGTCCCCGCCAAGGGGGGTACCCCTCGCCAACACTTTGATTCTATAACGTCTTGCACACGTGACCCTCTACCTACTGAAACAAAATTTAAAAAAAAATAACATTGTGTTTCTGGTAAATCTAATCTTTATTAATAGGTATATTATCTATTTGCCCCATCACACATAGGTCTCACATTACAATGTATCTTAATCGCTCTCCGACCCCCCCATCAAAAGCTCATGCATTACGAACTGAGGGTTTAGGAATGATTCCATTTCTATTTTATACAAATCTTTCGTTAATAAGGGGTCATTTATTCTTCATTCACCCTTTCCGCGGATTAGGTAATGCATTAATTTTGTACAGAAAGCACACGTACTGATTCGATCTCTCTACCTGATTACAAAGGATCTTTCTATACCTGTGCAATCTACGAGGGGAGATTTTTATGTTGTCTAGCTAGCTATGAAAACAATATTCTATCGCTACAATTTTCTTACATGACGTTTGAGTGACATTTTATAGTGTCATATTGAAGTTTGGTTCGAATCGCTTAACATTTGTTTCTTTTACATTCATTTAAAGAGTTAAAATGAGGGTAATGAAACTTGAACATAGAAGTGTCATAAAAATGTTTATCAAAAGAAAGCAGTAGCTCGAAGAATATCCATGAGAGATGGTGAGAGTGTATAGAGAAAATAGCCCGTTGTGTTTCCACGTCAAATTTTGGTGTACGCAGTTCAAATGGGACAGAGAATCAATTCATGATTACCTAAAGTGTGGAAGACCTCTAGAAACATGAACTGAAGAAATCATAAACAAAGTTGAAGATTTGGTATTGACAGACTGTCGAGTAAAAGGTTCAGTTATTGCTAGAGAAATAGGAATATCAGAAACGTTTTTTTTTTAAATTCTTCACTACGATTTGGGAATGAGCTAGTGTCGGCACGATGAATTCCCAGGCTGCTCTGTCCCGAACAAAAATGTGTAGAGGACAAATTTGTGAATAGACTGACTCTTTTATCTCAGTATGAAGACTTAGTAGAATAGTAACTGGGGATGAAACCTGGGTATACCACTGGGACCCTCCCACGATACAAGACTCTATGCAATAGCTTCATAAGAGCTCTCCATCGTCCAAGAAAGCAAAAACGCAATTTTCTGCGGGAAAAGTGATGACCACAGTTTTCTAGGACGCTTAATTGAGTATATGTCAAAAGGAATTACAATAACGGGAAAAAGCACCAAGAAATAATTAAGAAATTGGACACGGCTATACCCCCAAAAAGACCACCCAATTTTGCTCAGGAAACTCTGCTTCTGCATGACAACTGCAGAAGCAGAGTTTCAGAAACTCAAAAAACACTTAAGAGGGCGTCGATTTTTATCGAATGCAGACATGGAAAGCGTGGTAGGATCTTCTTTTACGGAATTACCAAAAGAATTCGTTTTCGAAGGCATAGAGTTATTTAAGAAATGTTGCAATAAGTTTGTTAGTGTTAATGGTTCTTATGTTGAAAAATACAATTTTGCTCGTTTCATTCATAGCTAGATGCACAATATAATCTCATAGATACGGAACCCAGCTACTTATCGCAATCCTTAGTTGAACTACTTGGTGTGAAGAGTCATTCTCTTCAGTCCTTAATAACAAATCCCATTTTAATATTTAATCTATTCGATTACACACTTTCGACCGCGAATTGTCCTTTTTCTTTTTGTCTTATATTTTGTGCGAGGTACTAGCCCTGTCATTGGTTGATTCGAATGCTGACCTTCTCACCCCAACATTTTTTCTATATAAGCTGGCAATCCCAGCGTGTGTGTGTGTCTCATAATCCAATCCGTCTATACAGGATGAGTCATCTCCGACGGAAAAGCAAATTGTGACTTTATGAGAAAAAATATTATTTTGCATTACACAGACTGTTCCATAACTTGGCTGACCAAAGATATAGTTTTTTAAATGGAACACCCGATATATTATTACATTTTTGTATTTCCCGTATAATTCTCAGTCAACAGTTATGATAGTATAATAAATATGTAGGGTTTTCGACTTTTTACCATTGTTCTGAAAAATGCAATGTTTTTATAAAATTATATTTCCCGAAAACGACGTATTAGATGAACACAATTTTTGGTGGAGTTGTTCATAATAAATGGGCCTAATGCAAAGATATTTTACTTTTTTGCAATTACAAATTGAATTTGCAGAAAACTGGGTTAAAGTTACATGACACATTTTTGTCTAAAAATGATTTTTTTCAAATAGAACAGCCTGTATATCGGTTCATTTTTGGATTGCTTACTAAATTTCGCACCAAAAACATGAAAGACGTTATTATTTTGTATTATACAGAGTGCTCCATAACTTGGTGGCTGACCATAGTTATAGTTTTTTAAATAGAACGCTCGATATATTATTACATTTTTATATTCCCAGTATAATTCTTAGTCAAAAAGTTATAAGATAGTATATGCCTAAAATTTAAGGTTTAGACTTACACTCTGTATATCGGTTCATTTTTGAATTGCTTACTAAATTTCGCACCAAAACCATGTAAGACGTTATTATTTGAAAATTGACCATTATTGAGCTATTGTCGTTTTTTTTTATATAACTTTGCCAACTGTTCTGTTCCACTAATTACTCATAAAACAGTTCCTGTTTCTACACCTACTAAAATCAAGTTATTTTGTTTTGTTTTGTTTTAAAATTTGTTTATTGTGCCATATTCTAAATATTCTTTGTATTATGTTGCTGTATTGTAAATAATATATATCCATTTTTTTTGTCATTACCCCAATATACATACAAAAATCATATCTCTAAGCTGATTTTTAGAAAAATTGATTATAAAATCTGGCTTGACAACTAAAAGCAGCTTACTTAATGTCATCCATTCAATTGTTAATTTCGCGGAAAATATCACGGCTCACTATACCGTATTCAAATAAAAAACATAAAGTTCGCAAAATTATATCAGAAAATGAGAATAGCTTAGTAATGGCCACTTTTAAAATAATAACGTTTTATATGCTATGGTGGCAGATTTAGTAAGCACTTCTAATAGAGTTTTCTGCGAATTCAATTAGTAATTGCAAAAGAATAAAATATGTTTGTATTAAGCCCTTTTATTGTGAACATCTCTACCAAAAATTGTGTCCACCTAATACGTCGTTTTCGAGAAATATTATTTTATAAAAACAATGAATTTTTCAGAAAAATGGTATTAAGTCGAAAACCTATATTATCTTATAACTTTTTGACTAGGAATTATACGGGAAATACACAAATGTAATAATATATAATCTGCTCCATACAAAATAATTTTAAATCGTGCTCCTATTAAGTGGCTATCACTGGAAGAAAACCGCTTCGAAATATCTATTCCCAGTCACCTCCCAAGTCACAATCTGCCTTCCTCGCGGAGATGACTCACACTGTATATAACTTATAACCGTCGTACATTAGCAGATTGTATATGTTATATACAATCTGCTAATGTACTCCTGACTGCCGATACCTAGTTATAATAATACACCTCTTCAAATTCACAATCGTAAGTTATCATAATCTTCATTTGATGAAGAGGCTATGACACTCATTTAATTATAATAAACAAAGTGTTTTATCCAAATATTAGTCTATTCTTTTACTTTATTTTATTCTTATATTTATTTAATTTCTCTTTTGCAGACTTATGATTGGTCAATTGGTATAAAAAGCACCATGCTTTCGGCTTTCTTTTGGGGATATGTACCTCCACAGTTATTCGCCGGACGACTAGCAGAAGTGTATGGGCCTCGATGGTTTTTAGTTGGTGCTATGACCACATCGTCCGTTTTCACGGCATTAATACCAGCAATGGCAAAGGCAGGTCCATGGGGCGTCATATTTTGCAGAGTCATTCAGGGCCTCAGTCAGGGTTTCTTCTTTCCTTCGATCCAATATTTAATGGGAAAGTGGACTCCGTTAAGTGAAAGATCCAGAACGGCTTCGTTCATTTATGCCGGTGGTCCTCTAGGGACTGTCATATGTATGCCGGTAACAGGTTGGCTGGCGGCAAGTAGAATCGGATGGCCTTCCGCGTTTTATATATACGCTGTCTTGGGCTCGCTCTGGTCACTGGCTTGGTTATGGTTTGGATCTAATTCACCAGAAGAAAATGATCAAATTTCAGAAGGAGAAAAACGATACATCCAAGAAACAACAGGCGCGCCCTCTACAAAGGTATATTTACCAAGTTTTATTTTGTTGAGAGAGTCACAGAGCATCAATATTCTTGAAAAATTATTTGTAAGTCAGCAAAACTATATTTTAATTTTGCAAGCTTATTCAGACAAAAAAGCTGTTCAGAAATGACTCTCGCCGTAAGAGAGCAAGAACTTTTTTTTATTTTCCTTCCATTTAATGCTTCTCATAATCTCTTCATCTATCGCTTCACAAAACTCTAAAGTAGATATGTTAATAAGTAGGTATTCAATTCTTTCGCCAGTATTGTTGTGTTACATGTTTTTAGATAAGGCAAGCATTTCAACCTGGAGGCATGGTGTTACAAATGCTTTTGTAGGGAATTTCGGCGCGGCCGGTTTGCCAGTGAGGCCAGTTAGGCGCATGTCGTTCCACCTACAGCCATTTAGCCGTGGTTGTTAACGTTTATTTAAAAAAAAACGAAGGTTTAAATTATATTTTTCTTGCTGTACTGACAACTAAACCTTTATCTGCAGCGAACTGTTCGCGTGGCAACCACTTTTGCGGTGAAATGGCTATGACAAATTACACCTAGACCTATTCTTTACTTCTGAAGTATTCGTTAAAGCAAAAGATTAGAGCATCAATAAAAAAGATTTCTCTTTTACAGCCATTTAGCCGTGGTTGTTAACGTTTATTTAAAAAAAAACGAAGGTTTAAATTATATTTTTCTTGCTATACTGACAACTAAACCTTTATCTGCAGCGAACTGTTCGCGTGGCAACCACTTCTGCGGTGAAATGGCTGTGACAAATTACACCTAGACCTATTCTTTACTTCTGAAGTATTCGTTAAAGCAAAAGATTAGAGCATCAATAAAAAAGATTTCTCTTTTAATAATATCATTAATCGGTTGTGAAAATATTCTTTTGGTTGATCGAGAAACTACTTCTCACTTTTCTTAGGGCACAAAAACAGTTAAAGGGTACAAATTTGTAGATATCATAAGACAAGTGTTCAATTTCACAATTAGCAGCAGCATCAGCATCAGTTATATCATGGAGCAACACAACACATTTACTCCGTTTTACGACTGAATTTACTTATTATACGTATTATTATATTGTTCTTTTTTTTAGAAATATCCAACACCTTTTCTACATATGATTAAATCTCTTCCGTTGTGGGGAATTTTGATAGCATTCTGTGGACAAAATTGGGGTTATTGGACATTGCTAACGGAAATTCCGACTTATATGAGTGGCGTCTTACATTTTAACATAGCAGAAGTAAGTAAATTCATATTAACATTACGGGTAATTCATGTTGAGTACAAAAAAGTAATTGTTTGGAAAATGTATTACACTAGTCTGTATGCCGTGGAATGGGAATACACATACGCTGTGAAAATATAAATGTGAAATATCAGGGTTAGTTGAAACGCAGTCTTACATTTATGTAATCATGTTATATCATATATATCAATATTTATGTTAAGTTGCAGCCGTTAGGCCCTCTGATTTATGAGTGTACCGAGCATTTGATTTGTTGAATCGACACTAGACACGTGTCACTCAAATCCACGTGGACTTATAACCATAAAAATGTTGGGACAGAATACAATACAGGCTATTTCAGGTACGAGATAAAATTATTATTCTTCACCCAAAATATTGCAAGAAGTATTTCTTGTCCTAAATTATTATGTAAAAAATTAACAAAAAAATTTATATAAATTCCCAAAATTACATTTGTAATAGATTTATTTAGGTAATATAACAAACACTTTAACATTTCTTCAATAATTAGTCTTGCAGTATGTATTTTATTTTCCAAATCACAGGTTTAATTAAGAAAATATTTTTTCGACTCTTTCAAGGACGTGGTCAGAATATCTTTTAAATTATCATCGTATTGTTAATTTTCGAATATTTTCCTAATTTCAGTTTTTATTTTTTCTCTACGTATATTTTCGGAAAAAGGACTATGCTATGATATTTCTTTCATTTTTTTAAGTGATTCAAAAAAATAATTGTGTAATTATTCTAAAAAATAAAGTCAGGATTTGGAAGAAACTGATTGAGGTAGTGAGCACTTCCCTTTAAGAATGTCTGTACGTAGTGTGTGAATGGATAAAATTCCATTTATTCATTCAAATAACATGTTGAAAACATCAATAACAAAACCAGCATGATGAGTGGTGCAATACGTTTACCTAACAATATATTAAATCACGGAAATAACAGCTATTAACTTCCTAACTGTTTTAATTAATTTCCAGAATGGATTACTTTCAGCATCTCCTTATTTTGCATTGTGGGTTGCAAGTTTCTTCATCAGTGCCGCAGCAGATTACATCATCAACAATAAGATTTTATCAGTAAATGCTACAAGAAAACTAGCCAGTGGTCTTGGTAAGTATCCTGATGACGCAATGCTGTATATTCCTCAATACAAGTACCTATTTTTAGGATTAAGTGGACCGGGTATCGCACTATTAATTTTGGGTATAATTGGTAGCCCAAGTCGTGCAGATGCCCTTACACTGCTTATTATAGCAGTAGCCATAAATGCGGGTGTATATTGTGGTCACCAAGTGAATCATATAGACATTGCTCCAACACATGCAGCAACCTTGATGGGGATAACAAACGGACTTGGAAATATATTTTCCATTATTGCTCCGTTTATAGTGCAATATGTTGTAACAGATGAGGTAGATATATTATTTACTTACCAGAATAACTCTTTACTTGATCGTTTGTCACCATTACAGAGCGACCCAGATCAATGGAAAATTGTATTCTTTATAGCAGCTGGTATTTACATAGGAACTGATTTGTTTTATACATTAGTCGGAAAAGCAAATGTTCAGCATTGGGATAAATTGGAAAAAAGCTAATGTGAGAATCTGTTCTTATTTAATTATTTATAATTATTTAAAAAATAAAATTAGGAAAATTGCTTACTGTGGTATTATTTTTTATGGTGAAAAAGTTCAGGTATAAAGAAAGTCCAATTAAAATTTGTTCGAATTTATACATTTCTAATAACACATTAAATAGACATAAATATATATTAATTAATTATAATTACTTAAATTATGGAAATAATTTAGTATATACTATATTTTTTACATAGGTAAATATACTAACTATAACAGAAACAAAGAAGAAAGGTAAAGGTTATTTTGATATAACTGGCGGCATACGAGTATGGCATAGCACCGTAGATCGAAACCTGTTCGTACAATCGGAAGTAGCCTGCTTGGTATATAAACTATTTTAGTGGTTGGTCTCTTATTTCGGAAAGAGTAAAAAAAGATTAAGGACATCGACATTGTCAATAAAAGAGGGCTGCAAAATTTTAGTCTGAAAAATGTTTGCACTGTAATGACTGATTTGTACAGGGTGTTTCATCGGTTGGGGTATCGCGAATTAAAGTGCCTAAATATAAAAATGTCGACTTCAAATTTTAACCACTTATAGAACTTTTAAACCGCTACCAGTAGGTTAGGTTGTTTTTGATAATATTATTTTATTTAATGCGTAAATAAAAAAAAACCTTCGTTCAAAAAATCAAAAGTACTCAGATTTTATTGAAATTCAGGTGTTAAAAAGATATGTCTATAAAATCAACTATGCAATTGAAAAAAAAATTAAAACTTAATCAATTATTGAATATTTTACAATAATTTCAAAATTAAAGGCAAGACGTTGAAGAATTTATGGGTTTTTTATTACAGTGTTGTGTGTTGAGTTTATAATAAATTTTTATTTATTATCCGTCATAAATTTAAAAGGACTACCTGTTTGCGGACGTTGAAGAATTTATGGGTTTTTTATTACAGTGTTGTGTGTTGAGTTTATAATAAATTTTTATTTATTATCCGTCATAAATTTAAAAGGACTACCTGTTTGCGGACAGCACAATTAGAAAGTTAAGTACCATAAATCTGTCGTAAGAAAAACGACATTATTTAATATTGACTTTATTTGACAAACGGTTTCGTTTATAAAAATTCTGATTGTGAAGTTAATATGGGTGATATTTCCACGTATCACCATTCAAATTTGAACATTTTTTGAGCACTTTTAATTTTTGATAATACGTTTTTTTTTAATTTACGCATTAATTAAAATAATATTATCAAAAACAACCTAACCTGCTGGTAGCGGTTTAAAAGCTCTATAAGTGGTTAAAATTTGAAGTTGATATTTTTATATTTAGGCACTTTAATTCGCGATACCCCAACCGATGAAACACCCTGTATATTGTTGCGCTGATTTCAAATATGGCATCAATCAATTAGCACGTAAGGATTTTTCACAAAATGGGCTGAATATATAGGGCAAGCGCGTATTTAACATATTCTGGCAAAAAGTAATTCTTTTGAAAATATTTATTAAATGATTTATTTACAAATTTATTATTTATCGAAGTATTGGAAATAATTTGTTGAATTATCCTGAAATTCATAGGTCCTTATACTGTCTTTTCCTTTTCCCCTGAATGCTCCTTTTGGCACTTTGCCTCTTGTAGGCGACATGCGACTCCTTTGCTTCCGAAGGTCCTGGAAACTTGTGGTCAAGGTACACTCTTCTTCTTATAATAAAGCCGTAACAAATTGTTTCATGAAGCCAAGCCTGATGTGAAATAAAGGGAATACGACTTTATCAACCAAATCAACCAACTACATTCTTGTTTTTTGTGTCCACGTTTTAGTGATTTCCTGGGTGGGGTCAATTTTTTTTGATCCAGTAATTGCCCTTATCCCAACTGTTTCATTCACACAAAAAGCAAGGATAGTTGATGAAAAGAAATTAAACTTGGAGTCTGTGGCTTGAAACTACACAAAAACACTAAAACACCTTCACCACACTAAAGCACAAAAATGGCTAATACGTATTTCAACAACTAAGTTGTCATCATCAGTAGCACTGATTAAAAATCGCGCTGTCTACACACCGTAGCGTACAGAACAACACTGATTTCCAATTTACGGGGATGGTTTATTCTTTTACCTAGGCTATTAACTACTTCATTAAAAATACCTGATCGTTGTACCATTAAATAAGTCATATTTACTATTCTAATCCTATCCTTTAATTCTAATATTCTAAGAAAACCAACAATATAATTTCCTATTTACGGGGATGGTTTATATATTTTTACCTAAACTATTAACTACGTCATTAACAGTACCTGATCGCTGTATCGTTAAATTAGTCATGCTTAATACTATAATTCTATCATTTAATTCTAATGTACTATGAAAAACTAACGGTATCTAAAAGGTATTGTTTACACCACAAACTTATATAAACAAGATTGGGGAATCGGCCCGTTATCTGAATTCATTAATTTATTTTTATTTTTCTGAATGTATATACTCTCGTAACTATCTAGTTCTCTATAATTGCGCACTTGTTTTATAAGTTTGAGGCCGCTTGCTGGAATATCATGACCTGTGTCCGAAATATGTCGAGCTACACTAGACTTCTCTGTCCTATTAAACCGAAAATGAGCAATGTGCTCTTTATAGCGAGTTGCAATCGAACGTCTAGTTTGGCCGATATATTTTTTCTCGCATTTATTACAATTAATTTCATAAATTCCAGATTTTTGTTCTACCTCAATTCTATCTTTAGTACTGCTCAAAAGACTTTTCAACGAATTACATGATTTAAACGCGACTTGCAAAACAACATTTTTAAAAATATTATTTAAGTTTCTCGAAATATTATGAAAAGGTAGGTAGGACAACGGTTAAATGTATCCAATCCGGTCATGCCTAGAATGTATTGTTTACCTAAAATACATAAGCCCGGTAAATCGATGAGACCTATTGTGTCAGGTATAAACTCACCGACTTATTTACTGTCTAAATGGCTAGTAAATGAACTCACAAATTTACCATTGCAACAAGATAGCTTTGCAGTAAAAAACTCACTGGAGTTCATTCAAAAAATCAAACATTATAAGTTGCAAGAAGGTGAGATTTTGATTTCGTTTGATGTCAGTTCATTGTTTCCTTCAGTACCGATTCCAGAAACCCTGAAATATTTGGAACGTTTACTTCAGAACAATAATATCGAACAGGCTATAATAGATGAATACATGCAGTTAACATCTCTTTGTATGTCTCATAACTGTTTTCAAATAGAAGGTAAATTCTATGAACAACGACATGGGACTGCCATGGGAAATTGCTTGTCTCCATTTATTGCCGATTTATTCATGAGTAATTTTGAAATGGATTTCAAAAAGAACGCCAAATATTTCCCTAAAGTATGGTTAAGGTACGTTGACGATATTTTCGCGATTTTTGACACTAAAATGTATGATACCGAAATGTTTCTTAATGAATTAAACTCAAAATTCCCCACGATTAAATTCACTCTTGAGAAGGAAAACAATGGACAATTAGCTTTTCTAGATATATTAGTAATTAAAGCAGGTTGCAATATAGAAATAGATATTTATAGAAAGGAAACCAATGTAAACAGATTCATTACAGCAGATTCTAATCATTGTTTGCAACAAAAATTGTCTTCATTCAATTTTCTAATCCATCGCTTGTTAAGCTTCCCACTTACAAGAGATAGATACGAGAAAGAATTACGCCTTATAAGAGGTATCGCTGAATACAATGGTTTCCAGTCAGACGTAGTTGACAATATCTTAAGAAAAATGAAACGTAAGAATGTAATTCTAAATTCCACAACTTTGCTACCTCAAAGTGATATAGATAAGAAATTTGTTGTCCTACCTTTTCATAATATTTCGAGAAACTTAAATAATATTTTTAAAAATGTTGGTGTGCAAGTCGCGTTTAAATCATGTAATTCGTTGAAAAGTCTTTTGAGCAGTACTAAAGATAGAATTGAGGTAGAACAAAAATCTGGAATTTATGAAATTAATTGTAATAAATGCGAGAAAAAATATATAGGCCAAACTAGACGTTCGATTGCAACTCGCTATAAAGAGCACATTGCTCATTTTCGGGTTAATAGGACAGAGAAGTCTAGTGTAGCTCGACATATTTCGGACACAAGTCATGATATTCCAGCAAGCGGCCTCAAACTTATAAAACAAGTGCGTAATTATAGAGAACTAGATAGTTACGAGAGTATATACATTCAGAAAAATAAAAATAAATTAATGAATTCAAATAACGGGCCAATTCCCCAATCTTGTTTATATAAATTTGTGGTGTAAACAATACCTTCTAGATACCGTTAGTTTTTCATAGTACATTAGAATTAAATGATAGAATTATAGTATTAAGCATGACTAATTTAACGATACAGCGATCAGGTACTGTTAATGACGTAGTTAATAGTTTAGGTAAAAATATATAAACCATCCCCGTAAATAGGAAATTATATTCTTGGTTTTCTTAGAATATTAGAATTAAAGGATAGGATTAGAATAGTAAGTATGACGTATTTAACGGTACAACGATCAGGTATTTTTAATGAAGTAGTTAATAGCCTAGGTAAAAGAATAAACCATCCCCGTAAATTGGAAATCAGTGTTGTTCTGTACGCTACGGTGTGTAGACAGCGCGATTTTTAATCAGTGCTACTGATGATGACAACTTAGTTGTTGAAATACGTATTTAGCCATTTTTGTGCTTTAGTGTGGTGAAGGTGTTTTAGTGTTTTTGTGGAGGATAGTTGATGTATCCTGCTTGTTTTCCAAGAAGCATGGAAACTACTTTTCGATTATCGCATATCGTCCATCCAATATCTTTATATTTCAACCTGGCGCTAATGAAGGCCTAATTCTTGTAACATTCTTTCAGGAACACAGAATGCCCTAATGGCACTGAAGACATGGGTCATTTTGGCGTGACGGTCACTTTTAACCTTAGGTGGTCTTAATCCCATAGGACACTTGGGCGCAAGTGAATTGGGTTAGTTCATACTTTTTGTAGTGATATCCAATTAATTTCACAAAATTCAGCCTACTTATGTATTTTTCTTATACATGTTAATTAAATGGTTGTGACTATTATTAAACTTCAAAACAACAGACTCTGATTTGTCCACACAAATCGACGCTTTGCAAATTCCTTTTCTTGTGCATCTGTACGTAATGCCACTAACTGTGCAAAACGTGTAACTGTTACAAATTATTAACTTTCTTCCACGCGCACTCAACATAAATTCCATGATGCACCCACCAACAACGTCTTCAACATAAATGACAAAAATATGAATAGTCCAACTTAAATATCAACTTATTTTAATTTCACTAAATAGTGAGAGTGCGATTATATACAGGGTGTTTAAAAAGATGCAACAATATTAAAGGGGTTGATTGTCCAGGTCATTTTATACAAAAAAGTTTATAATAAACAAGGTCCGCAAACGCTTCGTTACCGATCTACAGCGTGTTGAAGTTTAATTAAAAGAAAATTAGATTTCTCCAAGACGGCATTAAAGATCATAATGAAATTTTAGGCGTGTTATTTTTCAAGAAAAAAATAGGACGCCGCTGATTTCTCTAAAAATAAAAATATGTTTCTATTCTTTGTTCAATTGTGAAGAAAAAAGCTCTCTTAACTTTTTATCGTACGACGTAACGTTTTTTAGTAAAAAAAAAACACATTTTAGTGCATGTACATTTATCATGCTTACAAAAATATTTTTAAACATTCCTGTTTTATTCACTGACATATTGAATGACATATGATTAATAATTTTGTATGTGTCGAATTTGTTGGATTTCCTTATCATGAATCGCTATACAAATGCAGAGATGACCAACATGCACTACATTTATGGACTTGCTGATGGAAATGCATTAGAAGCTAGGCGGTTGTATACTGAAAGATTTCCTGGCCGTATTGCTCCTGATAGAAAAACTTTCGAAAGTATTCATCGGCGTCTTTATGAAACAGGCACATTAAGACGAAATGGAGGAGCAGGAAGGCCAAGGATAGCAAGAACGGTAGAGCTGGAAGAGGATGTGCTAGACATGATTGAAGAAGATCGAGGTACTTCTACTCGAAAAATTGCTGACGCTTTGGATGTAAGTAATGGGACTATTTGGCACATTCTGAAGGAAAATTTGTTGTACCCATTCCATATACAACGCGTTCAAGCATTACTTCCTGCTTATTTTCCTCCTCGCATTGCATTCTGTCAATGGCTTTTGCAGAAAATGGTTCAAATCCCTCAATTCCTGATGTTGATTCTGTTCACCGATGAAGCGAATTTTTCAAGAAATGCAATACGCAATTTCCATAATAACCATGTATGGTGTGACGAAAATCCACATGAAATTGTTGAAAATCGTTTTCAACATCAGTTTTCTTTGAGCGTTTGGCTTGGGATTGTGGGTGACTGCCTAATTGGATCGGTATTTTTAGCAAGGAGACTAACCGGAGAGGTGTATCGCAACTTTTTGGAAAACACGCTCCCTGGATTTCTGGAGGACGTACCATTAGCAATTAGAGATGCAATGTGGTATATGCACGATGGCACACCAGCCCACTTTAGTCAAGTAACTCGTGATTTCTTAACACAAGCATACGGAAATCGCTGGATTGGCCGAGGTGGACCACACTTATGGCCTGCACGATCCCTGGACTTAAATCCCCTGGATTTTTCCCTGTGGGGCCATTTGAAGTCATTGGTGTACGCTACTCCATTGGAAAATGTAGAAGACTTAAGAAATCGAATCATTGCTGGGTGCAACTCAATTGAAATTGATGTTTTTGAGAGAGTTCGCCAGTCGACGAGGAGAAGATTGGATTCTTGCATCCGAGTTCGAGGTGGTCACTTTGCACAGTTATTGTAATTTTTGTTTTTGCCCTTAAATAAAACCCTTGTTATTTAAAAAAAAAATTCTGTAATATGTACATGCACTAAAATGTGTTTTTTTACTAAAAAACGGTACGTCGTATGATAGAAAGTTAAGAGAGCTTTTTTCTTCACAATTAAACAAAGAATAGAAACATATTTTTATTTTTAGAGAAAGCAGCGGCGTCCTATTTTTTTCTTGAAAAATAACACGCCTAAAATTTCATTATGATCTTTAATGCCGTCTTGGAGAAATCTAATTTTTACTGTTTCTTTTAATTAAACTTCAACACGCTGTAGATCGGTAACGAAGCGTTTGCGGACCTTGTTTATTATAAACTTTTTTGTAAAAAATGACCTGGACAATCAATCCCTTCAATATTGCCGCACCTTTTTAAACACCCTGTATAAGTTGTAATGACATTGTAACTCTACATACACATATTACAAGCGAAATTAATACCTTTTTTCTCCGTAATTCGTATATTCGTAATTAGAAGCGAGATGTAAGAAATATTAAGTTGTAATGACATTTTAATTATACAATGTTAAGTAATATAGTCAAATTAAAATATGTTGGAACGAAATATACATTTTTTTCTCCGTAATTCATGTGCCCCGTTAATCTTGCAGAAGCGCCCAACTGTCCTGTACCCTTTAAGAATTTGTTAATTGCCCCGATTAAAACAAGTGACCGCCGCGCCGAAATGACCAATACCCGAAGAATACTTGCTGCCGTTATAATGAAGTATTGCTTTGAGACTCATCTTGACCAGTCAATAAAGAGCCTCCACTCGTTCACATCATACTGTATATTAAAGATTTCCAATCCAGGAATTCTGCTGCAGTAAACCAAGAAACTATCTTGAGAAAAGTATGGAAGGAAATATGTTTCTCGCTTTCTGAATCATGAGAAAGAGAAGCCAATAAGGTATTTATACCAAAACGCTTTGGGAATTTTTCAAGAAAAAATGTGATTGATCTGTTAACGTATGTGATAGAATTAAGGTGTCAGATAACAGAAAGATAACTGCATGGTGGTCGAAAGAAATACGAACTGAGATAAAAAAAAGACAAAGTTATGGATGAAATACTGGTCTAGCAGAGATGACATGGCATATGATGAATACAAAAAACAAAGTAAAAAGGTGAAAAGCAAAAACAATAACAGAGGAATTTGAAAAAAAATGGAGACATATTTCAAGGGAAATCAAAAGCTTTTTTATCATGTAATGAAAAGTTTTAGGAAAAGCTGCAATAATCAACAAAATATATGAACGATAAGAAAGGAAATTAGTCACTAAGGAGAAAAAAATTATAAATATATGGTAAAATCATTTTAAAACCATACTCGGAGGAGAGGGTATAAACGCGAAGAAAGGATAGCAGAAAAAGAAAGGGATAACGTCACAGATAAAATGGAACTTTGGGGAGTTGAGAGAGCGGAAGCTAGAGCAATAATGGGTAAAGCTTCGAAAGAAGCTGCGGAATTGGAATGCTGTTGATCCATCCATGGCAGTAAAGGACACGTGGTTGCTACATAAGATATTTTCTGCTTCTAGGCTTAACCGAAACATAAATACAGATAATACGAGGCATGCCAGGGAAGTAAATGGCTTAAATTATCGGAAATTGGGTTCCCGTTGGGTTCCGAACATGCTTACAGATGTCCACAAAACGAAGCGACTTGACAGTGCTCTAATATTTCTTACCAGATGCAGTGTTGAGGGAGATGAATTCTTAAACAGTATTGCGACCGGTGATGAAACTTGGGTTTGTCATGTCCCTCCAGAATCAAAACAACAGTAGATGGAGTGGACGCACTCATATTTCCCCCAAAAAACAAAAATTCAAAACAACACAACACGTGCACTATGTTCTGGGACAGACAGGGCATTCTGCTTGTTGACTTCCTTCCCAGAGGTGAATCCATCAATGCGGAACGATTCCGTGAAACTTTGAGAAAAGTTCGGGCCGCAGTTCAAAACAAAAGACGTGGAAAGCTCAGTCGAGGCATTGTGTTGCTTCATGACAATGCAAGCCCCCATTCTGCAGGTATCACTCAAAACCTTTTTGAATAATTCAATTGGGAACAGTTCGATCACCCGCCGTACAGCCCCGATCTCGCACCTTCTGACCACCACTTATTCTTGAACTTGAAGCGTAAAAAAAACGGTGTTCTGAAATGGCTGTTTTCACTGGCAACATATTTCTATGAAGATGGTATAGAGAAAGTTCATTAAGAAATACTTTTTCATGTACAAATCAATTTTTTTTGGAAGAAAATGTTTTTATGAGTTTTTTCCAAAACGGTACTTACTTTCCGGACATACCTCGTACTATATGCAACAATATAGAGACCAATCTTTGTTCAGTCAAGTGAAAACTGGAAAGAATATTGAAAAAAGTGATGAATCAAACATTAAAATGTAATCGGCATGGATTTAGCGTAGAGGAACTCAAGACCTGCTATTTTGTTTGCGTCAATTAATATCTAAGACTATGAGGTAAAACAAAAATCTCTATATATGCTTTTTTGGATTTGGAAAGAGCTTTTGACACTGCACGTTAACTCACACAAATTATATCACCGTCATCATTATAACACCAGAAATACAAACATATTAGAAATTCTATGTCACAGATTGACTTTTAGAGAGAGATCCCCATTACTTTTCTGTTATGGTACCTATTTAATACACTAATAATAATTACAAAGAATTACTATTGGCAGGATTTAAACATAAAATAATGAGTACGTCAAAAAGGTCAAAATAAACCACAGTTAAATATTTTTCTCAATTATTTTTACGTTTCTAAAATTAAATCGCAATCCTTACGCGGTACATGTTCTGTAAACCCAACTATAATAATTATAATTAATTTAATGAACACAAATCACGTAAGTATAGTAATTTTAGCACAGTTAACAATGTAATCGCCCAATAAAAACTACAATGATGGCTAATCAAAACGAAACAAGTATTTAATTAAATCCTAATTGTTCTCAAGTCTCTTTATGTGTTTTTTTTCAAATAGCTCTTATCACATATTTGGCAATTATAATGCATCCTAATAGGCACTCATTCCATGCAAGTAATTGTTAATAGTATTTTTTACAACGTACATACATAAAATAGAATTCTTACATGTATTTTCACAATATTCAAGTAGGTAAAATAATTTAACAAAGATAGTCGAATCTAATTTATAGACGCAGTAAGAAAAAATTGTTATTATGTCAAAAAGGGTATACTTAAAATGCGATATATTTTTTATAAAGTTTACTATCTACAGGAATTTAATAGAGTGAAATTCGAACGTGAAAATATTATTTGTTGCACTAAGAGCTGATTCGTGTTGCCTAGAGTTCGTTAGTTTCTGGTAAAAATAGTTTCCTGTGATGGTCAAAATTATAAACGGCAGTGCCGGAACTATTAATCAAGGTATGTAATTACAATATACTTTTTTCTGAAAATAAAAATAAGTAAGCGACCATTTTTACACGGTGATTCAGATATACAGAAATGAGATCATGATTTATCTCCTTTTCGTTCAAAAAACTGTCCATTAAACTACTTTTATATCCGTTGTTAACTGCTATTTGTTTAAAATGTTCAATTATTGATTGAAAAATTCACTAGATAAGAGAAGATTTAATGCTCTGTCCAACAGAGATTTGAAAATTGCTGTTTTGTGTGACATAGGTAGCAGGTTTCTTCGGACACCCAGTTCTAGAATGGTTCTAGAATTAGTAGTTCTCATAGTAAAGTGCATGTCAAGCCAAATTCTGGTTCCGAAAAAGTTGCAACTCCTAAAGGTCCGAACAGTTTTAAAAATTGGAATTTTAGGGGAAGTTGCACTATCAACATACTAGAAATATTTAAAAAAAAACAGCAAATTGATGTAAACAAATATCAATGGTAATCAACACCTAATACTTTGCATTTAACCACCAAAATTGCGACAGGATATAAAAAGTTATTGTTTACAAGAAATACATTTTTCTAAATTTTGTATTAAGTATTTCTGATAAGCCCGGCTTGGGTAAATAAAACAAGTATTTTGTATACAAGCTGTTATTAAAAATTGGCACGTAATACAACGCACTCACAAATTAATAAATATTGCATAATTATATAAATCAACAGTCATAATGAATCAAACAAATAATATAACAATGCATTTTCAATATTCAGACCCATTTGTCTCATTCTCCACGGTCTATCGCTAGTCTCTTTAGAATTTTCCCTCTCCTTCCTCTTATGCCCTCAATTCTTTTCCACGAAGTCTTTCACGGTCTTCCCCTCATTCTCTTCCATCCTTTGCCGGCTTCGAATATTTTTCTTGTAAATCTATTGGATTCCATCCTCATTGCAGGACCGAACCAGTTCAATCGTCACCTTTCTAGCTTCAATGATTCCTTTCTTTGAATTGGTCATTTAAAGTAAAAGATTATGTCCGAGGCATTTTTTTTAGTTTATTTTTAAACTGTGAAGTAACTAGTACACTTTTTTAATTCCTTGATTTAATCAATCAATCAATCAGATTCTAAATGTCATACAAATGTGCTGTCACATAAAATTAAAATTTATTATAATTTTGAAAGTGTAACATACATCTCCAGAACAACAATCAATAATGCATATATACAGGGCTCTTTTTTTTATCATTACACATAGCATTTTCCCTATGTGTAATGATAAAAAAAAATTGTCAATGCATTAGCGATATAGTCACTGTATAGTAGACAACCAGTTATACACTCGTATTTTGACAAGCAGGAACAGTGAGCTGTCATAAGATTTTTATCAGTCAATTTTCGTTAAACTTTTTATTAAAATTTTAAAATAAAAATTGAGTTTGTAGCAGAAACACTGTACGATACACGTGTTAAAATGTTATTTTATTTTGCTTATTTTAAATTGCTCCGTTCCTAATCACCCTCGTGTCGCAAATCTTACTCGCAAAATAAAATAGCACTTTTAACAATTATATCGTAAATAATTAATTTTGTACAATTTTTCTTACAATTTTAAAATTCGAAATATATCACGTCGTCATCATAATTGCTACATTAAGGATTTCCCGCCATTTCCCACTGGCCGCGTAACGTTGATACAAATAAAATAATATTCTGGAGATCCGTTTCTCTTACTTCTACCATAAATTATTTGTACGGAAAAATTAAACTTTGCAGCGTATATAAAACCTTTTACATTTATTACGAAACTGTTAAAATTTAGCGCGAAAGTATTTGATTCGGCAATAATACTTGTACTGGTAACACTGGGCGATACAGAACAAAATAAAGCTTAGAAGAATTAGGTTATGTTTTTAATAAAGAAAATGCAGAATATCACTTGGAACAAAATAATTAGTTTATTATAACAATTAAACGAACTTAAATGTGAAGTCTAATATCATAACAAGTTCTCGAAATGTCCACCTTGTCTTTCAAGGCAATAAGCAAGGCGATCTTGAAAGCAACGAAGTGTATTTCTAATAAATTCTGGCCTTATTCCATTACATGCAGTACGTATACGCTCTTTTAGTTCATTCAAGTTGCGTATTCGTACATTGTTGTAAATTTTACTTTTTAGGTAACCCCAAAGAAAATAGTCATTTGAAGATAAATCAGCTGATCTTGGAGGCCATAGTATGGGACCAAATCTACCAATCCACCGTCTTTGAAATAAGTTATTTAAAAAATTCCTGATAGCGTTAGTAGAATGTGGCAGGGCCCCATCCATTTGGAACCAGGGTTCATCAACATTCATCATCTCAATTGATGGAATGATATGGTCTCTCAACAAATTCAAATATTTCACTGCAGTGAGGTTACCGTCAATAAAAAAATGGGCCAATAAGTCTATCGCTTATTATTCCAATCCAGACATTAACTTTTTGAGGGTACTGTGTTCGGGTCAGGTTTTGAGCATGAGGATTTGTACGGGACCAGTACCTAATGGATTAATGGATAGGAAATTTAATAATTTTTCATGGATAAATGTAGGGTACAAACCGAAAGTTCTGAGAGTTGACTTCATCGTTTACGGTAAATGTAGCCTCATCAGTAAAAATTATTTTATTTAAAATTTCTTGGTTTTCATTTAACATGTTAAACATTATTTCACAAAACTCAGTTCGTTTTATCTTATCCTCTTCGAAAAGCTCTTGATGATTTGATATTTTGTATGGCCTATATTTAAATTCTTTCAGAGTTTTGTATACCGAACTATACGATACTCCAAAATGTTTAGCTACATCTAAAAGCGATCCTACGTAACACAGGATATTTAATTTCATGTCTTCTGTTCGAACATGATTGGTTCTATTTCTTTTTTTGTGAGAATTTAGAACGCAACCATCTTCTTGAAATTTTTTAAAAAAGTTCAGAATTGTTTTTGCACAAGGTATAGGCCTGTCTGGATAATTGACGGAAAACATGTCTCTAACTTGCCTTAAACTATTATTTTTTTGGTACCACATTACTATTGCCACCTTTTCATTTCTGTTGTATTTATCCATGATTTATAAATAAATTATCTATTTTTTAATAAAATGTATTTAATTTATGACTTATGTTTGAATAAAAATTCAGAAATATTAGACATAAAAAATGTTTTTCCCGTCATGGCAACCCGATTCAAAAATTAAGGTATGCTATACGTAAATTCTTCATTGGTGTATAACTGGTTGTCTACTATACAGTGACTATATCGCCAATGCATTGACAATTTTTTTTTATCATTACACGTAGGGAAAATGCTATGTGTAACGATAAAAAAAGAGCCCGGTATATAACAAACAATATGCACTCCCAATGTATTGATATCACAGATGAATTCCCCTACTTTTCTTGAAAATCTATGCTCGCACAACGGATCAAATAATATAAGATTAGTTTTCATAATATTTAACACTAGACAGTTTAAGTTTAACAAATATGTCAGTTTGTCCAGAAGTATACCGGGTGTCAACGAGATCATGTATCAGCACGCCATTTATGTATTAGTTAAAATAAAACTTTGACATTCGGACCGGTGGGCTTCTTCAGGTACACTCAGTTTTTCTATAGCACTTCCGGTCAAACCGAAAGTGACGTTAATTTTGAATTTTTAAATACAACATTTATTATTTCTGTTCATATTCTGTTTCTTCTAAAAATTTGCCATCTAGTGCAGGTTAACTTTTGACATTTCTGTCAAAGATGCCGGTACCTGTTAAATTTATCCATAAAAGTGAAACTGCTTCGCAACAATTGTCGAAATGTAACAACCATCAAAGCTAGCTTTGAAAACAATTAAGGAACGTATTTTTCAAATTTACACGCATTGGCGAAGGAAACATGTATTTCACTTTGAAATTACTAAAGAAAATAAGATTTTTTTTCATTTTCAAATGGCAGGTACTCGTTTTTTTTTTAAATAGTAACACCTATTAAATTTTATTACAGTGCCATATTGGCATAATTTTTAGCTTTCAAGTGATATAAAATATGCTGTGGTTTAGTGGTAGACAGGTAGTACAAAATATAAAATGTTTTAAAAGTAGTCTAATTCCAAAGCAACAGAGCAATTACACGTCAAATGAAAAAAACACAGTTATCATAAGAAATAAACGTCACCTGTAAACAACTAACAGGCTGTGAACTGTCAATACAAGTTGATTGATAGTTCACGCTATTTTTGTGTATTGTTTAAAAGTTATTTTATAGTTGTACAGTAAACAATACATATTTGGTAATGTATACTCGAAATGAAAAAGATGATATTCTTTTAACTTATGGAGAATGCCAATGCGTATAAATGTGAAAAATACGTTTCTTAATTGTTTTCAAAGCTAACTTTGATGGTTTTTGCATTTCGAAAATTGTTGCGAAGCAGTTTCACTTTAATGGATAATTTTAACAGATATCGCTATCTTGACATAAATGTCAGAAGTTAACCTGCACTAGATGGCAAATTTTCAGAAGAAACAGAATATGAACAGAAATAATGAATGTTGTATTTAAAAATTCAAAATTAACGTCACTTCCGGTTTGACTGGAAGTGCTATAGAAAAACTTAGTGTACCTGAAGAAGCCCACCAATCACTTATATATACGGTCCGAATTTCAAAGTTTTATTTTAACTAATAAATAAATGGCGGGCTGATACATGATCTCGTTGACACCCGGTATTACAAAATTGAAAATGAAATACTCTAATAATATCACAAACTCAAATAAAAGAAAAACCAAATATTCAAACGACTATACAATAAAACTAACCTAAAATAACTTAAACAACCATAATCAGGAAATGCGAAAGCTAATACGAATTATTATTTCACATGTTCAGGATTCTTCTTCTTCTTCATCTCTATCCCTGAAATTCTTCTCATATACTTCATTTCCGCTGAGTCGAGTTGGTTTTGATGTTTTTTCAGTGGTATCCACGATTCGCTTCTATGCAATTGACTTGGTGCGTCTATTGCGTTACAGACTATCTTTATCTCCTTTTTGCCTAATATTGTCTAATTTGTGGCGTAGTATATATGGGTATTCTTTTGTCTTCTTCTGGCAATGTCTGTATCTATGCTGTCATTATAATTCCTCCTAAGTACTCACAAATTATTACCAAATCTAGTGTCTCTTGTTTGCAGGTTATTACAAGATTTCCATTTTCTATGTCATTGATTATCATCATCTCGTTTTTTTAAATATTTATTTCCATTTTCACGCTCTCAATTTGGTCTATCCAAACGTCTGCCATTTGTTGTATATTTCTCTGTCTTGGCATTTACCAATATAATAAACTTTCGACTTAGTAGATACCACCTCTCTATATCCAATTACATTGTCTTCTCTGTTTTCCTTTTATTAAACTCGAATGTCTATGATCTGAATTCCCTTAAATGTACTCTTGCTTTTGTATTCCGGTATATGCTTCTTATAACATATAGAAGTATGTTATGGACTTCTAGGGATTCCCTGCTTTCCAAATAACGTCTTTTTTTTATATTGCTAAATGCTGCTCTTAAATTCATGTCTACTAGGTAGTATTTTTCGGTTTCCTGAACCCTTTCTATTAAAGGACTTTTCAGAATTTCAAATACCAGCCCATCGGCCAGAACTGTTGAGGAATGTTTTTTAAATTATTAGTTCTGAAGGATCGACCATTAAACTAATATAGTTCTTAGAATTTGTAGTTCCAGAACTACATGGTCCAAACGGTTTTCGTTTTTCAAATGACATGCGCACTAGTTCAAAACTGGGGATCCCAACAAACTAGGATCATTGGGAATAGCACAATCTGTAGTGGTGGGTTTTGCGATAATAAATAAAGGCCTCTATTGAGGTGTTAGGGTTAGAGTAAGTACAGAGTCACCTCAATCGCAACTTCTACTACTCCCGCTTGTTCCTTTTATTAGTGTTCTTAGCGCCGGTGTTACTTACCCCCACCCCCTCAATGACCACCTTTGAAATTGATTCAGAACGACCCACGCATACTCCGTTGTATCTTATATCAAATGTACCTTGGTTATTGTCTGTTTTGTAGTGTGTATTATTTATTTGTTTATTTATTAGGTATTTTATTTATTGTATAATTAAACTTGCCTATAAACAAATTATTATATGTATTTATTCGCACATACGGCTATACATGGGCAAGATAGGGGAAGTGGATCCGATTTCACTCAGACTAGACCGACTCGTGTTTTGTCGGCTCTAACTAGATCAGTTAATGAAACGATTTCCCGTATAAAAACAGGATTGACGTATGTGTTTAATACTATAATAATAATAATAATAATAATAATAATAATAATAATAAAGTGTCTTAATTGCAACCAGAAACTATGTATACAAGTATATAATTAACATAAACACAATGATATACAATTTGAATACTTAAATCTAATTTAAAGTTAATGGATACTAGCTGCAACCGCAAGGCGAAGTTCAGCTAATGCTGCTTACAACTTAACCTTGTATATCGAACTAAAAGAGAAAAAAAATATTATCGAGTGCCTAAGGCAAATAAAAATAAAAATAAAATAAAATTCGATAACGCGCCACACACCATTACAAAAAACGACCATATAAAAAATCGAATACTCGAACCCGAAAATTCTGAGAATTATTAAGCTTTAAGCTCACCGAATTCACAAATTTCCACCAATTCTACGAAAAAACTACGAAGAAACTGCTGAAACCATTCACCATCAAGCATCAACACCCTGCTCATGTAATAAATTTATCCTCACAGAACTACGGAAAGATGACACAGAAGAGACATCAGCAAGTACCTCATTATATTTACAATAAATTTGATATGAAAATGATCTTTGATATAATGCTGTTTTGTGCGGTGGTGGAGAAATCCTGCCTCTAAACCTTGTAGTAAGGTTATGGACATCCGTTCTGAAAGTGATCTTCTGATATAAATATGGTGGTGTTTTCATTGTAATAATTTTATTATACAAATTCAAACACCGAAGCTCCCTCCTATTATGCATATTCAACCACCGCGCACACAGCTGAGTTTGTGCGAAATGTGATCGAACTTCCGTATGCCATATATAAACCTCAAGCAGGCGTTTTGTACTTTTTGTATGCGATCCTGAGTTAATTATCTAAAGCAGAATGATATATTGGAATGCAGTATGAAAATTGAGAGAAGACAAAAATATCACAGATTCCTCTTGATGCCCTCACTGAATACATGTCTGTGAGGGTACAGTTTCTTCAAATTTTGATAAGCATTGCGGATGTAGCCATAAACCTGCTGTCTGTACCTATGTACCTTATATTATCCATAACCAGTCCCAGATTCCTCACACTTTCCACGATTGGTATCTTAGAGTTGTTAATTTCAATATTAAAAGTGCGAGAAATATTATTACAGGTCTTCGCAGAACCGAATAGGAGTACTTTTGACTTATCCGGATTTAATGTGAGACAATGTTCCGTGGATACTCTATGGAGACAGCGCAAGTCTCTATTAATATTTGCAACAGCATGTTCCCAGTTATTTGGTTCAAAAGATTAATAAAGCTGAGTATCATCAGCATACGCATGTGTATTACAATGCAGAAGATCTGAGAAAAAATTTGAAGTATATATTGAAAACAAAATCGGACCCAGAACAGATCCCTGAGGAACCCCATGCATGACAGTTAGTGATGCAGATGAACCTCCCCCAACACTGACATACTGCATACGATTCCGGAGATAATTTTCGAAAAGTGATAATGACGTGCTAGCAAACCCAATGCTCTCCAAAATAGCTAACAACACACCATGATTCAACCTATCAAACGCCCTACTGTAGTCTAGCAAAATAGACATGAATCCATCCCTATCAGTCGACTGCAGAAGATCATCAGTCACTCTCAATAAAGCTGTCTCGCAACTGTACCCCGCTCGAAATCCCGACTGAAAAGATGGTAAAACATCCAGTGCATTTAAATATTCCTTCAGTTGCGACGATATTACTTTTTCCAGAATCTTTGAGAGAAGTGGAAGGATGCTTATAGGCCTTAAATCACAGTATTTGGGCGGATTCGTAACCTTAGGTAGCGGATGAACAACAGCGCATTTCCATCTTTCAGGAAATATACCCTCAATTAAACAGGTATTAATTATATGAGTGACATAAGGTGATATAGTGGGATAGCAATACCGCAACATAGTAACGGATAGACCATCACACCCAGTAGCAGTGGACTTTATGGATGATATGATTTTGGAGATAACCACTTCATCCACAGAGGTGAAAAGAAATTGCGTCGCATATCTTCGATTATATGTTTTTATCTTTATGTGGTATCTTCGAAAATATATTAGAAACCTCAACGGATACTAATGTTGTTGTTCTTGGTATAGGAACGTCTTTAATTTAATTGATACCTGAACTGAGTTTTTTTTTATTGAATTATAGTCTGTAAAGTATACAGGGTGTCCCAGAAATAAAAAGACGGAGTAGCAGGTATGTAAAGTCCGAACAGAAACAGGCCCAAATATGCCGCAGTAACGAAGAAATTAAAAATTTAATTTTCTATGTTATTTTTTTAAATAAAAAATTGCGTTACGGACCTGGCACACGTAAGAATGCTCATTTGTAAATAGAAACGAACACGCATTCAAAGAAAAATTCGCTTTTTTGTATAATACGGGAAAAAAATATTAAATCACACTCATTGGTAATAAAACATATTTTTTGCCGGAAGCGTCTAAATAACGCAGCTATGTATTCGATTGTTGACGCAGATGGGCGACTGACTCACTTTATTGCAGACAATAAAAGATTATTTTTATTTTTAAAATAGGAAGGTTGTTGCCCTTTAATGTGTTTGTAGTCGGAAACAGCTGATTATTATTATTTTAGAATATTCAATAAATGGTAGTAAATATCAAAATGTAAATATTTTTTTTTAGCAGGTCTAAAAAGTAATTAATGGTGTGATATTTATTATGAAGTATCTATTCCTCCCCCTTTTTTTTAACACAAGTAATATGGTGGTCCTGAAAAGAACCGTTTGCACCCGTTGCAGGTGGTATGGGTACAGCAAGTTCTCGCGGAGGAGTCGATGAATTGTCGATCGGGACACTCCGACTTGTCTTGCTGCAGATCGCGTGCTTATACCTGGATCCCTATCTACCACATCCAGGAGATGCTCTTCCGCATGTAAAACTCTCCGTGCTCCTTCATGACCCCTCCCTTCGTAGCGTGGGTGTAGTGTGCCTTGTTCGCGTAACCTAAACACCGTGTCCATACGACGATTGATACGACGGACGCCTGCGATTAGGAAAACGTTCGGCGTATAAACGTTCAACAGCTCTTCTGGGTCCTGTTGTGCAAGCTCTAGCACAACAGGACCCACGTGTTAGATTCTGTACCTGGTTTCGACAAAAACAAGCTAGAGATGGTGGACTTTTGTGCCAGCACACTATTCCACCTACTTCACCGTACAGATACACCATATCCTATAATTCTTGCGTCGTAAAAGCCATGTCGATAACTATGTGTCAACTCACATCAGCGGCTAATAACAAACTGAACATCTGTGTATCTATCGCCCTTGCAGATGCATGCATTGGCGGCTGGTCGGTAATAAAATCGCGGGTCACACAACAAAAACTTATGTATTTTTTTAAATAACATCCATTGTGCTGTTTGACAATGGATGTTATTTACAAAAATATATACGTTTTTGTCGTGTGCCGCCTGATTTTATTACCGACCAGCCGCCAATGCATGCATGTGTGCAATTTTATACCGCAAGTCGACCAGAGTCGGCGTAAGGCCAATTGAATTCTTTATTATTTTTTTCTACCGTCTGCGCACGAACAAAGACTTGATATTTTGAGGGTACGTTTTTACACAATCTAGCTTCCGATTTCTGCTACTCCGTCTTTTTATTTCTGGGACAGCCTGTATATGTCGGTATACTGTCTAATTTTAGTGTTTTGAGCTAATTTTTTGGCGGCACAAGTATAAAAGAAACAACCAGCCCTGCTCTTTATGAATTTTTACTAGACCATATAATTTGGCAGCATTGATTAGCGTTTGAGAAACGGCTTTACAATTTTTAACTGAATTGAGACAGGTTGATAAGTGATCCCACTAATCAGTAATAGACAGAAATTGAAAATTCAGATAAAATTTGTAAGAAGTGCTCTTATATGCAACTCATTGTTGCAAATACTAATTTATAGAGTGAAAAATTGCTTTTCGGGAAAGAAAATACAACACAAAAAAAAACATTCAGCACACGACTTTTTAAAATAATGTCAATATTTGGAGTGATATCATCGTTTTCAAATCATTAGTCTACCTTTTCTGCTGGACATGGCATTAACTCGACAAGATTGTCGACATCGTTGTATGTTACTGCCGCAGATGTTATAGATTATGACGAATCAAATGTAACGACAAACTGCATACAAAATTAATTAGATTCTTTAAATCCGCATATAAAAAATTATCTTACCCAACTAAAAGTTTAGAAATAACTTTTGACAAAATTACAAATGGTGAAATTATATTTGCATTGCAGAACTACATAAACAACATTGTTTCCCCTAATGAGTTGTTCAGTTGTTAGGAGTGGGTCATACCGTAAACCATATTTTGTGCGTATAAATATGTTTTTATTAGGAACAATATGAAAACCTTTTAATAGCAAAAAAGTACATCCTAAACGTATTCAGATATTAGATGTTTTTTAACTCTTTGCAAAACGACATTTTCTCGAATTTCTTTTAGTATCTGAATGCATGTATTTATAATCAATTCATTTTCTTCTGTCCATTGATTTGGGGTGTTTAGTACATTGATTGGATTGGTTGGGGTAACTCTTTTCTTTAATTTTTCTATTTCTTGGCCTTCTTCAAGTTTCTTTCTCATCTATATATTCACCTTGTCCATCCATTTCATTACATTTTATGATACTTGGTCACACAATTCGATCTAGAAATAAATATAAACGATTAGTATGAAGCTCCGAAACGATCACGTAACTTTATTATATTTTTGAATTTTTCTTTTAATAGGACACCAAGTATAATTTTGCATTTTCAGATAGAGAATAAAAAACTACTTTCAGAAGAGTCAATATGTTTGCTTTTTATTCTCAAGAAACTACTACAAAATAAATTTAAAAAAAATAACAGTAATGCAAATTCAATTTATGTTTTAAAATACGGGCATTTTACTGTTACCTGTCAGATTTTGCTTACAAGCTGTTAGTATCTTTTGGTTATTGGTTCACATTTGGCTTTATTTACTATTTCTAGAAGTGTCTCCATTCCATTTATTCCCATGTTTTTATGCATTTCCAATATTATTTTATTTCGTCCTGACGCATTTCCATTCCTTAGTTTTCCTAAAGCTTGACTTATCCTTTCACTATTGTTGCTTCTTGTTTTCTTGTTTATTTTTGTTAATTTCGTTGTGTGTTTAGTTTACATCTTCACTTCCAAACAGTTCTTGGAAATAATCTTCCCATCCTTCTATTATCTTTATTTCGCCTGTTTACATCTATATTTTTTTTGAGATTATTGGTATCATTTTACCTTTTCTAAGATTTTTAAGTACCTTATAAATTAATTTTTGATTTCCTCTACTATCTTCCAATTGTTCTTCCCTAAATTCTGATCAGGACTTCTCTTTCGCTGCAAATACCATGTTTTTCGCTATAACTCTTGATTGCTTACATTCTTCATAACCTTCTTTTAATTTTCTGATTTAGATAGTTTCGATTTTTGCTTTTTCATTCAAAGATATTGTTTTATTTGTTCATTCTACAAACTTTCTTGACACGTTCAATAATTGTTTTCTTAAATCTATTCCATGGTTGGCTCACAGTTACTTTTTCAATATTTCTTCATACTTGTTTGTTAGCATTACTTACTCAGTGTATTTCTGAAATTTTGGACAGGCGCGGACATGTTGATGTGGTATACACTGATCTTTCGAAGGCGTTTGACATGATGGACCATGAGCTTCTTCTGTGTAGATTGGGGTCATTCAGCTTTGTCCCTTTCTTTCTACCTTTGTGAGAGAAGATGTTAAGTCTGTTATAATAGATTTTCTTCCACTGACTTTTTATACCTACTTCCGTTGTTCCACAGAGTTCAAATTTAGGTCCCCTGTTGTTCATATTATTTATAAGTGATCTTCTCCTACAAATCGATTGCCCTGCCCTTGGATGTGCAGATGATATTAAAATCTAAACTGTGACTACTAGTGTTGCTGATGCAGATAACTTTCAAAGAAATTTTAATGTATTGTCTGCATGGTGTGAACGTTCTGGACTCAAGTTAAATGTAGATAAGTGTTGCACAGTTACTTACATACGGTCTTCCAATAAATGCAATTCTCTCTACTACATTGGCGGCAACAAGTTAATGAGTAAAACTGAATTCATAGATCGTGGAATTTCTTTTGGTCCCAGCTTAAGCTTTAAGTCTCACGTTATGAATATTTGCATTCAGATCGTTGGGTTTTGTCATACTTGTTTCTAAATACTTCGCGGATGTAGCATTGTTGAAATCTTTATACTCTGCCTATGTATTAAGTAAGCTTGAATATGCCTCTTTAATATGGTTTCCTATCTATGCAAGTGATTGCTTGGCATTTGACCATAACCGTCGTAGGTTCCTGAAGTTGCTCTCAAATAAGACACTTTTAACTTTTGTGTTAATAATCTGCTTTTTATTATCGTTTTCACTACATATACTCTTATTATTGATTTTTCTCGTCTGTTCCGTTCTAATCGTAATCTAGCAGCCTCTTTCCATTGTTATATCTTATATTTTCTCCATGTTAACCTACTGTATTGTAAATGTCGCTTCTTTTATGCACTCTACTATTGAAATGCCCTGACATATTATATTTATTTGCTTTCTTCAGTTATTAATGTTTCTACATTTCTACTTTTTCATCTTCATCAGATCCATATACACATAATTTTTGACATTCAGAAATGTATTTTATTTCAAGTGGTTTTGTACATTTAATTACAGAACTGCAAGAAGAACTAACTCCAGGACAATATAAAGAACAGTTAATTAGAAGCATTGGTTTCATTTTGAATTAGTTATAGTTCTTAGATAGTCGTATTCCTCCGCCTTCCCCTATATTTTGGAACAGAGCTTTTCGTTCCCACTATATAATTGTTAATTTATATAGTGAGAACGAAGGCTCTGTTCCAATTACAAATCAAAAATAACATCGCAAAACACAGTGTAACGAGCTAATTGTTCCCTTACACTCAGAGATACCATTTCTGGAGCACAAGAGAACAAAAGCCGGTTAAATCGAACAGTAAAGAATACAAGTGTGATAAGCCTGGTCCTAAGGCTTGCCTCTACTCGATCGTCATCTCGATTGGCTCTCTTGAATCGGATCGAGATTGGGAATTGTTAGGAGGATTTTAATTAAAACACATCACGTTAACTAACTAAATCTATTGTGTTGAAGTATACTGAATGTATCGGATCGAAGTAAATACATTATGTCTGAACGTAAGTGAATTATCGTGAATGTCCTTAAAACTAACTTACACTACTATTTATAACTTATTTCTATATAAACCTACTAAAAACATTTACGTCGCCGGTGCATCGACATCGTGTATTCCCATATATGGGCATTGGAAGAAATGCTTACGCGTGCATATGTATATGCTCGGCAATAACCTTTGTCTTGAGTATTGCGTTAATACTATTTTGTTAAATTATAATAAATGTACTTAATGTACAGGTTCTAGCGTATTAGTGGGTTATTACACAAGAACACTCAATAAAGGAACCAAAGATCTGAAAAAGCTTATGTTAGAACACAAAAATAAGGGCTACAAACCTACTTGAAACATTTATTCTCGAAAGAAGTAGGTAAATGATTATTCACTAAGGAAAGCGACCAAGAAACTAAAAAGACCTCAAATAAAAACTCCACCAATTAAAACTTCTAATGGTGAGTGGGCAAAAACAAATAAAGAAAACGCTGATACAGTTTTTGAATAGTTATCTAAAGTCTGTAAGCCTTTTGCTAGCAAAGCAATTAAAAAACCAGAATGTGCAATTAAGGAAGTCTTAACGTATCACACCAGATAACCTTACTTATAAAAAACATCACACAATAGCTAAATAAGCTATAAAGAACTAAATCAACCCAAAGAAAGCGCGCGGTTTCGACCTATTTACAGGGAAGACCTTACAAAAATTCCCAGAAAAAACCTATTAAAGTTATCACTCAGATATTTAAAGAAATTATGAGAGTCTGTTGGTTTCCAAGTCACTGGCACACTGCTCAAATAATTCTGATTCCCAAACGTAGAAAACCGGTGGAGCAAGTTACTTCCTTGGTTAGTCTTTTGCCAATGATGTCTATCTAAAAAATACTCTTAAAAAATTAAAATTATCCTTGACTGAAAGAAACTACTGAACAAAAACATTTGAAACGCTTTAAACCCACTAACTTGCTATCTAGATTATAGCTTTAGTAGTCAGATTTCTTTTCTTTAGATCATAGTCATATAGAATAAGTTGTTTAGTTATTTAAATAGACAAAAATCATTGCTTCTCTCCATGTCCATTGAAATCCACAAAAATACTCACTTAATGTTTAATGCCTGTCAATTTCAATCATTTATATTGACAGTTCTTAGATAGTCGGTATTCCCCCCACCTTCCCCTACATCATGGCACATAGACTTTTCGATCTCACTGTATAAACAAACAAATTACAGATCTAAAATATATGTCGTTCTGATGATTTTTGTCGAAAATATCAGTAAAATACTCAGGATCGTGTCAAATCACAATTAGATAAGATTAATTTGTTATTTTCCGTTTTATTTACACATTAGAACACCCCTAAATAAATAGCACTCGGAGCATTTACAATTAACCACGATTCGTGTAGCTGATACACATGTCCATGTATACACAATACATATTTGTATTTACAAGAGCTTCAATCTACAAAGAGGATGTAATTTTAATGAAACAATTGTGAAGGCTCTATAAATGGTAACACTTGAAATCCGTCAGACGGCAATAACATTCGATTGTAAAGCAAACACTTACTTACTTGACTCGCATGCAGTCTTTCACATATTATTTTAATGAATTAGGCTCGAGTATTACAGATTCTTGCGGAAAACATGTATCGAACTATATTCCCGTCGAGTATGAAAAAGATTATAATATTTTACCTAGAGTTTAATATCATTAATGATCACATATAATCAACTTTTTTTAAAAAAACAATACAAATTCTTTATGTATATTCATAAAAAAAAAATCAAATTATTAGATGATTTAACATATATGAATTACATTGTAATTAATGTTTTAGGACCTTTGGTCGGAGTTCGCCATGTTCAAATTATTCTTCTGTTTGCTGGTCTGGCAGTGGGATATGGAATGAGAATAAACTTATCCGTTGGCATAGTTGCAATGACAGATTCCAGTATCAATCCAGATTTTCCAGTGAGTATTTTTATATTAAGAATTCGAAATCTAAACAAAGGAATTTATAGACAATGAAAACAAACTTTCGAAAAATTGCAGACTGTCAACATGAATTATTAGCCAAATTATGTTAAAACAAGTAAATGTCTTTATTGTTATTATCGATTTGTCATTTTATTTTCTTTGGTAACGGCCATGGCACAGATAAATAATATATGTTTTTTTAAGTTATATTGTTTTAATCCGTTATTTTGAAGTAAGTGCAAGCAGTGGCGGCTGCTGCAGGGAGGGCAACGGGACACTGCCCCCCCCCCCCCCCCGTGACAAATTTCTTTTAATAGATAAATTAATTATAAATACCTAATTTGTATGTAGTTTTTCTGATTTGTTTGATAACAAATTAATATGTTTTCGGAAGTAACGGTCCGTCTTTTCAGCGCGTTTGAAAATCGCAGTCTGACGTAAGCTCCGGGACATCTCGCGCGACTGCCCCGTTTGTATTAAGAAATCGAGCGGTGAAACTGGCGCGGGTAGCGTGCGTATATATGTAGGCGGTGGGGCACTACTCTATGGTGCCGAGTCCAGGTGGCGGTCCAGTATGTAATATACAGCGGTGAGTGTATGCTGTAATTTCTATCGGTGCAAATGCAACTATGAATTGCGTTAGTAACATTAAGACAGAATTAAAAAATCTAGGTCTCACTAGACCAGACTGATTGATTAAACTAGAAGATCACAATTTGAAAAATATTAAAACCGTGACGTGAAAATTCAACAGACGCTCTTACAGTTTATCAGACTGGCTGTGTGGGTGTAATGTGCAAAATGCTTTTTTCTATTTCGGTGCTATAAAGTTCACTTTACGACATCCGTTTTGGTTACAAAAGTATTTCTTTATCGCACGCTAATTTTGTTGTTTTGACGTTGGTAACAAAAGAAAAATGGAACCAAATTTTATTTAAGTGTCAAAATGTAAGCCTTTAATGTAACAAACATGTGCAATAGAAGTTGTACAAAGAATAAAAAGCACATATGCTAACATTTTATTTACTAATTAACAATATAAATTGTTAAGCAGGGTTGGATGATAAGTTTTCTGATGCTACTATTGTAATTTACTTCCAAGGTTGAATAGTACAACTGTTATAAAAGTTTGTTTTTGATAATATGTCGAGACAATAATGGCGAAAGATTTTGTAAATTGTCTTCTGCTGTTTTGCGAATCTCTGGGGGCGTGCAATTATTTATTTCGGCCTTTTTGTTGATAATTTGAAATAATTTATTGCATAAATCAGCCTGAATTTTAATGATAATTACATATAACACCGCCTATATTCAAATATTTAAAATGTTCACGAAGTTGGCCGAAGACAAGGCAAAGCCTTCATCGACATTCCGAAGACGTCCGAAAACAAACGAAGTTGGCCGAAGACAAGGCAAGGTCTTCACCGATGTTCCGAAGACGTCCGAACACATACGAAGTTTGCCGAAGCCAAGGCAAGGCCTTCACCGACATTCCGAGGACGTCCGAACCCATACGAAGTTGGCCGAAGTCAAAGCAAGGCCACTACTGACATTCCGAAGACGTCCGAACACAAACGAAGTTGGCCGAAGACAAAGCAAGGCCTTGACCGATATTCCACAGACGTCCGAACCCATAAGAAGTTGGCCGAAGACAAGGCAAGGCCTTCACTGACATTCCGAAGACGTCCGAACCCATATGAAGTTGGCCGAAGTCAAAGCAAGGCCACCACTGACATTCCGAAGACGTCCGAACACGTACGAAGTTACAGTTTCCATAGACGTTTTAATCATAATTACATAAACACCGCATATATTCAAATATTTAAAATGTTCGAACGAAATATGTCTCTCATTTTAAGCTTTTTTGAACTTTTAATAACCAAAATAGAAAAAATCAAGTGAACGGTGTTTTTCTACTTTGAAGAGAATAAACACATTTTCTAGAAATACCATGCGGGAAAGCAGACTATGTGTCGTAAGGAACGGCGGATGGATTCTATTTTCAAACAAGTAAATTAAATAGCATATTGAGTTAATTTTTTGTCTGTACTTAATTTTTGATATTAAACACTCAGACCTCCGGTGCCCTCCCGTCCCAAAAAATCACGGGCCGCCACTGAGTGCACGTACAATGTTCATTTTTGAAAAAAATGCAAAATCACGTCACAGTTTATTTTATTCCGCGTCTTTTAACATAAGTCAAAAAAATAAAACATCAAATTTGTCAAAGTTATGACGTCATCAATATTTTTTTTAAATATGAAGCTTGGTTTTTTTTTTACTTTATTTGATAAAGCTTGTTTTTCTGCATTATAAAGAAATAATTGAAGTAGGGGTCACATAAGAAAAAACTGAGAGAATTAATAAAAAACAAAATAAACTAGTTTTTGAATTTATGAAATGAAACTAAATATTAAAAGAATTAAAACTTAAAGTTACCTAGTAATAAAACAACTGTTTGTCAGTGTCAGTCTTACAATTAGTGTCATACCAATTTTATTATGATGGCTCCTTTAACGGAAAGAGAAAGGATAGAAATTCTAATGATGGTAGGTTACGGCGATAGACTTCGAAGTCATGAAGAAGCATGTGTTTTATTTAACGAAACACATTTTGAAAGACCTCCAATTGCTAGAAGCACAGTAAGCAGAATTGTTGCAAAATTTAATGAAACAGGAAGCGTAAGTGATGCTCCAAAATCTGGAAGACCAGGAATAAGCGACGATGCAAAGTTAGATATTTTGCTGTCATTAGAAGACAACCCTCACGCAACTACAGCAGAAATTGCCTTACAACAAGATGTTAGTCAGTCGTTTGTAGTAAAGTTTTTAAAAAAAGAAAAACTGCACCCATACAAAGTTCAACTTGTTCACGAACTCTCAGAAGATGATCCGGACAGACGTTTGGAATTTTGTGAAATCTTCATGAGGCATTGTGACGAAAATCCAAATTTGCTTAATAGTGTAGTATTTTCAGACGAGGCAACGTTTTATTTAAGTGGTACAGTAAATCGACACAATTGTCGCTACTGGGCTCGGGAAAATCCCAACTGGATTCAGACAAAACACACCCAGCGCCCCCAAAAAATTAATATATGGGTAGGAATCGTCAGGGGAAAATTTATTTGTCCTTATTTCTTTCGTGGGAATTTAACAGCTGAGCGATATTTGGAACATCTTCGTATGGCAGTGCTTCCGGATCTAATTGCGGCATTTCCGGATCCAAATACTAGGGAAACCTTTGATCCCACTATTTGGTTCCAACAAGATGGTGCACCACCACATTATGGTCTTAATGTTCGAAGGTTTCTGGATAACCAGTTTGAAGGAAGGTGGATTGGAAGACGTGGACCAATGGAGTGGCCACCTAGGTCACCTGATCTCACCCCCTTGATTTCTCTCTGTGGGGACATTTAAAAAGTCGGATCTACGTTAACCGACCAGACAATTTAGAAGACTTAATGGAACGAATTAGACATGAAATGACTCGTATAACTCCGCAGATGATCGAAGACTCTGTAAATCAGGTCTACCATCGTCTTGGCCTATGTCAGATAGTGAACGGGACACAGTTTGAACAATTCCTGTAAGAAATCGTTTTGGTTTAATGGACTGTTTAGTTAATTTAAATGTTATTACTATAATAAAGTTTATTTTGTTTTTTATTAATTCTCTCAGTTTTTTCTTATGTGACCCCTACTTCAATTATTTCTTTATAATGCAGAAAAACAAGCTTTATCAAATAAAGTAAAAAAAAACCAAGCTTCATATTTAAAAAAAATATTGATGACGTCATAACTTTGACAAATTTGACGTTTTATTTTTTTGACTTATGTTAAAAGACGCGGAATAAAATAAACTGTTTGACGTGTTTTTGCATTTTTTTCAAAAATGAACATTGTACGTTTTATGAATTTTGAGCGTTACTTTATCATAACCCTATATATGTATACAGAGTGGCCGCCCAAGTATCCAAGATACTTCGTACGTGAATTCAATAACTAATTTTAAGCAAAAATGATTTTCTTTTCCCGAATTCCTAACGGGTCTTGAAATATCGGATTTTGAAGCTAAAGTAAATTACTAGAGGGTTTACGAAAAATATGGTTTATTTTAAGGAAAGCATAATGACAACAGAATTATTAAAACTGCTCAATGTGACAATCGCCTTGTGCAATGCATAACTCATTATTCCGTCGGAGCTCTCTTTCCTAGTTGTAGTTCTCCATATTGTTTTTCACCTCATAAAATGCTGCATCAATTTTATGGATGAGCCGGTCCTATTTTTAAGTTTTCCCGTTGAATAGGTAAGTGTCTTCACATGTTCCCACAGGAAAAAATCTAGTGGGTGAGATACGGAGAACATCGATTTGGATATTGATTATTGAGGAAATTAGTGACACCTCTTCCATAATGGGCCGGAGCACCATCATGTAAAAACAACATCGTCATTCTGATTTGACGAGGAATCACCTTAAGTAGTAGAGGTAGATCGTTCTACACAAAAGCCCGGTACATTTCGCTGTTCAAATTTCCGTCGAAGATATGTGGTCCAATAACTTCATTATTAATTATTCCAGCCCATACGTTTATGAAAAATCCTCTCTGGACATGGTTTTTGCGAACAGCATGAGGGTTTTCGATTGCGCACACATTTTCGTTGTGGAAATTGATGATTCCATCTCTCATCCTTGAAAGAATATCCCGAGATTGCTCCACCATTCACAAAGACGAATTCTTTAGAGAAGATCCGTGGACAGAACTTCTTGTACCGGTTGGTAACAATAGGGATGCAGTTCGTTTTCTCGCAAAGTGTCTTGCACAGCCGTACTAGTTTGTCCAGTAGGTGCAGAAATTCTTCTCGTACTAACACCAGGAACATTTTCAACAATCTCAAGCACCTCTGCAGCATTGTTTATTCGCATAAGTTCTCTTTCACAAGTCGGTTTAGAGAACGCACCTCATAATCGAAGAGTTGTGAAGGTTCTACTGATCGCTTGCCTGTTTGGAAACCGGCGGTTTGTGTATAGTCGTTGATATTTTCTAACTGGGGCGGCAATACTATGCTTGCAAGAACCGAAAAAAAAATGATTAAAGCAAGCAGCTTTAATAATTGCCCTGTCATTACGCTTTTCTTAAAATAAACCACATTTTTTCCTAAATCCTCTAGTAATTTACTTCAGCTTCAAACTCCGATTTATCTTATCTCGTTCAGAGAAAATTATACGTGTCTTACAACGGATATAAATTAAAATCATTGATTGCTAACTCAGGGGTACGACAGGAGTCAAACTTAGATCCATTGTTCTTTTTTTCTTTTTATAACTTATATTTTAGACTATTTGTGTTGTGAGACGTTAATGTTTGCGGATGACGTGAAGTTATTTTTGTATGTTACATCTCTGAGTAACAGGTTAGTTTGTCTAGGCAAGTGGTATGCGATGGACAGATCAGAACTAAATGTATCAAAATGTAAGATTGTTACGTATACAAAAAAAAATCATATACTATTATGAAATTGATAAGAATACTTTGGTTAGGTTTGCTAGTGACAAGGATTTAGGGGGATATTTGACAGCGATTGTCATTTTTCAATCACATACAGTGTATGGTTTCATCATCTAACAAAAATCTGGATTTCATTCTTCGGAACTCAAAACAGTTCCATGATACTACAATTCTGAAGTTTCTTTACTTTGCTCTTATGAGGGATAAATGAAATATGTTGGCCTCATTTGAAATCCTTAATATGCAATACTAGTAATAGAATTTAAATTAAATTGTTACTAAATTTCTATTGTATACTATTGTAATATGTCTACCATGTCTTTTCGTTTGTCCTTAAGTTGGTTAATACTATTGGATAAATAAATAAATAATAAAGTTGATATTTTTTAAATTAAAATTCATTTTGTTATCATTAGCTTTCCTCCAATATCATTTCAAATGCCCACACTACTCAACAGTTAATTTTAAGAACAGATAATTAAACGTTACTTCTTTTTACAGAGCTACAACTGGTCAGTGAGCGTCAAAAGTACAATGTTATCTTCGTTCTTTTGGGGTTACATACTGCCTCAAGTAGGTGCCGGTCAATTAGCAGAAAAGTATGGACCCAAGTGGTTTCTGGGAAGTACAATGTTGATAAGCAGTACATTCACGTTACTAATTCCAGTCATGGCTTCGGTTGGAGCATGGGGTGTCATGTTTTGTAGAGTTATGCAAGGATTTGGCCAAGGGTTTATTTTCCCTTGCATACAATTTTCCTTGAGCAAATGGGTCCCTCTGAGTGAACGATCCAGAATGGCAGCTTTTGTATACGCAGGTATGTGCTATAATACTTTTTATTTCGATTAAGAGTATCTATCAATCGTACGGCTTGTGTTAATGTGAAAATTCTGCTAACACATATTGTGCCGGCCCCACTTAATATCAAATTAAACTATACTCTATCGAGTTTAAGAAAGGATTAAATGGCGCTACAATCTGAGCACGATTTACACATGATAAAGTTGAAACGTATCAAAGTTTATTGTGTCATAGTTGCACATGCACTAAGCTTGAATATCTACAAAAACGCGCAACAATTATTCAATTTTCTTTCGAACTGCGCATCTTTCAGTAATTTTCTGATTTCTAGGTGGACCTTTGGGTACTGTAATTGCTATGCCTATCACTGGTTGGTTATCGGCAAGTTCTGTAGGTTGGCCATCCGCATTCTATCTTTATGGAGTAGTGGGCGCTATCTGGGTTGCAATATGGATTTGGCAAGGATCTAATGATCCATCAGAACATAAATCGATATCTAATGTCGAAAGAAAGTACATACAGGAATCTGCTGGTGATTCCCGTACAATGCAGGTGTGTAACATTTATTGTACGTGTTGCAATCAAAAGTAAATTAAGGCAAAATTGTGTCACGGATTTTTCTAGATCGATCAAGCATGCATTAAATAAACATAAAAGTGAAAAAAATGTTAATTAATGTTAACCAATACTGTACATTTTTTAGCCAGTAATTGCAGTGATAATTGATAAATATCAATGGTTTTTTTTTAGTAACACTCATTTATTCATACAGACATAATAAAATTAAGATTGACTTTAAGAGAAAAGATATGTCGAAGCGGTTTTCTTCCAATGATAGCCACTTATTATATTAGGAGCACGATTTAAAATTATGGGGTATTATACAGAGTATTCCATAACTTGGAGGCTGACCATTGTTATAGCTTTTTAAAAGGAACGCCCTATAATTCTTAGTCAAAAAGTTATAAGATAATAGTCCTAAAATTTAAGGCTTTCGACTTATTACCATTTTTCTGAAAAATTCAATGCTTTTATAAAATCATATTTCTCGAAAACGACGTACTAGATGGTACAATTTTTGGTAGAGTTGTTCATAATAAAAGGGCCTAATACAAAAACATTATATTTTTTTGCAATTACTAATTGAATTTGCAGACAATTGGATTAAAGTTACATGGCATATCTTTGTCTAAAATTGAATTTTTCAAATATATCTGTTCATTTTTGGATTGCTAACTAAATTTCGCATCAAAAACATGTAAGACGTATTACTTTAAAAGTGACCACTACTGAGCTACTGTCGTTTTCTGATATAATTTTGCCATAGTGAGCCGTAGTGATATTTGCCGAGAAATTGACAAGTGAATGGATGACATTTAATAAGCTACTTTTCAGTTGTCAAGCGTGATTTAATAATGAATTTTTCTAAAAATGAGCTTAGAGATATGATCTTTGCATGTATTGGAGTAATGACAAGAAAATTGATATATCTTATATACCGCGCGATCATTTAAATTCTAAATTAGAGCAGCTTGTGAAATTTAAATTAAGTTGGTATATAAGTACTAATTTACAATTTGAATTGTCAAAGTGACGTTTCAAAATGTTTGATTTAGCACATAATATGAATGGACATATTCAGTACCGCACTGTATCAATGATTTTCAAAATGCCTTCCCTAATTTTCCTGCGGGTTATCAAAAATTAGTCCAAGAAATTTACACATGTGTGGCGAAATTTCGTAATGTTGGAACTGTAGGTAGGAAAGCTGGTAGTGGCGCGCCCAAAAAAAGGACTCCTGAGATTGTGGCAGATGTTGAATGGAACAGTCTCCCAAAAAATCTCTTCGCAGATTAGCCCAAGAAATAAACTTTTCATATGGAACTTGTCAAAAAATTTTAAAAGAAAATTTAAATCTTTATCCCTATAAGATTAACGTCGTTCAAGAGCTATTCCCTCGAGATTTTCCTGTACGAATAGAATACTGTCAGTGGTTTTTGAATAATTTAAATAACAACAACACTTTGGATTTAACATTATTTTCTGACGAAGCATGGTTTCACCTATCCGGCTATATAAACAAACAAAATATGAGTATTTGGTCTTCGGAGAATCCTCATGAGTTTATTCAATCGCCTCTCCATCCGCAGAAAATTGGTGTTTGGCTAGCGGTTTCTAGAAGGCGTATATTTGGACCTGTGTTTTTTGAAGGAACGATAAATGCTGAGAGATATCAAAATAATTTACTTGAACCGTTTTTACAAAATCTTCATGATGACGAACTTTTACATGGGTATTTCCAACAGGATAATGCAACAGCTCACAAAACATGGGAAAGTATGGTTCGAATTCGCGAGTTTTATGATAATCGAGTCATTAAATTTCCGCCTCGCAGTCCGGACTTAACGATTCTTGATTATTTCATTTATCCGTATCTGAAAAACACAGTTTACAAAAATAACCCACAAAATCTTGAAGAACTACAAAAGGCAATTTGTAATGCATGTAACGCTAAAACCGTTCAGATGTTGGCAAATGCTTTTGAAAACATGAAACGGAGGGTTAACAGTTGCATTGCAACAGGGGGAGAACACTTGGAACACCTTTTGCAATTCACAATAAAACTAATTTATCTTGTAATGCTTTCATTTCCATTAAATTTAAATCGATTACACATAAGATTCACAAATGTAACAAAGTATAACATAATCGCAAATTTCAATTAATCAATAATTGACATTCTGGACAACCTAATAAAAAAAATCCCGCCTGCTATAATTTAGAATTTAAATGATCGCGTGGTACAATACAGTAATATGATTAGAATATGGCACAATAAACTAATTTTAGAAACAAACAAAAAGAAAATAATAACTTGAATTTATTAGGTGTAGAAACAGAAACTGTTACGTAAATGCATGAGCAATTAGTGGAACAGATATTATAAAATAACAATAAATATGAACATTAAAGTAGGTGAAAATTAAAGTGTTCAAATCCACTTTTAAAAGTGTCTGAACATGCTTCCAAAATGATAAATCGACATTAATAAGGCATGGATACTTGTATTTCTAAATATTTGTCGAATATGTTCCCTCCTAAATTCTTTTGCGATTAGAGGTATATTTAAGATCCCTACAAAAAGAAACCAATTTTGTGATGTCCAAAAACCCAGCGGGCTAGTGATCCACGCGCTAGCCACTTCACTGGAAACATTTCATTTAAGTATTTCGTGTCTGTAGCATAGAATGTGGGGATTCGCCGTCTTGTTGCATCTACATCTCTTCGTAAATTTAGCGGAACATTTTCCAATAATTCCACTAAATGCTTGATAGAAATTACTCATCAAGCTTCTCCGTTAATACTGCCTTCAAATAAATGCGGGCCTATCATCTAGTCACCAAGAATGCCTCCCTATACATTTATGCCCCACTTATGCTGATGATCTACTCATTGGTGAGTAAGAGTTTTCATATGAATAGTAATGAATTTTTTTTTTTTTGTTAACTGTTCCGTTTCTATAAACCAGCTTCCTTCGCAAATAACACACTATCAAAAAGAATTGCCCGGGCATTCATTTTAATTACTGCCCATTGGCAGAACCCTCTTCTAAAATGATGGGTGCGTAACTCAATATTTAAATGTATTTATTACGGATGATATTTATTTAATTTTAAGGTCATTGCAACGACGGTTTGGCTAATATCCTGCAAACGGCTTCTTTCATGGGTACTGACGTGTGGATTATCTGTTGTTGCCATAAGAATTCTTAACTGATTTTCATCATTAACTACATATTTAGGTTTCCTTGGTTTTGAATTAGCAATACTACCAATAGTAATGAAAGCAACCAATACTCTTCTAAAGGCATCTGTTTTGGGACATCTTCTCTCACGGTAACGCTGTTGGTAAACTCTTTGGGCTGATAAATAATTTTTTTGACATTCCTTCAGTATAAAAAGACCGTATTAACATAAAAAATATAAAGTTGGCAAAATTATATCTTTTTGCGGATGTGTTGATTTATATAATAGGGTAGTTTTATGTTAACGGTTGTAATGTTATTGTATTCTACTTCATATGGAGTGGTTGAGTTGAACAGCACATGCTGAACTCCGCCCTAATTAAGTCCATTATTATTATTATTATTATTATTATTATTATTATTATTATTATATTATATAAAGAAAACGACAATAACTCAATAATGGTCAATTGTTAAATAAATAATAACGTCTTACATGTTTTTGGTGCAAAATTTAGTAAGCAATTCAAAAATGAACCGATATAGAGAGTGTATGTGGTAAACCTTAAATTTTAGGCCTATACTATCTTCTAACTTTTTGACTAAGAATTATACTGGGAATACAAAAACGTAATAACATATAGGGTGTTCTGTTTAAAAAAACTATAACTATGGTCAGCCACCAAGTTATGGAACACTCTGTATAATACAATAATGTTAAATCGTGCTCCTAATAAGTGGCTATCATTGGAATAAAACCGCTTCAAAATATCTTTTCTCATAAAGTCACAATCTACCTTCCCCGCGGAATGACTCACCATGTATATAATACTACCACGCGATCATTTAAATTCTAAATTATAGCAGGCGGGATTTTTTTTATTAGGTTGTCCAGAATGTCAATTATTGATTAATTAACATTTTGAAACGTCACTTTGTCAATTCAAATTGTAAATTAGTACTTATATACCAACTTAATTTAAATTTCACAGCCTGCTCTAATTTAGAATTTAAATGATCGCGCGGTACTATATTTCATCTAGACAAAGAAAACTTCGCTCCAAAATAGAGAAATAGAAAAAGTAGTGCTATGACATTCTTCGTGACCAAATCAAGACTGCACATGCGCTACAAATTATTTTCTATTTTAGGTGTGTCTATCACATAGATGTATTGTTCTAAATATTTAATTAAAGCTTGTAAATCGTTAAAGAAGCATAAATAGTTTAAAGATCGACAAAGTACTTGACTATGTCGATGTTTGATTAATAATTGTGCCTTGCTAAATGCGAAAAAATAATTAAAATTGACTTAAATGAATGAAGAAATATCATATGCAAACCATAGAAAAACAAACGACCATACTGAAAAGATATATTTCTCACAAGTTGTAGAGTTTCAGTTCCATGGTTTAACCATATAATTTAATCGTAAAATCAATGATAATTTTATCAGTTTCGTTAAAGCATTCATGTTAATTAAGTTTGTATGTGAAAGTGTACAAGTCGATATAGAATTAAATACAAGAAGACACACGAATTTGAATAATATACGTACACAAATTAAAAGAGGTACTGTTTTTTCAGACATACAGCCCAAATATTAAATGCAATACATAATTAAATTTGCATTTAAAAATGCATAACAAAATTATTTTTGATTGTGTTTATCAATGTTTTCTATAAATCGAAATGAAACGTTCGGTATTTATATTCAGTAACATAATTTCACATAATTTCTTTATTCTATATGGTATTTTCTCTATAAATCTACAAGTCCCACCGATGAACTCGTGATATCTAAACTTACACATCCTGATTCAATAAAAAAAAAACAATTTAGGGCATGCTTTCGGTAATATCATGGTTACTGTTGTTAATTTAAATCAGAGATTATACTTATGTTTTGTATTTATCTCTCATTTCATATCTTACAAAAAAGACGTTTTGATTTAACGCATGCGCAGAAGAGCCTTTGTTATTAATTCTATCTCATTTAGTTGGAACGAAAAATTAGAGATTATTCAGATACAGCACATGCAATATAGTAGCATTATATTATGTACAAATTATTGCCTTTATGCAAGATAGGACGTAGAGGAATGACCAGCCCGTTCTCAAGACCTGTGGGGTCACCTCAAATGTCAAATGTATAAAAATCGACGAATATCTCGATAAATCAACCGTATTAAGCCGCTAGTATTACAAAATTCACTAAGATATTTTGTAAATTGACTGCATCACTGCCAAGTGGTGAATGGAGTACAATTTGAAAATTTATTGTAGTCTGAAAGACTTTTCCAACATAATTTTATTTTGAATTATCGTTTTTTTTATATATTTTTTTCAGGATAAACATGTCAAATTTCTAAAGGTGGTGTAATGGAACAGCCCTAAAGTTGGGCACCATAATATAATGGAACCCGCTTATATTTAATTTAATTAAAATGAATAAAATTGCCCCAAAGTTGGGCGACCTAATGTAAAGGAACATGCATCATATTTAATTAAAATGAATAAAACTGCCCCAAAGTTGGGCACCATATTGTAATGGTACAAGCATTACAATGCATTATTTTATTTAATATATTTTTAATGTAGAGTTTAAATCTAAATAAAATTTAAATAACTTGCTTTGCCGGCTAAACTCAAATCAGATTATCTCAGGGCGATTGGGATTAATAAGAAATGATTAAGTAAACGGTGTTCCTAACATTAATTATATTTAATTAAAAAAAATACCATTATAAAACTTTAAACAATTCGTATATTCAAAATCAATGAATTATAAATATATAACTATTTTTTACATATAACAAAAGAAATAAAATATATTTAAAGACAATTTTAATACATTTTTACAAATAATTAATGGCATAGATTTCTTATGTATATTATTCGACGTAGTCTAACATAAACAACGGATGCCAGAATTTACTACGTCGGCCGGTTTTGTGTATTATTATATAAATACACAACAATATTAATACAGATCAAATTACATTCTCCTTCATTGAACGGAGATGATATGTATTTATCAACTTTATTATGTTAATTTCAATTTAAAATTTATTTCATAATTATTTCATAATCTTTAACTTTTCATTATCTACAATATTTTCATTTACAATAATCTTTTAAAAATACCTTATAATAAAGTTTCTTTCTTCGCTCTTCGGCGATGTCTATCCTCAGCAAACTCTTCTTTGCTTGGCGTTGTCATCAACGGAATGTCCTTAGTAGTCACGATCCTGACGTGACGAATCTACTTGCTCTATTTACTGGAGCACAATATATTTATTATAAACTTTTAACACTGAGCACATTTACTTACTCTCTAAGTGCTACTTTAATCACTATTTTTCAAATAACAATTCTTATGATTGTTATCGAATTTATTATAGGAGTTTTAGATTCTCCTTTTTATAGAACATTTAATGTATATTACTTGAACTTTTTGCTAGTCGAGGTTTGACGACTTCTTTACGAAGCCAGCCAGTCAAATCCCTCCGACTTTGGAGTTAACTTTTCGACTCGAATCAAGTCTAGCGGTTGACTCTCTCGTTTTTAGCGCGTGTTTCTATTTTATATAAAAGTGTCTGTGGTTCCCCTTTCTCTATATAGTTCGGTTATTTCCACTTAAGTTTCCCATACACACTCTTTTACGTAGGCGAATGTTTATCACACTTGTAGCGTTTATTTCACTGTTGTAAACATTCGGCGACACGGTTCTTAGAACTAAATACACACTAAGCTTATGACTAATATTTACTTAATAATACCATAACATATTCATTGATTTTAAATATTATTTCTCTTCAAAATATTAATAACAGAATATACTTAATTAAATCCTAAAAAAGTAAAATTATAAAATTAATAACTGAAATGGTCTGTACCGTTACAGTGGTTTTTTAATCTGTCTAAAGAATCTTAGAACAACTTTTATATAAAGTAATACTTCTGCTCGTAACGTAAAATAGTTTTTTTTTTGCAAATTACTATCGAATTATGCATTCTACACAGATTTCTTGAGAATATAGAAGTATTTCATATTTAATTTAAAATAATCTTCGCATATTTTTTTTCAAAATTCGAACATCACTTTCGCTTCCCGATCGATAAATAGGTTTTGCAAATATCTCTCAAATAACTATAATCTTAATTTGGAACAATTTTGAATTATTTTCTTTTAAAATTTCGGAATGATGTTCTTAAAAAATAATATAAATCTAATCTGAAGATTGTTTTAATAATTATAAAAAAAAATCTCAAAAACATATCTACTACCAGAAAAGTATTTCAATTTCTGCCAAGCGGAAGAAACGAAGTTTTTCGATAATAATTTGAGGCATTAAATCTCCATTTATAATAATATAAGAACGTAGTATAACATGAATTGTTCTTGTAGAAATATCCAACACCTTGGAAACATGTGTTAACATCCCTTCCCGTATGGGCACTTATCATAGCCTACAGTGGTCAGCATTGGGGTTATTGGACACTAATGACAGAAATTCCTACTTATATGAGTGGCGTACTGAATTACGATATAGCTCAGGTAAGCAAATACATAATGATAAAGAGTTCGAACATTAATGTATCTTAAGGGGGTACTATGGTAATAGCCCCAGTAAGGGGCTAAGTACGTATTGGTGAAGCAATTACATAGACTGATTCGTTTATTATCGGTGATATGCTCGACATCTGGGAGTATATCACCGATAATAAACGAATCAGTCGTGTCTATGTAATTGCTTTACCTAAACAAACTTACCATCCGCGAATGAATAGCCCCCAAATACTAGCAATGAACTTTTGATCATTCTCTGATGCAGTAAATTCAAATTCTGAAAGCGATAGATATCATTAAAAAACTGCCTTCATATCTATTTAAAGAATTAAATCAGCAGTTATTGTCTAGATTGCGATAAACCAAAACGACAAAGCCGTGAAAGACATTACACTTTAGGTAGATTTTGGTGGTTCTAGACGAGTTAAACTAAGCTTAAGAACACATGAACTCCATGCCACAGAAAACACATACCTCTCATTTTTAACATATGGAATTAAGTCGAACCAATATTTTTTCCTCAGAATGGTTTACTATCAGCTACACCCTACTTAGCGTTATGGTTGGCCAGCTTTTTCTTCAGTTCCATGTCAGACTTCTTCATAAATCGAAATATCCTTTCGGCAACTGTAGCCCGAAAAGTAGCTAGTGGCATAGGTAAGATAAATATAAATTTGAAGATATACATATCTCTTAAATACTGAAATTTTTTGATTTACAAGGTCTAATCGGCCCAGCTATTGCCCTCTTTGTCTTGGGACTGTTCGACGAACCACAGCGAGGCGAAGCCATAGCCCTCCTGATTTTAGCCGTAGGCATTAATGCGGCTATATTCAGCGGTCACCAAGTCAACCATATAGATATATCACCGAGATTTGCTGCGACCTTGATGGGTATAACAAACAGCATAGGAAATATATGCTCTTTAGTAGCTCCTTTGATAGTGCAATATATCGTAACTGATGAGGTAAAGTATACCAAACCAATATTTAAATGTCAAACACAGATAATTACATTTTTTCACTCTAGAGTGATCCTAGTCAATGGAGAATAGTATTTTATATCGCCGCAGCAATTTATTTGGGTAGCGATCTGTTTTACACAATATTTGGTAAGGCGGAAGTACAATATTGGGATAAATTAGAAGAAAGTGAGGTAAGTACCATTCATCGTTCTATATTGCATACCATATCCCCTTTGTGTCACAAAATTATATAGGCTCTCCCATATGTAGACCGCATATTTTAAAATTTGAAAAAAAAGACGCAGTTTATTTGAAAAGTTCTCATGTTTTTATTGTAATAAAGCGTGTAGGCATGGAGGTTATGTATGGAACACAATATCCGTTAAATAGCCGCCTAATGACTGATGGCACTCGTTGGTCCTTTTGACAAAATTTTCAATGACAATTTGGTATAGTGGCGGCTGAATTTCATCAATGGCGCGTCGAATCTCGTCTTCCAGTTCAGGAATTGTTCTTGGGTTATTGGCATACACTTTTCCTTTCAAAAAACCCCAAGGAAACAAATCCAACGGCGTCAAATTGCATGGTCTTGGTGGCCAATTTACATCGCCGCGGCGCGAGATAACTCTCCCTTCAAATTTCTTCTTTAACGATTCCATTGTTTCGTTCGCTGTGTGGCAGGTTGCGCCGTCCTGTTGGAACCACATGCCTTCGAGGTCCATTTTAGCAATTTGAGGCCAGAAGGAGTTGATTTTTACAATTTCTATGCGTTGTGTGTTCGTGTAATTTTCCATAAACATTAATATTCACACATGACAGCTGTCAAACAACAACGCTGTGCGACCGACACAAAAAATGGCGCTAAATTCAAAACAGGCGGTCTTAATGGGATCTACAATATTTTTGTAAATCAAACATAACAAAAAAAAAAGAGAAAATATATTTTTACTTACTAAATATAAAAATAACGTGAACTGTATTATATTCTTTGGCAAAATAAACATCTGAGTTGAGTTCCTATGCTGTTGGCCAATTTCAGTACATCTTACTTTTTGGCAGACAATTTTGCACCATAAGCTGGAAGGACATCGGACAATACAGCCAATATAGATAATCTTTAGATAACGAAATTTGAGAGTATCAGCATATCTTGCCCAAAATTTGGGAAAGGTTCCACAATTAGTTTAGACTTTGTTCTCAAGGTTATGTAAAAATAGGTTTGCTAAGAACAGAGATAAAGAATTGCCCATAGCTGCTCCATATGTTTATTTATACAAGCTATTGTTGAAAGAAAAAGTGTTTTGATCCATGAAAGTGTTGTCAGTTTTATATATTCATTTGCTAAATTAAAATCAAGGAAGCATGTTTAAAGTAGTTTCACCCCCACCTCTATCTATGTAGTAGATGTATCTGTTTCCGTATAACTTTTAATTTAATCAAATTGTACATAAACTCGTTAATAAGACCTTTTTTGCTGCTAGTTCAATGACTAGAGTATCATCATTACTGTTACCAATTCTTTTTTTTATAGAATCAAAAATCCGCCATCAAATTGGCAAAATTAATGGAGAGAAACAATAACGAAAAAAGTCTATAGAACATATTCATATCCGATGAAAACCAGGTAAATCGGGAAATTTTCAAGAGAAAGTTTGGAGAACTGAAGAATTTCAAGTGGGCGTATCTATCTCAAATAGGACCTGTCAGAATCTTAAAGGCATTCAAAAATATTTATTATTTAAAAACTAATTTTATGATCAATTTAGTCTAGTCAATAAAATATTTATTTAGTACATGTACTGTCCTTTTTTGTGTGTGATGGGGTGGCTTAAAAAATATAAAAATAGGTTTCGACATTTCCTTTTTAATTATTTTATTATTAGCAATTTTAACTATACTTCATCGAATTGGTAAGGATACAATAAACGTTTGTGAAATAGATTTGAAATATACACTGATAAAATAAGTGCCCGGTAGCTAAGGTATACGCAATTATGTGATATATACGGGATTGCTAATTAGTACGGCAAAGTAAGTTTTAACAATTAGAATTTCATAATTTTTAAGAATTTTTGTACAGGCTGTCCAAAAATTAGCACCAAACTAAAAATTTGCAATGGAACACTCGGTTTATTAGTATATCGAATCGAAAGCGTTTTGCATCCTTTGCTTCATATTTTCGCCATTTGTTATCGTGTTGCAAACTATATTTTAAACGTATGTTCATAAAAAGAAATCCAACATCTATCTACAGATCTAGCTGGCAAACTGATTGGTCCACATCTTCTTATCCACCTCTGCAAAAGTTGTAGAAACCTATGGTTACCATCAAAAAAATGTGGGCCAATGATATAGTTCTACCATTATCGTTGACTAAAAATTGTCCTTATAAATTTTAGATTGTGTGTAGCATAATATTGGAGATTATATCGATTTGAACTACCATTTTTGGTAAAAGTCGCATCGTCACTGAACAATACTTTTGAAAAACAAAATAGTAGATGTTCTCTCGACTGCCAAAACCCATTAATAAAATATTCTCCTGTTATTGAGATTGAGGCCCAGCAGCTCTTGTTAAATTGTACAACGGTGAAATGATCACGTCTTTTTATTTAGACCAAGCTTTTATTAATTATTTCACAATGAAATTTGGTATACAAGGTTAATGAAGATACCTATTAACATATTTCGATGAACATTTTGAAATAAACCATAATAACTCAAAAACCACGAGCTTTAGAAATGGGAACCCCATAGTCAATTGAAAGGAAATTTTATTACTAATACACAGGCTGTTTCATTTAAAATAACACAGAAATATTAAACATATTTTTTTCAGTTTGGTGCAAATTTTAGGAGACTGTATAAGTTATCAAAATACTGCCAAATGTATTTGTTATTAGTAAGGCAGTTCAAAATTTTTGGTTAAATTTAGTATTGGATGGGATTCTATAACCCTTAATAAGGAAAATCCGCAAAGAAATATTAAATATCTCATAAAACGTTAGTGATGGGTAATGATAAAGATAATGCAATTATATTTAGTTCTACCACCACAGTATTAAAAAAACTACCATTCAATTTAAAAAAAGGAAGCAGGTGTTCGTATAACTACATATTTTACTTTTTTGAATAGTTTTTGGTGTGTGCTTCATGTGGAATAATATTTTTCTTTTCAAGCGTTTATTGCAAATTTATTTGCCTTAAGATGACGTTTTATGAGTCAAAATTAGAAGCAAAGTATTTTGGGGTGGTGTGGCGAGGATACAGTCAATGCTAACTCAGCCAATTAGCACAAACGAGCTCACCAACCATGCCCCAAGAATTTTGCCACAAATTTTTCTCATCTCATATTAGAAGAATGGAAAATTTTAATGATGATACTGGAAGAATACAGAAAGCGAGAATATAATTAAAATAAACACAGTGAAGAAAATAAAGTACAAAGGATAACAGATTTGGAACAGTTACGGAGAGGTTATTATAAATATCTCTTATCTGCTCTACCCGATTAAACATACAATGGTAATATGCTTATCGTAAATTTGGAGATCATATCTTAATGCCATTTTACTGGTTACATATACTGTTTGCAATACAATAAATGGAATATTTTTACAATAGTTTAGAAATCTGGCAGAATCAATGTATGATATATATTTTTCTATAATAATAACTCTGGACACACTTAACGTATTCAATACAATCTAAACTTTTAACTTTAATAAACACACGTGAAAATGAAAAATATGTTTGTACACATACAAAAACACATAAAAATGATTAATAACTAGGGTATCATGGGTCAGGGTACATAGCAGGACTGGACTATTAATAACTGATGCTTCCTTTCGTGGTATAAACACTAGAATATTCATATAGTTTAGTCGTTAAGGGAGAAACTATTAGTGTTGACTTAACAAAATAATAACAAGTTTATTAGTGTTTAGATAGTGTATAAGCGATTCACACAACAGTAAGTCAATATAATAAGAAACGCAATCTTCAACATTTAATATACATAGGGACATCTTTGACAAAACAAATATGTGATAAATGTCGGCTCACATGGCGTCGTATTTATTATTTATTTCCGTTCGTATTGTATCTCGCGGGAAGAACTGATAAATAATTATACCAACATATTTTTGTTGAGTATGGATCAGGGATCTTACAATTCACAGACATGGTTTGCCTTACGGTATCTACAAAGGTGTAAGAAATTATACATGTATATATAGTTCTACTAATCTCAAAAATTGCTCAAACAAAATTAATAAAAACACTAGAATTAATAAAGATCGACAGTTTACATCTTGTACTGAACCATTGGCATTACAAAACAAAGACGAGATAAAAAAAAACTTTTTTGCGCAATTGTTGCATACTAGATTTTTTCTACCTAATATTTCACATGTTTTTACCAATTGCTTTATTTATTTTGGTGCTAAAATTGATTGATGGAAATTAGTGTTGAGTGGCCGTCACTTTTCATGATCGATGAACTGTCAAAATTATGTAAAATTTTTCTTCCGTATTTTCTCTGTCTTGTAAGTCGTAGCCATCGTAACCCACGATGTTCAAAAGTTCCGTCAATTTAAAATTGGTTTATTCGGTTTTGACAGATAGAAGCAGACTTATTAATATATTGAAGGGAAAATGAATGCGGATCTTGGGATATATATACATATACACACATACATACATACATACATAGGTACGGATTTCTTGGAATTAGCGGCTTTATATGAAAATTGTTTTGTTTGTATAAATACACAAATTTGAAAAGTACAAGGAACGCAAGGCCATCTGTCGGACTGATGAGCGAGTGCGAAACTAAGAGTTAGTCTTCGGCAATGGCTTTACTCTTTTCCTTAAGTTCATTAATTAAATAGATTTAAAGCAAGTAATTTTCAATTTTCATATAAAGTCGCTAATTTCAAGAACTCCGTACCTATGTATATATATATATATATATATATGCGTATGTACAATTCATGTGTATTAAGAAATACGGCTAAGAACATGATATATGTGTTTAATATATATTAACCGCGTATTAAATAAATACAGGGTTATGATAAAGTAACGCACAAAATTCATAAAACGTACAATGTTCATTTTTGAAAAAAATGCAAAAACACGTCAAACAGTTTATTTTATTCCCCGTCTTTTAACATAAGTCAAAAAAATATAACGTCAAATTTGTCAAAGTTATGACGTCATCAATATTTTTTTTAAATATGAAGCTTGGTTTTTTTTTACTTTATTTGATAAAGCTTGTTTTTCTGCATTATAAAGAAATAATTGAAGTAGGGGTCACATAAGAAAAAACTGAGAGAATTAATAAAAAACAAAATAAACTTTATTACAGTAATAACATTTAAATTAACTAAACAGTCCATTAAACCAAAACGATTTCTTACAGGAATTGTTCAAACTGTGTCAGATAGTGAACGGGACACAGTTTGAACAATTCCTGTAATAAATCGTTTTGGTTTAATGGACTGTTTAGTTAATTTAAATGTTATTACTGTAATAAAGTTTATTTTGTTTTTTTATTAATTCTCTGTTTTTTCTTATGTGACCCCCACTTCAATTATTTCTTTATAATGCAGAAAAACAAGCTTTATCAAATAAAGTAAAAAAAAACCAAGCTTCATATTTAAAAAAAATATTGATGACGTCATAACTCTGACAAATTTGACGTTTTATTTTTTGACTTATGTTAAAAGACGCGGAATAAAATAAACTGTTTGACGTGTTTTTGCATTTTTTTCCAAAATGAACATTGTACGTTTTATGAATTTTGTGCGTTACTTTATCATAACCTTGTATATACATATATATAAAACACTCCGTCATGAAGTTGAACAGCAAACACAGCAAGTCTTAATCTTTTACCAAAGTTATTCGTAGCTTGTTGTAAACAGATAAAGTTAAAATAAGTATTTCGAAAGCTAAAGGTTATAATAGGCAACCCAAACTACATTTTGCTCTTTATTTTGTTATTATTACAATTTATTCGAAATTTATGTTAGTACAATTGGTAATTTTCAATATAATCTATTTCATAATCTTCAGATTAAATATCGAACAAGTATGTCATTAAAAATTATTTATCGATAAATAAAGAACAAAACCGTCTTTAGAAAATTATCCTAATTTTCATAAAACGTTATATTGTGCCAATTATTTGTTTATGCAAATATTTAATTTTTTTAAGGATGGTGATGCAGCCTCCAAAGCCTCATATTTCTAAATTATTATTATTATTATAATACAACAAAAGTTCCATCACACTGGAATTATAAACATTATTATATTATATAATATATATAATTATCAATAAATGTTTGCACGGCAATTATGTCTATATTTCTACATTTATAATAATAATAATAATAATAATATTTTATTCATTGTAATTACCATTACAAGAAAGTCAGTGAATTACTTTTAAATGCACAGTTAGCTGTCAATAAAACAAACAATAACAACAAAACAATAATGAGTATATAATGCATTAATGTATTTAAAAGTCATTAATGTTCTAAGTCACACTTTAAGAACTCTTCTATTGAATAAAAGCTGTGATACCTTAAAATTTCCTCCACTTTTTTTTATGAATAATTTGTCCCTCTCTTCAATATGGTTCTTGATTTTGTTATACAGTTTGGGCCCCCAATAGTCTACGTAGCGTTGTGTCGTTTGCAGGCGGTGATATGGGATTTGGAACTCTTTTCTGTGGCGGGTTTCGTAGTTATGATGCTCTCCATTCAATATATACTTTTCTTGGTTTTTTCTGACGTATTTTATACATGTAAGTATAAATAGGCAAGGCAAGGTCAGTATTCTTTCTTGCTTGAAATGTTCCTTACAACCATCCGTGTATTTCAGATTACAAAGAGCTCTAATCGCTTTTTTTTTGCAAGCAGAAGATTCTTGTTGCTGCAGGTGATGTGCCCCAAAACAAAATTCCGTAGCTTATCCTACTGTGGAAGTTCGCAAAATAGGCAGATTTTGCAGCGGCATGGGTAGCAATAGTCTTCAGTCTTCTTATAGTATATATTTATTATTATTATTAGGTACTAGGAATATATTGAAATTGAAAGTTGACAGTCTCCTAAATAAATAAAGGGACACCGCCATTTTTTGTCTAGATTGTTCCATCCTGTAATGATTATTTTAAGTGGGAGAAACATTCGTATCATATTATTAGTTATTATTATAAGATAACATATTAATTGCTTTAATCTAAAATAAGCCTACGTAAGTAGCGTTTGCTTTTTATTGTATAGTCATTTATAAAATGTAAAGCAAAAATACTGACTTTCCAGTCATAAAAATCCTCTTTCGAACTCACTGCGGAATTTGAGATTTTACGAATACCTATGTTACTCAAGTTTTTCAAGTTTGAAATCAATATAGCCGCCTGTATATACGCAATATATTTAATAATGACATAAGCAGCGATTTAAGTCTTGAAGCTATTGTCGAGAATCTCCACGCACACTGATGAGACCTCATAGGTCGAAACACCGGTGTCTGTGCGTTCGATTGTCGACAATAGCACTTAATGTATGTGTGTATCTCAAACACATGCATATATGCATATACGTTTTACGTATAAAGGTATATATGTAAGTCACAGTAATTATTTAATAATACATATGTAATATATTAATTCAATTGATTCAATTCTTGGATGTCGAAAATAAACGTGTTTTCAGATGTTTTGTTTCTTGTATAAGTGCGTCTTAGTAAAATATGTCTACAACGTGATGTGTTGTAAACTGTTGAAGTTCTAGTAATCTCGACTTCATCATAAATATATGTATACCGGTTGTGTTAAATACCACCAGCCATAGAGAATCAGTTTATACGTTGTATGTAATACGTCGTAGCGCGGTGTCTATACATCGTACATACATGCATACGTATACACAGATCCTCTATGGCTAATGTTATTTGATACATGCGGTATGTCCCATAAAGGTGGCTACACACATGCAACATAACGGCGTCCCATCAGTTGTCGGTTTTCTGCCGTCGCATCAAAGAAATGTTGCGCGTTTATGTTCGTATGTCTGGACGGACCTGGCTGATTATAGGAGGATGGGACGGCATTAGGTTGGCGTTGATGTTGCGCGACGATGGTCTGTTGCACATCAAAACTTCACACCGCAACTTAGTCGGGCAACAAGGAATGTTGCGCGTCGGAGTTCGGTACGATGTTTTGTTGCATGTGTATAGTGTAAAATACAGCAGGAATGAGACTGCAATTTCAGAATGATCTACTATTCAGATGCAATGTACTAAATATATGTACATATTGTATGATGCAATGTACTAAATATACATATTGTATCGTCCTTCTAACACTGCTTCAATACTATTCAACTGTTACTGGTGCTTTATCTGAAAGTAGAATAGAATGTGTAGGTAAAATTGTACCTACATAAAGGTACATGAAAATTAAGTGTACCATTCCATTTTCAATACTTTCACAATTTGTTGATGTTTCGGTATCATTACAAATGATTTAATAGAAACGATAGAACCAGTCATGCCGATTGTCGTCAATGGAAAATGTTTTACAGAAGCAGCTTGTGTTTTGAGACCAAAGTAAAGAAACAACACATCTAATACTAATAATTGTGTGATTGTATATTGTTGTAATGTTTCTATTTTCATATTCTAGGCGTAACATAACTATTTGCGTTTCTATTTAAAACGACTCAATACCGTCTTTTAACTTTAAAATCCAATTTAAAAAAGCATATACCAACATAGACAATTAATCTAGTGCCACATACATGCTGTTAGATAAGGAATTACTTCAAACAGATAGTAGTAAACGCGATAAAATGTACAATTTGTATGTCGACATATGCTTACCTGGCCATATTACTAAGAAGAAGTCACTTGCACCTCTATTATTAGGTTATTTATTGATATGTCTATTAACAAATTGATTTTAAAACAAAACAAAGTAAAAAGTGACAAACGTTTTGCCAAAAATGGAGTACCACAGAATGGAAACATATATTTCGAATTACCACTCAATGGTAAAATATATGGACACGTTGACAAAACTTAAATTTGTACATACTCAGAAAAATTCACACAAAATACAGAAACAAACAGAGATATGAAAAAGAACATGATTTTCTCAAATAAAAAAATATTGCAACCCGAAATATAATCTCATCTTCGTCAAAAAACAGCCTGGAAGTAAGCATGTTGTAAATGTTGTTGATTTTATTCAATGTGTCACTAGAAATTCAGCATATGATATGTATAAAAACAGCAAATTTTAAGTAATTAAGAATTTACATTTATAAAATTAATATTTGAATTTGTTACAAAACAAAAAATAGTATAAAATACAGGTTTCATAACACATTTTGCGCATTTATTCTTTAGAAAACTTGAACGCGTGCGCAAAAATCGTGTCTTATGAAATTTGTATTTTAATATACTATTATACTCGTAACTTACCTGTCTAAAAAGCATGCCTTGCGAAATATTGGCAAAAATCTGATTTTCGATCTAAGTAAAATATAAAAATTATTACAAATGTAGCTCTAAATACATTTGTACTCTTGATAAATATATACAGAATGCATAATTTACGAAATATTTGCAAAAATCGCTATTCGCTAGGAATAAGTCTTACTTCCGGTCCGACTTTTTAAAATTTTTTTATACAAAGGCATTAAAAATTAAGTTCTAAATACTTTTATACTCGTAATTAGGGATGTTACGGAGATTCGATTCCGATTCCGATAAGTCGGAACTTCCGATTGAATTACACTTTTGATTTTGACTTCGGTTGCGGCGCGGCCGGCCGCTGCCAGCTTATACGAACATGCCTATGCTTGTCGCATATGCGGGGAACCCCAATTACTATTTCACTTGGTTGTTCCGCATTTTGTGCGTTCGCGCTTCAATTACACTTATCCGAGTTTTTAATGAGTGTTAATGTGTTTAATTTGACGCGTGACAAATATATTTGAATTGAACAATGAAGCCAAAAGCAAGTGTTATTTGGAACTACTTGAATGAAGTTTGTGCGAATACAGCAAAGTGCAAACTTTGTGATAAGATTTATTCACGAAGGGGAGGTACGACTACTTCGTTAAAAAGGCATTTAAAATCTGTGCATGCTACTGCACACTAATATTATAAATCCGAAAGAGGTGTGTGACGTTGTTTATGACGTTACTCGCCTCTTTAGTATGAAACGAGGAATCCCTTGGATATGGGGACCAAATAAAGAAATGTAAAAATAAAATTCTACAAAGAATAATACAGTTTCTCACACCTAAGTTGAGATATCATTCCTCCCTCACTCTTCCTCCTTCTCAAGCGTATTGGAAGCTCCAGAACTTTATTAAATCCAAAAATACATAAGTGACGCATACGCATATCCTATAAAAATCACGATTATTGTTACATCAGGTAAATGCTATAGATCCAGTTATGAACCAGATATTTTCAGTTATTATCTTAGCACAAATAATTAAACGAATTACAATAATTATCCGTAGATATTATCGAAACTGAAATGTATTACAGGCTACAAAATGACGCAAACGAGCTATCGGATGATGCAAAATTTAAGTTTGAATTTACTTTGTATTAATAATAGATAAATCTGGTGTGTGACAAGTGGCGTAGGGAGACTGAGGCATTCCATATATCAGTAATGTCACCTTAGGCGTTTTCGGAAAATGTATAACATTAACCTGACCCGGTCAGAAAGTACCTTACAGGTTCCCAAATTTTACCGGGTTATTTAAAACATTTCCGAACGCACTTTGCAACCATGTATAGTAATGTAACATAAACATAACCTAAATTCGTAGCTTATAGATTCTGTACCGGCTAAATAAAATAAGAAATGAATACCACAATAAATATTCCAACTCCAGATACTCGTAAAATAGTTTTATTAGCAAGTTTGTTTGTTGTACTTGACTCTGACGATGATACTATAAGCCGTATAAATCTCAACTCAAAGAGGAATAAATAGAGAGTTTACATTAAAAACTATAAAGTAGTTGTCGCAAAATACAATTTATCAAGGCTTTTTCTTAAATTTGTTTCCTATAAAAGTAAATAAACGAGTTTTGTATATTGACACTAAAGCTTTGTAAGGTTATATCCGGAGAGGGGGTAAAACAACCTACACTACCCTACTCACTTACCAGGGTTATGAACATGCTATATGCACATAATGCGCTAGATAAATTCCGTCCATGTAGTTCGTAGTCACACCACCCGTGGCGTGCTAGTCGCCGTAGATATCCGAAAATCTCCGAGAATAGACTCGACAATGCCACGTGATTCTGCAGTGAATTAACCTCATTTCTATTTTGTGTTTCCGTGTTTATATTGTGTCGATTTACTTGTTGTTACTAGTGATTTCTAAAACAATTATTGCAGTCAAGTTATTAAAAGTACGTACTATACACAATGGTGAAGTGCTGCGTACCTGGATGCAATGCATCAAAAGACTTAAAATTACATATAATACCAAAAGATCAAGAGGTAAAATTGCAATATTAAGCGCTAACGAAAACAATTCATTCCTTTTTATCTATTTGTAGTTGCTTTCTAAGTGATCTTCGGCCATCCAACGGGAGGATATATTAAAAGTTCCAAATGAGGTGCGTCGTAGGTACAGAGTTTGTGAATCACACTTTACTGAAAATGATAAGTTTGTGGCATATCACAACAAAACAAATTTAAAAGCGAATGCTATTCCATCTGTTAGACTACCAGGTATATTTTGTGTATAGTAAATATCCATTTATTTATAATATGAACTTTTGCAGCTAAAAATATTACCCGTAAGGTAGCAGATGCGGATAATCAATTATTGTCTAAGCAAGTTGAAGTTCCACTGCCATCACAGGATATTGTTGAAGATATTAGTGAAAGCACTTTGAAAAGATCAGGTATTAACATATCAATCATATATAAGCCACTAGAATGATTGTAAAATTTTTGTCACCAGGTACACCGATTGATCCTCCATCAAAACGAATTAAGATATCTTCACCACCAAAAGTTCCAAAAACATTTAAAGGTAAGCACTTGTGATAAATGTATATTAGAGCAGGACCTTGAAACTTTTACTCAAAATGAAAAATCATTGGCAGGTGCAAGAAACCACAAAGATTGCAGTTGTTAGTATGCTATATTAAAAGGAAAGTAAAGGTACTGCAACTTTAATAATCAAAAAATTAAAATATTTGTATATATAATTAATATAGATTAACAAATAGGTGAATGGTAAAAGTAATAAACTTTGCACGATAAAACAATATAATAAGTAGCAAGAAAGTCATAACCGCACAATATCTTTCGAATAATACTGGCATACCTAACATTAATAAATATCTGTACAGAATTCTAATGAACAATTTTTTTTAATAATTCAACATTTTCTTTTTTTCCCAGACTTAAAAAGAAAATTAACTTTTTTGTATATGGTTGGAGTCAAGAAGGCCAATCAATTGACACCAAAGGCACTGAAGATGTACCAGACGGCCACAAATTTGAAAAAAATTTCACGGCGTCTATTTGACGAAAAAGTTAAAGGGAGACAAAGAGTAAAAGAAGCTATAGAGTATATTAGTATCTTATAGAGTATATTAGTATCTTATATAAAACATGTGAATTTAGTTCTAAGAGGACAATTCTTTTTTAATGTAAACGATAAGTTAATTAAGCAAGCAAATGAAAAATATAAAAAAAATAAATTGAAAAATATGAGAATTGTAAAAATGAAACAACTCAATACATAAATTTTTAAACATCATTTGTTTTACTGTAATTTATTTCTGTTTTTCTGTAGAAAGTGTACACTAATGCAATGTGATTCTGTTTTTTATTTTCAATTATAGTGCATTTGTATCACTTATTAATATCCGTTGCAGTAGGACCAAAATTAAATATTACTTAAGGTTTGAAATAACCGCTGTTTGGGTTTTATTATTGAGTCACGTCACCAGCGGCGCTAGCGTTCGTGTTCTTTTTATTGCAATACGAGTTGCCTATCTACCTAATCTCCCTAATCTATGGTTATGAAAACCGAACCGGGTTGTTGAACCCGGTTACGTTTTTTCGATTTTACGAACACGGTTGTTTTTACCCGACTGAATTTAACGAACGCATTTTTGCTAACCGTATTGTAACCCGAATGCCCGGGTTTAATTTCCGAAAACGCCTTTTGTTCAGCACTCTATGATAATCGGTTATTCAGGGAATTATTTCTTCCTAGAGCGTAAAATTTCGAACGTTGTGTATAAACTACTATTTTTAATCTAATTTAATATAAACATCATTAAGAATGTAATTAAATAAAAACACCTTTTTCACAAAATTATATTATTATTTTGTGAAAAAGGTGTTTCTATTTACTTAGATTTAACATTTTCACAAGTGTTCAACATATTAATATCATTAAGAATGTATTTAAAAGTAAAAGAGGGCAATTAAAAGCACATCAACATATTTCGCTTCTTGCTTTATAAGCTTCGACTAAACCAATATCTATATCAGATGTAAGATAAAGTTTTTGAGTATTTATCTGAGAATAATGATCTATTTACACTACAAAATAGCCACGGTAAACTATCCTAATAGACTCCATTAGTGAGGATGGTTGAAAAAGAGCAAAAACTTTCCAAACCAAACAATAACAATAATAATAATTTTTTATTCCAAGTACCTATACATATATCCAAATGTAAATTTCGTTGAATATCACTAACATTTTAATGATAACACGTTTCCCAGTTAAGAAACATATGCATGACGATAACGGATGTATTTAATTGATTTACTGATCGGTTAATTGCGGTATTTAAGTAATAATTTGATTAATCAACTTTAACATATAATGAATTTAAAATTACAGGTTATTAATGCATTCACCATACTGGCAATGTTATAATAATTGAATATTTATTTTGTAAATGTGGTCTGACGATAACAGATGAAGGAAGACGTTTCCATGTCGCTGATTTAATAACAAGAAAATTTCTAAGTTGAAATGCGTAAATCAATTACAAGCACCTATCAATCATGTGTATTTGTTTTAATTAGAGAAAGTTATATGTATATCTATCAAGGTATGAAGTAAAACACAGTTCACTAAATATTTTCCTTAAATATATATAAATATTGCCACATTCTCCGACTGTTTAAGGTTATTTACTTCAAGAGACTCCAGTAAATTTAATTTTATTCACTTTAACCCAGATATGCCCCACTGTCCTTTTAAATGGACGTTGGCGGGTGCCCCTTTTAATGAATATAAAACTTACGCGTTGTAATAATAGATGTCGCCTTGAGTTCAAACATACAAGGCCAACCGTATCTGCTATCGCTGCGTGATATAAGGCCATCACATAACATCGATTTACATTGATGAATTTCATTCTGGTAACCTCAAAATATTGATCCTTATGTAACGTCATCTTGTAGTACCCGAAAGAAATAATTTCTGAGTTTTTATTGAAATAAACTTTATAATAACACTTTAAACATTAACTTTACGATAGGTAATTAATATTAATAATTTTAAAATAATTCAAAAAGTGTTGCTGATAATAAAGTTGTTGGGTAGTGTCAAAAATTACAATTTTACTAACGTTTCTATTTTTTTATAACAATTCAAAAGGAAACACTGATTAGGGTTCAATTACGTTGTAAAGTGTTTGTTTAACGTAATCACTGCTTTCAACTCTATTGGAAGATTTTGAAGCTTTACTATTCCACATCGCAATATTTGCCTCATAAAATATTCAGCTACTCCGTCATCGGTAGTATAATTTGCGCCTCCTTTAAGCCTACCTTAGGTGTTTTCGGAAATTAAACCCGGTCATTGGGGTTACAACACGGTTAGCACGAATGCGTTCGTTAATTCAGTCGAGTAAAAAACTACCGTGTTCGTAAAATCGGGTTCAACAACCCGGTTCGATTTTCGGGTTGTTTTACCCCCTCCCCGGTCCATTTTTCTGTCGTATTGCCAGTACAGCTAAACTATGTTATGAAGATAGGTATTTATAAAGTTATATAGACGTTTACGTTACGTTACTCAACGTGACCGCAATTGCGTTCGGAAATGTTTCATTTAACCGGGTAAAGTTACAGGTTAAGTAACTTTACTTAGGTACTTTCTAACCGTGTCAGGTTAATGCTATACATTTTCCGAAAACGCCTCATGTGGTCTACAGAATCGCAACTAAATCATCTTGTTATGACAAGACTTTCTGGTACAGTATACTCAAATATTACAATAAACATATATATATATATGCATGTACACTTACTGAAAGAAATACAGAAATTTCCAAATAATACGGCTTAAAAAGCGTATATTCACTAAACTCTTTTTTCTGTGTATTTCGGTGCATATTTGATGTACTTTTTTCCATTTTGTCACTATTACAACTTGCTAATTTAGTTAGTGATGCAACTCAAAATTTGCTTTATAACATAATCAGTTTCTTGTTGGCCCGTCTCAACTTTACGATAATAATAAGGAGCATTATTGGTAATAATTAGAGCATTTTAAAATTACTCTAGCGACTTTATGTATTCAACAGGTGCAAGCATAATTACAGAACAAAAATTGACAACTTGACACGTTTGTTTTTTTTTTGTGAGAAAACTGGATATATAGTTTTCTATTGGTACTCGACGTAACTTCCAAAATGTAGAAAAGTATATGGAATAGACCAAATAAATGTCAAATCAGTCAAATGTCAATAACAGTAGATTTGATATAATCCAATCATATTGCATAATTTTATCACGTGATTTTAAAAATGCTCAGCGATTATACCAAGCAGTTTATTGTGCTTTGGATAGATAGCACCACATAAGGATCAATATTTTGAGGTTACCAGAATCAGAAAAATCTCGCTATGTGACAGCCTTACAGCGCGCAGCAATATTGATACACTTGGATTTGAAACATAAATGAGAAGATATACTAAGTATTTTGACAGCTTGCAATAAACAGGTGATTACTATGCAAGAAGAAGTGACCATGTCTTGTCCTGTCCACATGATTTCAGACTTGTGTGGTAAATATTTTATAACAAATTGTTAATAAATTGTATCTTTGTTGATAAAAACAAGTTTATTCATATCTAAAAAAGAAAGTACTTAGTTTTAAAGCAATAAATATTTTTATTCCGCGCTGCAAGTAGCTGCTTCCAAATGTCCCCTTTTAAAAGGACAATAGGTACAAAATTACATATTTTCAGAGGTTTGACACTAGACCAACAGCTTTGTTCTTTGGATGAGGAAGGTGACTTTAACTTTAACTTGACTTTAATTTTATCTCCAAATGTAGAAATAGCAATAATGAAGCCTACTACTGCTTGTGATGATGTGGTGGATAAAGACTCCAGGGTAGAAGATATTGTGGATGTTAACAATTTACCTACGGATCAATTGCTAGCAAGAGCTGAACTATTTTCACAAGATACTGTGACTAGCAATGATGAGGACAACTGGGATGAAGAAGATTTATGGCCTCTCGTCTATCTAGGTCGTCAGCAAGTCAAATGCATATTTAAAATATAAGAAAAACATATACAAGTGTAAAAAAGTGGATATAAAAACTCAGTTGATAGAAGATAGCGAAACCTTGCTTCAACTGCGTCTATACATACTTCGGTTGTTACTTCCAACTCACTACTTTTATTTGAATTGTTTTCTGACAAAGATGTAATTGATATATTCTCGTCAAATTCTAGTTATGTTGCTTCAAAAAATAGAAAAAAACATATCACAACTGAGGAAATACAAACTTTTATCGGTATTCTCTTACTAAGCGGCTGTGTAAAATTACCCAGACGCCGCATGTTTTGGCAGAATTCACGGGACACCGATAATGGTTTAATATCGAATGCAATGTCAAAGAACAGGTTTCAATATTTATTATTGAATATTCATTGTGGAAATTTAGATAATACAGATCGCTATTCCACAGTCAGACCTCTTTTCAACAGAATTCTTGAGAGGTTTGTCAAGTTTTCACCAACGAATAAAAACCACTCTGTAGATAAGATCATGGTTCCATACTTTGGAGACCATGGCTGCAAACAATTTAGCACAGGTAAACCTCTGAGGTACGATTACAAGTTTTGGGTGGGCGCCTCGCCGTCTGGATATGTGGTTTGGTTTAAGCCTTATCAAGGTGCCAAATCAGAAATAAAGGAGTGTTATAGAATTCCTGGCTTGGGGCCCTCCGTAATTTCGAATATCTTGATGTTTTAACCAATCATAAGCAACCTCCATGTCACTTATACTTTGATAATTTTTTCACATTGTCTTTGATAGATATTCTTACTAGTCGGGGAATAGAAGTAACTGCCACAATAAGAAAAAATCAATTGAATGGTTGTCCATTAGTCTGATACAAATTTGAAGAAAAACCGCGGATCGTATGAATCGTCGATACAGTAATCGTTGACTGATTTGTATAAAATGTTTTAACAATTAAAACACGTTGGTTTATCGAATATTTATCCGTAATAAATTTGCCACTATCAAAACTAATATTTACCAAAAAAGCGACAAAACAAAGTAGAATACCTACCCGGCGAACACGCGTTGTAGGTACCATTGTTGTAAAATGAAGTTGTATTTATCACCCTCTGATAAAGCCACAGTGTAGTGAGACATAAGTAGTATCTACATTAAATCCTTTTGAACCCTAAACATTGTATTATTAATTAAGGCAAACGAACTATCGAATAATTTTGTTTTAGACGCATGCCATCTTTGAAAGCAGTCACCTTTTACTTTCTTATACGTAGTATAAGGAAGTATTGTGATGATGAAAATTTTCGACTTCGAGATTTTTGCAGATGTCCACGTTTTGAGGTCCCCTGATACTAAAAAAGTGGTTTTTAAAAAAATGTCTCTCTCTGTGTGTGTGTGTGTGTCTGTCTGTCTGTCTGTGACCACGATAGCGGTCAAACCGCTGGAGATATCAATTCCAAATTTTGTATTTACGTGTATAATCTCCCTTTTGAGATCTGATTAGTTTTTCAGTAAAATCGGTAGACCGGAAGTAGCAGTTTACTTCAGTATAAAAATCGAATTTTGCCAATATTTCGTCAAATACTAAGTTTATACAAATTTATAAAGAATTCATATGTACTTAGAATTAAAATTGAGAACAATTTTATTTAAAAAGTTTTTCGAAATTCCTACCGGAAGTAGGTCTTTTACTCTTATCGAAAATCGGTTTTTTGCGAATATCTCGCAAGTCATGCTTTCTAGGCAGGTACATTACGAGTATAAAAGTATTTACATGAAAATTCTAAATATCTTTTGTATAAAAAAAATTTCAAAATTCGGACCGGAAGTACCACTTTTACTCTTACCGAATAGCGGTTTTTTGCAAATATGTCGTAAATTATGCATTCTATATATATTTATTAGGAGTACAAAAGTATTTAGAGTTGAATTTGCAATATTTTTTGTATACATGAAATTTCAAAATTCGGACCGGAAGTAGCACTTTTACACTTAGCGAGTAGCACTTTTTTTCGAATATCTTGCAAAGGATGCATTCTATAGCGATTTATTAAGAGAATGAAAGTACTTAGAATAGGATTTTGAATAATTTTTGTATAAAAAAATTCTAAAAATTGTATAGTTTGAAATGCTCATACGTATAAGAAAGTCGTGTGGTGGCCACACCTCATTTTTTACTTTCTTATACGTAGTATAAGGAAGTATTGTGATGATAAAAATTTTCGACTCGAGATTTTTGCAGATGTCCACGTTTTGAGGTCCCCTGATACCAAAAAAGTGGTTTTTAAAAAATGTCTGTGTGTGTGTGTGTCTGTCTGTCTGTGTGTCTGTCTGTCTGTCTGTGACCACGATAGCGCTCAAACCGCTGGAGATATCAATTCCAAATTTTGTATTTACGTGTATAATCTCCCTCTTGAGATCTGATTAGTTTTACAGTAAAATCGGTAGACCTGAAGTAGCAGTTTACTTCAGTATAAAAATCGAATTTTGCAAATATTTCGTCAAATACTAAGTTTATACAAATTTATAAAGAATTCATATGTACTTAAAATTAAAATTGAGAACAATTTCATTTAAAAAGTTTTTCGAAATTCCTACCGGAAGTAGGTCTTTTACTCTTATCGAAAATCGGTTTTTTGCGAATATTTCGCAAATCATGCTCTTTAGACAGGTACGTTACGGGTATATAAGTATTTAAAACATAATTTTCAATATCTTTTGTATAAAGAAAATTTCAAAATTCTGACCGGAAGTGCCACTTTTACTCTTATCGAATAGCGATTTTTTGCAAATATGTCGTAAGTTATGCATTCTATATATATTTATCAAGAGTACAAAAGTATTTAGAACTGGATTTGCTATTTTTTTTGTATATATGAAATTTCAAAATTCGGACCGGAAGTATCACTTTTACTCTTAGCGAGGAGCACTTTTTTGATAATATCTTGCAAAGTATGCATTCTATAGAGATTTATTAAGAGAATAGAAGTACTTAGAATAGGATTTTGAATAATTTTTGAAAAAAAAATTCTTAAAACTCTATAATTTGAAACGCTCATACGTATAAGAAAGTCGTGTGGTGGCCACACCTCATTTTTTTTTTTATAAATTCGTAGATAGTACTATTAAATACCTTTTCAATGAACTAACACAAGTTAACTTTATTTTCAACAGTTTTTGAGATTTTTACATTAAAAAAAAAATAAAAAATTATAAAAAAAAACAACACGAAAAAACTGTGTGATGAAATTGATAGCACCTGACTTTGACGTTATTATAATTGTTGTTGTTGTGGTTGGAACGTAAAAATTTAAAATCTCAAAAATTGTTGAAAATAAAGTTAACTTGTGTTAGTTCATTGAAAAGGTATTTAATAGTACTATCTACGAATTTCTAAAAAAATATAGCATTCTATTAAAAAAATGCGTATGACGTCACAGCTCTAAAGAAGATGACGTCACTAATAGGTGCAGTGATTTAAAACGTGCGCAATTTAAAATAAAAATTGACCTGTTTCAGCGTTTTCGACAAATGTCATTAGTTTGGAAGTTACTGAATTTATTCCATAAGTAGTTTCCACACTGTATACAGTGCGTTAATGATAAAAGGAACAAATTCGTTTAAAATTCAAGTAATTATTTTGCAGAAAAACGCTTGGACAGGTCGATTAGTATTTTTAGTTGTGAATTTTTTGACATAAGAAAATTATATATGGAGGGTGTCTAAAGAATAACATTTTTTTAAATGGAACATACTGTAGATTATTGCATATTTGAATTATATGGTAAATTCAGTGGTTTTTGAAATAATGACGTTTGAAATGTGATAAATTAAAAAAAATACATGAAAATCGATTAATTTGAAGTAGAGTTTTTTGTTGAAGATAAAATTTGAAATACCAGGTTGTTTTTGTTGGCTTTGAAAAAAATGTTCAAGGTGTCCTTGTTCAATTTAAAGAATTTATTTCATTACCTATGTGTATTTTAATTTGTCACAAAACTCATTATTCCGAAAACCGCTGATTTTGGGGATATGGTATGTTACACAAAAATGTGTTTAATGTGTTTAGAATCTACTCTACAATTCAAAAATGGCATAATATATAGGGTGTTCCATTTAAAAAAACCAATGATTGCTGCATATGTTCTTCTTTAGACAGCCTGTATATAATTTTCTTATGTCAAAAAATTCAAAACTAAAAATACTAATCGACCTGTCCGAGCGTTTTTCTGCAAAATAATTACCTGAATTTTAAACGAATTTGTTCCTTTCATCATGAACGCACTGCATATAAAGCAATTTACTTGCCAATGAATTAACGCATCTTCAACCGGTTCTGGGTAATATCCGGAAACTCGATGTTTCTAATTGCTGAATCTTCGATTTGCTAATTATTCTTCCCGGATGCTTCTGATGATCGCAATAACAAAATCATTAAACGCGGTTTTTCTCAGGTTTAAACTGGTGTGCCACAAGGCTCGAACCTTAACCCACTTTTATTTAACCTATTTATAAATCCTATTAAGGTCATCTAGCGTTCTATGCAGATGGCTTAAATATTTATCATAGAATAGTTACCCCTTGTAGATCTAACAACTTAATCACTACTTCTATGCTAAGAATTAATATTTTATTCAGAGCTAATTTGTATTATTGTGCAACGTATTTCAACAAAAAGCACAAACCATTTTGGAATTTTTGTTTACCTTTATTTTCTAATTTATTCTTTCTTATAATTTATGTTTTGACGAGTTGTAATTATAACCATTATATATTATGTAGTATTCAAGTTATTGTATTGTTGCTGGATAATGAATAAAATAAACTATTATTACAATCAATTTGAGAGTTTCTTGATCTGTGTATGAATACCGTACCTTTCAAAATCAGTAATTTTACTGCAGGAGTAGTGTATAGCATAATAGGGGCCAGTATTGACATACTTAAAAAAGTAGTGCTACTTGGGTGTCATCACTTTTTTCCCTTTACATCAACGATGTGATATATACTATTAAAAATTGCAATTTTTTGTTTGCTGAGGCGACTGCGACGAGTTTCAAGCGGAGTTGAACGCTCTCAGCGAATGGTTAACTGATAATAGGTGAATCTTAATGCCTCCAAATATAAGGTTTTATCATTTTCAGGGAAGAAAGCACCAATATTATGTCAGTACCTCCTCAATCTCAATGTTCTGGTGAGAGTCAATACAATTCGTGATTTGGACATTTTCGATAGTGAGTTGCGTTTTCATCTGCATCTTAAAGAAATTATTTGTACAACGAATAAGGTCTATGGATTTATTGAGCGTGAAACACGTGACTTCGCAAGTATCAATGGCATAATTGGGCTTCATTATTCTATGATACAGCCACTGGTTGAATAGTGTACCTTGGTATGGATTCAGTGACATACATTGACAGGACTGTGAGATAACAGCGGAGTATAATCAACTACCTTCTGTATAAATGTACTTCAAATTGTTCCAGTGCAGTTATAAAGCTCGACTATATTTCCTGAGCTTGACCTGTATTGTACATACACTCTGTTCGTAAATGATTGAGATGAGAACCATAGGCAACCAAATATACAGATTGGTACTTTCCAAAAAAAAAAAAACCTAAATATGATTATACTCTGTAAAATATTTGTTTGGATTAAAAAGCGGGTAAACTATATAAAAAGTTTAGTCAAAATGAGATAGTAACACAATTAGAACATTCACATTAAATGTTGAAAGTGAAGTCCCACTTTTTCTATGCATATGTTAATCCTTCTTTTTATATTTTCGAACACTCTTTGTAGTTTTTCTACCGTAATTTGTTGGATTTCATGTCTAACTGCTTCTTGAAGTTCTTCCAAATTATGGAGCCTGTCATAAAAACATTATTTTTTAGTCGACCAAACAAATAAAAATCAAGCGGTGTAAGATCAGGGGATCTCGGAGGCCATATGCCTTGACTAATGAGCCTATTATTATAAAATTCCTGAAGATATGTTATTGTTTCTTTTGCTGTATGTGCTGGTGCATTATCTTGTTGGAAGTAACCATTATTTAATACATCATCATGAACTTGGGTTAAAAATTCTTGTATCTTTCTGCTGTAACAGTTTCATGAACACATAGAGGTCCTATTTTTCGTCTTCGAGAAATAGCAACCCAAATTCGCATGTTCTGTGAATTAATGTAACCTGATAAGTGAAACCACGCTTGACATGGTAAAATTCACTCGGTGAGCACCTTAATTATTAATTATCTCCGTTCCTGTACGCTGGCGCCGATTAATTTATAAATAAAAGTTGTTTAATTAAAGGTCCTCTATAAGTAAGCTTGCCAGATTTCTGAAATGTTCAACCGGGACACCGGAATGCCCCCAGCGTCGCGGGTATTCAAGGGTACACACCCTTTGCGGTTTTTTAGAGTGTTTTAGAGGGTAGTTTATTCTCAATGCTATGAATAAATGGTTACCGATTAGGAACCTAAATGACATAAGCATATAAATTTAAACATTTTATTAAGTTACTTAAGTAAAAAGAAACACTTTGAATAAGGAATAAAAATCGGAAGAATATTTACATGTACTTTTCATTGGGCTTTTTTTAGGAAGTCTTTTTTGTTTTTAATCTTGTTGTAAAAATCTACACAAGCTAATCTGATATTAATTTTACATATCATCAAGCCTTTAACCGTAGATTCCTTCATCAAACTCCTATCATCAGTCCATGCGTTGTTCATAAAAGAAAATACTCTCTCAACTGGTGCTGCTGTCCCAGGTAAGCAGAAGGCATACTCAACAATCTTGATCAGATTGGGGACTGCTATGTGATTCTCCTTGAAGTGACCAAACAGCCTAAGCATTTTTCTTCACTTGAAATAATCACATCTCTGGTAGTCTCTTCTTGCTTCCACTGTTCCCAATTTGACTGAAAATACTCCTTAGCAAGCACAACTTCGTCAAACAACTGATCATTGTTTATTTTTATATCGAGTACATCAAGAAGAGTGCTATTAATAATTTCAGCAGAAGTTTAGGCGTTTTCCCAATCAACAGCATTTGTTTTGGTCAGATTGATCCATGAAAACTGTTCAACGTTTCCAAAACTATTCTCCCAGAGATCCAAGTATGCAATGCATCTTTCATAAAAGCCATCAAATTCTTTTTTCATACTGTTACGGTCTTGCTCATCTAGATTACTGTAGATGTTCTTTGCGTCCATGGGGATAAAGTTTAAAGCCTTTCTTTCTGTCAGGTTTCTTTTGAAAGCTTTATGAGCTTCAGCAACCTCAAAAGCTGTAGTGTTATCTTTTTCCATTACCAGGATGGCCTCGTTAAACAGTGCAAGCTGTCCGTGGACAAACCACAAGTAGAGCTCGCTCGTTAAATCAGTAAACAATTTTTTTATTGTTGATGGGCACATTTCTTGGTATAAAAAAAAACGCTTTCAGACCTTCAAAAATCTGTAAAATTCTTTCCAGCGCGGGCATCATTGATAGAAACCGGGTGTTCCCGTGTTGAATGAGTTTATGGTACTGTACCTCGGCATATTCACAAAATTCTTTTCGTTTAGTTACACGAACTGTGTATATGTGGAAGTATTTATAAATCTTTACCATTAAGGCCTCAATATCGATTGGGAGACTATCTACTGCAGTTTGCACACAGTTGTGCACAATGTGTGCTCCATATTCGATTCCATTGATTTCCCGTCCTAGGCTATTTTTGAGTCGATGGAAAACATTGTTTTTCCCTGCTCTTTTGACACCACCGAAGTTAGTGTTGCAGTTATCTCCACAAAAGCCAACTATTTTGTTGTTCAAATCGTTTTGCAACAGGACAGAGCATAAGTGATTTGTAAGAATTTCAAACGTTTCACCTACCACAGATTTGAAATCTAACAGCTTTACTTGCACACCTGAATAAAATTAAAGTAGCGCACAACAATTGGCACAAGTTTTATATCCTTTCTGTTTGATGCATCCATACTTACAGATACGTAGTTTGACTTGGTCAAGTCTTCCCTAAGCTCTTCTTGAGCTAAAGAAGCTATGACATGTAAAACTATTGCCTGACACTTAGTTTTTCCGAGTGAGAATTTAGGTTCAAAAAACTTAGAAATTTGTATCGATGAACAAGAATTCGAATTGAAGCTTAGGCTATGGTTTACCTACAGAAATAAAGACAAAGAAATTATCCTAAATAATTCTTCACAGTTAATTATTTTTAGACTTTTTTGGTCATCTATAAAATCAAATTTAATTTTTACCGGGACGTGAAGTAAACCGGCCGGGACACCGGACGTCTGGCAAGCCTATCTATAAGGTACACTAGTTTTTTTCGTCTAAAATCGGTTGCACCCATATTCTCCAAAAATTACTAAATTTATAGCTCTACAGATTCTCAAATTACGCAATATAACAAGACGAAACGGGAACAACGAATAAAAATCAAAATAACGCAATATTACAAGAAGAAACGGGAACAACGAATAAAAAATCAAAATATAAAATTTATCAGAAAATGAACACAATAGACATAAGCCAAATTACATATAGGGCAATTTATTTTTTTACCAACTTAAATTTTAAATTTTGGGCGGTTAATTTGAATTTCATCTTAAGCATTTACGAACGCACTGTATATGAATAAATAAAATTAGAGATATTAGAAAAGAACAAATGCAATCAACTATATTAGTTGAGTCAGTACTACTACAAAACAGTAAAGTAACGGGTGTCAGTAATTGGTTTACCCATTACGATTTAGAAATTTTCATTATATTAAATCGACAACTTGGAAACGTGTTCCTTCATTTGCACTGCCGCCTGAGTCGTGCCAAATGTTTAATTTATAAAATAAATATCATTTTATAATCATAATCGTGCGTACGTACAACTTGTCCCAATATGATGCAATAGCATTAATAACCTATAATTCGACTGGCTTATGCCGATAACTTTCAAAATTAATAGTGTTAAAGTTAAATTTAACAATTATTCGGAATTTAAGAAGAGGCAGAAACGTAAAATTCGCTAAAATGCGAATGGTCGATCAGTAAATCAATTACAGGCATATTATATTGAAACATATTAATATACAGGGTCAGGCAAATGTGTGGGAACACCAGATTTCTGGCAAAATGATGGGTTCTATTAAAAAATAAGGATATTGTCGAAAAATAAGTTTCATCCGTATAAAATACATTTTGTACAAGAATTAAATGAAAATGATACCGATAGAAGGATGCAGTTTTGTGAAGAAATGATGAATATGATTGATCGTAATGTAACTTTGTCAATAATATTTTATTCTCCGACGAAGCGACATTTTTCCTACATGGACATGTAAATCGACATAACTGTCGCTACTGGAGCGATCGGAATCCTCATTGGATGGAATCGGAGGACACATAATCGGACCTTCCATTTTTCTGGAAAATTTGAACGCTCTTCGTTATTTACAATTTTTGTGCGAGGAAATTTTTCCAGAATTAATTCATTTATTTCCAAACCCCAAAAATCCTGCACAATTCTCTGATGCCATCTGGTATCAGCAAGATGGAACCCTGGCGTATGTCATAGAGTAGAATAAAAATACTGTATACAATTACAGGTGACAAGCTTTTATCTTAACTACTTCTAATCCTTTTTCTCTTCAACTTTGTCTACACACAACACAACATTGCAAAAGACTCACCAGATAAACGTCAAATGAGTTAAGTGCTGATCAAGTGTCGATTAGTAATATGAAACACCACTTTGCAGTACTACCAACAATTATTATCACCAGCCAGTGCTGCAATCTGTTGAGCGAAACAAGAACTAACTGAAAATCTTCATATAGTAAAATCTAGCCAAGTTTGTCGATAAGAGGGCCAAAATTACCGCAGTCTATACAACTTTAAAAATGTTGGAAAACAATGGAAAGAATTAAACTACATGATACACTTACAGGATAGCACATATTAATACCCAGAAAAAATGTCCAAAATTTATTTGTTATGTAAAATTAATGAACAGATAATAGAAGTATAAAAAAAAGAAAGATACCTGTTACACCTGGTTTAAACATAAATCACAGACTGGGCACTTTAAAATCGAGTGCTTGTTGTACAAAATAATATATCAGATTGAGAATTAATTTTTTACTACCTACGTAATGCGCGCATGAAACAAATACTCTAAAATAACTACAAATAGACAACAATCCGGTTAAATCCAGTATATTTCAACACTTATAGCATTTTTCGCACGTTTCCATTAGCTTGCCTTCTATATCTAATAGATATCTGAAGTGAAAATCTAACAATATCTATCTGATTTAATGGATAAGAATCTTATTATACTTCCCGATAACTTTGTATTAAGGACTGCCAAGGAGACAAATGTATTTAGAGCACGTGAAAAAAGTTAATGAGAGCATGATTGGGTACTGACCATTATCTCCACACCAAGCCATATAAAAGCTTGAAACTGAATTTAATTTGATTACTAGTACAGAAGCCTAAAAGGTTCAATTACCTAACATAAGGCAGTGATATAAATTTTTGACCAAAATGACTGCAATAAACTATCAAGTCGAGGAAAACGGACAAGGTGCTAAACGAGGTGTGTAGTGCAAATTATATAATTTTTTATAATTCCATTTCTTCTAAGTATTCGCCTTGCTAAAAATCCGTTCTTTCATATCCATAATTTTAAAATGAACAATATTTAAATTAAAGCACCATCGGATTATGAATGATACCACAAGATAAATTACATTTTACAAAATTAATATTTATAAAAGCAAATTGGACAAATCTGTCAAAGATAATATTAAATAAATTACTTTTTTGTTTCATACAGTGCCATTTTTTACCAACTGAAAAAAAGACAAGCCTGAAAATACTTCAAAAATATACTTTCCTGTTTGGCCACAATTTTTTTCAAACAAAAGTTAAACATTTCAAGGAAACGCTTTTTTTTATTTTTGCTACTGCTTTAAACATTTAAATTTTATAATTTAAATGTTTAAATATTCCATCTTTTGAATACTTTTTGAAATAATTTTAAATAAATTGTATTATGTTTTTTAGAATGGACATATTTAGGAAAAAAATATTTATATTTTTATTCCTCAAAATTTATAAAAGATATTTAAATTATTTCAAAATATATACTCCTATAACATTTTTTAAAATTCCACTAAAATATGAAATTTGTAATAGTGACTTTATAACTCAACAATTACCTTAAAATATGCATTGGTTATCAAGAATGAATATTAGAAATAATTTAAAAAATCGGATTTTGAAGATGTTTTTTATTTTTTTAGTAAAATTTGCTATCTAAATTGTGCAATATTTTGAAACATCCACAGAATTAAGAATAAATATAAGAAAAACGTATACATTTTTATAAAATTATAAAATTAAGTAGAAAAAAATTAAAAAATAAAGGGTGTATATATATTTATATAATATTATTGTTTCTTGTGGTTCAACAATTAGAAATGTGTAAAAATCCTTATTTATTATATCATATGAGATTCAGAAAATGTTAGGTTCTATAGTTTAAACACTGGTTGTTTTCAATCGACGCAATAATTTTCAAATATTGAACAGAGGTATATATTAACATAAAATAATAATTATATCAACTTCCGCTTTTCATCTTGCAATTTACTAACAAACTAAAATCTTGACTAAACATTACAAAATTCCAGGCTCTTTCATGGGTATTCGGCATACACAAGTTATTCTACTATTTTGGCTGTTGGCTATAGGATATGGAATGAGAGTTATTTTATCAGTTGGTATCCTTGCAATGACAGATTCAACTATTAATGAGGGCTTTCCCGTAAGTATTTGTTTTGCTTACTTATTACAATTACAAATATAATGTTGTCCGCGTAAAATAGCAAGTAACTACTAAATTCAAAATATATACCTAAGGTATTTAAAATAATCTTGGACTATATCAGAACACTGAGCATGTTAGGAGATACACAGTTCTATTTTAATAACATCAATGTAATCGCTTGCTTAGCCAAGAGAAGCATAAATATAATTTAATTTCTTATTTAGACATACGATTGGTCCATGGGCGATAGAAGCACAATGCTCTCCTCATTTTTCTGGGGTTATGTGATACCGCAAATACACGCAGGCCAACTATCAGAAAAATACGGACCTAAATGGTTTTTAGCGGGAACCATGGCCGTCTGCAGCTTATTCACTGTATTGATCCCCCCATTGGCATCAGTCGGTACTTGGGGTGTCATATTGTGTCGAATAATACAGGGATTCACACAGGGATTTTTCTTCCCAGCTACACATTATTTACTAACGAAATGGATTCCTCTAAGCGAGAGATCTAGGATGGGTTCATTTGTATATGCAGGTAATATATAATTTCTTATTGGCATGATGAAGCTTTTAATTTTCAGCGAAGGCTTAGAAAAAATATAAAAGAGTATTATTTTCTAAACTAAGTGCTTCTTTCATTTCAAATATTAATAAAGAATTTTCATTTTATTTCCAGGAGGTCCCCTAGGTTCAGTAATAACCATGCCACTAACAGGTTGGTTATGTGCAAGCCCAATCGGTTGGCCTTCAGTCTTTTACATATACGGAGCCGTTGGATTTGTGTGGTCAATTTTATGGGCCTGGCTTGGTTCTAACAGTCCCACACAGTGTAAATGTATATCAGAGGAAGAATTCGAATTTATTAAAAATTCTCTTGGAGATTTACAAACAGATAAGGTATTGTGTTAAGTGAAAATAATTTGTGTCAGTTCAATAACAGGTATTTCTTTTATAGAAATATCGTACTCCCTGGTTACACATGCTAAAGTCTCTACCATTGTGGGGGCTCCTACTGGCCTACAGTGGTCAAGATTTTGGATATTGGATGTTAAATACACAAATACCAACTTATATGAATGGTGTTCTAGATTTCGATATTCAAAATGTAAGTTATAATGACATACAGTGGACATGTGATAGGGAATATTTTCTCCATATTTTCAGTTTCTTATTATTATTTGATTTGCTGCTTTTATGTCATGACGTAATCGACATTTTTTTAAAGACAAAATAAAAAGTACTACCAAAATCGATAATGAAAAATATAAATCTTTCTTAGTAAGTACTTTTTATTTTGCTTCCAACGGAAACAAAAATTCAATATTAATTACATTAAAAGAAATTGAAAAAAAAGGTCTAAAGTTGATATAATAAAGATTCATTAAAGTTGGTTAAAAAAAATAGTTACTGAGTATAAAACAAAACGGAGAAATTCAATAATATTTTATTAAACGAAAGAAAACTAAATTGGTTGGCCAAAAAAATGCTGAAATAAATAATACATAAATCAATAAACGTCGTAGAGAGAAACTATAAACCGTTTTAAACAATAACTTGTGCAAAACTAATCAAAATTATCCAATATGGCCGATGATGCTTCTTTTGTTTGGTCAATATCAAAAGTCACTAGTACATAGCCAGCTGGATTTCGCTATCACTGCGCAATATTAAAGCGGTATCATAAATTCGGTTTACATTGTTGTAATTGGTCGCATTCAGCAGACAAATCAGAATCCGTTCCCGTTCCAACTGTTCACTTGACAACAGTCAAGTAGGTTATTATATACATAGGCGAGATAGGGGAAGTGGATCCGATTTCACTCAGACTAGACCGACTCGTGTTTTGTCGGCTCTCGGGGAAACCAGTAGGTAATACGGTACCCGAGAGTCGACAAACCACGAGTCGGTCTAGTCTGAATGAAATCGGATCCACTTCCCCTATTTCGCCCATGTATAGGTTATTATACCAATTGACAGATACCCACATAATGGCCGATTTGGTTTCTATTGGTTCCCTATCTTTTGTCACTCGTCACTTATGTAACGCCATGTAGTAGTAGAATAATAAATCCAAAAGCATAGTTTCTCATTTTTATTGAAATGAACTTTAAAATAACTTTAACTTTACAATAATTAGTATTAATCATTTTCAAATAATGAAATAGAACGAAATAAAATTAAAAAATGAGGTGTGGCCACCACACGACTTTCTTATACGTATGAAAGTGTTACTTCCGGTCCGAATTTTGAAATTTCATTTATACAAAAAATATTCCATATCCAACTCTAAATTTTGTACTCTTCATAAATATATGTAGAATGCATAATTTACGACATATTTGCAAAAAATTGTTATTCGGTAAGAGTAAAAGTGTTACTTCAGGTCCGAATTTTGAAATTTTTTTTATACAAGAGATATTTAAAAGTACGTTATAAATACTTTTATACTAGTAATGTACCTGCCTAGAAAGCATGACTTGCGAGATATTCGCAAAAAACTGATTTTCGATAAGAGTAAAAGACCTACTTCCGGTCGGAATTTCGAAAAACTTTATTAACACAATTTTTCTCAAATTTAATTTTAAGTACATTTGAATTCTTTTTAAATTTGTTTAAACTTAGTAATTGACGAAATATGTGCAAAATTCGATTTTTTCACTGAAGTAAACTACTACTTCCGGTATGCCGATTTTGCTCAAAATCTAATCAGTTCTCAAGAGGGAGATTATATTCGTAAATATAAAATTTGAAATTGATACCTATAGCGGTTTGACCGCTATCGTGGTCACACACACACACAGCGAGACAGACAGACAGACACAGAGAGAGACATTTTTTAAAAACCACTTTTTTGGTATCAGGGGACCTCAAAACGTGGACATCTGCAAAAATCTCGAGGTCGAAAATTTTCATCATCACAATACTTCCTTATACTACGTATAAGAAAGTAAAAAATGAGGTGTGGCCACCACACGACTTTCTTATACGTATGAGCGTTTCAAACTATACAATTTTAAGAATTTTTTTATACAAAACTTATTCAAAATCCTATTCTAAGTACTTTCATTCTCTTAATAAATCTCTATAGAATGCATACTTTGCAAGATATTCGAAAAAAAGTGCTACTCGCTAAGAGTAAAAGTGCTACTTCCAGTCCGAATTTTGAAATTTAATGTATAAAAAAAATATTGCAAATCTAACTGTAAATACTTTTAATACTCTTAATAAATATATATAGAATGCATAATTTACGACATATTTCCAAAAAATCGCTATTCGGTAAGAGTGAAACTGTTACTTCCGGTCCGAATTTTGAAATTTTTTGTATACAAAAGATATTGAAAAGTATGTTTTAAATACTTTTATACCCGTAACGTACCTATCTAAAAAGCTTGACTTGCGAAATATTCGCAAAAAACCGATTTTTGATAAGAGTAAAAAACCTACTTCCGGTAGGAATTTCGTAAAACTTTTTAAATAAAATTGTTGTCAATTTTAATTTTAATTACATATGAATTCTTTATAAATTTGTATAAACTTAGTATTTGACGAAATATTGGCAAAATTAGATTTTTTCACTGAAGTAAACTGCTACTTCCGGTCTATCGATTTTACTGAAAAACTAATCAGATCTCAAGAGGGAGATTATACACGTAAATACAAAATTTGGAATTGATATCTCCAGCGGTTTGACCGCTATCGTGGTCACACACAGACACACAGACAGACAGACAGACACACAGACATTTTTTAAAAACCACTTTTTTGGTATCAGGGGACCTCAAAACGTGGACATCTGCAAAAATCTCGAGGTCGAAAATTTTCATCATCACAATACTTCCTTATACTACGTATAAGAAAGTAAAAAATGAGGTGTGGCCACCACACGACTTTCTTATACGTATGAGCGTTTCAAACTATACAATTTTAAGAATTTTTTTATACAAAACTTATTCAAAATCCTATTCTAAGTACTTTCATTCTCTTAATAAATCTCTATAGAATGCATACTTTGCAAGATATTCGAAAAAAAGTGCTACTCGCTAAGAGTAAAAGTGCTACTTCCAGTCCGAATTTTGAAATTTAATGTATAAAAAAAATATTGCAAATCTAACTGTAAATACTTTTAATACTCTTAATAAATATATATAGAATGCATAATTTACGACATATTTCCAAAAAATCGCTATTCGGTAAGAGTGAAACTGTTACTTCCGGTCCGAATTTTGAAATTTTTTGTATACAAAAGATATTGAAAAGTATGTTTTAAATACTTTTATACCCGTAACGTACCTATCTAAAAAGCTTGACTTGCGAAATATTCGCAAAAAACCGATTTTTGATAAGAGTAAAAAACCTACTTCCGGTAGGAATTTCGTAAAACTTTTTAAATAAAATTGTTGTCAATTTTAATTTTAATTACATATGAATTCTTTATAAATTTGTATAAACTTAGTATTTGACGAAATATTGGCAAAATTAGATTTTTTCACTGAAGTAAACTGCTACTTCCGGTCTATCGATTTTACTGAAAAACTAATCAGATCTCAAGAGGGAGATTATACACGTAAATACAAAATTTGGAATTGATATCTCCAGCGGTTTGACCGCTATCGTGGTCACACACAGACACACAGACAGACAGACAGACACACAGACATTTTTTAAAAACCACTTTTTTGGTATCAGGGGACCTCAAAACGTGGACATCTGCAAAAATCTCGAGGTCGAAAATTTTCATCATCACAATACTTCCTTATACTACGTATAAGAAAGTAAAAGTATTGCTCTAAATTAAGTTGTTGGGTAGTTTCAAGAATAACAATTTTATTTACATTTCTAATAGTTTATGCGCATAGTGCAGATGGCGCTCAAAATCCAGATTCAATAAAAAAAATATAGGTTATTTAAAAAGAGTATTTGTTTTTCATGTTATTACGTTACAGACTTTTATATTTTTCAAATTTTCAACATAGGAAACTGAAAATATTCCCAAAACTTAAAATTGCTATACGCTTCCGCGATTTTTTCCAAAAAATTAAGTTTAACAAAGTCATAGCATTATATATGTTATATAGTTAAAAAAATATGTTTTTATTTATCCACGGCCATCTAAGACCATTTATTTTTATATCTCTTTTGTTTTTTTCAGAATGGTTTACTATCTGCGGCACCTTATTTCACATTATGGATCGTCAGTTTAATATTCAGCGCCCTCTCTGATTTCTTTATTAATAGAAAGATTTTCTCTGTGAACGTAGTCAGAAAATTAGCCAGTGGTATAGGTGAGGGAATATGATTAAGAAGATATCAAGCAGTCTAATTAAATATGCATTGTTTATTTCAGGCTTACTAGGACCGGGTATTGCATTAATCGTTTTGGCCGCTAACGACGAACCTGAAAGAAATTTTGCCGTGGCACTCTTGGTCATCGCAGTTGGTATTAATGGTGCAATATTTAGTGGACATCAAGTGAATCACATGGATATATCTCCAACACATTCTGCAACTCTTATGGGCATAACCAATGGTGTGGCTAATTTCTTTTCAATATTCGCTCCATTGATGGTGCAATTTATAGTAACAGACGAGGTGAGTAATACTGATTCTTAAAAAAACAATCTAGTCTTCACTAGAGATCTTATTATACCAAATAAACACGAATTATGTTATTTATAATCTATACCAATATATTAAAGGTTATGTTTTTTTCAGACTAACCCTAATCAGTGGAGAATAGTATTCTTTATTGCTGCTGGTGTGTATATTTTAACTGATTTATTTTATACTATTGTTGGAAAGGCAGATATCCAATACTGGGATCGAATAGATGATAACAGTAAGTTTTATAATTTTTTAACTCCGTATCATATGAATGTAAATTAGTTACAAAATACACCTTCATTTAAAAAATCACTGAATATTACTATCTTTAAAAATAATAAAAACGTAGTATAAAAATCAGTCGATATAATTTACTAATTATACAAAAATGGAAAGCTTGTGATTTCAAAAATGTTTCTTTTTGTCAGAAATAATTGTACCTATTATGGTTGTGTTTATTTATTTTCCATTGTTTTCATGCTGCACCAAGTTTATGTTACAGAAAACTAAACGTAACATAAATTTTCTTCATCAGAAGCCGCTAAACATAAAATATGTAATGTAACAACCTGCTTTAGAAATATTTTTAGAATGAAAATTTATTTGTTTTTCCAGATTTATTTATGATTTAAATTTATATAACTCCAGTTAATTAATATCTTTATTTTGAATTATAAGTAAATAAATATATGTATATGTTCATTCGAATATAGTAAAATGTATTTTAATCATAAATTTTTACATTTAAATCGAATTTGGAATCCATGTATATGAAATGTTAAGACACTAAAGGTTTAGTGGATCACACAAAATCAGATTAAGAATAAAAGGTACAGAAATGAGAAACAGAGTGTTTTTAATATTTAACTGAATGTATCACGTCATCATGGCAGCTGTTAGTTAAATTATTATTAACATCATTAGAAATATGACTTCTCCAAATTTATTTATTTATTACTGCTTCATCATATAACAATATTTTATATTTAGAGGCTATTAATGAAGAAAATCTAGGTAACATTTAATTTTGTGCAACATTGCTTGGTGGCATTTAATTCTGTGCAACATAAAAATATTTTCCTGCAGTTCCTTAAAAATAGGATAGTTTTGAAATCAGATAATTGTAAACTTTCCATTAAATTGATAAGAGTTGATTCAGAACTCTTACTAAAATGTAATAACATTATATTAATGTTCTTCAATGCTTTTCCAGAACCTCTTGATATTACCGAGAAACCAGAAAAGGACCAGGAATGTGGGGCTCAAATTGTTTAATACAATGGACTTGAATGACCTGATGTGATATTTTGTGAATGCCTAATATGACATGAAAAGAGTAGAACAAGATTAAATACTCATGATATAAATAGGAAAAGTCATAAGTAGCAGACTCTGAAGGATAAATTAGGAATTAAAATTTCAATTTCAAATAATGAACATTGACTACTTATGTACGCACCGTAGGCTGTCTTATGGAAACGTCATATACTGACATCTGTCAACAAAAGTAAAAAGAAAATTGAGGTTCCAGTTTACACAATCATGCCACTAAAAATGATAATCTCATTATTATGATATTTTATCTAGGAATTAATATAAATCTACTGATTTTAAGTTTTTTTTTTAAATTATGTTTAGTTTATACAAATTTATGTTCTATTTATTGTGATAAAAAGAGTGTTGACTTTGAAAATTGTGATACAAATGTACCTATTTAACTGAAACGGAGATTAAGAAAAGTAATATTTCCTAGATTTTAATTTAATTAGCTTAATTTATTTTGTAAATGTTCTTTAATTGTAATTAAATTTTACAAACTTATATAAATTTTATACATTATTAATTTATCTTTTTCTTACCTCTATTTATATCTACAACTCCATAATTTAAAATAACTGGACATATTCAACAGGAAACCATCACACCTTTTTCATAAATTTATTGACGTCGACTAGATAATATTGACAAAATATATATACAGCCAATGCAGCCCAGTAACAATGTGCTAATTGCAACGACTGGAAAATGATCCAAGTTTCCAATTGGTACAGGTAATTCAACCTCTTCAAAGAGCTGAAATTGTTAGATGGAAATTTAAAAAAAAATGTGTTTTGAAAGCAGATAACTTACAGCTTGGTAAGTGATGTTTCTCCACATACATCTGTCTAAATTTTTAGAAGTGCATGGACCTTCAACTTTTGTATATTTATCACAAACTTTTCCAATTTCTACAGGTACATATAGTAAAAGAGATGGTTTTGGCAAAATTACTCTTCCAAATCTAAAAATAAAATATAATTATTTATATATAATTTTAATAATTACAGTTGCCTTCACTATTTAAAGGGTAATTGACATTATTACCCTCCTCCTAATTGTGCCAGTTGATATCGTAAATGTAGAGGTAATGTCACCAACAGCTCCTTATCATAATAACTTGGTAAAAAGATAAACACATTATGATTTTGTGCTTCACTTTGACTTATTTCAGTATTAATATCTTGATCGATATACACACTAAGTTGCTCTAATCTCTCTAAATCTGCAACTTCATCTGGATTAACAAACATACCAGAATTTATATTTAAATGTAAGGCAAGCTCAGACTTTGATTCCGTAAGGGTAGTAATATCAGATGGAGAAACTTCTAACATCCAACTTATTTTGCTGCAATGAAAATCCACATACTTCTTATTAGGTACGATTTAGTTTTCAACTCACTTGTGAAAGCCATTACTTTCTATATTTTGTATCAATGATGCTTTTAAATTGATACAAGCATCTCCACATATACAATTAATTGAAAGAAGGAAAATTAGAACAAACGTATACATTATAGACTAGAAAGAAATCTAGGTTATGTTAAATGTATACAAAAGTTAAAGTATCTCAAACCACAGTTCCATGATACGATTTTAGCGTAAAATAAACGTACCTCTTCATTGCGATATAACGAATGAAGAGAACTCAGTTTAAGGTGGTTTAAGGTTTGTAACAGGCTGCTACAAAATTTAGATCTTCAGAATATTAGCACAAATTATTCGAATATAATATTCCAATGAAAGACTGCATTTATAATCAATATAATCTATTTATTTTACAATAATTATTTAACAATAAACATCAAAATAAATACAATATGAAAAGAATGGCGTAAAATAGTAATAATAATTATAATAATGAGAGTTATTAAGTGGAGAACGTGAATAGAACACCAACGAAAATAAAATAAAAATCGAGTTCAATAAGTCAAAGGAATTAAATCATATACTTTTTTATTTGGTGCCTTCATATCATAAGCCGTACATAATATTCACACATACAATACATTATAATAATAACCTAGTTTATAAAATAAAGTACTTATATGTAATACGGCCCCAAGAGGAGGAATGACGAATGATTTGATCAAGGGCTGAATTATAGATGTTAACTACGTGTCTCTTTATTCTTTTAGCGTGTTCCCTGTCTGGTCAAAGTGTCCGTCCTCATCTTCAGACGCATACAAAATCGGAATTATTTTATTGTTGTTTTTTCTCGCCATCAACAAAGCAAAATATAACAGAAATGTATTGATTAAACTTAGAGTATTAAGAAATAAAATTTACTTTTGTGGTGTTCACTTCCCGTTCTAGCTTGTAATATTATTACACTTTTTTTTATTTAAAGTTCATTATACACAGCGCGTTTGTTCTTGGTGTTGTAGGTGTTTAAAAATCGTTTTCTGGGGCGAGGTCGAACCTAGGTGGGAAGGTACCCTCTCCGAAAGGACGTGATCTCAGGGGCTGTAAAGAACAAGACAAAAAAGAAAATTAGTCTAACAGGTAAGTTTTTAGAAAACATTAAGTAGGCGTAGCAACGCTGCCTACTGATGCACAAGTTCACTTTGTTTTATTACATGTTTTAAATGTATTAAGGGATGATCAAGTTGGCTAAGAATTCTTTCATGAAAAAAACAAGACTTAATTAAATGTCATTTTGAAGAGCTCACTTGCTTCAATTTAAAAAAGAATTCTTCCAGTTGAACTGTCACAAATACTTGACACATACGATTTTTTTGTTTGAATCTGTAAGCTATTCTTACATTTGTAACTAATCTGAGTATAATGTGTAATTAATACATGAGGTGCCTATAAACATAAAGAAAAACTGTTACAAGAGACTAATGAAAAAATGACTACAATCAACATATAATAAAACTATATAAAGACAAAACAGATTGATAGAGGGTAAGCAAACCCTCACTTACAATTTGATGTTACTCCAAGGCAACCGTAGCTTTACGTTGTTTATTCGACTATAAAAAATGCATATTAAGACGTTAGCATAAATGTTATTGCAAAAGACATTCTTTCCACGGTATAAATAGGTGGTAAAAAAGCTGGTTTTACTAGTATGATATGCAGAAGAAAGAAGTTATTTATATGACCAATTCTTAAGTGTCGTTCTTGTTAAAGCTATAACTTATACTGATAGGTTAAATATAATTTTAATATAATTTAGTTTTAATTAGTAGTGATTATGTAGTAAAGTCAAAGAGATGGGTAATTTGTTATTTTTTAGAATTCTCTGATTTGCCAATAAAAATGCTTCGCTTCTAGCTTAGGTGTACCTCCACATGTTTTACAGCCAATAATTTCTCTGTAAGACCGGTACATGTTAACAAGATGGAAACTTGAAATTTGATCTAGAGTTTGCATATTATATTTCTTTTATTATGGTTATACTATTGCATGTAATGGAATTATCAAAATATGTTAGCTTACCGCTGGGCTGGCTCCTCTTGCTTGTGATCCTGCACGTCCCTTGGCGCGGAATTTTGCAATAGCTTGTTCGGCCAAGTCGGCACGTTCTTCGGCTTCCTCAAGTTCTTGCTGGGCTTTGCGGAATTTGGCAAGATTGAGGGCGGCAATTTCTTCTGCTTCTTCGATCTGTCTCTTGTATGTCTTTATCTTCTGTTGGAGTTTGTCGACGAGGTCTTGCATGCGCTCGTGGTTCTTGCGGTCTTCTTCCGCTTGGAAGCTGAGCTCCTTGATGCGACGTTCTGATTTCCTCAAGTTCTTCTGGGCGTCGACGTGTCTTCTCTGTTCACCGTCAAGTTCGTTCTCCAATTCTCTGACGCGTTGTTCCAATTTGGCGATGGCTTTCTTGCCACCTTTGAGTGCGTTGGCTTCGGCTTCGTCCAGTCGCACTTGTAAGTCTTTGATTTGTGTTTCGAGGGCTTTTCGAAGTTTCTCTTGCGTTTGCGCGTGGTCTTGTTCGGCGCGGAGTTCATCGGCAAGGCGGGCGGCATCAACCATGGCTTTCTTGGCTTTCTCTTCGGAATTCTTGGCTTCGTTCAGCAGTTCATCAAGATCAGCGTGGAGGGTTTGGAGTTCAGTTTCCAATTTCCTCTTGGCTGCGGACATGGAAGCATTTGCGGCTGCGAGGTCGTTGAGTTGTTCGTGGGCATCCCCAAGTTCTGTCTCGGCTTGTCTGCGGGCGCGGTCTGCTTGTTCCAAAAGGGTGCGTGATTCTTCTAATTCGTTCTGAAGGGCGTTTGCACGTCGTTCAGAGATGCCTAATTGTTCACGGGCTTCATCGCGGGCGCGTTGTTCCTCTTCAAGGGCAGTCTGAGTGTCTTTAAGTTGTTGTTGGTAGCGTTTGATGGTCTTTTGTGCTTCAGCGTTAGCCTGGAAAATAATCGTGTGTGTATTAGTAATCCCAAAATTTACGCATCAAAACTAACCTTGTTAGCATGGTCCAGGGCAATTTCGAGTTCGTTAATGTCAGCTTCCAATTTCTTCTTCATGCGAAGGGCCTCAGCTTTACCCTTGGCTTCGGCTTCCAGGGAAGCTTGCATGGAGTCGAGGGCGCGTTGGTGATTTTTGCGGGTGTTTTCGAATTCTTCTTCTTTCTCTTGAATGCGGCGATCGATTTCTTGGCGGACTTGTGAAAGTTCCAATTGGCTGCGGAGTACTTTGTTTTCTTCCTGTTCCAGGGCTGCTTCGGCTTCCTCAAGGGCGGCTTGAAGTTCGTCCTTTTCGGCTTCCAAACGTTTCCTGGCCTTTTCAATTTCGTGAATGTTGCGGCCACCTTCACCAATTTGGTCGAGGAGATCCTTGACTTCATCGGCCAAATTCTTGTTCTCACGACGAACGGCTTCCAATTGTTCTTGTCCTTCTTCGTAGGCTCCCTTAAGTCTGAACAGTTCTGTGGAATAGTTGCGGCATTCCTTCTGGCTGGCGTCGAGTTCTGCGGCAAGGTCATCGACTTTGAGTTTCCATTCTCCAATGATCTTGTCAAAGGCTTTCTGTTTCTTCTCAGCGGCGTTGGCGATGGCAGTGGCACGGTCGACTTCAAGTTGAAGGTCTTCAACTTCAGTGGCAAGGCGTTGTTTGGCCTTTTCGAGGGCGACAACCTTCTGGTTGAGGGTTTCGATGGTTTCTTCGGCTTCAGCGAGACGAGCTTGAAGTTTCCTCTTGGATTCTTCGAGTTCTTCAGCGCGGGCGACACCTTCAGATTCGTATTTGGAGCGCCACAATTGGGATTCAGCGTTGGCTTTGCTGAGTTGACGTTGGATATCGGCCTTGGCTTCGGCTTCCTCTTCAACCTGTTCGCGAATGTTGTCCAAGTCATGTTCAAGATTGCGGAATTTACCGAGGAGTGTGGCACGTTCACGACCTTCTTCATCGGCCAACCTCTTGGTGTCTTCCAACTGTGTGGTGAGAGATACCTTGATCTTGCTCAGTTGTGATACTTGAGATTCGGCTTCTTCCAGTTGACGGAGGAGGTCAGAGTTCTCAATTGACAACTTCTTCTTTGCGGCATCGAAGTCATTAAGAGTGCGGTTGGTTTCATCAAGTTTGCCTTGTACGTCATTCAATTGTTGTTGTAGTTGTTTAGTAATCTTTTCAGCAGCAGCCTATTAATTCATAAATTTATTAGATATGTTTTAATGTCTAAAATGTGTGGAAAAACAACATATAGTGTGTTAAATTAAATATACAAATATCTGTTAAATTACAGAAAACTCATTGCAGGAATTAAACAAAAATATAAATAATAATAACAACAACAACAAAACTTGCGGTAATTGCGATAAATTATATCATGTTATGTTAAGTTCTTGTTTGGCTGAAATAAAAGAAGCAGAAATAATAAAAGTTAAGCTAATGAAAAAAGCTTTTATATTGCTTGTAAACGTCAGCGACAGCTAAAATTTTCACGTGGTAGGTACCTTTTCGTTAGCCAAATGGTCGACGCTAGCGCGCATGTCATTCAGTTCACCAAAGTATTGTGCCTTTTCTTTTTCAGCCCTGTTGATAAAGACAAAGTAAATTCTACAACATGTGGCAGACAGACAAGTTCAAGCACATCATTCTCTTAGTAAATACATCAAAAATACATGCTGGACGATTTTCAGAAGAGATGGATGATCATCGGCAACATGAACATACACGTGAGATATGCACAAATAATTTCACATTATCACTGGGGAGTTGAAAAATATACCTTTTCCCTTCCCACATGGTCAACGGCAGCTCGAGTTTGTTGCAATTCAGCGTATATTGTAGCCCTATCTCTTTCAGCCCTATCGGTGAAGACGTTATATAAAAGTATGTTAAATAAAATGATGTTGCGAAATATGCTTTCTAAATCCAATCCTAAGTATTATTATATTTCCAATCCGTATTTTTATATGTCCACAATCGAAAATGAACTACTCCGTGGACCAAAAAACCGCTATCATATTTTTTAGGTACTTAAGTACCTACCTGCAGAGTTACATAAATAACTAAATGTCACTATTTATACATTGTTTAATTCACTATCATTAACATATTTCTCAAATGTTTGCTTTAATGTAACACGTGCATGTTCCTTTCTACTTAAAGAAGTTTAAAGCATTTTGAATTAGTGTTATGTTATTGTACTGTAGCTTATAAACTTAATAATAAATAAATACATACTTCAAAAAATGTGCCCCACGTTCGGCGCCAAAATATAATATTCTTAATTTGTTGACAATTTTGTACAGTTCGTGTCATATAATTATCAAATATGTTGTATATATCACTATAATACGATAAAATTAAATTATATTTTTTCTATTCTCAAAATTATTTTAAAAAGAATACCAAAATACGTTAAGCTCAATCTCTACAATCTCTAGAATGGCAGCTTGGCTATTTGCCACAAGATTTTTTTGAAACTTAATAATGTGATTGGAGGATTGAAAGATTTGTAACTGGATTGAATTTTAATTTGATTCTATATCTTTTCAATTGCTTTTAAATTGATTTTATTTTAGTAATAAATAGTAATTGACAGAAAATTATTCTGTCAGAATATTCTTTCATGCGATAAATCATGCGCAAACTTTTAATGGATTATTACAATCATTTAAATTATGTAAAACTATATTACTTATGAAAAGTATTGGAAGTTTTACATCAAATTTTATACATATATTCCATTACTGGTAGTATAATAATTTGAAAAATTTCAAAAATAAATTATAATACAATATTTTCTCACCTGCATTTATCCATATAAAATAATTAATTTATTGTGATTATACAAGGCATTCAAATTAGGAAAAAAATAAGTTATCAGGGTCCTCTTTTGGCTGCTTTAATAAGCTCTGTTATAGACACATATAAAATAGAAAAACATAAATGTCATGTATTAGTTTATGAACAAAAATTAAGTCTTAACTTCGTACCAAGGCAACATTAAATGTATACTAAATTACTATTTCCCATTCTTCTAAAATTAAACTCTACTTTCTGACCTCAATTATATACAAATTGTATGTTTCTACGAAGTCATTTTCATATATTTATTATGAATATTTTTACTTTAATTTTTGTGTTACTTAGAATTGCTAGTACGATGCAATAGAACAATCTAGTTTTGACACGAAAGTTTATTCGTATTTGTTGCCTTAAAATAGATGTTCATTTAGTTTACTTAGATTTAATTGCCTCATAAATTAAGTATTTATTTGTTTCTCTAGGAACAGAGCCAAGAAGCATTAAGTTTCCTTCAAATCCGCTTGTTTACGATTTCCGTCTTTTACGACAGTAAAATTTATGAATACCCGGCTTCACTTTTAAACACTAATTTAATCGTTAATTATTATGTTAAAACAGAAAAAATACTTACTTAGCTTTAAGTTTGTTCAATTGGTCAATTTGTTCACCCATTTCGGAGACGGCATCGTTGTGCTTCTTGCGGAGATTAGCCAATGTACCTTCATGTTGGATGTTGGCTTCTTCCAAGTCGCGGCGGAGTTTGGCGAGTTCAGCTTCACGTTTCTTGTTCAATTCGATCTGGGCAGAGGTGGCACCACCGGCTTCTTCAAGACGTTCACCCAATTCCTCGAGTTCACGAGCCAAATCAGCACGTTGTTTCTCTGCTTTGGCGCGGGCTTGACGTTCAGCTTCGACTTCTTCTTCCAATTCTTCAATGCGAGCCTGCAATTCCTTGATTTGTTTCTGGAGCTTGCCTACGACGGACTGTTCATCTTCGAGCTTGGCGGTCAGGGAGGAGATTTCCTTGTCTTTGCGTTGGATGGTTTGTTCGAGTTCCTTTTTGTTGCGTTCCAAATCAGCGACGGCTTCTTGGGTAAGTTTCAAGTCACCCTCAACCTTACGTTTGGACTTCTCAACGTCACCACGGAGTTTCTTTTCTCTTTCCAGGGAGTCTTCGAGTTCGTCAAGGGTCTGTTCCAATTTCGCCTTAACTTTGTTCAAGTGGTTGACCTTGTCTTCGGCTGCCTGTAATTCTTCGGCGATCTTCTGGTTGTTTTCACCGGAGAGTTTCTTTTCCTTGTTCAATTTGTTGATGAGTTCGTCCTGGTGGGCGATTTCGTCGTTCAAATTTCTGATTTGATGGTCCTTGGTGGCTTTGTCTTGCTCGGATTTTTGGAGGTTAAGTTCCAAATCTTCGATGTCTTTCTTGAAACCGGAAATTTCCTGTTCCAATTTCTTCTTTTGCTGCATCAACTGACCGCGGGCATCTTCCTCTTGTGCGAGGCGATCTTGGGTTTCCTATATGTTGTTTATTGGAAAATGTAGGGTTAGGAAAACATACCTATTTCTTTTTTTTTTAGCATATTCTGACCAAATCAAATATTATTCCTATGGAAGAAAAATTAATAGTTACTTGTTCAGAAGTTAAATACAACAATCAGAAAATACTGTATACACCCTGTCCAGTTTAAAATGCAGTACATGGGGATATTGGAAACCGTTGGAGATACAACGTCGGTTAAATGGGAGAAAAGTTACGTATTCATTTGTCCATGAATAATCCGACATCAGATTTTGAAATTTTTGTTTCATTGGGCAGATACAGGGTGAAAAAGAAAAAAATGCATTTTTGAAAATCTTCCATATTTTGTTTGCTAGAAGAGATAAATTTACAAAAGTTGTAAGCTAGGGATAACAAGTCATGAGGATTTTAAAAATGATTGGAAAAAAAATCTAGGTCTACTAGATTTTGCATGACAATAATCAACTTTTGTTTTTCTTATGGCAGCCATATTGGATTTTGACATTTTTAATATCTTCAAAAAAAAATGCTATTCAATGATGTATAACATGTTTATGTTCAAGATAGTAAAAACATGAAAAATAGAGAAAGTAAGATTTTAACATAGTAGGCCGTGATAATAAATGTGACATTTGTATTAAAGAACTCTAAAAGCTGTGAAGTTTATTCTGAACTGTCAGTAATCTTATTGTTAATCTCATTGTATTGTTATAAGTATCTGTACTGTGCAAACCTAAGATGGATCGTTTTACAAATAGTGACAAATATCAAATGCTGGAGTGTTTTATTTTGTGTGGAAGAAATGATGAATTGGCTGCAGAAATGTATTTCGATAGATACCCTGAAAGGCGGCAGCCAGAAAAAAGCATTTTTCGCCGATTGCGTGATAATTTGATAATGCATGGAAGTTTTGTCAAACCCAAAAATAGGCAAAACAATAAAAATAATGAAAATATTGTTCTTCAAGCAGTAGTTGAAAATCCCCGTACGTCTTTACGGGTAATTGAAAATACACTTGGCGTCGCTAGGTCAAGAGCTGGTACCATTTTAAAGCGTGCCCAATTCAAACCTTATCGTGAAAGAGCCAGTCAAGGGCTTCAAAATGGTGACGAAATACGGAGAGCATAATTCTGTCATTGGTTCATCGAAAAACATAACGAAAATCCAAACTTTTTTGCGAAAATTTTATGGTCTGATGAGAGTCGATTTACTAACTCTGGAATGTTTAATCGTAAAAATACTATCTTTTGGTCCGATGAAAATCCACACCTAGTTCGTAGCATTAGACAGCAAGTCAGATGGGGATTTAATGTCTGGACCGGCGTTATTGATACCCATGTTATCAGTCCATTCTTTTTCAATGAGAATTTAAATTCTGAAAGGTATTTAGAACTTTTGCGCACACATGTTGCTGAACGAATTGAAGAACTTCCACTTGCCACGTTGCAAAATATATATTTTCAGCAAGCCGGAGCGCCTCCACACAATTCCTCGTTGGTTACAAATTATTTAAATAATCAATATTACAATAACTGGATTGGTAATCGAGGACCAATAGGGTGGCCTGCTAGGTCCCCGGACCTTACACCTCTTGATTTTTTTGTATGGGGCTATCTGAAAAACAAGGTGTATTCGAGATCTTATGAAAATGTGGAAGAATTACGTCAAGCAGTTGAAGAAGCAGTGAATGGAATGACACCGAACATGGTTAGACAATCTTGTGAGGCAGTACTGACACGATGTAGATTGTGGATACGAATGAACGGTGGCTTATTTGAACAGTTGTTACATTAATGATTCAGCTACCTAACCACCTTTATTTAATGAATACTAATAAATAAAATGTTAAAGATATTTTAACAGTACTTGGAGACTTGTTATTTTTTGTTTTTTTATCAGTATACACTTAAAATATCCGCAGTTCCATGGCCTACTATGTTAAAATCTTACTTTCTCAATTTTTCATGTTTTTACTATCTTGAACATAAACATGTTATACATCATTGAATAGCATTTTTTTTGAAGATATTAAAAATGTCAAAATCCAATATGGCTGCCATAAGAAAAACAAAAGTCGATTATTGTCACGCAAAATCTAGTAGACCTAGATTTTTTTTTTAATCATTTTTAAAATCCTCATGACTTGTTATCCCTAGCTTACAACTTTTGTAAATTTATCTCTTCTAGGAAACAAAATATGGAAGATTTTCAAAAATGCATTCTTTTCTTTTTCACCCTGTATCTGCCCAATGAAACAAAAATTTCAAAATCTGATGTCGGATTATTCATGGACAATAGAATACGCAACTTTTCTCCCATTTAACCGACATTGTATCTCCAACGGTTTCCAATATCCCCATGTACTGCATTTTAAACTGGACACCCGGTATAGTAGGCATTTAATACAAGTATATTTATACTTTCAGTTACCAATATGTTTTGCTTTCTCTACCTCAATATGTTCTAAAATGTAGGTTTAACAAATCACAAGCATTTGAAGTTTATAATTTATAAATTTACACTGTCTATGTGTCTCTCAATAGATATAGATTATTCTTTGAAAAATTAAACCCCTAGGATTTAGGACGTTGAAATATTTGGAATATATTACGATATTAATTATTAGATAACTGATGCTTAGTGCTTTTACAAATGAGCTTTGAAAGTATATTAATATAATTTAAAAATAACTTGCTATTCCAAAAATAGATCTTGCATCAAGGGATTTTATAAACGTATTTGATATGTGTTGAGTTTTGCATACATTAAGTTATAATTTTTGGCTGAGTGTATACTTCGCGATGAATTATTTAGATGATGACATGTTTAGATATGAACACATACGATGACATTATTTCATATACAACTGTTTATTTTTGTAATACATTTAATATAATCAATATTAATAATGATACTATAATTACTTTAAAGAAATATGTGTACTTAGAAGTCCTTCGACGCTGATGTGATAACAAATTTCAAAATTAACTGTCTATGTCAAAATAAAATAGTCTGAACGTTAGCCGTACCGATCATAGTGAAAATAAATATATATAGCCAGGAAATTAATTTAAATTTTTAAGAGTAAGTTTAAATATTAAAAAAAAAATAATTTAAGTTGGCTAATACAGAGTGAATCGAAAGGGACGTATATGTTTCCGGGTGTGTATTTTACATGTAAATATAAATGGAAAAATTCAAAACATATAATAATTGCCCATATATTTCTAAAAATAAGTGTTGTTGAAATTATTACGTTTACATTATTACATTACATCTTGAGTAGGTAATTATAATGATCCAGCTTTTGCAGTAGTAACAGTTACGACCACCAGCAATCTTGCCGTTACAAAATATAAATGAAAGCGGTTTTTATTTATAATCTTATAATTTACTTACAACATTTTAATCTACAAACAACATGTTTACAACTTTTGCATTTGTAGCATTTACGACTAATAGCAATATTTTCGGAAACAACAGATGAAAGCAGATTTCACTTATAATTCAATTATCATTTGTCTTCAAATTGAATAGACAGCTATTAAAATAAATCAAAATGACACGGAATATTGTAATTTGCATAAGTTTAGTAATAATAGAAAGCTTGTAATTTGAAATTTTGCATTCGAAGACTGTTTTTACATACAAACTGCATTAAAAATTTTTAAAGATCAAATTGAATTGAATTTGGCTTGCCTTAAGGGATGATAAATTAAACAAAATCAATTTGACTGTAATAGTAACACGAGTTGTTTATGTAAGTAAGTAATTACTTTTATTTCTCAAAAATGCACATATCTTTGGCCGATATATGTACTTGAAAAGTTGCAATAGAATGACAACTGCGTTGTGAATTCAGGAATAATTTTTTTTCATTAACTTATCAATATTTATTGCTCTAAAATTACATAATCGTATTTGAAATTATTGCTGGCTTTTTGATATATAATCCCATTTTTTAGCAAGTTGTAAACTCATTTTATCTATCGATATAATGTTCCGAAACAATAAAGTCTACATATGTATCAATTTATCGTAATTCATTGTAAATGCTTAGTTAATATCCCTTGAGCGATAAGCGATATTCAAGCAGTTCTTCCTAAATCAGGAGTTTTATAAAAATTTCGTTAATGCGTATTCGTGACTAATTAGATGCACCTTTATATACAATTTTTGGCTTAAGACTGTATGAGCTTTACTTATAAAAGCTTGACTCAGAAATCATAGTGCATATATTACATTTCTTCGTTTGTTTTTCTTGAATTGTGTAATATCATCCCTAACATGTTCTTATCACAGCTTATTTTTCTTCTAAAAATATTTAATACCATATTATTTCCTAGAACAGACGACTTTATATAAAATATTGACTTAAAATTCCATCAGCTTTCATATATTCGTTGTGTCAAATATCATTAGGCATAGGAAAACAACGTATAGGTATACGTATGTATGTGTATGGCAACCCGGTACCTACTGTCATACGTATACGTTCATTTCCTATGCCTAATGATATTTGACACAACTGGTATATATAAAATTAAATTTATACATATTAACTTGCGTATCAAAAATATGTTGACAACTACAACATGTTCAAAATAAATATGTAGTTGCAAGTGTGTGCCTGTGTGTATGTGTATGTGTGGTGAAACAAATCAACATATTTTCCACTTGGCTACCGCTAATACAGGTATTTTGACGACAAATTGCGGCTTTGCGAAGCTCACATCAAAAAAATATGTATATGTTCACGTATTATATTAAAAATATCTAAAAATATTTTTAATATTCAAATATATAGTCCACGCATATATGTCCATAGACGCCGAAGGACTCTTCTTATTTTGGAGACGATCCAAACTCATCTCAACGGCTATCGGGCACGGTCGATTTATCTTATTAATGACGCGTTTTGACATAGATATCGATGTTTGACGATCTGCCCGCGTGGCCCGAGGAGATTTCGAATTTACGCAAGATTTATTTTATCGGGCCAGCGTGACGATCGAATCAAGTGTGCGTTGTCCTTCATTTATACAGGTGTGTTAAAATACGCACGTTTAGTATCTATATTTTTTAAGTTCAGCTATTTTTTCCAAGCCGCGTAGGTGGCAATATATATGTGAGAATATGATGTAGACGCGGGTTTAGCGCAAGAATCATCTGCGGATGAATCAAAACATTCCGATCTTGAATTCTGCGCGACTCCCCTAAAAATAAATCGTTGACTAATTCCACAAAACGCAGCTTGCGCAGCGTATCGCCGTTTGTAAAAAGTCAAATAGAAACTCAACGTAAACATGAAAGAAAAGGTGGTTCGGTATGTTTATCGTATAGCTGGTTCGGCATAAATATAAAGATACAATCCACCTGGAAGGATTACACTCGAACAATTTATTTCTTTTAAGAAACCAATTACGCGCTTTTGACGCGCGGTGATTGCGTGTTTTTGTGGTTTTAAAATTTATCGGCGGTCCAGTAACTTTACTGCTGTGGCAGTTCTACCCGCGCGTTTTCGTTTATAGCATAAGTTACGATTTAAAAATCGCCTAGAAATAAGCGATGTTTTCCTGTAATTTTTTTTTTTTCGTGAAATATAAAAATAAAATTAATAATTTTGGATGACGCATATTATCTAGCTGCTTTTTCAACTTATTCGAACTGCATGTTTAAATGTGACTTGTGTACATTTTAGTAAATAAGATTATCTATAGTATTAAAACATTTTACTTCCATAAAAAGTAATTTAAATATTGTGGAAGTTAAAAATTTCAGTTTATCTGCATGCCATTCTTTCTGGTTTTAATTGAAATACATAGGAACACCTATTACCACTCTTCTCCTTCTACATGTGAATTTATATCTAGTTGCCAAGTTTAAGTCTTTTTATTCAACCTTCCTGAAATATTAACTGAATAAATTAACAATTTTATTAAATAATAGATATATACACTAATCTTCAGTCATATTGATCTGAAAAAAGTGTCCTGGCTACATATATTTGAATTAAATTAATTTTATTTTTGAGTATAAGTATTGCAATAAATGGAAATAAAATATATACGTAGGTAATACAATAAAATTATAGCATATACCTATAAAAATAAGTGCTTTCAAGCTGTAATAATAGATACGCTTAGGTACGTTCTTTACTGCTTCAAAATAGTATCAAGAAAGAAGTTTTTTTCTGGAATTTTTTATGTATATATAAAATTAAATTAAAAATTTTGATGACGCATGTCACATGGCTAGGAATTTAATATGTATGTTGTTGCTTTTTTAACATGCCCTAAAATAGCCAAACAGCATGTAATAAACAAGAAACAAGCCAACAAAGGGATGTCGTCTCCAATAATTAATTCAGACTCTACGAGTTCATTTAAAGTGGTTAATTATATAGTAGTATGTATAATAAAAACAGCTTTGCCTTTTTTTTACTACTTACTTAGAAATTGTGTTATTAATTTATTATACATCGAGAAATTAGTGCTTCTTTTGTGGTGTTTTTTTTTTTAATAACCTATCAAAATAAAATTAAACGTTTTATGTTGCATATATTAAACATTTGGATAGAAATTTAGTACAATCTAATCCATGGCTGTTTTCTTAATACCCTAACTTAACAAAACTATTGTAGGTATAATAAGAGGAGAAAAAACGCATATGTTTTACTTTTTATATATCAAAGAAAATAAAAGAAGAATAAATTAAATAATTGATTATATTGCTTGTGAATTTAAAATGTGTATTATGTGGTTTATTCACTCACAAAAAAATTACATCATAATTATTTTAATAATTATTTTCTAGAAGATAAAATTTTATTTATAAATTATAGAATATACGAACGTATTTGTAATGGACGTTTGTATATTATCACAGCCATTCGTAGCTTATATTTTCTTTTCAGAAAAATATGTATATTTCTTTAAATATTTTAAAATCTCAACATATTTAGTCAGGTTCCAAATTTTTAATTTGAAAATCTTTTGGGAGTTATATTTTTAGATACTATTAACCTAAAAGGTATGGCTTGCATATATTTTAGAATAATAAGTTTTATATTAATAAATGTTTCTTTAATTCATGCTTCAATAATTACCTTCAGAATGATTAAATTCTATTTATAAACTCTAACAAAAGAAATTAATAATATTAATAAAACAATTTCTTAATAACTCGTATTTATGTGCACTAGAATTTATTTTCGAAATCTTTTGCAAACTCATAAGATTAAAAATATTGTTTATTAAAGCCATATGAATATTCGTTATACCATATAGGTACTACATATCACTTTCAAATACTTTAGAATAACATTTTTATATATATTTTTTTAATAAATATTTTAATAATTATTTTTAAGTAAATTTTCCTATTATCCTGGTTTTGCTTTTTTTTTTGACCTTCGTCTAAATACATACTTCTTTATCAAATATTTTTAATATCGAAATTTATTTTTAGCTACTACAAATTCATAAGATAATAAATATGTTTTATAAAAAACACCTGTGCCATCATTATAGAATACTGAAAAAAATACAGAATAATATAATTTAGACGCGTTATATAGTATTAGATACCTTCATGCATTAAAAATTTCTGCAGGTAATATTTGATTGATCAGAATAATAATAAAAGTAAAAGAGAACTTACGGAAAGTTGTGATTCTAAATCGCTCTTCTGTGCCTGTAATTTCGCAGCCCTTTCTTGAGTTTCACCCAAACTGCTCTTCTCCCCTTCCAAGTTAGAGAGGAGTTCAGTCTTCTCAGCTAACAGCTTAGCATAAAGACCTTCCAATTCCTTCTTGGCTTTTTCTTCGCGTTCGAAGGCCTCTTGGGCTTTTGCCGCTTTCTCTTCCAATTTCTGCAAATTTTCGGCGGTCGCATTAGGTGGGCAAGTGAATTCTAATTCTACATCCATGTTTCTTTCGTTTTTATTTTGTTCTATTTACGTTTATAATACTGTTTCGATCGAGCAAAGCAATCGATTATGAGAGAAAATGATTATTTCGTTTTGTTTGATTTTCTTCGATATGTTTTATGACCAAAACTGTCGAGTTTTCGGTATCGTTTATGTACTGTATCAGGATAAACTGTCGGTTTGAGTATCCAATAAGATTTATCAACAACTCTTAAACTCTTAATTTTCCCGGAAAAGATGTCGAAATCTTATGTGGATATGCGTTCGATCGGATTTTTTCTCTTTGGTTTCGGTGGGTTCACCTCACCCTATCGCGTAAAACTCTGCACTGTGACTGAGCGGTAACTTCAAGAAGATTTTTTTTCGCGACATTTGCCACGGCCTCGGCACTTTTTGGGGGGGTACACGAAAGGACCATGACGGGAGGCGGAGTTGCTCATATTTTTCGATGAAAGATCATGAAAATATGCCGATGTGGTAAACCGTGACTGATGACGGGTCCTAATACGAGAGAGGGGGGGGGGGGATCCGAGAGAAATTTTATAAATAGACGTATAGGGAGAAGAGGAAGAAATTTCTCCTGACCAGGTAAGGTTACGCATATATGCATTCAGAAGCGCCTAAAGCGTTCCAGACGTCGTATAGCCAACGCTAGAATGTAGAACACAGTCTCGTAGGCATTCCCCAAGCACGCTGGAATTCATTTTCTACTCGCTAGGTACGTTTGAACGACCATAAAGTAGGCGGATGTCTTCTCGCATGAAATTTACGAAATCACAACTTTTAATAAACGCATTAAAATGACCTAAACGTGGGCAGACTCTAAATGCAAATCTATGTCGTGAAATCTCACGGATCATCTGTCAACAAATTTTCAACTTATATTTAGACACCTCTAGTATGTAAATATCTAAGTGAAAATATAATTACAAATGGGTCTGTAAAGATAATATTTCATGCTCGAGACATGACTTTCTGGCATTCCAACTAATTTGTACAAGCATATTTAAGCCATAATTATTAATGATCCTACAAAAAATTATTTCTAAATTTTATATTTTTAAGTTTTATATACATATATATAAATAGCATCTCACCTGCTTGCAAAGACGATATGTGTTTTTTAATATGTATCTTGCTTTGCACTTCAAAAAAATGATGTTTAATATTTTTATATAAAATTCGTTTGAAGTATTTGTAAGCGCGCCAAAAAATTAATTTTACATAAATCCTTTGATTGGAGAGATTTTATATTGAAAAAAAAGTGCAAAAGGAATTATTATTTTTCGAATTATTGATGATCCTAAAAAAATGTTGTTTGGAAATTCTATATTTATATATAGAAAAATTCAGGATTAATATTTTGATATAAAATGTCTACGAAGTATTTAGAAGTAAGTAGATACGTAAGAATTAACATAATATAAATCCTTTGATTGGACTGATTTTACGTAGAAAAGAAATGTGATGTACATTAGTTATGATTAAAAAAAATAATTAACTATTTTGGAATAATATCTTAAGATATCCATAAATAGTTCACTAAATAAAATTGATTCAAGAAACCAGTTATTTTGTGGTAATATAAACAAATTTGAAATACGAAATGAAAAACTTGCTCCGTTTTTGCTACTTTGATGATTCAATGTACCAAAAGTTGTATTTTGTTATGTATTTCGATAAAAATTATGTATGTTTTAGAAACAATGTTTTGAATTATATGGTTTCACTACTGAAATCTTATTAGGAAATGTATGCAATAGACCTAAATTATACACCTATTAGACATTATTTTCTAAAATAATCCAGTAATGACGTGAATTTACTAAGACAACTTAAAAAAACAGGATTTCTTTTATATGATCAAAGAATGCGGTTTTGAAAGATGCAAATATTTCATATTAGTTTAAATTGATTCAAGAATCACTACTACAGCCTCTTATTTTATAGTAATGTAAGAAAATCAAAACACAGAATGAAACGCCCTTTTTCATTTGCAACTTCTATAGATTCCGTGTGCGAAAAGTTGTAAAAACGAAATTAGTACCTTTCTGGATAAAAATGTTGAATCGACCAGAAACAATCTCTGATACGAAATCAATAAAATGAATTTGTACCGAGAACATATATCGCGGAGAGTATATTTCGTATTATCAAGGAATGGGGTTTTGAAATTTGACATTTCAGAAAAGTATTTCTTGATATATTATCTAGTTAAAGAGAGAAGACAATAAAACTAATTAGAAGAATTTAAGTTTAGACCTCAAAATAAAAATTAGTTTTAGTGTCTAAAATATAGATTTGCTAATGTTTTTTGAATGATTACTGCCAATTGGAACAATACTCTTTGAATATGTCAGACCGAATAGAATTTTTTATCATTCTCTATTTAAAAAAAGGAAAAGAGGCAAGAAAATTGAACAGAATCAAGTAACCAGAAAGATAGAAAGAAACCAAACATTTTCTGCCGAAAACGAAAATTTATATCCAACATATTCCATATAAACGAAAGATCTGTAATATAGATTATGAATCATTTCATCTTAGGATTTATCAAATTCCAACAGTTAGGGACAAATAAGAGCGGAAATGTAATGCGCGTTTTAGACGGTCTAATAATAGAAAGACTCACTCTATTTTAAAAGATCATAGTGGTACATGAATAAGAACTCTTTGAATCATTATTTCTGGCACAAAACAGCACACTCATACAGGTCATAATTGTAATCTTTGACGCATTTATGCATACGCATTGGCATCAATGTAACGATACCTCTGTCAGTGAACATAAATCGGTCATAACATTCTGAATAGAAAACGGCATCCGATAGAAAAGATCATTAATCGGACCATTAATTTTATTAAATGGCGATATTGCAGCATCCTTTTTCTAATTAGTGTTTAAAAATAGAAGATATGAAAGCTGTAACTTACGAAATCCCGTGATAGATAAATCGCTATTTGCATAATTATTAATTAATAATTGTTTAAATGATCTGATCGATTTATTTAGCTAAAATGGATGAAACATTATTTCAAGATGCAAACTACGATTTGTAATTATCCAAAAGAAAGTTGATGACACCATATATCTAAACGCAACCAACAAGAGATAAAATGTTATATAGGTATATGTTTAAATTAAATATGGAATTATTATTTCCTTAACTGAATAAATAAAATGCGTAAACTTAGTTTCAAAAATTATTTAATAATATCACTACAATATTGTTTCGCCAAACTTTGGCTTCATCAGGTGAGTTTCTCATCACCTGATGAAGCCAAAGTTTGGCGAAACAATATTGTAGTGATATTATTAAATAATTTTTGAAACTAAGTTTACGCATTTTATTTATTCAGTTAAATATGGAGTTTCAACATGTATCAGCCTCATCAATTAACTATATTATTTCCTTCTCACTTAGAAGCTAAGATGTATGACAATTATTGTCCTATATTACTCATTCAATTATATTGAGATGTAGTTTTTTGAATGTAAGTATACTAATATATGTATATAGTGGTATTGGAATGTATGACGAGAAAATTAATATTAAAGATTTAAGCGACTTTCTAAATATGCAGATGAATACATATGTATATCTCTTAGAATTCGAATATTTATAATTCGCCCGTTTCTTAGCGGTTTAATAAAACAATTCCTTTTCGTGGTTTAATGCATAACAGAAACAATACCGAAATTGAAACGTTTTGATAAATAGATATTATCTTTTTCAATTAATTAAAACATTATAATATTAACGAATTGATCGAAACAAAATAAAAAATTAAAGCGTTTCTATAATATAGAATATAGACATTCTCTTTGTCAATTAATCAACTAACTAATTAAATCAATAACAACTATTAGTAAAACTGTAACATATATCTGACTAATATTTTTTTTTGCAATTATGTAAATGTGGCAACCTAATATATTTTATTAGACTATGGAATGATATGCTATTGCTAAATTTTCAATTTTGGTTCGGTCACTTACTGCATTGTCATGTGTCTTCATATGTATAAGCTCTAGAAAATTCCTAGTCTTGTAATTATGTTCTTTACACAAAATTTTGGTTTTATCAAATTTAAATTTATGTTTTGTATTACTCATATGCTTTTTTAAAGGGGTAATCCTTTTAACATATTTGTGCGCATTATATATCCTTTATTTTGACTTTAGAAAGTGCATTTACTGTTGAAACTCCAACAGAAACAGAATTGAAATTTTATATATGATTACTGTAAAATATCATCTAGTGTAGATTTTATGCTAGTAAAGTATGTTATGAACTTATTACTTCAGCTCGACGCCATTAGAAGGAGAAGAATATTTAGTTCTCAAGAATTGGAGTGCAGGAAAGATACAGATGTATATAAAGCTTGCAAGCCTAGTATTCGAATCTTCAATTTTCTACTCTTTCCAATGAGTGGCCTATTTTATTACATTGCGTTATAAGTGGTATAGATGATACAGCTTCAGGTAATTGACGAAGAAGAAAATAATATTGACCAAAAGACGCAAGAAATATGCTATTGCTCTCCAATTACTAGATCTTAATGGGCGTAAAATTAGAAATTATACTTTTTAGTAGTTAATCAGGCAGGCCAATTATTTGGAAACTTAAACCAGTTCTCTTTGAAAAAGAAAATAAGTATATACTTGAAAGGAGGACGTTTCAGGTAACTAAAATATAGAAATACTTAAATATAATATCGATAATTGTATGTCAAAAGTATGTTGGGAAAAAAATGGGTGTGCTTAAGACCACGCGGCAGAAGTGAAAACTTCATCAAGGCGAGGTTAATAATACGAAATACAACTTTTTTTCGTTCTATATTCATTTACATTTACATTTTCCATTTTTCATTTTCGTTCTATATTACATTTAAAATATATATATTTATTATTATTGTGTATACATTACTCTAGTAAATTTCGCTCGGTCTGATCAAGTTTTCACTTCAAAAATTCATACGTACGCATGTATATATACAAATAGACGATATGGTAATTCTCATACGAGTAAGCGCGCTGGTCTAATGGTAAAGTGCCGGCTTTACACCCGGGCGGCTCGGGATCGCATCTGCACGCGTACAAGAATTTTTCAGAAAATAAAAGTACAATATTTCGCGTATTTATTCTAAATTTCAATTTAATTGAAATTAAATACCGCTAGTTAGTGTTATAATACAAAGCCGAGCGTGAAATGGTTGCCGAGCGAGTATAGCAGATACCGGCAAAGACGCGTTAACTATATCTCTCTCGCTCCCTTAGTCGACTCGACTCGAACCGACTTTACCCGAACGAGCGTTACATTCTGAGCGTGACGGTTCAGTCTCGTTCAGTGCCCAACAATCAATGCATCAACCATAGAAGTTTTCACTTCAAAAAAATTTCTTTTTTTTTCTAGTGTAGAACACGCATAGACATATAAATGATAGATAAAATAGCAATATATAATAATAACAATAATCAACTGGAACGCCATCAGCCATAACTCATTATTATGCGCCTGAATTACCACTTAAGCTTTAGCTTCTCAGCATTAACCAGGTGAGGAGGAGGACTTCAGGAAAACCAATATTCAGAGAGGAAGTTACACACCATTAAAATAAGATATGCTTTTTAATATACCTATGTACATAGTCCATAGTCGTTGAAGATTAGCTGGTAAAAACTTATTACAATGAACAAATGAAATTCTAGAGAATTCCAAATATAAAGAGGGAATCTAAAGGAGTAAATATCAACCTAGTGTCAAAACAAATACCAATTACAAGACTTTGAAAGGATTCATGTAACACAAAACTCCAAGGTTTGGATGAAATGCTAGCAGAAATTTTTAAAGATGTACATATGTTATGTGTGTGAGTCTGCTTTTATTTTGACATTTGTTTTTTTTGGAAAATTGCTCAGCATTTTAGCTTTGTTAATAGACTTTACGCACGCCGTTTGAATTTATTCTGCGATTTTAACACGAAATAGTAATAAAACCAACAAACGTCCAGTCCAAGTCTATTAATAAATCCAAAATGCTTAGCAATTTTCCAAAAAAAAAACCTACTGTTAAAATAAAAGCCGACTAGTACATACATAGACCTGACATATTATGCAGCAATAAGAGAATTTAGATATTAAGAAGGATAGTTTGTTTAGTTTAATTTTTTGAACGTAATGGAAATACCTAATTTACGTTTTTATATATGGAGTGTTTTTGATAAAGATGTTAAAATATAAAAAAAGGAAATCATTTAAGTAGATATACTGGAAGATTTTTGATTTATCAAAAACGACATCCAACTTCATTACATGGTAGACAATGCCGACGTGTGTGTTTAATGACAACCGAGTGACAAAACATAGAAAGATACAAACTCTAAATGTGTAATTAAATGTGAAAGTGTTAATTATTTAGGAGTAGAACTGGCGCATATTATCCATATACCTTTATCAGAAGATCCTGATTTATCATGGACAAGATCTAGTGTCACCACATAAATAATATCGACGCGAATTGTATAATTAAAAGTGATAATGTTAATGTTTAGGTGTAGAGCAGCCGCATACTATTCATGTAGATCCACTAGAAGATCCTGATTTATCATGGATGACATTTACTTTCACCACACAAATAATACTGACTTATGTATCAAATGATCAATGACTTTTTTTCTTTTTGTCATTATTGTTATTAATTTTACTCTTTCTAGTCAGTATAGCCTCTACCTTACGATGACAGATTAGTTTAATTACTAATTCTGGTAATATTTTTATAATTAAATTAATAACTGTGGTTTTCGATTAACTATTAATATTTTTTAATAATATTTTCTAGCACATTAACATTTATTTATAAATTTTAATAAGAGTATATATGAATTAAAGAAAATAATTGTTTCGTCATTGGATTCCATTACCACTAAAATAGGTATTCATTAAATAATGTTTTATAAAAATATTTCACTTTAATTAAAAATATGTGCGAAAATTTATCATTACAGTTTACCTGCAATTGAAAATATCAAAATCACGGACCCACATAAACAAATCAAAGAAAAATATTTTCTGTAAACGCGACCAAGATCCAAAAATTTGACGTCCCAAATATCAACGTAAATATAACAAAACTAACGATCGAAATGAATAATTCGTCATTCTACTCACGGCCATCTCGTCTTCGACGCGGGTGACGTTGAGGAGGGGCTTGACCTTCTGCCACAATTTGTACCATGGCCATGTGCGGAGCTTGAGGTACTTGCGCAAGTTTCTCTGGCACACTTGGAGGGCCAAACGTTGGTCTTGCAATCTCTTGAATTCCTTTCTCGAGAGGTAACCACGTACCCAAGATTGCATCCAGGTGACAATCTTGCCCAAACGGTCATCACGGAGTTCCTCCATCTGACCCAGGACACCGGCACGGAAGAATACCTATATATTTCAGTTTGTTAGTAATTTATTGTGCCCTGAAGATGTTCCTCGTTGTTTTTCGAAACGTCAGAAGCTCTGTCTTTCCAAACAATTTCGAAACACAACGGTGTGTTTTGCGTGAGTAGTTTTTAGTGACGATTTAGTAGGTATCATTCAAAGGCATAAATGAAGCTTGGTTAATATTATTGATTGTTTGTGGTGCATGCAAGCAGTTATAGTGGTTGGTGCAAAACTTCTTGAAGGCATGAAATGTCTCCAGGTTAAAAGAAAGATATTTCGCCGCATTCCATATCGAATATCGAATTATGCAAGGATCTATTTTTAGATATTTAAAAGTTACTATTTATTTTAGAAAATATAAATGTAGTAATTCCTAGCACCATAAAGACGTGAGAACTGATAAAGAAGTAAACACACTTTATAATATAAATATTTAAGTTATATTTTTAGCAAAAAGAAATATAATTTTTAAAATAAGTTGTCTATTTTGTCAATAATAGTTTTTCATACTTCTAGGAAGTCAGATGTATATATTTAATAATTTAAACATGTCGTTATATATCACTCTTAGAATAAAATATAATTTACGCTCATAAATTTCAACGAGCATCCTTAATACCCGATTGTTCTTCTAATTTTTGTATGTGTTGATAAGCAAATTACAAAGACAAACTTCCGTTTAATATATTTCTATTTTTATTTCGATGACGTAAACAATATATTAATTAAATTTATTCGATTTTGAATGTTGATCTATATAAAGATACGAAGAGCAACATTTATAAGAATTACTTCCCAGGAAATTTAATTTACAAGGATGCAACCATCTCATGGGTCTTAAGCATAAGTAAGATACTGAAGCCGTTAAATTCGATCGTGTTTAATCTCAAAGTCACTTCACCGGCAAATTATCGTACCTTTACGTCAGGTATCTGGACATCTGATATACAAAATAAGCCAGTTAAAATAGATAGAAATGACCTTCAAGAGTTCATAATGCAGATAGTACCACAGTAGAAAAAAGATGTAATTAAATAAAACGAGAACGATACTTATACTTTGTATAAAATTAGTAACGTCTCGAAAGAGCAAGTGATAGTCGGCGATAAAATTAATGGATCTAATCGAAGTATAATAATTCTGACAAGTTTTGACAAGCTAAAGATTTACGTTGATGATTTAAGACGAATTTGTCATTTTCTGCAATCACTGAAAGAAGCTGAGGATATTAGATTATGCACACTGTTTTACCTCCTTATAAAATATAATCTAGCATTTTAGGGTATGATAAAAGAAGAAATTGATTAACGTCCACCAATTTATTAAGTTTCTCAACCAATAATTTATTTCTCAAACCTGCATCCCATTGACGAGTTGGATAATCGACGAACAGAAGAGATGAGAACGATAGTTTTTATATTGCCACCTAGTGTGGATTGATTGAAACTACTTTTTCTGCTTCTAAAATTCTTCTCTTTTAATTTAGAACTTGAGCTCTTCCTATAACTACTTTACTAATAATACTTTCACCTTTATCTGTTACATCTATCGATTGATATGTAAGATTCACAAGTTAAATGTTAGTTTCTGTCTAAAACAATATTTATAAAAATATTAATCAAAAAAATGGTGCAGAAAGTGTGAATTTCATTATTTGGGTATTCTTTGAAAGTAAGGTGTAAACATAGTGGCTACATTTTATCCAATACTTATTTTAAATTAAACCTTTTACTGTTGCGCCCAGACTAAATATATACATAGCAATAACGTTTTTATGAAGAAAATCGTCATTAATAAATAACTACGAAAAAATGTTCTTCTAAGAGTGAAATAGTTAATAAATTTTCATAGCTTTAGTAAATGATTAAAGTAATAAAAATTAAAATTAATATTTTATAAAATTAAAAAGGAGAGGTTTTACCATAATATTAAACAGGCACAAGATGCAATTAAACATCAAGTTAGAGTTAACTAATTAATTATTAAAATTAGTCTCCTAATATCAAAGAAACGTTATTATTTATAGATTTGGCACATTAATGTTGAAGGAAATAATTTAATTATTACAACAGTATTGTTTCTAATATTTTTTTTTATATTAACGCCTGCGTGATATACCTTTGTTTTGCCCATGCGATATTGTTCTGAATCTAGGCCAACCTTATCCACAATTATTTGAGCGACTTTCTCAATCGGCATGCCATCTTTAATGTCTCCTAATGCCAGAATTTTGTATCTGTTTGTTCCATACAGAAGTTAAAGAGAAAAACACAGAAAAAAACACGTAAATGTTAAAATGTCAAATAAGAGAACACAGTGTTAATCATAAACCCAATAACCGTTTGTTGAGGTTTTTGTATTGGGTACAAAGGGCACATACAATTTACAGCAATGTCGTATGTCCAGATTTCACTGACATTGCATCCGCGAATAGGATTCGTAAAATGCATTTGTGCAAAATTGATTTTTTACACAAGTTATTCCGTAATAATTTGAATTTGCCGCCAAAATATTTATTGACATTTCATATTTGAAAGTTGGCTATCTGAGATTAATATTTAATTTGGATTGTCAATTATTACGATAATAAACTGATCTCAGAATATTTTAGTGAAATACAAACATTATATTAAAACTGCTTACTAGAAATTGTCCAAAAATATATTATTCTGATCCAGATTCTGTGCCGAAACAATGCTGAGAGTATTGCCAACTTTCCAAATGTTAAGTACGTCGACAAATTTAAATTATTTTCAATAATTGACTGATACACTGTATGATAAAAAAAAGTATTAGCACAGGCCAGAGTCACAGTTTCTTGTGTAGTCTCTGCAAAACTTAACATATCACATAGTTTATTGTTTTAAACCTTTTTTCACAAAAAATGTAAAGAAAATCAAATCATCAAAATAGGGAAACATGCCTTGGTGTGTCCCAATCGGTATAATTCGGCATCAAGTTGTGAAGCGTCTAATATAAGTTGGGCAGCCTTTACAAGGTCTTTCTCTTTGGAAACAGGATTGGGGTTCAAAATTTTATAACTGTAAGAAGGGTGTGTAAAAAAAAACAAGTTAGCGCACACAACATTGGGATGAAAAAACAATACAAATACCATTTCCTCAATGGCTTAAATTTGGATATATAAAATACCTAAATCAAAAATGTACAGGGGAGGTTTTCCAAAACTGTCTGTACTGTATTCATACATGCTAAATATTTTTTAACATTCAATGTCTTGAGAGTTCATTCTCGTATCGACACGTTTTCTTCCCATATCTCTGCTCTAAGAGAATTACACAACATTAAACAATGTGGTGTGGCATGGGGGGGGGGGGGTGCAGGATACAAATGTCTAAGGGTAGTGGTAGGTGGTAATCTCAAAATTAAAATGTTGGGGTATTTGTGTTCGTGTATTCCTTGCCTTGGTGTGTCCAATACGGTACTGGTCTGGATCTAAACCTACTTCTTCGAAGCACTTCCGCGCTGCTTCTTTGGGATCTTTCTCATTTGTCATTATTGCAGGGGCAAGTATCATATAACTAAGTAGATTCGATATTTTAAACTCAATCATTTCAAAATTAAAAAAAATACAAGTAAACAGATAAAGGAATTGTATCAAATTGACCATATAATAATAATAATAATTTTTTCTAGAGGAACACGGAAATATAATTTAAAAGGATGTTAAAGGAATTATGAAATATTTTGATTTTGATATAATGGGTGTATGTAATTGACTTACGCATTGCGATTTAGAAAATTTCATGTTATCAGATCGGCAAATTGGCAATGCCTCCATCATTTCATCTCCCGCAAAATATTCAATTTTCAATGTAAACATAATTTTATTATCATATGATTAAGTAACTATATCACTACCAGTATATTAAAATAGCATTAATAACCTATAATTTTCAAAATCACTGCTATAAGACTCTTTAAACTGCTCTTCTGGATTTGTAATGTTAAATTTGACAATTAATTTGAATTCAAGCAGGAGTACAAACTGTAAAACGTAAGAATCGCTAAACCGCAAATGGCGGCGGAATAAATCAATTACTGGCACATTATAGTTAAATTTTCTATATTATGTGTCACAAAATATGATTTCTTCATCTAAATTAGATTGAGTAAAGACGTTTTTTATCATCAATACAAAGAATGAATTATGAATAAGCGAACCAATAAAATTATATTTCCGTTGTTTCACTTGTTCAATGATAAATGAATAGTTCAAGTTTGTTTTTACCGAAGTTTGAAGTCGGGGTAGACCATCCTGTTGGGGAAGCCTTTACGACAAATACGGATACCTTCAAGTACACCGTTACATGTCAGCTGGTGCATAACCAAGTGAGAATCAATGACACCTGTAAACATAAGAACGGTACGCTCACCAACATTTATTCTTCAATTATCTTTAAGTGTCACATACCTGGCTGTTTCAATTCGTTGGGGATGATACAACGTACGAAATGAGGTTGTGTAGATCTCAAGGTGGTCATCAAATTGTTCAGTTGTTCCTATGATGGTGATTAATGTATTTTTAATTAAACGATTAGTTTCATTTTCAAGTGGATACAATCAAAATCCAGTTGTGTTAGTATTTTTGAGTACGGACTCCAAAATAGAAAAGCAAGCGGGATGAACATTGGCAAGGCGAAAGCTTTGATTAATTTTGTTATTGTTGAATGCCTCTACTGTGCGTGTTTCAAGAGGTGCTGAAAAACGTTTTCTTCGTGTCCCATATCAACAGTATTTCGCTTTTAGTTTATGCTTCGCGTGCCAGAAATGTAAACATGATCTGTCGTAAATCGCAAGTTTCGTCTAGACCGTTAAACCGCGTGTTTATATTTCTGGTGGCGAAATCCAAAAATTGATGGATTTATGTATTACTCTTAGTGGCTCGCTTTATCAAATAATGTTCCGTAATTTGAACAACTGATAATTCTAGCACAATGGTCGTAAATTTTAGATGAATCAAGGCCTGTTTAAGGAACTATACTGTTTTTGGAGGATCCTAAAAGAGTACTAACGTATCACCACAATTGTGAAAGAATGAATACATCTAAAATCAAAGTATTGACTATTGAATTTCTGTGCGTTTTTATAATATTCTATGGAAAAAATATGTATTAGATACTCTATCATATACAGCATTGATTTTACTAAATGAATATCCAATTATTAAAGATGTACCAAGCCTATCTATCGGAATTCCTACTAAAGATGTTTACCCAATATATAGGTACAAACTTATATTTAATTTAATACCTTTAAATTCGCGCAACACTTTCAGATAGCAACCTGTACGAATATTTTACGAACATTTCTCAGAATAATTAAAATTATAAACTGTGCGAACAGTATAGTAGATTAAACGTGCTCTTTGATATCACCCCCATTTATGAAAAATGATTAATTCACATAAAACAAGTATCATTTCATATGGTGTTGTTTGTGATGTGAAGTGCTATATTTGGAACTGTCAATTTCATTCTAATCATGTAGAGTACGTTGACTGTGGTTAAAGATAACATGCACATATTTTAAAATTAGAAAAAAATCATTTGACAGTTCTAGAAACCAAAAGCATACATATCAAAACAGAATGATAAATCGGTGATTTATTCAGTGAAAAGTGTTTCCATTCCTTGGAATTTGTGACAAAGTGTTTGTTCTTTTCGTAACTGTGATCTATACTATTCAAAAAACATTTACATCTACATTTCCAAAATCTATTATGTATATCATACCCTATAGGACGATGACACAGTAGCAAAGCCACCACTCTTTTTACCGCGTCCTATTGAGAAGCATAAGTATCAAATTACAACAGTAAAGCATTTTACAGTGCTAAAACATGTTTTTGTATTAAATTAGGAAAGGTCAGGTTCAGTTGTTTTATTTTTGTTTGTGGGTGTACGAGGTATAAATGCAATTAAATAATGTTGAGTGACAAGGCTCTAGAATGGTACAGAAAGAGGAAATTCTCGCAGGGTTATTGCTCAGACCAAAGTCTCTCTTTAGGACGAGTTATTTACCCTGTATAAACTGGATACTGTCTGGAAGGCGGAACCCTTTGGCCTCTTTGCACCTAAAGTTTAAAGTGTAATTTATGAATATGTTTTTGTTGTTTGCATTGAAGGATTTGGAATGGGGGATTTAAAAGGAATAGATTAAGTTTAACCCCTGAATGTATTATTTACTGCTAGGAATCGAACCCTGAATATCGTTATTAGTAAAGAAAGAAAAATTATACAAGATGTTGAAAATGAATTGTACATACTTAGTATGTTATAGTATCATTCATTTCCAATTAAAAATTTCTATAAACATGTGTCCAATTGTCAATAATTTATGACGTATGATAAATTAAATTACCACATGAATGTCTATATTAGTTACTGTATCATTTAATAAATTCATCGTCCGCTTTTTAACTTTTTCGTTGGCTGTCTTGCATTATGTTCATATATATAGGTACATACATAGTAGAACGCACAAAACAATCCACTTTAAAATAATGACGTTATATATTACGAAATTTATAATTTCATGAATGTAGAATATATTATATGTGTATAATAATGATTACAGGATTATATTAATGATTAATATCAAAAATAACAATGTTGGAGTTATTTCAACAAGTTTTAATACGAACTTTAACATCGGATGTTGGCGAACATGAGACTTCGCTAGTGAATCATTTGACAGCAGATTTACAGCGTTCAGTTGTGCAAACTTCACAAACCGAAAGTTTTATTCACCTAACATAATTCTCACACAACGTACTAAAACTATTACATCATAGATTTTGATGACGAAGGTGAATTGTTTCGTGCATTTCAGTACATGTAGGTATATGATACTATAACTTACTATGTATTAAATACTTTCTATTACAGTCATATGTAAAGTAAGGTAGCCATTATTGGTTCTTTAACTTCTTAGTTGTTGAATCTGTTTAAATTTGAAGACATATTTTCTATTCACTAAGGATAATTTACGAAAAAATTTCTTGGACGAAATTTATACTTATAGCACATCAAATTCCTAAAAATTCTCCGTTTCAATATTATGTATTGTCTTTTTTTAATATAATTATATAATTAGCAAATATTAAAAAAAATTACTGATGGAAATTTCCTTTTGCATTTGACTGTATAAAAATATCATAATTGTTTTAAAAAATCTAGCATTTCCTTCAGATGTATATACCATGATTGGCATTATAAGTGTTAATATCAAGATCTTTCATAAAGCTAGCCTCCAGGGAAAGCTTGCAAACAACATTTATGATGCCGATACCGATATATATCTGCATGGGATTCTGTCTAAATTAATTCTTCGAAACTGTATATCCGTCAGTTTGACGAAAGACATCGAATTTAAATTTTTGTGTGTAGTAGAGACGAAATATATTTACCCTTGGCCTGTTCCTGGCCACCAGATTGGCCTGGATGATCTGCGAAGATTTCGACCAAGAGGTTGTTGGAACCCTTCTTGAACAAATCGACGACAGTGTCGTTCAAGGGATCCTTGTTCTTTTCAAGCCAGCCAGTGACGTTGTATGGTACCTAAGCAATATTTACAACGTTACCATGTTTATTCCAAGAATGGAAAATGAAAATCTCTTACGACGCCGGCGTAGTGACCAATGGCGAAGTGGGCAGCTTGTTGACCTGGTTTTGGTGGTTTTGGTTTCTGGAAGTTAGGTGATTTGCCCAAGTGGTTGTTGTTCAATTTCTCCTCAAAGGTCTTATCGGTGGCCTTGGGGAACATAGATTCTTCTTCAAGGATGGACAAGATACCCATGGGCTATTGGAATGAACAGATGTTATTACAAAGTGGTCTTATAAAAAAGCAGTTTTTTTTAATTTTTTTGCGAGTTTCAAATCTATAGTTATTCCGAGTAAAAACAATACACAATTTTTAGCACTATTTTTCATTTCCGGTTTTATAATTTTAAAAGTAATTTTGTCCGTTTTTCTATAATCTTATTATTTGCATAACAATGATACGTCACATGAAATTATTTCCATTGAAAACGGCTGAAAAAAATGTATTTTTACTCAAAAATTCTGATGCTTTAAATTAACTTGATGACATTTACTATAATGCTTATTTCTGCTGATGGAGCTATAAGATTTAATAAAATGGTACGTACGTTTGATTGCCAAAATGATAATACAGTAAAGTATCTCAAACAATTTTGAATTTTGTACTAATCAGCCTTAAAGAATCTCGCAAAAAAATGAAAGCAGTTAAATGTGAAACTCCTACCTTTCACTAATTCTTGGTATAAATTGATATACAAATATATTCAGAACAAACTGTGCATATACTAAATCGTGAAAAAATTAATAAGTGCTGAAGAAACATCTGCGTGGTTCATTCGTATTACAGTGAGAATGAATAAAATGTAAGTGAGAAATCAGTGCGATTCTGTCTGTGATACACACTACCTTCTCAATCAGATCGATGGCAGGCTGCAGATCCATACCGAAATCAATAAATACCCATTTTATACCCTCCCTTTCGTACTCTTCTTGTTCCAAAATGAACATGTGATGATTAAAGAATTGTTGCATACGTTCGTTTGAGTAGTTTATGCACAGCTGGTTGAAATCGTTATACTGCAAAGAGTTAGTAACAATTTTGTTTCAGCATAGGAAAGCGGTATCGTTCTGTTAAGGGATCGTTTCGTTTTTCGCGAAACATCGGGAAAACGAAAAGACCCGAATATAGCGTTAGTCACATTATTACCAGAAGCGCCTTGGTGACGTGGCAAAAGCAGGTTTCGTCGGTCGTACGACACGATTAAATCATTACAAAAGTAAAAAGAAAAACAAAACCCATCACGTCTCGTGTATGTAGTATAAAGTATGTAATGTAATCATTATTGTATTAAAGATATGTTTTTCATACTGTCTTGTAAGTTGATTGTATGAATATTTTAAAAGTATTGTTAAAAGAGTGACTTCACATCATCAAAAAGAAAAAAAAAGTATCAATATCATTTAGGTTGGATGCCTTATAGGCAGTAAGCGCCATACATTCCCAGTCTAATACCGTTGTGCATTTTTGAACATGATTATATCGTTTTGTATCATTTCGCATGGTAATAAGTGTATTTCGGAAGCCTTTGCAGAAAACGCAATGTTCATGTAACATATGTCAGTTAATACTTAAAGAATAAATTAGAAATTATTGTCTTATCTATATATTAATACGTGAAGAAAAAACATTGTACCCCTTTTTAGTACTCTTTGACAAAATAATCTCAATAACGTTCAAACTTACAAATTTAATGATTAAGGTCGAATTTTGACCACTGGGCAACACTAGTTTCTATAAAAAGACCAATAGAAAATTAATACTGTTATATTAATAGCAAATGGTATTACCTACAGCACTATATTGTGAGGAACATTAGACAGTAAAAAAAAATCATTGATATTATTTATTATTTGGTTACGGTGACATGATGGATTTCTAAGAAGACAAGAACAAACAATATTTTCTTTTTTGTGACTCCTTCAAACCATGACTATTTCCACCTTTTAGAGACAATGTCGGGAGAGATTTTTATTGTATACCTTCATGATGCATTATAATAGAACAATTTTGTTAAAAAAAATTTGTATATACTGCTAAATTCAGCATATTCTAAAGAAATTTGCTTCATTCATGTTTACGAACATCTAAAAGGAAGACAACGTATGTTCACGCGGGAAGTGGAAGCTCACTTCCAATCAAATAAATGGAAATTATGAACATTTGGAAAAGGTATATTTAGTATTATTCACTTATATTTTAGTGGTGAGCGTAAGAATGTTAGCCATTTATGCAAAACTGGGATCGAATGGCCTGGGGTTGTTCATTTTCGAAGACTGAAAAATAGGTAAACAAATAATACAGTATTACGGATCATTATAACCATGAGTTGATAAAAGGAAAGACGGAAGTAGAATAAACGTAATAAACCTCATCTAATAAAGGCACTCCAATCATTATGGAGTCCGGAAAATATTGAGTATTTGAAATGATAATCATCATTAGTGTAAAAACTTCGAGATTATACTGACGATATTGCACCTGCCCAAAGCTACTCTCGCTATCGTAGCTTTCAAGAATTGTTACAAAGCAGCCTTCGCTGCTAGAAGCAATTTTTAATTTAGTAAGCTAATAAGAAAGGCCTTTCGGTCAAACGTTCTGAAGAAAAGAAGGAGAAGCCGATTGTTCCAATAATCCAAGATTCGCGATTATGTATTTTTCATAAATAGCCTAGGAATTTATGGCACTTACTGTATTAAGATATAGGAAAAAATTGTTAATTGATGCAAAATAAGTAAAAGTTATATATTATAGTTTAATGTAGAGATGGTATAGATGATAGATAGTATTTAGAATATTATATTATATTTGCTTTGAAAGTATTATGGAAGGAAAAAGAAAAACTATGTTCTTCGTGGCCGTCCTTGTGACGAGGTAAATTACCTTCTCAATCAATTCAATACAGGCCAACAAGTCCATGCCAAAATCAATGAAGGCCCATTGAATACCTTCTCTTTGATATTCCTCTTGTTCGAGGACAAACATGTGATGGTTAAAGAATTGTTGCAATTTTTCGTTTGTAAAGTTGATGCAAAGTTGCTCGAAGCCGTTGAACTACATAGGTTGTAGGTATGTGTGCAAAAACAAAGAAAGGAAAACAACAAATTACTAACTACGTGGGAGGTTTAGTTAACACAACAGAGAAACCAGTGCAACACGGGCACATTATTATCACCTGTACAAAGAAACATCTAATACTACTGTACATAAACATATAATAAAACATATATATTTTTTACAATTACATAATCTTGTGTTTATCTTGAAAATCGTATATTCACTGATAAAATGCAATTTTCTGTTTCTTATTATTTACTAATGACACCATTTTCACGATAAACAACAAGAACATACAGATATAAAAACAGTTTCGGGAATTGTTGGTGTAATGCTGAATGGGATGATACGAATTCTGGATCTAACTACTACTTAACGCATAATATGTATTAGCACATTTTGGTTTGTTTGGAATAAGGACAATAATTGCTAGAAACGTAAAAACTATCGTCGTTATTCACAAGAGTAGTAAACAAAAATCCTTCTGCCATTTTTTTGCTTGAATTATGCCAGCTTGTTTCGCGTTTTGTGTACCTTTTCGATAAGTTCAATACATGCTAGCAAGTCCATTCCGAAATCAATAAAGGTCCATACAATGCCTTCCCTCTCGTATTCTTCTTGTTCCAGTACGAACATGTGATGGTTAAAGAATTGCTGCAGTTTCTCATTGGTGAAGTTGATGCACAGTTGTTCGAATCCGTTAAACTATAGATACAGATATAACAGTGATGACTTTGTTAAGACGTTCGACGAAAATTATTGCGTAAAATAAGTATTACTTGAATAAACCCATAAACTCCTAATCTGAGCTCTTACCAATAATGATATTTATTAAGACAACTTAGTTCAGGTGTAAGCTGGACAATTTCTTCTTCTTCCTCTTACAATTGAGATCACAATAATTGCATTGTGGGATTCCCAATTCTCAGCCCAATCTCAAAAATCTTTTTCTGGACTATTTTGGAGATGACTAGTAGGAATGATCAAATTTAACCAGGATGGTAAACATGTGAAGATAACTTCTAGTATTAAACATTTATTATTAGATAAGACGGCAGCTAATTTAACCGGAACTTTTGAAAACTATAAGCATTTAAATTTCCTTCTGAGAATCTTATGTTTGAGTGGTCAAAATCTTTTAAAGAAATGCATGTGGAAAATGATCTGCAAATTTAGTTCATTGCAAAATGAATAAACTTTCCAGAAGGACTATTATGAAATTGGGTTCTTTAATGTCAACCAGTACAGAATTTATTTCAAACTTGACATTAAATACTTTTTATATTTTCATATAATATTACCACTGTATTGGCATTTAAGATATAAAAGAGAACAAATTTTATAGATATTTTCTGGCGTTCATTTTTCTTCAGCTCATAACTTATTTACTCCTAGTGCTATCATATCCGAATACGAATCATTCTTTTCTACGTGAAGTTTGACATTTTTGGCCAAACATGTTTTAATTACTTGTTAGGCAAATACATGAAATGACCCTTACAAAATGTTTAATTATTTCACTTCCAAATTCCCGAATTCGAGCATTATTCTTTTTAAATGGTAAGAGAGTCACACTTTAAACTTTGTATGTTTACATGTACCCTGTAGGACTATTAATTCACAAAGTTTGAAACCTGATGCCACCATCTTCTTCTTTCTATGGATCTCCAAACATAGCCAAAACCATAAAATAGTCACCTTTTTAGGCTTAATAATCAAAAAATGTGGAATGCTATGTTTGGAGGACCAAAGAAAAAAAATTAAGAGTCTAACTGGTTACATGTAAATGTACAAAATTTGAAGTATGACACTTTTACCATTCATTTAAAAAAATAAGCTTGAAATCAGAAATTCTAGTGAATTCATTAAACATTTTTTCAGAGTCATTTAATATATTTGCATAAAAGATAACTAAAACATTGGATGAAAAATTGATCTGCATATTTTAATATAATAGCTCTAATAGTTTGCTGGAGAAGTTCGCCTGTGTTTTAAATATAAGCCACACTTAGTGGAAGCAAAATTGCCACCAGAAAAAACTAAGATCTCTAAAAAGATTTCTTTGTTATTTCTGAGGTGTCAGTACATTATATAAAAACTATTTAAAAATGTCAAGCTAGGGTCACTGGTTGATTGGACATGGAATAACACTATTCTTTCATGAATAAAATCTTAATTATACTTGAATATTCCTCACAAATTGGACGTAATAAGAACTGGGGGAGACCACAAAACAATGTTGCAAAAAAACTAATTCTTCATCGATTATTTCCATGATTCGTCGAACGTCTCCTTCAAAGAAGTATTTGAAAATGCAGACAATCACAGACAATAACAGCCGAGCAAAAAAACAAGACGTAGTAGGCCATATCCATCATCAAAATCTGTTAAATGCTCTCTCGATCCGTCTCCAGTCAATTACCTTTTCTATCAACTCAATACAGGCCAATAAGTCCATCCCAAAATCTATAAATTGCCACCTAATACCCTCCATTTCGTACTCTTCTTGTTCCAAAACGAACATGTGATGGTTAAAAAACTGTTGCAGCTTTTCGTTCGTAAAATTGATGCATAATTGCTCAAAGCCGTTGAACTGTATACCAGCAATATGATGAAACAGATAAAAGTGAAGCAAGAGAAAACCACAAATGGAGGATCACAAAAAAATATTAAAAAGTCCTAGCGAAAATAAAAAAAAAAGTGTTAGTAAGGAAAATTTAGTTATTTAGTTGCATGATGTTTCTGTGTTCAGTTACTTACGAGCCAATTTGATGCGTGTTTTAGCCTGCAGATAAGCACCTTATACTTAAATAGTTCTAATTAATTCCTCACCTTTTTAATATTGGTTATAGCAGTGTGAGAGCGAGTGAGCATATAGATTTTTAATTGCAACTTTAAGTATTAACAAACCTTTTCCATAAGCTCAATGCAAGCAAGCAAGTCCATCCCAAAATCAATAAATTCCCAAACTATGCCCTCGCGTGTGTACTCTTCTTGTTCAAGCACAAACATGTGATGGTTAAAGAATTGCTGAAGCTTCTCATTGGTAAAGTTAATGCAAAGCTGCTCAAAGCCGTTATACTGTTGAAAAAATTATGCATCGTTAGAACGGTTTATTCTGCCTTTTTGGTGCTTTCATACTATAGCGTGATACTTAAAATAACGATGGAGAACATTAGTTTATAATAGTAAAAGGATGAAATTCATAAATTTATTTTAAACATCTTCATTTCGTCTAATAGGCCATGGAACTAGATGAATGCTGGAAGGAAATCTTGTATTAAATTTAGCAATCAATCCATGATTGATGTTCTGTGTGAATTCAATTTAATAGTTTTATAATCATCCATGGATTGCACTTGAAATAAGCAAATGGTTTGAAGATCCAACCGCAACTCAATTGACTTCAAAACATCCGCTTTTTATCTGCTCAAAGTCTCCAAGAAACTTACGTCGAAAATTTCGAAACCAGCAATATCCAGTACACCGATGAAGTGTTGTCTTTTCTGTTTGGTGTCCAATGTTTCGTTACATTTCTTGACCAAGAATTTGAACAATCTGTCGAACATAGCCTTGGACATAGCACCGACGGAGTATTGTACTTGATTGACGTTACGGCCTTGTGTAACGAATTCGTTACCTACTTTGATTCTGGGCTTCAACAAGGCATTGTACAAAGCGGCAGTCTCAACACCCAAAAGTTGAGCTACACGGTCACCTTCCTATTAGAGAAAGATCACATTATAATTTACATATTAAAAGAGCAAATCAATAATGCTTACTTCTGTGCCATCAGCTTCAGCTTGTTCTTCGCGACCTCTCTGTTTGAACTTCATGCCACCCATGTGCATTACAGCGGCGGTGATTTTGTAGATGTTATCCTTTTCTTCTTTGGAGAAACCCAAGATATCGAAGGCTTCCTATATATATACAACAGAGTCAACATTTGGAAGCATCTTCTGATCTTTTTTTTTTTTTTTGCTTAAACAATATACTACTGCAACGAGAAGTTAGAAGCAAAATCTTCACGAAAGCGCGATAAGCATTAATTTATTTACAGCGACTAGAAAACTAATTTTGAAGCAAAGCAAATTACTGTGACTTACCAAATGTATCGCGTTTCATCGAGTATGAAAAAAAAATTAAGAGTGTCTCTATATAATAGTTATAACGTAAAATTTGAGTCGAAAATGTTGAAACGGATTTACTTCATTACAAGAGAAATAGAAGACATGTTACTTACGTCTGTAAGACTTAATTCCTCAGCGTCATCTACATTGGGAATTGTTATTTTGCCCTGGGATACAAAGTAGTAATCATGGATGTCATTGCTAAGATGGCACATTTCTGAATATAGAAATAAGGCATTTAAAATAGGTTTTTTCATATTTTGAACAATTCTGATTATATGTAGGACGACCACAAACAAGGAATTACTAAATATGCTGAAGAAACTCAAAAGACATATATCTATTACATTCGTTATTACTGAGCTGTAGTAAAATATCTAAAGGATTTGTATTTTCAGCTAGACACCGTCATGGCCCATATAGATTTCTAATAATTTCTAATATGCATCATTGAATGTCTAAAGGAAACGAATTATAAAATATTATGCGGGATATCTTTTCCATTGGTTGCTATAAATTATGAAAATTTAAACCATAATATCTTCAAGACAATCACACCAAATTAGATGATTTCTTGATTTCTTCCAAGAATGAACTATTGAAGTTATATCCAGATTCAATAATTTGTAATTTTTGTAAAAAAAAAAATTAAGAAAAAAAGCGAATTGAACTCTATGGGATTTGGATCTGTTTTTTCTATGGGTTATTATTATTAGGAATAAGACTGGCACAAGGTGTTGATTTTCCATAAGGAGAAAGTATGAACATATCGCGACTTAAGAGAATTTCACTCAAACTGTTGAAAATGTCTTTCTTTTGCTAGAATTTGCTAGAATCTTTAAAGTAAGTAGAATGCAAATGTGCCAAAGAATAGGTAAATTGGCAAAATATAATAGTAGAAGAAATTCTTTTAAGAATCACTCACGAAAATCATCCTAGTGTGGTTTATATCACCAAGTATATTGGAAATATTTACTATCTTTAAATACCTAAATGAACATGGAAATGTATAGAAATTAATAATTCATATAATTTTTGAAGAAACTATTACTTTACAGTATTCGTATACAATTATGGTAATCAAGACCCCGGCGGCAGTGTTGGAAAAAATAGTTGTCGAGTACTTTAACTTCCATGTGAGCATATATACACAGCTACCGCATGAGAAAGTATATTTACATCGAATATGATCGAGATGAATGTATTTATAATACACAAGGTTGATGAATAAGCTGTTTCAGTATCAAAAAGAAAGTGTTTGAGTTATTTTGGCGTGTAATGAAGCATTCAGGGAGCGTGCGATGCCCGAGACTATTCTGTCTGTTTGCCAATGGTTAAAATTCTAGTGACTAGTTGTAAAGTTATAATTCGTTCATGTAATATTTCATTATACAGGTGGAAAATTTAGACGAAAAGGCATTAGACTGTAATTTGGAAAATTATTTTCCATTGACTATGAAATACAAATTATTTTTATTGCAAAAATACCTACCGCGAAAACTGTTTGTAGTTTAATATATTCAAGAGATAAGTATATCAATTAAACTTAATTAAAATCAATGTTGTTTTAATTTGAAAATTACCTGTGAATTACACAGTACTCATATATGTTCTGTACCATTATTCAGAGTATAAAAATTTCTTTAACATCTAGATGCCTTTTTCGATAAAGTAAATTTCCAAACCGCATGCTCCCCAAATGTAATTTGTCAGCACATTCCTGGGAGACCCTTACATCTGTCACTAGATTTTCCTCGAAATCGTTGACGCTTGGTATTCGTGTCTTACCCTGACATATGAAGGGATAATCCGACACACGATTGGATAATACACATAGCTCTACGGGCACAGAAAATATATATTTTAGTTATCCTGATAGAGTCAGGCATTGCACTTGCTCCCCGTCTCTTTGCTGGCTGCGGGCGCATTTTTGGGCATTAGTTACAACATATAACTTAAACGTATACACCAACACTACTAACATAGATTTTCTGGTAAGAGATGGCGAGAAATCTAAGCATTCTGAGGACAAGATGAGCACGTACAATTATCATTATTTTTGTATTTCTCCATTTACTTAGATATCTCTTCTCTCTACCACTTAAATCAATAGGAGTAAAAACTTTGCGAAATTCAATACAACGAATGTAGGTATGTTGCAATAGATTAAATTAAAACATACATAATATAAGGTTTTATGATGAAATGTATTATATTAATCGACAATATGGGCAAGTAAAATAAACAAATTGTCTCAACAAGATCAGAGGCGCAAAGAAAAATGTTAAACGATTTAATAATTAAATTGAAAATTCAACTGACTAGTCATAGTTCAGAAATCTAAATAGAGAAATCTGTTTTAGAGTATAAGAAAAACAAATATTTAAACATAGGAAGTTTATAAGCTTTCTAGTATTGAATAAATTAAGAAATGGCATTAGTAAATCCAAATTATTAAGAATAACTGAAATATTCTTTTCCTGTCAAAGCATTTGATTCTTAAAAATCAGTAAAATAAAAATTTAAAGAATAATTGGTATATTCCGATTTTATTTTAAGGATTTTATTCTTGAGAGATATCATGAGTAAATCCAAAATTTAATTTTGGTTTTGTTGGAAGCATTTCATTCTTAAGAAATGTATATACACAATTTAAAGAATAAGTGGAATAATGTGAATGTACGACTAGAATTAGAATCTTAAGTAATACTGAAGTTTTCTTGTTCTATAACATGCATTTGAACCTCAAAGAATGCCATCATTAAATCCAACACTTGAATATTATGTTTTAATTACAAGTATTTAATTCCGAGGAATCTCATCAGGAAAACCAAAATTTGAAGAATAATTGGAATATTCCAGTTCTATCACAAATAGTTGATTATTAAAGAATATTAAATTTAAAGAATAACTGGTATATTCTGGGTCTACGACACGGATTAGATTCTTAAGGAACACCGTTAGCAAATAAAAAATTTGAAGAATAACTGGAATATTCTGATTCTAACAAATATTTAATTCTTACGAATGAGATCGATAAAGTTAAAATTTAAAAAATAACTGGTATAACTGGTAACTGATTTTCTTACAGGTTTTTGATTCTTAAAAAATATCATACGCAAACACAAAATTTGAAGAATAACTGAAATTCTCTGGGTGTCATCGAAATTATCTTTAGAAAACAGGAGATTTAAAGAGGAAATAAAAGATTCTGGTTTATTACAAGTCTGATTCTTAAGAATGATAGTCTCACCTGACCATCCAATATTTATGTGCTTATTGACCTAACCAATGCTTTTGACCAACTAAAACTAACGGAATTCCTAAATATTCTTCATGTAAATAATATTCCTGGAAGGCTAATAGAAATATTAAAATAGCTTAACACCAAATAACCAAACATGTTGGTTCTGTTTCATCGTTAATTCAAATGCTGAAGAACTGATTCTTATATTTCCACTATAATAGCTTGAAGAAACCATATTCCAATTTCAATTCCTCTTCGAACCACACTACATTTGTTTGGGTGCTTCATCCAGCGAAGCAGCCATGTTGGTGTGGGTTAATAATAAAAGGTAATAAAAATAGACAATAGATATACCTGCTTTTGATTCTAATATTTATCAGATTGTAAGGTAATCTTAATTAAATTAGATAAATACTCGGTCTTCAGTGATAATTGTTATGACAGTTAATGATTAGGCATAAATAACCAGTGAAGCAGAAATTTCTTCACGATAATGTTGAGCAATTGAGCTGTTATAAGATTTGAATATTGGACAAGCATAAACTAACTCAGTCTTCAAAGATAATTGCTATGAACGAAGTATATTCATTAGATACAAAGGATAATAATTGAGCAATATTATCATATCTTAGCATTATTACAAGTGTAATTAATCAACTTTTGATTTGATTTTTTTTTTCAAATTTTTATTTGACATCTTAACAAATCGCACTGTTTTTCGCAAAGTTCGAAAGCAACATTTAAAAGTATAAGTATAATGAAGAGATATATAGTTATTGACACGACATATAAATAATGTGTAGTACATAGTATGTAGATAGAGATAAGGTCAACATGATAAGGAAGGTGAATTGTTAGTTAAGTTAAAATATTATATTATAACAATATATATATAGAGTGGTTATATATATGGAAGATATGTAGCTCAAGGCCTTGTAATGCAATGTAAAAGCAAGTCTTACATTGGTAACCAACATCTCCTGATTGTCATAAACATAGAGGATGATGGTTCCGCCTTGAGATACAAAATGGTAATGTTTAATGTTAATAGACAATAAGCATGTGTCTGTCAGTAAAGAAGACATATGAATGAGTTCGAGATTGTAAGCAGAATGTCAGCAATACCATGACATTTAACGAGAATATTAAAGAATTAATAAATGGTAGTATCGGGAATGCATGAAAAACGAAGTACAAAAGATACGACAATTTGCGTCGTAGCCTTACGTCGGTAATTGTCATTTCCTCGTTGTCATCAACACTAGGAATTGTTGTTTTGCCTTGTGAGACAAAGTAGTAGTCTTTGATGTTATTGGAAAGCAGGCACATCTCTGTTGGTCAACAATTTTATGGGTATAATAAAAAAGTCTGTCACTCAGCAAGACAAACTTGTCTTAAGTTAAAATTAATATTAAATTTAAAACGAAACTAATAACTAATAATAATAATAGAAATGTCGGTCATACAGTAACATTTCCATAATTAACAAACTGGATTGGTACAACTCACTACTGTGGATTCAATCGCAAGGATTGAAAAAGGATTCAAAGGTTCAAAAAAGAAACCTAGACTTGACAAATTGCGTCTTCACCAAATGTCAGAATCTTACATCTGTTAATGCGCATTCTTCATTGTCATCTACACTTGGAATTGTGGTTTTGCCTTGTGAGACAAAGTAGTAATCGTGGATGTTATTGGACAGCAGACACATCTCTGTTGGTCAACAATCACAGGTAAGTTAAAGAAATACAAAAACACTAACATTTCAACCCAGTCAAAGGGATAAAATAGCATTCCATTTTCTTTTTTGGTTATAGGGGTAATATACACGCCTCAACAAATTAACGGATATTCCACATAAAAAAAAAAGGAAGTGCTGATTCTATAATCTGCAAACATTACTATAAACCTTTTAAACAAGAAACTGAATTCACGGGCATCTCCTGCCATAATTTACCTCTGCTATTACTAAAGAAAAAATGCAATTTTGAATGTCGTTCTAACGGGAAACATACCACGATCTATCAGAAATAAATGTTAAATAAATTGGAAGAACGTCTCTTTAAAATTTAAGAAATATAGCAAAATTAAATATTTCTTGTAGGATAAATGAAATGGGTCCTACATAATATCTATCTATGAAATGTGTGTTATCTAAACAGTTTGCCAAATACAAAAGTTGTCAACGTGGCTTTATATGCAGACGATACTCCTGCCTTCGTCTCAGATATAAATAAAGACGTAATGCAGTGCAAAGATTCTGTTAAGTTTTTTGGGTTGCTGTTTGAGTTGGAAGCCTCATTGTAAGACATTAATATCTAAATTGTATTGTATGAGTGAGTTCAAGCACAAGATGTATTTAAATGTCAGAAGAGCATTACGAGAATAATTGCAAACATTAATTTTTTAAGTCGTCAAATTGTACGCATAAATGAGCTTATTTTTGTTTTTAAGAATACTAACGATAAATTTCGATTGATAATGCAAGTCATAATCACTTCACAAGAAGTAATAACAACTTTTAAAGTGTTTGGAGCGAGCTAAAGTATAATTGGAGGTACTTGACCATTGGTTAACATCAATAATATTGATGACAGATGATCAATATCTGTCACAATTGACACATAGAAATCGTAAACTTAATCCAGAATTGAAGTGAGTTTGTTACTGCAACTGAAAACTAGGAAAACGTTGGAATTCATCTGGCTTGTATGCCTGAAGACCGTTGGTTTGAATTCTTCTTGGGAAGTAAGTATATCACTGATTAAGGTCATAATAAAGTAGACAGATTATTAATTAGGTATAATATTATGAAGAATACAGATTTGAGCTGTAACAACATGTCCAAACAATTTAAAACGCAATAAAGAGATTCTTGTTTATAAAAGTATATTAAATCAACTTTGTTTCCTTAAATTTATCATCAATTTTGTGAAATATCCCTTAATTGTATTGAGCAGTAATATATTCAATTATCATTTTTGTATTGCATCGTTTATAACAGGGCATTACAACTCCACGTTGCTTGCCCATCAGGTAAAAACATCTTCTAAATCCATTAATGAATCAGAAGAGAAGGTGGAATATTATAAGGGTAAACATATCCATATTATTTTGCAAAGTCATATTGTTATTCCATTCATGATGACGCCACAATTGTATGTGTACATTTCTCTTTGTGGCGCCCATCTAAATAGGTATAGGTATGTATTTAATATTATAAATTGGGAACTACTTGGTTTCTCAATACCAGGATAGATCATCATCCAGGTTCTAGTATAGACCTCTCTATAGCCCTCGCTTGTATGTCTCTATGGTACTGTTGTTAATTAATAGTTGTATCGTGTGATTGTGTCGTGTGTGTCTGTGTTTGTATGTAGAATATATTGTGCTAAAAGAAGGTAATGGAAGTAGATCAAGACAGTGGGTGTCTTTTAGACCCACTTACGTCTGTTAAAGTACATTCTTCACCATCATCGACGTTCGGAATTGTTGTTTTGCCTTGGGATACATAGAAGTAGTCCATGATGTTGTTGCTTAGAAGGCACATTTCTAACATTGGTAATGAATATTATTATATATATATACGTAGTTGAAAGTGAAAATTAGTTGTACCCATTGTTTTACATATTACAAATAACAAATGAATAGTATGGAAATATACCACTTTTAATAAAATTCAATATCATATCTTCTGATTTACATCGGTTGTGAAGAAAAAAGCAAATAACTTACTCAGCAATGTTTGAATTTAACGCACATAATATATTTAAGATGATATCACATTAGATTTCTAGATATAAAATCATTTTCTTGCAAACAGTAAGAAGATAATAAAAGAAGTTTGATAGGAAATAATTTATCTAACATCTAACTTTCTTTTCGTAGTTCATACTTATCTATATCGCTTAATTTACATATTATCTAGACGTCATTGCCCTATACACAAACACATGGCAAATCAATCTGTTAAATCTAAAAATGGACATTATATATGGAAAAAGCGTTCTGGAAATGTTTACACTAAGTTTGTTACCTAGGCCAACGTTAGTTTGATTTTCGTCTTACTATTGCCTTAAAACATGTGGCGATTTTATTAATTAATATGAAAATATTTCGATTATATCTTCAACCAAAATAAATAGGAAAATATTGAATTTTATTAACCGTCAAATACAAGAAATATATTTAATATTATTTATAACTACCAAAAATCCAAAAAATATATAAAAATTATTAAATTTTGAGGTAATAGGTCACATAACCTATCTATATAAGAATTGGAATACTCTTAATAAAACAGCCCAATATAGTTCGAAAACAGCTGAAGCATTTTTGTATTTAAGAATTATTACTGGTTCAATGGTAGTGTAAAATTACAATATAAAAATGTGTAATTTTACATGTGAACCGTAATTTTGATGATATTTACCTTTGAGACCCTTGACTGCGCCGGACATGATTTGGTAGAAAATGTGGTATGATCTTTCAAGTGGTTGCTGAGAAATTACACGAGCCTTCTCTAGCAAATCTGCAAGATAGATTAGGGTATATTTAAATAACACATTAAATAAATTTTGTTATAATTTTCTAATCTTACATATTGAGTTATCGTCGACGGACTTTGTCATTTTAAATGTTTAGTTATTTTGTAGAAGAAATTTCCTTAAAAGAACACTTTATACTGAAAAACACACGCAGAGCAAGAAACGCTTTATAATAGTTCATTATACGATAGAATCACGCAACACCAGCAGTATAAACTTAAACCAACAGTAACGCCTAAGATTAAAGGATGGAATGACATTTAGAAAGCAGAATTTGTGAATAAGATTTCTATTCTTAAATATAATTTTTAAACTGATGTTTATCTTAGCATTTAGAGATTTATATAAAAGAATATTGTTGCTTTGAAACCACAAATGTTGGATTTCAAACAATAATGATGTTTGTTCATAATAGAATAAAAGGCACAAAGATGGAACACGTGTACTATAAAAGAAAGAAGTTTACTAAGAGCAAAGTGTAAAAACAAAACCGACGAGTCACGAAAGAACGTTTTCAAATTGAAGCCTCACATGTTGGGTGCCAAAAAGTTTATGATAAACCATAATAGAATAGAAACAACAAGAGTATTATAAAAGCTGGGAGCCAAACAATTAATAGGGTAGAAAGTACAAGTGATCAACAAGTGTAATATAAAACAACAAAGTTGCCCTAGTGTGAGAATAAAGTATTAAGAGGCAAAAGAAATGTTCTGAAGAAAACGTTTTAAATTTGAAGCCGCACACGTTGGGTGCCAAAAACTCTAATATCTGCAAGCATGCATTACGAGTAGTATAAAAGAAAAAAATATACCAAAATAAATACCAATTAACAACTATAAAACGCAAACTAAAACAAATAAATGGAATTTGAATTGAAAATAACTTAAGTGCTAGGCAGTCTATGTATACTCAAGAAATGCTTGCTATTAGTGATGTGTTGAGGAAACTTATTGCTGAATTGATTGAATTTAATTGAAACCATTGTTTGAATGAGCAAGCACATGTCACTAATTTGTATTGGGTCAACAAACTGCTCATTTTAAATATTAGATTCCTAATCTGTTATTAATGGAGATATAATTTTGATGTAAACAACCTTTTTTCTTTAGTAATAAAACTGAATATAATATAAAACGATACTTACAAGTCTCAATATCAGCACCAGCCAGTTTACCAGTTGGACCGAAGTGGATACGGATGAATTTACCCTGTTCAAGTAAGCAAAGTGTCAGTTTTACTTATAAATTGTCAAGTTTCGACGAAACAACTTACGAAACGTGAAGAGTTGTCATTACGCACTGTCTTGGCGTTACCGAAGGCTTCAAGTACCGGGTTAGTTTGTACTACTTGATCTTCAAGTGTACCCTTGCTGCCTTGCGTCTGTTCTACTTTCTTCGTTGAAGCGCCTACTGTGGCGAAGTAGGCAATTACCTTTTTCGTGTTTTCAGTCTTACCAGCACCAGACTCGCCACTGGTTTAGAAAAGGCGAAAAAGAGAAAGAATTAATACGATCTGTCGAAGATGTTGGGATTTTCAATACTTACGTAATCAACATAGATTGATTTTGGTGATCTGAAAAATAGAACAAAATTAGATAACGTGAAATTTAAAAAAATAAGCACAGTTTACACAATATTTACGGCAATATACTCTAACTTGCAGAATGCAACGAGAAGGAATATTAATTTTTAGACAATAGATAGCGAGTTAATACTGTAGATACTAGAACTTTTTACAGCAAAATGTTTGAAGATATTGCAAATAATGCAGAGTAATAGTACTACGTTATTGCTAGATCAAAAAGGCCGATTCTTAAATAGGAAATTCAAAATTTGACAAGAATTTAATGACTGGAAGAACCTATGCTTCATAGTTATAAAAGCAAAGGAAGGATTTTAACTATATGTATAATTAAATACAACATATTATGAACGAACTCATCATTTTTGGTTTTCTAAAATAAATTTTAAAATGATAGTTATATAAAATCTGGAATAATAAACAATTATTTTCATCTTGCAATTTCCTAAAAGGAGAGAATTAGAACAACAGCTTTGACGGACCGAAGGAAACAGTGAGCTGGTGAACATTAAAACAAGCATAATAACTACCACGGAAAACATTATAAGAAACCAAAACCTTCTAAATGCAAATGATTTGAGCACATGAAATGCCTCAGAGCGTGGAGGTACCATGATCGAACAGAATTTAATAAGATATGATAGGAAATTAAAAAAAATTATGTGTAAAAAGAAAAAGAACCAATGGACAAACAACAGTACAGTGACAATACAACATTATTCAGATGCAGTAAGAGAATAAATGACAAAATGGAAAAGCCAAGTACTGCTGGAAATATCAATTTAATAAAATGGAAAGGTTGCAAAATGAAAAAGCAGTGTTAGAGGAAATGCAGAAGAAGTCAACGAAGAACGAGAGCCAACTCTTGAAGAGTGACAAGAAGTAATAAAAACAGAAAAGCCAAAATGGCACCTGGAATAGATTAGAGTAATAATGAATTGATGAAATATGAAGGCAAAATATTGATGAAAAAGTTCTATGTTCTAATACTGAAGTTGTGGAGAGATAAATTAATGCCATCAGATTGGAGAATAGATCTATTAGTGCCAAGGCAAAAAAGGATATCGAATAGCCTGAGAAAACAATTTACTGCATATAAAATCCTTGTACTGATAATACGGAACCTATTATAGAAATACCTTGGAAGTAAATAGGAAACTATCAGCAGGGATTTAGGAAAGGCAAGATTCCATATATATATATTGACACAAACAATAGAAAAAGGTTACTAACACAATATTACTCTACATAGACCCCTCGTTGTGAAGTTTAGAATACACAGAGTCACGCTCATAATATAAATGAAAAATATGCAGATACCAACGAAGTTAATTACATCAGTAAAAATGACAATAAACTTCTAAAAATCATTGCATATACTGATGACTTGGCAGTTATGACGAGGGACCAAGAAAGCTTACACGAGATCTTAATTCAACGTGCGTGAAGAAGCAAGGATTGACAGTAAATGACAAATAACAGCCCGTACCTATATTGATAGAATAATTAATAATAACAAAATTGAAAGCGTTAAGAGTTTTAAATATTTGGAGGTAATGTAAAGGGAAAAACGAAACATCCGAACAGGTATCAGAATGCATATAAGCAGGAAATAGAGCGTATTTCTATCGCAGAAGGCTTGATGTGGCTTCTTAGTATGATTTAACGTTACTATTATCGCAGTACATCATTAAAATTATTGGAATGTCGCCTTGAAGTTTGATATTCCATTGAAAAGAGCTAATTTTGACTATATACAGAAATAATAGCCGAAGGTGTAAGCATCTAGAATTAACCATTCTCATAATAGAATGTACCTAAATGTCTTTTGATATAAAAAAATAATGTTTAAAATGTTTATTATAATAATATACTTACTGGTCAACATGGCAACGTAGGCAGCGTCAGAAATGGCGAAAATATGGGGTGGCACTTCATTACGCCTCTTACCACGGTACAATTTGGCGCAACGGTTTGTGTATACTGGGAAACGCTTGTAGGGATTGATAGCGACGCAGAAAAGACCGGAATATGTCTAAACAATCAACAATAGCACAAAATAAGCACATTTAATGATATTGTTACATGTGTATCACATGAAAACAAGTACTATCTCACAATACGTAAGAGTAGTTTATTTGTGAAAGTTTGAAGTACTCATTACGTTGACTATAAACTAGAAAACGATGAATTTTGAAATCGACCAACAGTCTTTCTTGTCGGCGATTCAAAAAACGAAACATATATCAAAAAAATACTGGGTTAGCATATATAGTGGATAAGAGTATGGTATAATCCACTAATGACATAAAAAAAACATTAATTTAGAACAAAGGAATATATTAGTCAATCAAATGAGAAGTATAAATATTATGGATTAGGTTATTATAAAATTTGGAATATACTTTTAAAAATAAGGTAAAAAAAATTATCTGCTTAGAGTGTTGCTTTGATTACTGTAGACATAGCTGTCAAAAGAAGGTCATCTCTATTTACAGAACTCTTCACACAACAAAACCTATGTTAATAAAAATTTAATCACTACACACTTTAACAAAACGAATTGGTCCAGTTGAATGTTATTATGAATGTGGTTCAAATTACGCCCGTGGATTAAAAAGATTTCACACGAAGAGGGTTTGGGAGTATATTATCTATCAAATTAAAATGTTCCAACTTATTGGAAGTTATTTTCTGATAAACCCATATCAAAACGACCAAGGATTAGCGTTGTGAAAATTGCTGAATTTCATTAAGAAAATATAATTTAAAATGCTGGAAATATAAACACTATTTCAAATGTTATGCATTCTTGAGTATATTCCTTATGATAGAGCGTAGGAGCAGAAAAGGTGTCGATAACAAGGTTTTGATTAGAAATGATTCTCACCTACCGTTAGGGTAATTGCACACCAACTCCTAAAATGTATCTGCTTGCAACATGCTTCGAATTAAAAAAGACAGTTTTTGAGTTTTTTCCAAGTATAATCTCAGAATTAATTGAACCCGTATGGTTTTTCAGAAGGTATGTATATTTACTGTGAAATTTGGCCAATAAAAAATCCAAAGAAACAGTTGTTTGGTGCAGTTTCAAAACTGGTTTTATCATTCATCCATATTTCTTCGAAGTAATCTGAATGAAAAAGAGTATCTGTAACTTCTATTGGTGTGGTATGAATCCACGATGGAATTAAAAACATAATTTTTATACAAGGTGAAGCCACCTTTACACATTTTCCAACCAATTAAAAAATCGTCGACTGATTCTTTTTAAGATTAGGTTTTAAGAACAGGCATTAATGACAACTAAAATCGCCTGAGCTTATTCCAGTAAAATAAGTACTGCTTGTGTGGTTATTTAGAAAAATTGGTAGATGGAACAGAACAATAACACTGTCATTAAGAGACAGTATTAGCGAACAAACTGGGTACCAGCACTACCAGCTACCCAGCTGTATAATATTGATAATGCAAGTCGGACAAATAAAACGGAAAACAGTTTAGGGAATATTATTCTTTGTCGAAAAATGTAATAATGTATATTTCCAATGTTATGATAACCTAATACTTTGATTGAAAAATACATAGTGTTTTATAAGGATAAAAGGATTGTAATGGCTATATATAGGTATATTATTAATTAACGAAGCATTGGCATTTTAGTCAATTTCGCGTTCTACAATTCGAACTATGCTATATTTGTAAAATTAAATAAAATTTTATGATTGAATCCCATCAGAGGCACAAACAAAATTATATAAAACTCCAATGCTTCTTCATATAAAGAGAAATGGAATATACTAATCAATCAAGTTCGTAATGTTTTTGTTGATTGAAAAATAATTTTTAAGGTTTGTTGTATGGATATTACATAAATATGAAATCGGCCAAAAGTCCTTGTTTTTGGCGATTGGTGTTATTACTTATCAAAACGTCTTTCAATTAGTTTGCAAAATTTAAGCTTTCGTTAACATAGTAATAATATTAAAGTTGCAAATAGATTACAAATAAGAAATTTCTTAAATTATGCCAACCCAGAATAAGTAGAATTAGGACTGTTCGTAATGAATAATCATTAAGTCAATTACCAGACGAAAGATCTAGAACGTTATTTTATTGCCAACACAAAAATTTAAGATTTTGCAAACTATTTGAACAACGTTAACACAAAAGAAAAAAGAAAATCGTTGTTTAGCACACGATGACCAACAGATTTATTATCAGATTCCTCTCGTTGTGATGTTATGTGCATGAATGGACGGTGACATATCCGTTTTATCCAGATGCATTTTCACGTACATATCGTATGTATATGTATTATAGAGGATGACGATCACACACACATTTAGTGATTAAACACTGAGATCTGCAACCGTTTTTTTTATCTCTTTAAGAAGACTTACGTAAATAAGCTTATGATAGTATCTTTGTTTTAAATTATGCAAGACGGACGCATCATTGAGGTATGTCAAATCGGACATATCTTCGGCTTTTTCGTATTTTGGGGGATTTACTTGATTTACTTGTTCTTTCTTGAAGTTCTTTTCCTATTTGGGAGGAAAAAAAAACTGTTAATACAGCAATGAAATGGTACTTACATAGATTAGTTTGCAGTAATATCTTTGACGTAAATTGTGAAGGACAGCTGCTTCGTTTAAGTGTGTCAAGTCGGCCATGTCCTCGACCTTTTCGAATTTCGGTGGATTCACTTGGTTAAGTAAATCTTTCTTGAGTGTTCTTTCCTATATTCGGCACGTGAATACGATTAATCCATTGAATTTACAAATTTGTATGTTAAACATGGTTAATTATTAAAGCAAGATTATGGTAATTGCATTCAAGTTTTCTAAGGGTAAGAAATATATATTGAGCAAAAGAATATGCACAAGACCTTCAAGGTCGCCTTATGCTTTCAATTTGAAATTTCTCAAAAATATACGATTTAAAAGCGACATCTATAGTATTGTTCGGGGAAGTTTTTTTGATGAGCGAAATTTGAATTTCAACATCATTTTCTTAGTATAAATTTTAAAACGGGAAAATCATAGGCAATTGGCTCTTTTAACTAGTGTCTACACTATCAAATTGTTGGTTCTTGAAGTTAAATTATTTTGTTTCAACATTCAGAAATAAAGAATTTAAAGATGACATCTATTGTACTTTTCAAGGAAATTCTTGGAAGCGCGAAATTTAAATTTCAACATTATTTTTTAGTTTAAATTAATTACAGATATTGATGTTTTAATGTGATAACGAAAGAGAGGAGAATCTTAGGCAATTTCCTCTTTTAGTAGTGTTTGGACCAACGATATCTATAGTGTTTTTCAATGAAATCTTTATGAAATTTAAATTTTAACATTATTTTCTTAATATAAATTAGTTTATAAAGATGGATAACTTGATGTGATTCTGAAAATTGTTGTTTTGGCCTTCTTATATGAAGCTTTCTTTAAATTGATATTTTATCAACAAAGATCGATATATTCACTTCTAGTAATATACAATGGAACTTCAAATATGGAATTTAAAGAGAAAAAATACATTGAATAAACTAATCAAGAATGAACCTGAATGAGAATGATATAAAGAACTTAATTCGATTATATAAAACTACGACTAGCAAAATTATAAAATTCAGTATCATGGAGATCATAGAAATATTTGTTTCAAAGGTATTAGAAAATGAAATGAACGGAGAATGGGCTGATTATCAGTATTTTATGTTTAAAAAATGAAGTTAAACATTCGGATCTTCTTCAACCAAGAAACTTCATTAATGAGATCAAATAGACATTCTTTGTTGATCATTTTCTCCAAATTTTACGATAGGAGTAGCTTCTAGAAGAGCTATCCACATTTATAGTTTCAGTTAAAGCCTACGAAGTCTCACATTATATACTGAATCAAGATATAAAAAAATATTGTGGTAATCTTCCTCAGATAATGGAGACCAACTCTAAGAAGAAGAAAAAACTTTTCATAAGTTAGGAGGAGCACATTTTACAAAAATAACATTGACAAGCCCTCATTTGAAATAAGGAATATATACTACCATGTCTCGTCAACATAGATAAAGCAAAGAAGAAAGTTGTTACTTTTATTACAAAATTTTAAACACTTCTTGGCACATTGACCTTCCTAAGGAAGTTCTTTAAACCTTTAGTAGTATATTCCCGATGCTTTTACTACTTAGTCATACTGTTCGGATATTATTTATAATTTTTTATGAACAAATTAAGAATTCGTAAAAGCAAGGTGAAAAATGTCCTTCGAAGATAAAACCTATCTTCTGCTTTCACTCTTGCAGGTGGCAAGATGAGCTACTTTAAATTCCTTCTATTCGACTACGTTCTATATGCATTGGGCGATCATTTTGTCACGTATGATCATCAAGGTTGAGTTCCATTATGTTTCTAGATAATATATAATGTCGTACCTCTCCTCCTCCAATACTAACGGTGACTAGATCACCCTTGGTACCCTTGATTTCACCGAGGATGAAGCCCTCTTTTTCGTCTGGAACCCAGCAGGATTTTTTGGCATCATAGGGCTTGCTCTGGTCAATACGTTTTTGCTCCAAAGAAACGAAGAGATATGGGGTTGGATCGGGATCATCTCCTTCTTGTTGCTTCTTGGCAGGCATGTTTGCAGACGAAAGTAGATGGGGCTATTTGAGACACGTATATATCAGCCCTAGAGCCCTCCTGTAAGGAAAAAAGAGAGTAATTTTTGAAATCTAACAGAAGTTGTATTTTTAAAATATCTTCATAGTTCTGTAGAATTGAATATTTCAACATTAGTGTGCATAATAAGCATCGTCAAAGCGTCGTAATATGCATTTTGAACAAACAATTGAAATATTTAAACATTATGAAGATTATTATCTTTATTTATATAGAATTATATTTAGATATGACTTTTTTTCAAGAAGTTATTTCTTATTTTACGCAAATTTACTTGACACAAACGTTAAAAGTAACTCCAATAAATCCTATCCAAATAACAGCGTTTTTAACGTTTACTTTAATATACAAAACTATAACTGTCTTCCTTCAACATACTCTTACACTAAAAGCAAAAAACGGTTATAAAACTATTGCCGGGCGTTACGTTCAAAACGTCAAACAGGAAATATTCCATACATAAGTGCAGATATATATACACACATTTTAAAAATAGATTTAGAATGTGTAACAAACTAAAAATGAACTCGATCGAGATGTAAGTTAAAAGCATGGGAGGAAAATTTATTCAAAATACTACCAGAGCATTGCTTGCAAAATATAAATTCAAGAATGTGCATATAGAAACTTCTACGGACATGTATGCAATAGTACGTATGCATTTAAATGTATATGTCACTAGGGGTTATGTAATTTCAATTTAGTTTAATGAAAACCGGTTAATTAATTAAAACATTCTAATTATTTTTAAATTATTTTTGTTTAAATAAATACGATCAACGAGAATAAGGAAAATGTTCTTTTTCGATTACATATTTGTTGCACGCCAAATAAAAATTATTTGAAATTTGAGGGGGCGGGGGTCCGGTTACACAACAACCAAAGTTCACGGAAAAGGCGCAAAGAAATTGTTCTTTTAGGTTGTAAACGATCACGAAATCTATTCTTGTCCATTAGACCATGCTGTACGATTTAAAAATAGCTCGCGAGCTCATGGTTGTAAAGAATTGGGTCCACCATCTATGGCAATCTAAAATTAAAGATGGCCGCGCACTCTGAACACAATATCACCGGCTAAATCGAAAAATACGGGAAAAAAGTTTATTAATTCTTTTTCAATATTACTTTCATTTGTTTCTACTCTTGAATTGATATATCTGAATATTTTAACAGTTAATCTTGTCTCCATGAATTTTTATCGAATTTTTGTAAAATTTTGATTTAAAAAAAATATTTTTATTTAAAACAATTATTTGTATATATCTAATTGTTCTGTAAGCATTATTTATTTATTTGAAAATAATGGAGTGATTTAAATAAATTTGAAAGATCACTTTGTCGAAATTTGTAGTCATCAAGTAGAGATTTGAATTATTAAAGCAAAATAAAAATAAAAAAAATTTATGCTTAAAAGAATGTTTTCCATTTTTCTTTGATATGGGTAGAATATCGCATGAAGTTCAATTAATTTAAATTTATTATTAATACCGCCATTGTTTTTATTTAAATTATTAAAATCAAGTTCAAAATTGAAATTAAGAAAAGATAATACTTAAAGGAATGTTTTCTATTTTTTGGCGTAGGTAGGAAATTGTATGAGATTCAATTACTTTAAAGCTATTATTAACACACCACCATTGTGTTATGTAATTGCCATTTATCTAGATCAAATTAGGTTGGCCGCATAATGAAATCCAATAAAAATCAATTAACAGTTTAAAGAAACAAATGAATAAATATTTTTTCCGCTCAGCCTTCATAGTCGGTATAGTGTCCATACTAGCAGGATATATTTGGGTTCAAAAAAATTGTCACCACTGAAGAAGAACACAAACTGATTAATAGAAGCACAATATAACACTTTAAAATGGTTGTTTTGCTATTTCATATAACTTCCTAATATACGTATCTGATATATAGGATGGTGAAAAAAGCGATTAAAATTGAATTTCAAAAAAAAAAACAATAGGAGAACTTTAAAAAATCAAACACTATTTCACACAAATCCTAAGCACTTGGTATGTTGTCGGGTACACGTATAATCCTTCTGTTTAGGGAAAAACTTTATTAAAGCCCTTTTTCCGTAGTTTTAAGCACTTTTCTTTTCACACTTCAATTTAATTTCATCGCGTTTTTATTATTACTTGTTGTGGAAGACAATTATGTTGAATTGGATGGATTATTTGTAGGTACGTGAATTGAATAATTAAAAAAAAGAGCAAACAAAAAGAATATAGTAACACACTCCGATCCACAGTCACTTACGTTCGAAAGCCTATCTGAACGAGTCCAGTATTCCGGGAACTTATATAAATGTCTGTAACCAGATACGAATAGGAGTTTGGGCTCGGCATTGGTGGACGTGCCCGACCAATCCCAGGATCGCTTCATATCCCGGCCGGTCTACCATTTTAGGTACGGGGTGAGGTATTATGTTGTCCAAGCGATATACACAGGACACCCGAAATACCCGATTGTCAGTCGCCGATCGGTGAATGTTTTTCCCGATGATGAGCGCGGCAGGAGTCCAGGGGGGTCAGGAGAACAGGCGCGGCAACGGGAGAAGAAAATATACAGTGAAGGTTCAGAATGAGTGTTCGTTTTAGATTCTGGCCGTGTCCCTGTACTGTTGGTATACTGACTTGTGTGCGAGCGTGTATTTGTGTGTGTGAATCTGTGTCCGTATGTGAAAGAGTTTGTATGTGAGGTGCGTTAACCCCTTGCGATTTTAATCATCTCCTTGAATTCTCGATTGATAATTGTCATGATCAAAATAGTTGTTTGTGTTTTCCTTTTAAAAAGGTGACGTTAGAAATTACTTGGATAATCTATGATTTAAGATTAATAATAAGCAAAGAAAAGCAGCCGCTTATTATTGCAATTAATTGTTAAACCAATTAGCCTATCTCCGGTCTCCAGAAGTAGTGAGGACATATAGTCAATGAACAATTTTCATTTCTATTCACAAAATTCTTTAAGCAATTGTCTTCCTTCTCCAGATCTATTGAGCATCTATTTACTTCTATTAAAAAAAAAATTAAAAAAGATTACATCAATTTATATATACAAAAACCGACGATAATTAATTACATCGACCAATAAATTTGAACTTTTGATTTTGCCATGCAATGACGTACCTATATTAATTTTTATAGAAAACATACGAGTATTTATTTTAGTAAATGGTAGATATTCTAGCTCTAATTTCGTTTTGGTTTTAATAAAATATTTTTTTGTTTATGTCATACTTTAATGTATATTTCAAATTCTAACAACTAGAAATATAGACGAAATGTTGTATCCTCTCATATAAACTATATACACCTATGGCCCTCTTTTTAACGTGCAACAGTAATATACTAATATTACAGGATACCATTTGTCCTGCTAGCATTTTCCCATTTCCAAAACATCTCGCTATACTTAACCCTAACGTCGCCCACGTTTTTTGAACAACAGTTTAAGTGAGGATGTAGAATATGCACTTTAAACAAAATATTGCATCCATACCGTGAAATGCTAGTATCCTGTTTATTAGTCTAGGGATCGGAAGTCAGAGGTACATGACTCAGTGCCATAGGGACGCATCAAGGACATCATGAATCCCGACTTGATATTATCACACGCATCCTCACTGTTCACTGTTCACTTGAGAGTTCAAATCAAGATAAATCACCATTAATCTTTCCATATTCTCAATTATTAATAATTGTCTGTCACCGTAAGTAGATTTATACATTGAAAACAACCGTTCTGTATCTACCGTTATAATAGTGGCATATTAAAATACATAAAAGTTATTACTGGCACATTGATCCACCGTTCGGAAAAATTTACTTCTTTACCAGTAAACAAGTTAACAATTCGGCCTACAGTACGAATTGCTGAATTGTTATTTAGAACTGCTTCAAATTTTTGTTTGACATCGTCAGCAGCACCTCCAACACAATTTTAAAAAAAAATAGTAAACTCAAAATGATTCACCATATTCAATGGCATGTTTCTCTACATGTTTAAGTAGATCCGAATTAAATGCTTTCTGCCGCTCATAAGCAGTTGCAATACGTGCTTTATGTATATCTGACGATACATATTTTACTACTCGGCTTTTCACTTGCCACGACAGTAATACATTGCATGTTTTGCATAACAGGTCGAATTCTAACACAGGCAAATCTATTATCCACAACACACTTTCAACCGTATGTCGCGACGGATGTGAACGGCACATATTTACGCAATAGAACATATGTAATAAAAGTAAACAATAGATAGATAGATGCAACTACTTTTATACATACATATCGTAACTTGTAGACATCGTTATTGCAAGCAATGAGAGGGAAGCCATCTCGGCCAACTCGGGTTGGAAAAATTCACATAATATGGACATTAGAACATTATATACATAACGTATGTACAGCTTGTGTTTTAATGTCCATATTATACGAATTTATCGAAGTCGCGTTTGTTAACGTGACGTGCTGGAAATAAAAAAAAATACAAGAAGTCACCAAGAGAGTCTGTCCACCAGGAGGCCATCCAGCTCATGGATAATACAAACCATAGAAGAAAAATGGGGGGGGGCAGAGCTGGGCAATTACTTTCAAATAGTAATTAAGTAATTGCAATTACAAAATACTTTTTTTTAAGAGGAATTAATTACAATTACAAAGTACAAGAGATTAACCCAGATAAAGCCGAAATTATGTTTTTCAAAAATTTTTGAATCTTTCTTTCAAATTTAATTGAATATATCATAGTAAGTGACTTTGCATAGATTTTGTTTAATCCTTTTTTATACTTTTTTCAAAAATTGATGTCCTTTATAAAGGACGGTGGCCATTTAAACAACTACTGTAAAATATTTGTTGGTAAAAAATTACAAAATATTGACTATGGTTATGCAAACAATGTTCAAGTATGAAAATTATATTTGATCTTATTCACATGCCATAGTAATTATACATTATTTGCTATGATAATACAAAAAACATTCTTTTGGGTGTAATGCTAATTTACATTTTTTACAGGAAAAGTTACATTTTTTATGACAGTATCCACATCGTGTTTGATTTTCTTGATATACAACAAGATGGTCTACACCGTCAAACCTTGAATATTGATGCAAATTTACAGACGATCTACTTGGACCTCTTTTTGTTGTTTTTTTGAATGATTCTAAGATTCCAACTGCCACAGCTCTTCTAAAGCCTAGATGATCTAACTTCCCTCCTTTGTGTCTGTAAAGCTGCCACGAATTTTGTTCAGCCATATCCACACATTGACTTATTAGAGGAAAATACCATTTCTTTCCTCTAATGGATACTCTATACAGACTAATATTTTCATCGGCTCTATCGACACCACCCATGTTCTCGTTATAATGTTTTATAATTTTGGGTTGCTCGACGTATATGCTCTTTTTTTCGGCTCGTGAAAATCTTTTTACTTGGCCTGTCGGTAATACTTGGCAGTTATTAGATGCAATGGTCACCACACTATTGTCATGCCATTTGCACACTACTGTTTTATTGTCATCGCTGCAGGCATATTCAAAATATCCTCTTTCGTGTTTTTTTATTTTACTGGAATGAACTAATTTACATTCTTTAGGAATTCTGTTTTCTCTAATTGTTCCAGTTCCTTTTATACCCCTTGCCGCTAGTTGATCCAACAATGGAACCGATGTGAAGAAATTGTCGAAATATAAATCATAAGGCATATTGTTACTTTTTTCTTCTAAAATATCGGCAAATTGTAAAACAACACAGGATCCTAACCCTAAATATTTGTATTCTTGAGGTAGGACTGTGGAGGAGCCTTGATAAGGTTCAAACCACTCAATAAAACCGAGTCTACTTGTACCCATCCACAATTTATAGCCCCATCTTATAGGCTTTCCACGAATAAATTGTTTGGTGCCATGACGGCCATAATACGGCACCATCGACTCATCGATGCTGTGAATTTCTTCATGTGGTGCAAGATTTATAAATCGTTGATTTAAAATTTTGATGAGTGGTCTGATTTTAGCAAATTTGTCGGCTTGGTCCAAATTAGTGTTGTCGCAGCAATGAATGTTTTGCATAATAAATCTGAATCTATTACGAGACATTGCCTCACACACTAAAGTGTTATTAGAATCCAAATTATTTTCCCAATACATCTCACGCCTTGGCAGACAAACATATCCACTCAACAGAAGTATGCCTATAAAGCACCGCATCTCATTATGATTGATGTCACCAATGCTGTTGTTTTGATTGGCGTATGTATTTGAATAATGTACAAGTAAGTCTATTATTTCGTTATCAAAAAATTGGAAAAATGCTTCTACTGGTCCTATTTCACATTTTTCTTCATTATTAGGAACCCAGACCGGCATATTTGAAACTATATCTTTGTTTGACCAAGTCTTATTTTGGCGATTACTACCACTATCAGATCTGCTAGTAGAACATACCTGTTTTTTTCTTTTTACAAACGTTGATAAAGGCAGATTATCTTCACTATCGCTGGAGCTGCCGTCGTAACGATCATTAGAACGTAAAATTTCTGCCTCTGATCGTAAATGACTTCCTGGTAAGTTAGCAAGCAACACATTGTCTTCAGCTCCACTGTCTTCATCGGTCAGTTGGCTGTTAGCATTTTCCGGTGGAAGAATGACGATACCTTCTGGAATATTTTTGATATGGTCGATCTTCTCAATCTCTTCAAGAATTTCGTTCAAAGACAGAGGTTTCTTCCAGTAACTAAAAAGTGCAACACAATAATTGGTAGTATAAGTTGCCACCGTCCTTTATAAAGGACAGTAACAGTTACAGCGAATTATCATAAAAATTACATGCAAATTAAAAAAGAAATTGATGGGTAAGCAAAATATAACATATTTAAAAAGGATCGGTAGCGTGAAACTAAAGAAAGGCTTTCAAATACAAAAAAAAATCCTACCTCCAATTATCCATGCTGGTGGTCACAACAAACCTTCATATATTAAATCTCGCAAGTGACAAAAGCAGACGTTTAAAACATTGCAGCGAGCTGTAATACTGTTAAGTGAGATTTCTGTAATAGAATACAACTATAGCCATCTAGTGCATAACTTGAAAATTATTAATTTTACAGGTTCCTAATACTTGTCTTTTAAAAGGACGGTGGCAATATTTGGGTTAAGAAAGAAATTTTTTAAAATGTAATTGGCAATTACTTTTCTAATTGCAATTACAATTACATTTGTTTATAAAATCCAAGGAAAACGTTTTTTTCTGTTATTAGTCTTTTGCTGTATATACAGGTTGTTCCTAAATACCATGTACATAAGGAAGGGGGTAACTATTTGGTTTATTTTGTGCCTAAAATTTCATATAAACATAGGTCTGCAAACGCTTCGTTACCAATATGCAGGGTGTTGAAATTTCAAGAATCTTTCACTTTTTACTGTATAGCTCCTGCAGTTTTTTTACGATTTCTAATGTCAATTGTCAAATTAATAAACTCAAGTGATTATCTGAATAAAGCCAGAGCCTGCTAGACCATTTTAAAAAATTTAATTTTCTCTGGCGAATTACAGAAAATTGTTTTCTATTTCAGAGATAAGAAAAAAATATAAGAGATCAAAAAGTTTCTAAACAAGACAGAAAATTTATTGCGTATTTTAGAATCTAGCAGTGGCGCATCGCAAAAAAGTTCAGGGTGAGAAAAGAGGGCATGACTCCGAAAAAATTATTACCCTGTAGATTTACATAATCATTTGGCATGGCTAATGATGCAGGCCTTATAGCGTAACCTACCTTCCAAATTTGAACAAAATATCTCAAAAACTGCAGGAGCTATACAGTAAAAAGTGAAAAATTCTTGAAATTTCAACACCCTGTATATAATATACAAATCGGAACTTAAAATAGGAAATGGGAAAGAAATCAACTATACGTATTCCAACCCACCTGTAGAAAAAACAACGTAATTTATTATATGAAAAACAAAACAAATAAAGCAACTATCCAAGTATTACATAAAATATGTGATTACAATAATTAGTAACAAAAAATTGCACCATAAAACTAGGAATGAAAATAAGGTAATTTAGGGTACATTACTTACCCTGGGGTTACTAATTTGGGGTAGTATAAGGGATCATATGTATTTCCTCAAAATCATTGCTACTAAAATAATTATTAAATCAGGAAATGTCACGCGTAGGTGTCGCAGTGTTTTCATTTCACACATTTTGTAGTTCATTTTACATAATAATATTTCAACCCCATTTTATACTTTTTTTCAATTTTTTAAAATATCTTATTGTTGAGCTCTAAAATAAGACCAAAAAAAATTAATTGAAATTAAAATTTTTCGTATAAATCAGTGGCTACTCTTTAAAAAAGGGTCCGTAAAGGTAAAATATACCATAAATCAACTTATTTTCACCTTCGGAAAGTATTGAAATAAATACCTTTTATTATTACATTCAATATAAAATACTAAAAGATTTGGTATTGTTGGTTGGATGATTTAAAACGATCATTTAACTGTATATTTTGTTGCTTTTCATTACAATTAACTTTTCAAAATTTGTGTCTGAGAGGGCATATCTTTTGGCTGCAAGAATCATAGTAGCGAATAAAAATAATCGTTCGATGGGTGCTGAAGATGATAGTGCAGTACTGTATTTAAAGTACACTTGCTTAATGAGAGGGTAACTTTCTAGCATGGGAAAGTTTTGTCTTATATCATCCAGATACTGTAAAATTTCAAGATGCATCTTATTTTTATTTTAAGTGTCAGCTGATTGTATGATTCCTTCAGTTCCTTCATTAAAATCAAACAAGCTGCTATTGTTAACTTCCTTCTTATAATTATCGGTACCAATATCTGTAACATTCATTAATTCGGACTGCTCGATAGAAAATAATTCACACTCCGAAATAAGCAGTTGTTTAATATCATGTTTAGATAACACAAACGTTGACTCGACTAACGGAAACCAACGAAGTTTAAACTCAGGATGTGTAATTGCTCCTAAAAGTGCATAGGTATCCTCTAAAAATAAAAGATGTTTAAATCTATTATCTAAACCTTTAATGGCACTTTGAAGTATTATATCTCCGCCACTTTTAAACTTATTTTTACTTAATTTATTTAGCTTATGTTTAAGTGACACTAGACTAGGAAAAAGAACGCCATAAAAAGCTTCGTTTTCACCTTGCAAAATATTTAGGGTCTCTGCTAAAAGTGCAGTGACTTCACTATATTCTTGCAGCGTAAAGAACTCGTATTCAAAAAAGCACGGTATTTCTAATTTCAAGAAGAGGATGGAAAGTTTTTCTTTCACGTCCAGTATTTTTTTGATACTGTCATACATTGAGTTCCACTTAGTGATTCCAGGGAAGCTAAGGGTATGTCCTAAATATGAGTTAATTGGAAAAGTAATTTGTAATTGAAGTTTTAAAAAAATAAAAATATTTAAATACAAATTACAAATACTTCACGAGTTTTCATGCAATTACAATTACAAATTACTTCGTGTGGCCACCACACGACTTTCTTATACGTATGAGCGTTTCAAACTATACAATTTTAAGAATTTTTTTATACAAAAATTATTCAAAATCCTATTCTAAGTACTTTCATTCTCTTAATAAATCGCTATAGAATGCATCCTTTGCAAGATATTCGAAAAAAAGTGCTACTTGCTAAGAGTAAAACTACTACTTCCGGTCCGCAAAAAACTGATTTTCGATAAGAGTAAAAGACCTACTTCCGGTAGGAATTTCGAAAAACTTTTTTAAGACAATTTGTCTCAAATCTAATTTTGAGTACATTTGAGTTATTTATAAATTTGTTTAAACTTAGTAATTGACGAAATATTTGCAAAATTCGATTTTTTCGCTGAAGTTAACTGCTACTTCCGGTCTACCGATTTAACTGAAAAACTAATCAGTTCTCAAGAGGGAGATTATACACGTAAATACAAAATTTGGAATTGATATCTACAGCGGTTTGACCGCTACCGTGGTCACACACACACACAGACAGACACACACACACACACACACACACAGAGAGAGAGAGAGAGAGACATTTTTTAAAAACCACTTTTTCGGTATCAGGGGACTTCAAAACGTGGACATCTGCAAAAATCTCGAGGTCGAAAATTTTTATCATCACAATACTTCCTTATACTACGTATAAGAAAGTAAAAATAAAAATATTTAAATACAAATTACAAATACTTCACGAGTTTTCATGCAATTACAAGTACAAATTACTTCAAAAGGCAAAAGAATTAATTACTAATTATAATTACTGCTTTCTAAAGTAATTTGTAAATGGTAATTCCTTTTTGTAAAGTAATTGTCTAGCTCTGGGTGGAGGGCACCACACGACTTTCTTATACGTATGTGCGTTCCGAAATGCGTATAAAGAAGTTGTTTCAAATTAATTTAAATTCTGTATTCCTTAATAAAATAAACTTCTGAGTAAAAGTGTAACTTGCTGCCCAAATTTTGAATTTTTTTTTTATACAGAAATTATACCAAATCCAGCTCAAATTAGTTTAATTCTCTTAATAAATCTCTATAGATACATTATTTGAAAAATATTTGCAAAAAACTGCTATTCCATAAGAGTAAAAGTACAATTTCCGGTCCGAATTTTGAAATTTTTTTATATAAAAATTGTTCGAAAGCGAACTCTAAATACTTTTAGTTTGACAATGCAATGCAATGCAAAATTTCCTAGATATTTGTAAAAAACTGGTATTTGATAAGAGTAGAAATATTACTTCGGAAACGAATTTTCAAATTACTTTTAAACAACTATTGTTTCAAATTTAGCTCTAATTACTTTTGCACTTATAATAAATCTGTGCAGAATGCTTAATTTGCGAAATATTCGCAAAAAACTGGTGTAGTATAAGAGTAAAAGTGTTACTGCCTTTCTGAATTTTGAATATTTTTATATACCAACATTGTTCCAACTCGAGCTCTAAATACTTTTCTATTTCAGATAAATCTGTATAGAATGCATAATTTGCAAGATATTTGCCGACAAAATAATCTACTTCCGCTAGGAATTTCGAATAACTTATAAAATCTTCGTAAAATTCACTTTTTAATACATTTGTATTATTTAAAAAATTGTCTAAACTTAGTAATTGCCGAGATATTGGTAAATTTTGATTTATTTACAGAATTAAACTACTACTTCCGGTCTACCGATTTATTTGAAAATCTAATTAGATCTGAAGAGAAAGATTATACTCATAAATATAAAGTTTGGTATTGGTACATATAGCCGTTTGGCCGCCGTCATGGTCACACACAGAGAGATTGAGAGAGCAAAAACCACTTTTTCGGTATCAGGAGACTTCAAAACGTGGACATTTGCAAAAATCTCGAGGTCGAAAATTTTCATCATCACAATACTTCCTTATATACTATGTATAAGAAAGTAAAAGGAGGAACTTCATGAGTTGGTGTAGTGTTTGTTATAGTGTGAAATCAAAGTATTGCTTGTTTAGTGAACAAGAAAAAATTATCTTAGTGAGTAGAAATAGACATCAGATACCTCTTATATTGTAAGAACTGGACCTAGTGGTCGCTTACTAGATTGCAATATTAATATATTATAATTATGCCCCCAAAATATAATATTGACACTGATATTTTGAACGAAATGATCATCAAAATTAAGTGTGTTCTTAATATGATAAATTTCCATAGACTAATTTTATTTACGCGTTACAAGATGTAGTACATACTCTATGATTAATAGACGCCTTTCTATGATAGAGCGATCAAAATAAACCGTAAATATCGGAAGAGGAAATTCAGTGGACGAACTACGATTCAGAGGTTTTGCGTCAAAATTTTACCGAAATATTTATGCACACAAATTTATCAAGAACGAAAATGATTATACCGAAACATGGCATCCAACGTGCGAGAATGTGAAGCTATGCGTTTATGTGGAAGGATATAATTAGATTGAATTTATTTTAACGCTTTATATGCGGTTGATTGCAGTACGCGAATTGCAGGACGTAAAAATAGAATTTCACTTAACATGAAAATTAAATGGGTTAGCAGGTACACATGGTGGTGATGCATTTTGCATATTTCGAAAATTCATCATCTGAGCTTGTTAATAAAATTCGTAATAAACTTGTGTATTAATGTTCAAAAGCTAAAAGATATTTCTATTTCTATACTATTAAAAAAAAATAATGTGAAGTTAGATATGTCAATTCGTACTACTTTACTACTTGCAGGTGTATTAAGTAGAACTATTCGCAAGCTGGCAATTCACTTCACAAATAGCGGTAAAAATTTTGAAATTGTTTTTCCCATAATTAAATGTACCTATATATTTAAAAATATTGTTAATTATTGCATAAGTTGTGTAATTACGAATAAAATTGAAGCCCATAACTTCAAAAGAGTCTAAATGCCAAAATGGCAAAGCTAAGTTCTTCCTGTCAATGAAACTACATACCAAGCCCGGTCATATATATTCAAAGCGGTATATTGTGAGAATAGTACAAAAATTACGCAATAATATTATAGACGGTCAGGGGCGGCGCCCCTCTGCAAATGTCTAGCATTGAGCCCTTTCCCAAATATAATTTCTTGGAATAATTTTGATTGAAGATATTTTTTACAAGTCTTAATTTCGAAAAATATCTTTCAATATACGCTATTAGATATTTGCAAATAAACGAACTAATTTCTAAGCACATTTTTGAAAACTATAATAATATACGAGGGCGGGTCAATATGTCCGTGACTATACACTTTGTCCAACGTTTCTCCAATTTTTTTATTCCTTCCAGAAAATAAGATTTGTCGAGGTCATCAAAATAGGTATTTGTTTGTAAGATAATTTCATCGTAGGAGTCAAATCTCTTTTCGCCGAGCCATTTCTTCAGGTTTGGAAACACGTCACTCGGGGCTAAATCCGGAGACTAGGGCGGATGAGTGAGCAATTCGTAGCCTAATTCATGGATTTTTGCCATGGAAACTGCACATGTGTGTACCCTTGCATTGTCCTGGTGGAAAAAAAACTTTTTTCTTGGTCAAATGCGGTCGTTTTTTTTCAAATCCTCATTAAATTGACTCAATAAGTTGGCATAATATTCGCCATTGATTGTTTTACCCTTTTGAAGATAGTCAATGTGGATGATACCGCGTGCACCCCTAAAAAACGTTCGCCATGACTTTATTTGCTAACAAACCCACCTTGGCCTTCTTTGGCGCCGATTCACCCCGAGAAACCCACTGTTTTGACTGCTGTTTTGTCTCTGGTGTGTTATAGTGGATCTACGTTTAGTCCACGGTTACGAAACGGCGCAAAAACTCGTCCATATTGCGGTTAAATAACGCCAAACACTTCTGCGAAGTTGTCACACGATTGCGTTTGTGGTCGATTGTAAGCAAACGTGGCACCCAATTTGCGGAAAGCTTTCTCATACCCAAGTGATCATTCAAAATTGAAACCACTGAGCCATGTGATATGATTATGGCTTCCACAATCTTTCGCACTTTCAATCTCCGACCGGCCAACACTATATCGTAAATTTTTTTAATTGTTTGGGTGTAGAGACCTCAACTGGGCGTCCAGAACGTTCCGGCACCTTCCGTGCTTGTACGGCCGCAACGAAATTGAGTAACCCACTTTTTTACCATTTAAATTGATGATGCAGAGTTCCCATAGTATTTATCACGCTTAGCCTGCTATCAATGGGTGTCAAACACAAACTAAATGACGCAGCTTGTTCAAATTTTGACAGGAGTCAACTGACAGATGTCTGTTGACAGGAGCAGAGTTTGCCTTGCAGTCAAGAGGCGGGAAATTCAAAAAATCACGGACATATTGACCCACCTTCGTATATTGCTAAATTTTCTACCTTTATCATCTAGTGAATAAATATTTTCTTTACCGGTCCAATTTCTAATAAAAGTGTTCTGATTTTATTGTTATTGTCAAGCCAAGTTGAAGGATCGTCATGTTTACTTAAAAGGGTAGATGTTGGTGCTTCATATAAGACACTATGTTGTCGTACAGGAAGATTAAAAACTTCACTATATTCTGTTATAAATTTTTTACTAGAACTTCATATTATTCTACATGATTTACTGAAATATCTTTCTTTGCATACTCAACTTGAAATGATTCTTTGACGTATTGTTCTTCAGTTTTTTCTCGTATGTCAAAATCTTTTTGACGTGAATGTATCACTGTACGATTTTAAGGATTTCTTTATGTTATAATTTTGCTTCTCGCGTTTACTGTATTGCTTTCTCTTTTGTGCAAGTGCTGTGTACAAGTTTACTAAAAGAAACGTGGAAAATATCAATGAAATACGTATTTGATACTTATAAATAGTTTGATAATAGTAAGACTTCAGTATTAGGTAAAGTGGTACTATATCTACTACAATTCCACCTCGCAACGTTATTCGTTTAATGTGATGGCTGTTTCTTAACAAATGAATTGAGCTTGGTTCTTAGTGCTGCAAAACTTTTTGAACACCCGTTACTGATTTGTTATTAAGGAGACAATGCATCAGCGGCCTTTACACGTGCCTAACGCCGCCATTAATATTTTCTGTAATCCGACCAAATCTAGTTTTATTGTATTTTTATTTCATATTTTTTCATTCAACATCGAAACCTGCCTTATTACTAGGGCGCGGACGTCCCAGGTTTAAACTACGACGGAGTTACAACGGACAAAAGAAATAATGTAAACAACACACAGTTACTGAATACACAGCTGAATAGCATTATTCATATGGCGAACTACAACATCTGTTGTTTACTTGAAAAGTTATTGAAAACGACAACAAAAAATGCCTATCAAAAAATGAATTTATGAGTAAAATCCTTTCTTCATCGACGTAGGTAGAAGCGCGAGGGATTTCTAACATTTATTATATTTACCTTATCTTTCCCAAGAGAAATAAAGTTACATATATGTATATACCTATTCATACTTACGTTGGTTTCGTTTTTTCATTGTTTTGACTGTTAATTACGTACTTCGTAATTTATGTAATAGTTCCTGTTTAATACCGTTTCATTGAATCGACTTCTCCCAATTATCTAGACGTAAGTGTGCACTGGATTTCGTTTAGTTTCAATATCATACGCATACATTTTTAGTTATCATTTATTTAGATCTAGAACATTGTTTATGTTACTGTGATATGGAAGAACGTCTAGAAATACATCGTGAAACAATGGCGAGTTGGATTGAGGGTCATACTGATTATATGTCCATTGTCAGTGATTCCGATATTTATTGCAAAGTCTGTAAAACAAAATGCACGTACAACGTCACTTAGCAACGCTAAAACATAGACAGACATTGAACCCGTTGAAAGCTGACAATTTTAACGAAGAACTCTATGACGGCTAGTATCCCATTAAAGAAACTTGACAATCCCACTTTCAAAACATTTCTTCAAAAATATACTGGTCGAAATATTCCTGATGAATCCACCTTACGCAAATATCCTGTTTCTAAGTGCTTCACGACAACAGTAGAATGCATTAGAAGACATCTTTCAAATCAGTACCTATGGAGGAGTGCCGATGAAACTGTCAATATATTAGGAAGCTGTGTGGTAAATCTTGTAGCTGGTGTACTACATTCAACTATTCCATATAACAGTTGATGCGGAAACAGTTGCTAAAACCATTGACGAGAATTTACACAAAATGCTTCATTCAGACGACAGGTACAACGAAAAAATACTTTTGTTAGTGACAGTGTTGCATATATGTCAGGCAGACTTTTAAAGGAAACATATCCTTGTATGCTGCATATTACTTGTGTAGCACATACTCTGCACAAAATCTGTGAATATATCAGACACACCTATCCGGAAGTTGATAGACTTGTATCCGCTTTTAAAGAAGTTTTCATCCGCTTTAAAAGGAAAAACGTCCATCTTTTTCACTGCCTCCCTCGCTAGTAATAACTAGATGGGGGGCACGGTTGGAAGCTACTAGTTTTTATGCAAAAAATTTCGTTACATGTTTAAATGACGATACTCGAAGTATTTCTGAGTGCAAGCAACTAACACAAATCCCAAATTAAAAAAAATCAGTTGTTATTCCTTCAGGTACACTTTGGAAATTTGCCTAAGCTAATCACATACTTTGAAAATCCAAATCTCAAATTGAAAGACTGATTAACCACATTAGATGTGGCTAGTAATAATTTCAAAAGTATTCCAAGTGACTTCGTATGTGGCCCTCGGCAAAAGTTAAACGCAGTTTTTAATAGAAATCCAGATTTAATAATATTGCGGCAATTCTATTGTGTATGGGGACAATGACACAAAATCTAACTGCTAAATACGCTGAAATAAAAGAATATTTCCAGTACTCACTTATAACCAGTTGCGATGTAGAAAGGAAGTTTTCTATCAACTTAATTCAAAGGGAACAAGTCTTACCTACAGAAGAGAAAATAAACAAATAATAAGGTATTTTGTATTTTATAGATCACCAGCCACTTGTTATCCAATTATATATATATATATATATATATATATATATATATATATATATATATATATAATTAAAACCATCTTTAAAAATACATTTCAACAGTGCGCCCATGGGCGATGAGTCATCAACCGTTCGTGTCCGCGCCCTACTTATTACTGACAAATTTTTAAATTTACCTACGTCACAAGCTTGACTTGAATGTACGCTGCAATTTTGAATGTTGAAGAATTACTTTCTAGATGAACCAAAAATTAACGACATCTAGTTCCGTTTATTCGTTATAAAGATGAATTAAATATTAATAAACGGGGGATTAGCGAAATAGACTCTGGAAGATTTATGATCTTCGATACGCTCGAAATGCAGAAAAAACACATTATGCGTATATGACGTCCAGCTGTCTAAGACAAATTTATTTGCGATAGATGCTTGCGTGTCTAGTTCTATTTTTTTCCCCTTAAAGTGATGTTAAAATACTGCGAAGATTTGATTGAAAAGGTTAAGGCCACTATAATGAAAATGTGTCATAAATGATTCAATGCCAGTATAAAAATAAAAAAGTCGAGTGTATGTAGTAAAACATTCAAAGTAGTTAACAGACAGTGAATATTAAAAGTTCTTCGTGATGTATCGAAATAATTAAAAGTATATACTAAAAAGAGAAACCGGCAACTCTGGTAGTTCGATTTTGATAAAATTTGGTGAAATTTTAGAAGAATCACAAATATTTGTCGCCTGTTCTTTACATCGCTCTAATCAAAGCGGTCGTTTTGTTTAACTTCCGCGTCGAAACATGCCAATACATCAAATTGGCCAGTTGTGGTACTTTCCTTTTGTATACATATATCTATAAAGATTACAACTTTTCAAATACCAAAATATGTGCCAATAAGCTTAGTGGCCATACATTGACAGAAATTAAATAATTTTGATTTCGGTAAGTTATAGTCAAATTATGAAATAAGTTCTTGATTAAAACAAATATAATATTAGTATTATAAAACGAAATGTATTTACTAATATGAGTTGGGGTCCTCTTAATCGTCTTGAAACATCTCAAGAAACTTATGTAATTATATATTTTGCAGGCAGTATGGACAAATGTGTAATTTGTTTTTCTCAGCGTAGAAATGTCTAATATGATTTTTCTGCTTTGCACTGAGTAATTAATTAGGTAAATTTTAATTGGATAAATTTACCCAGAGTGAGGCTCGAACCCAACCCTCCAAATTGCTGGTCAGGTGCACTTCCACTATGCTACCTAGGCAGTGAGTTCGGGGTCTTCTTAATCATCTTGAAACATCTAAATCTTAAAATTATTTATAATTTACACATTTGTCCATACTGCCGACAAAATATATAATTACATTTGTTCCTTGAGATGTTTCAGAAGATTATGAAGACCCGAACTCACTGCCCAGGCAGCGTAGTGGTAGCGCATCTGACTAGCAATTGGGAGGAGTGGGTTTGACTCTCACCCTGAGTAAATGTTTCCAATTAAAATACGTATACCTAATTAATTGCACCGTGCAAAGCAGGAAAATCATATTAGACATTTCAACGCTGAGAAAAACGAATTTTAAAATTATTGAAAATCAACAACTTTGAAAGGTTTTTTCTAATTTTCTTGTAATTCCTTTCTGGTGAAAATGAAACTCCAGTTTGGAGGAGACTTATCCGAGTAATAAAACATTAAAAGGTTATATATTCAAAAAAAAAATCAACAGCATGTGGCAATAATTTTGCAAGTCAACATCACATTCTAAACAATAATTTTGAAAAATTTTTAATTAAAAGTATTTGAATAAAAAAATCTTTTCAAATTGGTTCAAGTCATTTTATTCTAAAAGCAAACGGGAGAATTTTGATAAATATACCAACAACGTTTTAACTAGCTGAATACATAATGAGTCTTTACACGAGCGAAGCGTAGCGGAGCAAGTGTTTAGTAGAACGAGTTCTCACAAAAAAAGGGCCGGCGCGCACTGCGCAATATTTACACGTATCCATTTGAGCCATTTTTGTGCTTTTCATTAAGCTAGACCTTTAAAATTTTGTACAAAGATAGTGTCTAAAGTGCTGGTTACAAAAATTAGTTAAAATTCAATTAGTATCATAATTAACCTTATACTTACTATCTACTATGATGTCGCATGCAACGTACGAAACATCGGCGGGGCGAGGGCAAAGAGCAGCAGTAAGCCCGACGGGCAGCGAGCGCGGCCTATCGTATCAGCCGAATGAAGTGCGAATGTATGCTTAGGAATTGGATTATTATGAAAAACAAAAGCCGCTTGATAAAAGCAATCAAAAAACTTAAACAAAAGGAAACTTAGATGTATAAATATTAACAGAACAAATAATCTCACCAACATACATGTACATAAAAGCAGGCCAACTTCTCGCATATATATGTTATATTATTTTCAAAAAAATAACTGAAATATAGAAACTATGCCAAGGTACTTACCTACACTTTGCTTGCATTGTCCTGATAAGCACAGTAAATTCTCTGTAAATTGATCAAACTTGGCAAGTTTTTATTAAAGATATGAACATTATTGAAACTTTTGAAAACCTGCCAAGTTTGATCTGGAGGTTCATTGATGTACACAGAACTTTCTGTGCTTATTAGGACAATGCAAGTAACTTGGCATATAGTATCTATATTTTATTATTTTTTGAAGTTAATATAACACCCATACCTGCGAGAAATTGGCCTATTTTTTCACATATAAGTTTTTGGTGGGATTAGTATATACATATTAAATTATTAAACATTTACTGCCTGTCTTATTACCTGGCCTACTTATTTTTCCAATTCCTACGTTATTCTTCAAAGAAAAAGAAAAAAAAATTGGCTGCTACTAAGCTAAAAGCTTGACAGCAGCATAGATATTACTCGATTCCCCACAAATAAGATTCATCACCGGACGCCACATGTATAATGAAATGTATAATAATTACAATAATAAATTTTGCATTCAAAATTACATTTTATTTTTATTGACATTATTCCGCATTACATGCAAGAACAGCACAACAGTAAGACATGCGTTAGGTCAACCCTTAACATTGCGGTTTCTTTTCCCTTTCTTTCAGTGTTTATAACGTTCCATACTGCCTCATGTATCTTTTCAGATTGCTGTATGTATTTTTCATTATATATTCTCTTGGATATTTCATTCGTACTTTTATATTTCAGTTTAAATTCCTTTTATATATGTAGACTGTATGACTACCGGCCCGGTCGATAGTCATGAATGTATCAAAAGGAGTCTTGTCCTTTAATTTTTTTGTATACCACTTATTTTGATATTGTCTTAAATTTTTCATGAAAACTACTATGAGCTTTTTGAACATCGTTTACAATAAATAGCTCCATCCAAGAGAAATGAGACAACATATTTACGAATAATAATCGTAATTATAATCTATGTTTTGTTTTCAAAACCATCTTTGATGCATTAATTGAAGATATATTTCCCTAAACAGAACAATTTACGTCATAGATTATGCAGTCCGAAATATAGAAAGGTTAAATTTATTTTAATATGATTTCCACACCATGTCTAAATACAATATTTGGACGTATATTATTTTAAAAATTTAAATCGTTGATGATATTTAACGCGTCTTGCATTACTGCATTGCCCGATTGCACTTATATTTTACATAAATTACATAATTCTTCCTGTATTAACTATAACAAAAAATATACTACAAATTTCAGACTAATAACCTTTCACGTTAAAATACTTTGCTTCATATATTTATTTCTAGACATTTTATCGATAAGCTTTCGATTTTTTCAACACGCTGTATGTACTTAAAGATATGTAAAAGAATGAATCTCTGACGACAGAACAAATTAGAATACTTTCATCGTGGCAACGAGAAAAGAGAACATTTTTAAAATAGACTAACATTTTTTCATCAGTTACACATTTAAGCGTATATATATAAAGTAAGGTACTTCAAATGTATCCGTTTTCTTGTGTAAAACTGAGCTAGTGACTTCTATAAATACGACTCGAACTGTGTCATTATGCTTCCAGACTGAATAGTATGTAAATACATATCGAGCATGAATGCTTGAAGCGGTGTCTATTTAGAAATTGAGAAAAATTGTAACGTGTCCCTCTTATTATGACGAATGTTCTAAATAATGAATAACTTCAAAGGAATCCTTTTAATTTTGTAAGTTATTAGGTTGGTATAATTGGGTTGATCAAATGTGACAATAATATTTCAGGCTAGCCTTGTAATTGTTTGATATAACTATAAAAGCTGTGAATTATATTAATTTTTTACTATAAAAAATGTAGGAGTCAATGTTGATAATAAAGTGATTTTAATCACTGATTTTAGTATTTATTAAATTTAAGTATTGATGAAATGTTAATTTTAAATAGTGTGGATGTAAAGTTTACTCTTTAATAAATACGAATTGTTTTAACAGAATTAAATCACACAAAAGTATTGGGTTAAGCAACGTATGCAGATATCGGCAGCACGGATATCTTCATGCTGCGGTGAAATGTAGTTCGAAAGCCGATTGAAAAATAATTATTATTTACATTCAGAAATCGGAAACTCCTTCTCTTTAGTCCGGCGCTCCCCAATTCGACTACGCTAATGGCATAGCGTTAATCCGACTCTACAATTCGACCACGACCTTGCAAGGAAAGGACTAACGCATTGAACCACCAATTTCCAATGATAATTACCCTTTGACGATTATAAGTAGCGGATGCGGCAATTTTGAAGCACTTAATGAAAAATAAAAGTCAGTGTTTTTGTATAATAATAGTTATTTATGTAACAAGTCAGTAAAGTGATACTTTATCGAACGAGTCTGATTTACGAGCCAAGCGAGTGAAGCGAGCGCGGCGAGTAAAAGACGAGTTCGATAAAGGTACTTTACTGACGTGGTGCATACAAAATTTTATCGCCAACCGTGAAAATTGTTAATTTAAGAAATAAAGATATAATAACTTATGACAGTTTATGACAGTGACAAACGATTTATTTTTAAAGTCATCAGTCATGGCTACGCTGACAGATATTAGCGGCAGGTAAAGTACTTTATTGTACAGTACGATAATGTGTTTCTTTACCTCCGTAAAACGCTATGGTAACGCATCACTTTACTGACGGTTGGCGATAATAGTTATTTATGTACCAAGTCAGTAAAGTGATACTTTGTCGAACGAGTCAGATTTACGAGCCAAGCGACTGAAGCGAGCGCGGCGAGTAACAGACGAGTTCGGTAAAGGTACTTTACTGACGTGGTGCATACAAAATTTTATCGCCAACCGTGAATACTGTTAATTTAAGAAATAAAGATATAATAACTTATGACAGTTTATGACAGTGGCAAACGATTTATGTTTAAAGTCATCAGTCACGGCTACGCTGACAGATATTAGCGGCAGGTAAAGTACTTTATTGTACAGTACGATAAAGTGTTTCCTTACCTCCGTAAAACGCTATGGTAACGCATTGCTTTACTGACGGTTGGCGATAAAATATAAAATATTATTCTACAAAAGATTATATGTACCATATAGAATCACAGGAAAAAATCACATTTTACAATTCGTCAATATAAGTATATCAGTACCACAGAGGTAAAGTGTTTCAAGCCACTAAAATAGAATTGTTCAGGAGAGCCCATAAACATTTGCACATCAAGTAAATGAACTATATCTCGAAGACGCTATAATTGAGAGACCTGGAACTTTGTTTATGATATTATGAATAAGTGACGTTAGGGAAAAACTTACTTTATAGAGTAAGATAATGTAGATGTCGCTAGTGACTACTCTTATGCAAGGCGAATTGTATCTGATATCGCTGCGTGATATAAGGCCGTCACATAACTTCGATTTACATTGATGATTTTGATTCTTGTAACTTTAAAATATTGATCCTTATGTGGCGCCATCTAGTAGTATCCAAAAGAAATACTTTCTGAATTTTTATTGAAATAAACATTAAAATAACACATTTAAACATTAATTTTACAATGGGTAATTAATATTAATAATTTTAAAATAATTAAAAAAGTGTTGATAATAGTAAAGTTGTTGTGTAGTGTCAAGAATTACAATTTTACTTACGTTTCTAACTTTTTATAAGAATTCAAAGGGAAACTCGTTAGGGTTCAATAACGTTGTAAACTGTTTGTTTATCGTAATCGCCGCTTTCAACTGTATTGGAAGGTTTTGAAGCTTTACTATTCCACATCTCAATATTTGCATTATAAAATATTCAGCCTCTCTGGCATCGATAGTATAATTTGCACCTCCTTTAAGCCTAGTATGTGGTCTACAAAATCGCAACTAAATGATATTGTTAAGACAAAATAACTCTATTGTACAATAAACTCAAATATTACAATAAACTGATATACATGCATGTACACTTATTAAAAGAAATAGAGAATATTTCCAAATAACACTGGTTCAATAGGTAATATGCACTAAACTCTTTCTTCTGTGTATTTCTGTACCTACATATTTGATGTACTTTTTTTCATTTTGGCACTATTACAATTTGCTAATTTAGTTACTTACACTGATGCACTTTTTGGTGGTGTCTATACCAAATCCGTTAGTATTTCTACGCACACATTTCGAGACAGACAAAAACTTGCTTTATAACACTAACCTGTTTCTTGTTGGCACTTCTCAACCTTACGATGGTAACAAGGAGCATTATTGGCAATAATTATAGCATTTTAAAGTTACTATAGCATCTTTATTTATCCAACAGGTATAAGTGTAATTACAGAACAAAAATTGATAATGTTGAAATATTCATAATAAACCGACTTGTATCTTTTTTAAAATTGTGCCATATCAGCCCTCAAATACCGTAGAGTTCATATATTCAAACTTATTGTTAATATTAGTGACCAAAACCTGCTTTACTTCAGCCAGGCAATTTTTCCATTAGAATTTTATACAAATATAAAGATGTAAATTAAACCTAAATATGCAAAAAAATTACGTTATTTACCAAGAATTTTCCTTTCGAATAATCAGTTCTCATTTTCCTAAATACCTTGCGAATAACTTGCCTTTTAGCGCAGACTATTTTGGTAAGAACTAAATAATCTAGCACCGCCACGCTTTTTTCTCTGAGACAACTGGATATACGTATAGTTGTATATTGGTAATCGACGTAACTTCCAATACTTATTTATCGTACAAGGGAAAAAAGTATCAGATTTTAGCTCGAGATAAAATACACTACTTTTTCTGTGATGGGAAAAACGACGACTTAATATTGAAAAAAACACGTTAATAATATATATTAAAGTCAGAAAATCAATCTATGTGACATTTGAAGCGACATTACACCTGCGTTGCTAAGAAAACCTGTAAAGTATTCAAATATCTGTCAATGTAACCGGGAAAAAAGTGCTTACTTTCTTCCCCGGGAAGAAAGAGAGCACTTTCTTCCCGGGTTGAAAAAGTGACATTTTGTTACCTGTCAAGAAAGATAAAATGTCAAACTTTTTTCCCGTCACAGAAAAAATATATTATAGTATGTAAATATGTAGCACACATTAAATGAAACGACTGAATATGTGTAGTATTAGAATAATTTAAGTAGAAAAGAATATGGAATAGACAAAATAAATGTCATATCAGTCAAATGTCAATAACAGTAGATTTGACATAATCCAATCATATTATATAATTTCATCACATGATTTTAAAAATGCTCAGCGATTACCAAGCAGTTTATTGTGCTTTGGATAGATAGCGCCACATAAGGATCAATATTTTGAGATTACCAGAATTCGAAAAATCTCGCGCAGCGATATTGATACAGTTGGCCTTGCTTTTATGGTTATTAATTTTTTAGTATAATATTATTTTTTAACAAAAAACTATTCAAATAACATAATAATTCAAACAGTTTATGAAATACAGCGTTTATTTAAGTTTAGTCATCTTTCGTATCTTGGTGCTGCAGATTTGTGTAAAATGGGTGAAAATGCGTAGTACCCACTGTAGTAATTTCTGCAGGTATTTGAATTTCTTGGTACATTGGTTTCAATGTATCCCAAACGAAAGGCATATCATGAGGAAATACTGCGCAGCGCAAAATACGATTACACTCGACTTTGTTGAATTCAGCAGACGGAAAATTACTTTTGAAGCACAAAACGCCAAAATCATCTGCTCTTACTTGCATGTTGGCAACTTCGGAGATATTAAAATCTTGCCCATCAACTAGTCTTTTTCTCTGCAACTAATGAGGTTCTGTTGCTTTCGGCCAAGGCTTTGTAATTTTTTAAGTTTTCTACTTCCATGCTTATTACAGTAAAGGGATTGGAGCGGCTAGCAGGGCAAGTGGATTAAAAATTATTAACACCGTTAATTTTATTATTATTAGTTTTTTACTATTTTATCATTTTGTGAAAAAAAAATATTGAAATAACAGAATAATAATATAATTCAAACAGTTTATGAAGCACAGTAATTATTTAAGTTTAGTCATCTTTCATATCTTGGTGCTGCAGATTTGTGTAAAATGCGTGAAAATTGCGGGGAATCCACTGTAGTAACTTCTGCAGCTGTTGGACTTTCTCGGTACTTATTGGCTTCAATGTATCCCAAACATCATGGAATATCTTGAGGAAATACTGCGCTGCGCGAAATGCGATTAAAATCTTGCCCATCACTATTTTTTTTTTGCAACGAATGGGGCCATGTTGCTTTCGGCCAATGCTTTGACATTTTTTGAGTCTTTTACTTCCATGCTTATTACAGTAAACAAAGTCCCAAGGAATCATAATTTTAAACTGTGACATTTTTCTTTCTTGCTCAATAACTGAAAATGCGTATGACCTCTTAGTAAATATTTATGATTAATGACGGCATATTTTTTAAAATAAAAAATATGTTTATGTAGCGTTCATGTTTCGATTCTGGGAGACGCAGTTATCCGACCATATCGTCAAAACTCCTGCTTAAAATTTTAGTTTTGAAGACGTTATAATTTAGTTTTGTGGTCGGTAGGATGGAGTATGCTTGACAGGGGTGGTCTCCGCAATATATTTACTTGCAGCTCTCCATTCAAATGGTTCAGCGGCGATTTGTGAAATACCTCTCATGCACGATTACCGGGACGTATCGTCTGCGAGATGTTGACTACTCGTTGCTAATGCGAGGCTCATGGCCTTTAGTCTTTGAAACACCGAAGCCAAAGAGTGCGATTTATAATAAAGCTGTGCAACGGATAGATGGATTGTCCATATCTTTTTTCGTCTCTGAACTTTCTCACTCCCAGACTATCTCATTCCTGTTCCACTTTCCTAATTCCCTTCGCGAGAACGAGGGGGTCTCCGCTCGTCAAGATGTGTCGCTTTTTAAACTTCCACTACGATGACATTTTCGGCACCAATGGCTAATTAGATAATGTTTTTTAATTTTCTGAAATAATATGTACGTACACTTAATACCGTTGTCCGTTAAATGTAAAGCGTTGGACTAATAAAGTTAGTATTATTATTATTATTATTATTATTACTTACTTACCACCCACTTTACCCATCTCATTACCACCTCTGCCATCCAAACTTTCATCCCACATGCAGCAGTATGTTGTATTTGTTGTAGAATCTCCAATAGTATAATTGAACGTCCATAATTTGAGAGAGTAAAAGCTTTACGCGTTTGCCACCACAGGGTCGAGGTCTACCATGGATAACTGTTGTGTTCCGATTCTCCTTTGCCTCAACCTTGTCTGTCTTTTTGAGATCATAGCATTCTTTTGCGTTAGAGAAATGTTGATCTTATTCTTGCTGTATGGTGTGCCTCTGCGTAATGTCTGCATCTTGTAACTTTGAGAACGCGTCACATACATCTGTTTTAAAAATTTGTTCGTACAGCCGTTTTTTTTCATTCAGCAACCTTATATGCAATGCATTCCTGCTTATAGAGCTCATACATGCGAGAGATGTGCAGATTACCAATGTTTTTTTTTGCTCGTTCTCGCACGACGATACACAGTGGGGCAGAAAGCCCTAAAAGTTGGCATCAATTCAACGGCTGAAGCAAGAACGCTGAATGTTGGTACATTCATTCTTAACGACAAAAGTAGCATCTACGTTAAATTTCATAAGTATATTAATCATACGCCCGAAGTTATTGCACCTCGTCTGATTTCCTTAAACAAGTCACACATATAAATTTTCGCATGATGGAGCTTTTATTGACATCTAATCACAGACCTCATATTTTTTTATTACAAAATAATATACAGGGTGTCCAGAAACTCTCCTGACAAACGAAGACCGGAGATTCCTCAGATAATTTTAAGACAATTTAACCCAATTCACCCTAGTCCGAAAATGCTTCCTAAGGGAGCTAGAGCTCTTTGAAGATGGCGCCTTGTAATTATTTTTTTTAATATCTCCCGAACGCTTCTATTTAGAAAAACAAAAACTGGTATGCTTATTTATCCTCCAGAGATGAATCGATTCCATCAATTGCGAATTTCTAGTACCGATCATAGGCGTCCGTTTTGGGTAGGTAAACTGTTATTTTAACGCATAACTTTTTTTTCTTTAACTTTTAAGCATTTGTGACACTAGATTATTAAATTTTCAGGTATTCTAGTACTAAAAGGTACTCTTACTTTAAGTCGGTAGGATACACCGTTTTCTAGAAAAATCGATTTGAAAATTTTTCGTTTTTTCGTCATTAAAATTCAATTTATTATGTACCTACTTGTTTTTAGCGACGAAGTTGGCTAGGACTATCAAGGCATGGATGAAAATTAATTTATTAAATCATCTTTTGTTTCAATAAATGCAGCACACAATTCGTAAAAAAAGTTTGGGAAAAAAAGCAAAAATCAATTTGAAACAAAATTTTAGCTGAAGGTTTTTAAAAACAAAGTATTTATTACAATGGAACGAAACTAACAAAAAAAGAATAAGTATCAAAGGTAGATAGTTACAAAAGATGCTCGATGTGATGACCATTAGTCTCTATGCATAAATTTCCCTTTTGCTTAGAGAACGCCGAATTCTTGCAAAAATTCCAAAGTTATTTCTAAATTCGTTGCAAGCATCTTGTATCCTTAGCCAGAGTTGTGCACGATTTTGTATCGGAACGGAATAAACAAATGCTTTTATGTATCCCCAAACACAATAATCGCAAGGATTCAAATCCGGCGACTTTGCTGGCCAAGCAACTGGACCGCCTCTTCCAATCCAATGGTCTTCGTAGTTATTATCTAGAAAGTCTCGTACATTCCTGCTAAAGTGGGCCGGACAGTCGTCCTGTAGAAACCATAAGTTTTGCCGAATATTTAAACGCACCTCATCTAACAAATCAGGTAAAATATTTTGCAGGAAATGTAAGTAATCAACACCATTTAAACGAGCAGGTAATTCCACAGGTCCAAGTAGATAATCGTCAACTACTCCAATCCAGACGTTTATGCTAAACCTATGCTGATGCTTAAATTCTTGAACAACGTGGGGATTGTCATCAACGTACGAATAATAGTGTGCATCATGTACATTAAAAATTCCATTTTTTGAGAATGAAGCTTCGTCACCAAACAAAATGTACCTGAAAAAATCTTCATCTTGATTTATCTGATTTTGTAACCATCTAGCGAATTCTACACGAGCAGGAAAATCTCCTTCTAGCAATGCTTGCACCTTTGTAAAATTAAAAGGATATAAATTTTCTTTGTGTAAGATATTTCCTACGGAAGATTTTGAAATTGTGGGGTACATGGCAGATAGTCTTCGAACGCTAATTTCTGGATTTTCCTCAACTTCCATTAAAATAACATCTTCATGTTCTGCTGTTACATCATTATGTCTCCCTGTTTCATTTTTTTTGGGACCACTGAACCTGTTTCTCTTAATCGTTGATGAAGAGCTGTAAATGTTGAGTGAGTGGGATGCTGACGATTGGGAAATTTTTCAGCGTATCTACGTTGCGCTGCTCGAGCGTTACACCTCATTTCGCCATAAACTAAATATATCGGCGTATTCTTCATTAGTAAAAACCATTTTTTTAAAATTGAAATCGTTGTGCTTGAATGCTACAAAGTAAAAAATTAAAAGATAAACTTCGCGAACTGACAACAATTTGACAATTAAAAACGTAGGTTTTATTTCTGTTGGCAGTTCAGAGCGAACTAGTGCAAAAAATAATAAATTGAATTTTAATGACGAAAAAACGAAAAATTTTCAAATCGATTTTTCTAGAAAACGGTATATCCAGAATACCTGAAAATTTAATAATCTAGTGTCACAAATGCTTAAAAGTTAAAGACAAAAAAGTTATGCGTTAAAATAACCGTTAACCTACCCAAAACGGACGCCTATGACCGGTACTAGAAATTCGCAATTGATGGAATCGATTCATCTCTGGAGGATAAATAAGCATACCAGTTTTTGTTTTTCTAAATAGAAGCGTTCGGGAGATATTAAAAAAAAACTAATAACAAGGCGCCATCTTCAAAGAGCTCTAGCTCCCTTAGGAAGCATTTTCGGACTAGGGTGAATTGGGTTAAATTGTCTTAAAATTATCTGAGGAATCTCCGGTCTTCGTTTGTCAGGAAGTTTCTGGACAGCCTGTATATACATTTTTATAAATGTTAATAAAAGTGACTAAAACAAGTGTATGTTCTCTATATATTATTTATTAAATAAAACAAATAATAAGTTAAACATATTTTTTTCTTTCCAAATGTTTGTTGTGTTTCTGACTTAAAATTAAAAATTTACAAATGTCATCTTCAGAATAGAAGGTTTCTTCGTCTTCAGTACTGTCTTCGTCGTCGTCATCATCTTCGACGTCAACTTGCCCAGATGGTGATTTAAAGAGCTCCAATACCACTTTCGGTAGAGCTTGCAGATTTTTCTTTGGACTTTTTCTTTTGTCTACCACCACATGATCTGAGCTTAGCAGAAGCATATTAAAAGTGTCGTACTTTTTTCTCTGTCGCATTTTATTGAATTGTGTTCCTTAAACCTTTTGAAGTCCTTGTTTCGTGCTTCTTAGAAGTTCGTGATTATCCTGCTGCCTTAAGACTCATTTGTGCGGCATAACTTAAAACAGCAATAGAAGTGGATTCCCTAAGTAACTTTGTCGCTTAGTTCGTTCTGCACCAGTTTCGAAAGGAACTTGAAGGCGACCTCTACGATTCCGTTGCCGTTTTTCTGAAGGAAACGATATTGATGTATTCAGCCAATCTTTATTTTGTAAAAGAAACCTTTCCTTTATTCTAGAGGCCTTCGTCCAACGTGCTCTAAACTGTGAGAAGAAGTGAGCTAAAGTTTTATTTAAAACTTTTACATCGTCTTCCCGACAATTAGTTCGAATTTTCATTTCTTCTCGCAAAAACTTGAACCTTTCTTCATTTCCAGTATTGGTGCAACTTGTCATGATGTTGAATAGTTCTTGTCGACTTAAAAAAAGTTTACTTGAGGTCGTTCCCGTAAATAAAAATTAATAAACAGTTACATATCTAAAATTGTGTTAACTTTCGCAAAATACAATATCTGCAAAAAATTTAAATATTCTCGAAATGTGCAAGAAATGTTCACGTATGAATAATATATAGAGTCCAATTATTAATATAAAACTAAAACTAAAATGTGATCTAACTTGATACATAACTATTTTCATGCATACTTCTTGCAAATATGTATAACTCAGTATACATTTACATAAGCTATTATTTATAACATTTTATATAATCTAAATGATTTTTATGGCTATAAATGTTTGTGATCTATAAATACATACCTGATATTGAAGGCTCCATAGCAAAAAACTCAAATATTGTAAAAAGTTTTACTACAATAAATTCACAAACACAGAGCAATTACGTAGACGTCTATATTCTTAAGCAGTTAGTGAGAACTATAGAGCTGTACCGTTGAGTACAGGTACATTTAAAATACCCCAATCCTGCTTTCTAATAATGCATAAGATAGTGGTAATTAAGAGAATTATTATGAAGATGTATTTTTGAATAGGCACAACTAGCTAACATACTAGTTGGCTCCCGCGGTCAGTTTTTAGGAAGGGATGGTGGGTAAGTTGGCTCCCATACTTTGTACTAGTTGGCTCCCGGCTCATATAATAGTTGGCTCCCAGGTGTTTATAGGATTAAATAAACTTAAATAAAACATTACGCGGAAAATAAATGTATTTAATGTATAATGCATGTATATAATGTAGCTAAGTGACATTTTAGACAATAATTTATGGTTTGAACTTTTGCGATACGCATTTTACAAATTCAAAATTAGTAATTATATTTTTATTTAACAATTCTATTTTGCTGTCAATAAAATCTTTCTGTGATTTTTTTTTCTCCTGTACACTTTTTTTTAGTTGATGAGCTGAAGATTTTAATGTATGTGTCAATTGAATATTTTTTAAAACTTCAACAAACTGGTAGATATTAGGATGTGCTGTGTAAAAAAGGGAATTAAACTTGGAATGAAACGATTCACACGCGTTCGTGGTCCGTTCCAACGAGGAACTGCATTCTGCCCACATACGTGGTGGAAACAGTGCTTCCTCAGAAATGTACGTGTCGACCAGATAATCTGCAAAATCCCTAACTTTCTTGCTGTCGGGCTGAATTTCGGCGAAGTCCAAGGCTAAGCAATCCCCCACAGCAGTTGGTTTCAGAAATGGAAGCCCGAAAATGTATTGGAGATATTTTCCAATTTCAGAATCTTGCAAATATTCTGAGCGTAGCCCTACTTCTTGTATTTTACGCCACCTACAAAACATGAAATAATTTATTTTACTACTTTTTAACTTAAAATTTTGACTTACCATGATTGACCCAGATGAAATCTACATCCTTTTACTACAGCAGATGGAAAAACACTGTAGACTGCTTTGTGGATGTTTATTTCAAAATCGGCATAAACAGATACAGGGTTGAAATACAAATTTAATTTTTCACACTCGTTTTTTAGAAACTCGAAAACAGCAATATAAGAATGAATTTGTTTGTTCGACAACAAAAAAAAGGCGAGAGGTATATAGTGATCGTTTTCTAGACCATGAACAATAAAAAGTTGATAAAAAAAATTTTGTTGCACATTTGAATGTTCCATCAACGTAGATTGTTGACATTTTACTTAAAAATTTTATGTTTGTTTCACACGAAAAAGCCACAAAATTGTTGTTAACATCGTTTTGATGAAGAAATAATTCTCCCTTATTTGTTTTTATGTCTATACTATTCAAAACATCATGAACATCCTTTACATTTTTCGGAATTTTTGGAATCACAGTTTTCCGACCATTGTACATACACTTTCGTATTAAGTTTACATCCGTCACAGTTATTGTATCAGCGTCGCACGTTTTCAGTTCTTGATGAAGGATCTTCATGGGTCTTTCACAAATGTCGTCAACTGCTTTTCTCTTAACGGAATTGCTTATTTTTTGACGATTTAAAGTTTGTACACTTACAGGATCATGGTTATGTACGTCGTTATGTTCCATTATGCAGTCATTTGAACCCTGAGTTTTAATGAATGATTTACACCCACGTTTTGCACATTGCCATCTTTGCACATTCTCGCACAATATTTTGTGAAAATTATATTTAAAATTATTTAAAACAATTACAGGTTTCCCTTTTTCACTCAACATTTTTTCGACACACTCCATTTTACGGTAAAAGTAAACTAATTTTCATAGTTCTAATTCTTAATTTATATACCTCAAATTTTTCATAAACTGTAAGTGGGATTTATAATGAGAGGGTGGGATTTGTTTACTTCTTTTCTTAATAACACAGTTTAGGTGCTTCTAAATGACATTTTAAGTTTCCATGTTAATCCGCGGTGGAGGATTAACGGGACCTAATTAGCAAATATTTTCGGAGCCAATTTACCTGTAACCTTTTTGCACAAGAGGATTAAAAATTGACCGCTGGAGCCAACTAGTATGCACCCCACAACTAATTATTTCCTCTTCTTTTATTGTTAGCATATTTGTATAGTGCATTTTTTAATTTTTTTGTATGCATTATTGTTATATGCTTTTTTTTTGCTATTAAATAGTGAACTTTATTATTATTATTAAAATCGTTTTATCCCGCGTTTATTAATTACTGCTTAACCAGTTTTGGACAAAAATTTATCACTTGTTTCATATTATAAAATGAAAGATTTTTACAACCTGGTTTTTCTTCTATTTTAAGTTATTTTCCTCCCAAAATGTTAAGTAATAACAATATATCATTTGATTAATTCGATTGTTTGAAAACATTATACCGTAAATCAAAATGTTGGTTCTTTTTTCATTTATTAATCATAAAAATACAAGGCATTGGTTTTTTCGTTCAGCGGTTAGTTAATTAGATCTTATTGTCTCTCCAAAAAAAAAATAACTTTTTCGTGGAACAAGAAAGAACTGTCAAATACACATGTAGATACACACATAAGACATATACATATACTGGAGAGTGCATACATAATATATTTAAGTCCACGAGTATAAATACACGGAGTAAATAGCCGGTGTTCCAATTTTATCGCTGGATATATGACATTTGCGCACAAAAGTTAATTATAACATCTTGTATCGTTCACGCTTCGAATTCAATACCATTTTGTATTTTAACACTTTCTTACTTTAAATTGATAGTGATATGATTTTTTAGCTAGAAAATAAATTGTAATTGTGATATATAGGTTATAACAGTAGTATATTACGCAAAATAAAAAAAAAATAAGAAAAGTTTTTTCTTATATGGACTCTACCACCATCTAAAATTATTTACAATTATACAGAGTGATTCGTTTGCATGCAACCACGAAATCTTTAAAATTTTAAACTGTACATGCTGTATATTATTACATATTTGTATTTCTTTGGTTATTTTAATATAAGTTTGTATAAGATAATATTCATCTATGTCTATTCATTTCTTATATACATACTTCTATTTATACGAAAATGTTGACAGCTGACAATTTGATGATCAGAAAAGCACTAAAAATTCAATAACGGGAGATTGAAACACCATGAAATTTTAGTCAACGTTAGAGGGGGTCTTTAATAATAATAGTAAACGCATTAGAAATTTAATATTCAACACGACACGCTTAATAAGTGTTATTTTTAAGTAATTGAAATGCGTCACACTGAATTTCTTTAAATGGAAGTGCTATATTTTTATGCATTAATCGAAAATAAAATTTAATTATTTATTAATTTGAATAAGGCACATATGTAGTTCAAATTGATCAGGACAAGGGGACAAGACAGAGACGCGAGATATAACGGCGACGTAGAATCTGTCAGGTAATAGCAGAACTCATATCAACAAGTGCTGTTATATGTACATTGTAATGCTTTCTAACTTTACTAGTCGTAATAACAAAATTATGGCGCTAATTGTGGGAAATTCGAAATTTTCAGAATTTTCTTATGAAGGGATTTGCCCTGGACTCCAGGGGTATACTTCCTTGCGGAACGGGAGACGAGGGTGCAATAAATGACACCAATGACCAATACCAAAGACGGTCACCCGTCTGTACTTCCTAAAATCCAATTGGGTTGTGACAGGCCCGCACTAAATATATTTCAACGGGACTACTACTAGCCACAAAGGAAAATCATATTATAATTAAAAATGACAAAAAATGATTTTTATATTAATACTTTATTTAATAATAATAATATAATTTCCCTAATTGATGCTGCAGACACTTCTTGTGAAACATTTATTAACTTAATTTAATTGTCGAAAATAACACACTAGGCTATGTTTCACAAAGTTTTATTAGAATCTATACTTTGCAAGATATTTGAAAAAAATTGCTACCCGCTAAGAGTAAAAGTGTTACTTCTGGTCCGAATTTTGACATTTCACGTATACAAAAAATATTGCAAATCCAGCTCTAAATAATTTTGTACTTTTGGAAAATATATATACGGAATGCATAATTTACCGGCGTTGGTCAATTCGACCACCAAACAAAATTTATCTCCTAATCGTTCATGTTGCGGATTACCTGGCGTTAATCCGACCCTACAGTTCGACCACGACCTGTACTCGTGATCGAACTGACTGGCGTCTGAGGGGGGGTGGCTAATCAGGTTAAGAACGAGGTAATAGAGTGTAGTTATCTTTGAAAGGGTGATCACTTCTTATCTTACTGCGGTTAGTGTAAGTTGTTTGAATTTGGTGTTTGTGATGGCCGGTGAAGAAGTGAAGACTGTTTTAAGTGAAAAAGGTCACGCAATGTTATTGCACAATTCATTTAAATATTCAAAAGCTCATACGAGCAAAAATGGTGTTATTCGGTGGCGATGTTATATTCGCACTTGCACTGCAAAAATTTATACAAGTGTTGCAAGTGCAAATGTTATCATGGACCAAATCGGCGAGCATAACCATGGACAATGTACCAGTATTGGAAGGCAGGCACTTAGCACCTCTGTGAAAAGAAAAGCAGTTGAAAACACCAGTGAAAAACCGGCAAAATTAATCCATAGTGAGCTAAGACATAATCAGTTTAAAATGGATGTCACCACTAAGGACATTGAATGTGTTCGGAGAAATCTATACATGGCCAGAAGAAAAATTATGCCAAAGCTTCCTAAAAATCGCGAAGAAGTGTTGACGGCAGTGAAATCTTTAAAACTGAAAACTGACATGGGCGAAGATTTTGTAATGGCTGTAAGCGAGGCAAACAATATTATAGTGTTTTCGTGTTTTACTAATTTACATTTTTTAAACTCAGTGGATACGTTGTACATGGACGGCACGTTTCAGTTTTCTTCTAATTTTTTTTATCAAATGTTTACGATACATGCTTTCAAAAATGGGCATTACGTACCAGTAATTTTTTGTTTGTTACCGGACAAGAAAACGGAGACATATGTGAATGTTTTTAGAATAATAATAGAAAGATGTAACACCCTAGATATTAATTTTAAGCCCAGTCAAATTGTTATCGATTTTGAGTTAGCGATTCACAATGCTTGTCGTTTAGTATGGTCAAGTGTCTGTATTGTCGGCTGCAGATTTCATTTGTCACAAAATTGGTTTAAAAAAATTCAAAACTTAGGACTTGTAGCTGAATATAAAGATAGTACATCTGCAATCGGTAATTATTTAAAGTTATATTTCGGGATCCAGTATTTGGAACCCAGCCACGCAGTAGACTTTTTCAATAATGAATTACATTATTTAATGCCCCATGATAGGAGAGTTGTACTGTTTCGAAATTATTTACATAACAACTATTTTCATAACGGGGCTGCATTTCCTCCTAGCCTGTGGGCTGGTGGTTGTCATTTTCCACACAGGACCACTAATGCCTGTGAGTCCTTTCATTCCAGATTCAACGCGTCGTTTTATGGGACACATCCAAATATATTCGTCTTCACAGACACTCTTATAAGTTTTCAAACGGAAAATTATGTGAAAATTAGAAGCGTTCAGTCTGTAAAGTGCCCACGAAAGAAAGTTCAGGACAAAATTCTTTACAGACTTGAAAGATTAGATGAACTCAGTAAAGGGACCATATCTACTTTCACTTTTGTCAAATCTATTTGTTATAATTATCTACCAAAAACAATCTAAAATGCACTTTTGTGATCTCTTGGTTAAATTTTTTATTAATAATAATCTTATTATTATTTGTACACATATCTGTATATTTTATATTTCAGTTATTTTTGACAAATTTATGTATGTAAATATGATAATGGATGAAATTTTAATTTTGTATTTTAAATTATTTTGTAAAAACATATTATTGTGTTGACCTATTAAATTTTATTTTAAATCATTCTGTTTACTTTAATCAAATTTAAGTCGTATGGAAATATGATAATGGATGAAATTTTAATTTTGTATTTTAAATTATTTTGTAAAAACATATTATTGTGTTGACCTATTAAATTTTATTTTAAATCATTCTGTTTACTTTAATCAAATTTAAGTCGTATGTAAATATGATAATGGATGAAATTTTAATTTTGTATTTTAAATTATTTTGTAAAAACATATTATTGTGTTGACCTATTAAATTTTATTTTAAATCATTCTGTTTACTTTAATCAAATTTAAGTCGTATGTAAATATGATAATGGATGAAATTTTAATTTTGTATTTTAAATTATTTTGTAAAAACATATTATTGTGTTGACCTATTAAATTTTATTTTAAATCATTCTGTTTACTTTAATCCTTTACCTGAACTAATCCCCCCGAACGAAAACCGTGGTCGAATTGACAGGTGGGATTTAAGGACCCCCTGTGGACGTGGTCGAATTGACATACGCCCTAATTTACAATATTTCGCTATTCGATAAGAGTAAAAGTGTGTTTGAAATTTTTTTATACAAAAGGTATTGAAACTTATGTTTTAATTACTTTTGTACTCGTAATGTACCTGCCTAGAGAGCAGGACTTGCGAAATATATGCAAAAAACTAATTTTTAATAGGAGTAAAAGACCTACTAGGAATTTCGAAAAACTTTTATGATAAAATTTTTCTAATCTTTAATTTTGAGTACATTTGAATTCTTTATAAATTTGTTTAAACTTAGTAGTTTACGAAATATTGGCAAAATTCCATTTTTCACTGAAGTAAACAACTACTTCCGGCCTACCGATTTTACTGAAAGTTTAATCAGATGTCAAGAGGGAAATTATACTCGTAAATACAAAACTTACGAGTAAAATATAGCTGTAGCCGTTTGGCCGCTATCGTGGTCGCACAAATACCGACAGACATACACACAGAGAGAGACATTTTTTAAAAACCACTTTTTCGGTGTCAGGAGACTTTAAAACGTGAAGTCGAAATTTTTTATCATCACAATACTTCCTGATACTACGTATAAGAAAGTAAAAAATCGATATAAAGTGTGCACTATATTTTGAAATGTACCATTCTTGTCTCCGGGGATAAAATATTTCAAAAGATTGATATAAATTTTTCTCCTATCCTACTTTTTTTTTTATAAATCCAATAGTAGTAATACCTATTGTTTTATTACATACCTGTTGAATTTGTCGATGTTAGACGTCCTCTTGCGTTTAGCTGACAAACGTAGTCTATATTTTTACCTTTCCGGGAGTCCATCATGGCAATTTTATTTCTTATGCACAACACTCACAACACACTGAAACTTCAAGAAATAAAAGTTTTGTTTTAACTAAACTGTTTACAATTTTTAGTTTTAACACACCTTTACCGCCACACCAAAAATCACAATTCTAAACACTCGCCGGTTAACAGCGAAAATCTAATAAACATCCCAGATAGTCGAACATGAAAAGAAAACGATAAATTATTACCTGAATCCATCCCTAGATATTGGTGTAAGTAACACAAACTGATTCATATCACTGGAGTGGGTGTTAACTACCCCGGGCGCCGCCGAGAGCAGCACTTTCTAGCGATAGAAAAACTTCAGATATTTCGCTGTAAGCCTTCATAATTGTGTACAGATTAACGAAGAAGAACTTTTTAATTACCGAAACAATGACTTTTTTGCTTATAAAAAACATCTATCTATGCCCGTCTTGTGGCAGATTTAATTTATTTCGTCAGTAAATACACGTTTTGAAGCTTCCTATTCTCTCTACTTTTGCTGATTTTAACTATCTAATAAACAAATAATAAGGACAATTTCAAAAAAACATTACACGAGAGGTATAAATTCATCAATTCTCTATTGAATGAAGTTTGTTCCATTCTTCTGTCTTATTTATTTTTCAAGAAATTAGTAATTTTCTGGACCGCTGTCTACAGATCGACAAAACAGGGCAATTGCCCTGTTAATAACTATATATTTGCAAATATTATTTATTGCGAGATGGGGGCATTGGCATAGGGAAACATGGGGAAATGCCTATCGGCCCATTCGAAGTTGCATCCCTTGAAAGGTATTGTTACCTTAACCGAAGTAGATTACATTGCATCCTTACTAGATAAGGATCTGCTATCTGACCATCGACAGTTATGAATATATAATTGAAGCAAGACTGCCAAGTTTCTTGAGCAATTTGGTTTAGTAAAATAATCAAATCATAATGATGTTTATTAAGGCGAAAGATGAAATGCATTTAATGTGTTTCGGAAACGAGAAATGGCGTTGATTTTAGTTCCTGTTTTTTTTCAAAAACTATACAATATATTATGAATTTCATTGATTGTACATATAGTTGTTAAGTGTATTTAGAAATGATACAAAGTTTTACTCTTTTTATATTTTATTCTATAAAAAAATATATTTAATAACATCCAAAATTGTTCTAAATTGTTTTAAATAGTTTTATCTTCTTAGAAAAATAAGCCAAATTTTAAGAATTTTTTATATACCTATAAATTATTCAAAATCCTATTATAAGTACTTCTATTCTTTTAACAAATCTTTATAGAATGCATACTTTACGAGATATTCGAAAAAATTGCTACTAAGAGTAAAAGAGTTACTTCCGGTCCGAATTTTGAAATTTCATTTATACAAAAAATATTCCAAAGTCAGCTCTAAATGATTTTGTACTCTTGATAAATATATATAGAATGCATAATTTACGACATATGTATTTGCAAAAAATCCCTATTCGATAAGAGTAAAATTGTTACTTCCGGTGCGAATTTTGAAAATTTTTGTATACAAAAGGTATTTACAACTAAGTTCTAACTACGTTTATACTCGTAACTTACCTGTTTAAAAAACACGATTATTATCAACAACAACAACAGGGGCAACTTCATGTAACAAAAAAAGAATTCTGTGAATTTGTTGTGTGGACCCCGAAAGACATACATGTTGAAAGAACTTTTCCAGACCAGGAACTATGGGAAAACAAGATGCTTGGGAACACAATTGATTGCTTCCAATTTTCCACCAACACCTTTGCCATCAAAGTTTAACAGGTTATGTGGAGCCTTAATTTCTGTTGATATCTTTTGTCAATGTTGTTTATTCGAAATGTAGTTTTCGTCAAAGTCTTTACCAATGAGGATGGTAAACAAAGTGTCGACTGGCATTGTTTTTTACTTTGCGAATATTTTCTGGTTCATAATTCAATAGATGCTGCTTCAGACGAAATTCAAAACTAGTGGTGTATAGGACAAATGCATGCTAAAATAAAAAAAGAATTAAAATTACAGGCACTGTAAGAATGTGGAAGGAACCCTCATGTCGAATTGTATTACAACAAATTTGGATTAAAATTATTTGACAGCACTGAACACTCCTATATTTTAAATTGAACTTATCCTCCGACTAACAGGCTCTTATCCATTTATTTGCCAATTTCACATCTTTCAGGAAACTAAAATATTGTATACTAGTTTCCTTAATTTTCCGATTGTAATTTGAGCACCCAAAAGGTGCATAACATCGTATTCTTAGATGATAATAACTAATAAGAAGAGTTGGTCGCAATAACTGATAAATTACCACTACAAGCACACCTACAAGTAACACACGTCGTACATAAATACCCAAACATGAAAACAAATCGTACTTGCTGCTTCGAAGATGACGTCATGACAATAAGTCAGATTTCTGACACGCCCTTATACTTATATCACGGTGTTTTTGTCTTTTAATTTAAAAAATACCGACCTATCTAAAAAATGTAGTGTACAACGCGCTTTGAAAATAAACTCTTATAAAACATACCATAGTTACTAGTTTTGACAACCCGAGTGCGAAACGAACGAGGGATTTTCAAAGCCGGTAATTGGTCTGACTATAGCCTTTTTGGACGTCTATCATATACCTAACCTATTTTCTTCAGTATTTATTTAATTAATTAATTAAAGTAATTCCTTTAGTGTCAAGTCATACTGTTCTATTTTAGTAATTCAAAACAGTTGTCCCATATTTGCTTTTTTTTACTATAGTATAATTTTAAAAATTATGAAACGATCCGTCCACTAAACATTTACGTAGACATTTCCACACCTCCCTGTCTCATAATTACGCATAATGGAATAGAACCACAACCACCGTTCGCTGTAAAAATACTACATGAAAAAAAAGCATGAGAGAAAATTACTATTTGCGTTCGGGCGGTAATTTTCATCAGATTCTTTTTCTCTTTTGGATAATATTTAAAAATATTTTCTTCACATGCGCCTTTTCTCAGAATTTAAAAAAAAAACATTAAATACCGAAATTGAAGAAAATATCTCAACTATTATAAAAAATATACTACTTTAAAAAAGGAAATAGGTTTTGTAATTTGTTTGTAAAAACGGGAATAATTTTCCGATACTTGTATCTCTCTTGCACACTTGGTCACCACCTTTCGTCTTAAAACTTACTGAATTACAAAAATTATATATAATATACAACATAAATTATAATACATACTATACCAATATTTACATTCTGGCTGTTAATCTATATGAAACTGTTTGTAAAAATTCAAATTTATTTTATGATTTTTTAATTCATCCAATTTTTCGGTTCAAAATCTCGTTTTTATTAAATTTCGAGAAATAGTCGTCTTGGGGTTTGAAAAAACACTACATCTTTATAATTGTATCAATTTGAAATTGTAACAAAACATTAATAAAGTGGTTTTTATTCGGATGGCGGAATAAAACGGGGAATTATATTTTGAATGAAAAGATTCACAAACGTTCGTTGTTCTTTGTAGCGATGAAGAATGTTCGGCCCAAACATTAGGTGAAAAATGGGAATGTTCACTAATATAATTGTCAACAAGCTGGTCACAAAATTCCGTGAGTTTTTCATTTTCCGGCGTAATTTCTGCTAAATCAATAGCAAACATCTCTTCTATATCTTCAGGATGAAGAAATGATAATCTAAATAGTAGGTTAAGAACTTAGTAATTTCTGTTTCATTTCCGTTTTTTCTTTGGTACTCTGCAGCTAACCCTAATTGCTGAATTTTTGGATACCATGATTGTCTTATGTGAAACCTACAACCTCGAACAATAGCTTCCGGAAAGGGTTTGTAAATACTTCTGTGAATAACTCAGCTGTTATGATTTTCGGCGAAACTGGATGATTAAGTTTATCGCATTCTTCTTTATTATATTCGACGGCATAATAGTATGTAAAGGAAGTTTTATTAGGAAGAAGACGAAATACTAGAGGTATATAATAATCGATTTTAAGAACGAGAATGGTAAACAATTGAGTAAAAAAACGTGGACCGTATTCAAAAGTCCCATCAAGATACCAACAAGAAGTAGAAGAGAGAAATTTAAATTTGACAAACATGAAAAAATAACAATATTATTTTCTTTGTAATTTTTCAGCAGGAAACATTCATTTTTAGGCGTTACAGTAGGGGACGATTCAAGTGCAGTATGGAATTCGGGAATATTCTTAGGAAGTTTAATAAAATGCGGAAGCTCCAGCTTTGTATATATTTTCTTTCTCACAATGTCCCGTGTAGTGAAGGTATCAATGCCTCTGTTGTTAATTTCACTTAGAATGGTTTGAGAGGCTTTTCACGTATTGCTTTTCGTGTAATGGCGTTATTTACGAGTTTTCTGTTAAAACATCTGCTGTTAACTCCTCGTGATTATGGTGCAAAACCGATTCCACTATCATATCTTCTGTACTTTCAGTTTTTACAAAGGCTTTACACGTACGTTTGTTGCACTGCCACCGTTTCACTGTATCTTTGACTAACATTTTTTGAAAATTAAAAGTATAGCCGTCAATCACTAACTAGAATTTTTCTTTTTCACTGGTACACACTGAATACCCCCCCCCCCCTTGGGTACATCATTGGCTGGAGATTACTGCTATTTTATCTAAGTTAAATTACATCTACTCGATGATAACGAGGGTCGGGCATCTTCTACTGAGAAGTTATTGTTTGTGGACTTTCCAAATTTATTGTAAATCCTCAAAGTTCGGCACACTGTGAAAATAACTTCAATTTTATCTTGCAAATCAAGTTTAGCTAACGGGTGCAATTTTATTGTACCCGACATGCAATTTCAACTAAGCGGCCTATCTTATCCTTTACATTTGCTTAACATACTGTAACAGTTCAAAAATCATAGGCTTAATTATTTCTATTTTTTAATTAGCTTTGCATTTTCATTCTATTGTTTGGGATATATGGTAAATCCATCACTATCGTCATAGCGACGGTTGTTAATGAGTGAAATGCTGTTCTGGAAATTTTGAATATATGTATTGGATTGACTGGAAGCACAATTTTTCTATATCGGCAATGCTGGATATGTCTAGTTAAATCACATGTGCCTTAATTGTGAGAGTTTTAGTTAATTTTGTGTAATTTTGTAAGAATGAAATCTATTTTTTTGCATATTACCTAAAATTACATTGCAACCCCATCTCACTTTACCTGGATCCCCACTTTTCCCTTTTAATAATAATAACGTATATTTATTATACTAAAAATTACAATAATCGGCAATTAATATATAATAAAACACAAATAATAATATAGACATTGTATACTACAAAGGAAACTAACAATTATCTTCACATAAAATTACAAAAGGTGCCATTCAGTAGACGATTCTTTAATTTTTCAGCAAATTTCTTGGTTGCCAGGCATTTCATCGTTGAATATGGTTGAATGTTTTAACACCTTACAAATCAGCATATTTTTGAATGGCTTGTACTCAGTGATACGGTATTTTAAGGTCAGTTTTAGGAGGCGTATTGTATTTATGTTCTCGTTTCTAATAAAAAGCTCCCGGTTTCATGTAATATTTAGCAACGGAAAGTGTATATACACGCAGCATGGCGAGTATCTTTTCGTTTTTAAATAACCGTTTGCCTATTTGATTAGCTTTCAGGACACTAGAGCTCTTATTGCCCGTTTTTGAAGTGTGAAGATACGCCCAGCTTCGGATGGTAACCACCAGAACTGTATTCCATACGCAGCAACACTGTGGAAATTTGCGAAATATGTCATTTTCGCTACAGGATACTGATCTTATTCGTCGAACATTGTATATTGAAGCTGTAAGTCTCTTTGCCAATTGCCTTTTGTAATTTTCTCAAAACGTCATAAGTTCTGGTTGAAAAATTATAAATACGAGGGCTGTCCAGAAAGTAACAGACGTTTTGAAATAAAAAATAAACGAAGTGAAAAAAACAATGTTTATTATATACATTTTGAATGTAAACTCTTAGGCTATTTTTCTACATAATCGCCATTTAAATTAAGGCATTTATCATAACGTGGTACAAGCTTTTCAATACCATCTCTATAGAAATCTGCCGCCTGCGAGTTCAACTACTGGTTTACACCGCCATGTTCAGCGTCAGTGTCAAAGCGTTGCGTAGCGAGCCACATCTTCATCGCTGGGAACAGGTGCTAGTCGCTCGGCGCCAAATTGAAAACTTCCCATCCAAAACCATCCAAGAGTGTTTGGGTACGATTGGCCGTGTGTGGACGAGCGTCTTAATTTTTTTTAGTGTTTCGCAATACCCCTCTGAGTTGATTGTTTGGCCACGCTCGAGAAAATCAACGAGAATCACTCCCAGAGCATCCCAAAATACAGTAGCCATGATTTTTCTTGCTGAAAGCGTTTGCAAACATTTCCTCGGTTTCTCGAGCGAGTGCGTTCCATCATCATACATTCCATCGACTGCCGTTTTGTTTCACAGTTGACGTGCTTTACATAAGTCTCGTCGCCAGTTACGATAGGATCGATAACATGGTTTCCACTTTTGTCGTAGTCTTCCAGAAATGTTAGTGCTGCAGTAAGTCTCTGTTTTTTGTGGTCTTCCGTTAGGATTTTCGGAACCCACCTGGCACAAAATTTGTGGTAACCAAGTTTATCAACCACAATTTCATGAACTAAACGCCGTGAAATTAGAGGGAAATGTACTGAGAGTTCCGTAATCGTGAAACGACGATTTCCACGGATTTTTTCGTTGATTTTCGCCACCAATTCATCTGTCACAAGACTAGGCCTGCCACTGCGAGACTCATCGTGAACACTGGTTCGGCCATTTCTAAAATCAATACACCACTGCCTCACTCGGCTTTTACTAATTATTCCTTGGCCGTGCACATCACAAATCTGGCGATAAATTTCAATTGGTTTGTGATTTTTTGCTAACAAGGATCTTATTACAGCTCGCACTTCACAACTGGCGGGATTTTCAATAGCAACGCTCATTTTAACACTCCGTTGTATACAAAGTACGATAGGCACGAACCGCAAATTACCGCTGCTTGCGTACTGAGCGTAGGAACACTCTGACCCCAAAATGGCGGTGCTAGTCCCGCCCTCTGCCGCGCCAGGCCAAAACGTCTGTTACTTTCTGGATTAGCCTCGTACATTTCCAACAGCAAAAAGTTTAAATATTACAATCAGTATACTGAATCTCCATAAATCCCCAGTTCCTCTAAGTTAAAGTTTACTGTCATGCCCGTCAGCGTTTTACTTCCCCTTCTGACTTCTTTTTCAATTTACTTGTCAATTTCAATAAAACCCATTAAAAACTCCTTCTTAACAAATACCACAAAAAAAAATATTTGGCGAAATATAAAACCGTCAGATTATTAAAAAAAAACAATACTACACTAATTTATAAAAGATAACACCTGTGGCATATAGAAAAAGAGGGTTCAAAAATCTTTGTAATATTGAATTAAAACAGAATATTTGTAATGGGATTTTTTTTCTTACAATAAATCAAATTTTAAGAATTGTTCTAAAATCTAAGGTACTCGTAGTTTTTGAAACTTCCGAAACAATTGTTAAATGGCGCTTATTTTGTCTAGCATGTGTTAATCCAACTAATTGTTTCTTTAACATCATCTAAAGTGTTCATGCCAACACAGTGATCTGTTTCAACAGTGCTGACCACACACAAATAATACAGAACTTTCAAAATGGAAAGTTCCTAAACACCTGCAATAGAACAATATAAGAATATTTGGTTCTTATCTTGTTCGAATTAAATAAATTTAACAACTGGAGATGCAGCCATCTTGCATGTTTTGAAGAAGCAAAAAATATGATGAAGTTGGTACCTACCACTATAAATTTTCTATCGTAGGTAGGTATCATTCCGTGCTAAATAATCTGAAGTTGGATGAGGTCCATATCAATTATGTCTTCAATCAACCGATTTACTCTTGGCATACGTTCATATAAATCGATCTTTTAGTACCAGTTACCTATGTGTTATTACGCTTTTAATAATGTTGTCATAGACGTGTTTCAAAATTGTATTGAGACTGTATCGATAAAATTTATACTTTAAATTGTTCGTGCTTAAATGTATTTCTTGAATATCAACTATTATGCACAAGATTCATGTTACAGTGTGATTTTTAATCCCTGAGAGGCGTTTGCATTTTCCGCTTTAGGCCTGATTGAAAATTCTAAGTATTTAATTCTTAGTCATTTAATTCTATTCGATTATTAAATAGATGTATTTGCAATAATACAGAGTACAATATTTTTGATGGTTCAAGAGAAATAATTTTTCACGTACAGGACTAATAAGAGTCCCTGTATATGTATATTTATATATAAAACTGCAATTTCAAGGTGCGTGATAAGCAAATGGATGCGGCGTGAAAAGCACGTGTAGCGAGAACTTGTTACATGCTTTGTCATGTGGATGGTGATTTTTCTGCACGGGATATAAACATTGATATATGGCCACTCTTCATTTTTTAAATAAAATACCAAAAAACATTATTAGATTAATTATAGATTTCAATAGATGGTGGGATGAGGATGTATAAACCTTTGATATGACAGCTGTTTATTTTATACTTTTAACATGAGACTGAAATTCTCCATGGTCCACATGTGAATTCAATAAAGGTGAAAAATTAAATACATTTATAGTCTCATTCACATACACACACACACACACACAAATATATTTATTGTAATTTTTAAAATGCATCACATTTAAAGTCTAATCTAAAATTAGCATTTCGCAAATTTAATTATATAGTATTGTGGTAAAAATATTATTTATCTCATATAAAATCGAATAACATATTTAAATAATATAGATATGTAAAAAGTTAGTTAATTACTAAAGGAATTGTATTGTAATGTCAAATTTAATGAAAAAGTAGAAAAATCAACAAAGTATTATACGTCTTAAAGTCAAAGTAATCAAAATTAAATATCATAAAGATAGGCAACTTATCTTACTGCATGAATAATTTATTATAATATTAAATCACCTATGTAGGTAAAATTAATGAGAGAACCTTAGATACCGAGAAAAAATGAGTAATCATCATTTTCTAAGTATTTACGAATTTATTAAAAGAAAATTCATATTTTTGGAACTAGTATGGGTGGATATTGACCTGGAATTTACCTGAGATTAACTGGAAATAATAGAATTGGATTTTGTAAGATGGAAACCATTTAAGAAAACATTTTACCCGTAAAGAAGAAATCCAGAACGTGATTGTAATTACATTGATGTTACCTGGGAATTAGAAATTACCCGGAAGGGAAGAAGCCAGTACCAATTCACAAGATTTAACAAGTCCCCTTGGATGAATTTTCTTATACTTCAAATGCGCTGTGGAACGGATTTCTAATGAAATTTTATTGCTATAATTTAGCGATGATTGTATGAAAAAAACCATACCTATTTACAACAAGAAGGAAAACGTTAAGTACAATTCATAAACATTTTATGCGAGAATTTTCTTTATAACAATTTAAATTAGACATTGATTTTACTCTATAAGATAGAGAATGTACTACTAGAATTGAGATTATTTTGTTAGATTATTCTATAAGCATCATTTGATACTTTTATAAACATAAAACTATAGATTACAATTCAAAAAAAATAATTAAAATTTAACCTACTATATTTGATAATTGATTGATTTTGACTAGTAGAATTAATTTACTTTCATTAATTTGTGAATTTGAGTTTATGTTATATTTTAAGATTTTTATGATATAAAACATTTAAAATATTACTTACTTATCTATTTCCACTAAACTTATATTGTAATTCTAACGATTCAACAATACATATTGAACATATATAAACTTGTGTTTATTTTAAATTTGACGTATCCTAGATGAATCGGTACATATTTTTCTAAGTACGATTTACATTGCTCAAAAACATATTGAATAAAAGAACGATTTACATGCATTAAATTTAATTTTAAAAGAAATATTAAAGTAACTTTTTATATAATTAGGAACCAAAACTTGAGATTAATAAGTCTTTATGTTTATTCATGCTCATTGTTAGAATTTTAAACCTGACTGAGAATAATTAATTTCGATTGTTGAATTAAAAGAAAATAAAGAATTATAGAAGATTAGCATTTATGATTTAATGAAAATTTTATAAAAGTAAACAATTTTGTTTAAAAATAAATCATAAAGTTGCAAATAATAATATAAAGCCGCAGTACATACTGTACAGAAAGGATAATTAACATTCCAACGAGGAATCACGGTACAATATATATGTTCTCTGGTTTTCGCGGGTATTAGTATGTATGTGTTGTCATTGGATTCAGGAATTCCTTCCGCGTTTCCACTGCTTGGTCTTTGAAAAGACCGGTGCTGGTTTCTGTCCAGAAAATCCGTGTAAATTCCGCTCAAGAATAACCGTATACACGTGTTTCTGACTTATTGGTCATCATCAGTACGGTGTAGTCAAGGAATAAGGTGAGATAACCTTGGAGATGTAAGCATGCAGTTTCCGTACATCTGTGATACAAAATGTATTATGTCAAGACTATTACCATGGAAACTACTAGAATCAACAAATATCTTGAAATGCTTGTAAAAGATAAATAAATCTGATAGTTATCGAAGTGTAAAGGTTTGTTGCATGTTGAGTCCTCTGGTCTGGTAAACCTCAATTTGCTTCAAAGATATTCAGTTTTCGGAATCGAAAATATTTTCCATTTAATGGTATCCGATAAAATTTTCTTTATAAATTGTAGATTTTATTTTCTGGAACACTGCCTATAGATCGTCTCTTACTAAAGGCTTCGCCAGTCAGGATCGTCTCTAATAGCTAAACTTGTTAATCAGAATCTTCTATTTTCACTTTGTTTTGAATATCGTTACTTAATTACTAATAAAACTTCTTTCCTAAATTTGTTTAAAATTAGTTTTCCTGAGTGTTCTATTATAATTATAATTTTCTGTTTGTAGCACTGATAATTATTTAATTAGGTAATTTTTTTTTAAATTTTAATAACAATAATTTTTTCGGGAGTTCGAATCTCAGCCGTGGGTAAACTTTCTAAAATTAAAAAAAAACTACCTAATTAAATAATTATCAGTGGTAAAAGCAGAAAATTTTAATAGAAGGCTTCATTTCGTTTCAAAATGTTATTACGAGATTTCTTGTAATTTGAGTACCTATTCTGAATATATTTTACTAAAACTTTTACATTCGTATTTTATATACATTTCTTTAGGGAAATTTAAATATCATTTTTAAAGGTTTTTATAATTGAATCAAGATTTCGTCTTCGAAAAATAAAATAAAGTGAAATTTCAATAATTCTACCATATGTGTGTTTATAAATTTCCTACATTAATTTAATAAAAACTATTAAATTTTACTTATTATTAAACAGTGAACGCCTTTTATATATTCGCAATGGCAAGTAAATATTGCACATATGTACCTACAAAACTCTTTGGCAACATTTATATTTTCGGACTTGGCAGATCTTCATTACCTGCTACGTTACACAAGAAGATTTGTAAGCAGCAGAGTAAAATCATTTCTGTCACACTTATCCAGTGCCTGTATTCACATCTCACCTATCCAGATGCAACCGAAATGTTATACTCTTTCTTATTTTTTTTCTTATTTAGATTTTCACCAGAAAAGAAAAGTTAACTAATACAAAAAAATAAGATGTGGGCATCACACAACTTTAGGTGCTTTCGGAAATGTGTATACAAAAGTTGTCCTAAATTAAGTTTTAAATTCTTTATTTTCTAAATAAAATAAACCTCTGAATAAAAGTGCACAGTCACGAGCAGTAAAAAGTAATAAGTACAAAAGTAGTTGCTACTCCCGTTTCTCCTCAGGGTTGTCCTGGCAGAAAGGGAGGCACAAATGGCGCTAGCGGCAATTAGCAAAATGTCATCCGTCGAAAATTAGAGATGTGCCCGATTGTCGGAGTTTCACACCTGCAGCCTCGTCCAATTAAATTTATGAACGGTTCGGAAATTTATTGTGTGTCACCTTCAACCTGCCTTACCTTACTTCCCTAGTGTGCGTTGGAAAAGATGGGGTGGAGCCTGTGCCTCTAACTCTCGGTTTTAGGGGATGGGTCACTCAGATTACTGAAGGTGGATGACTCTGAGGCGCCAGCTGTCATTCTATTTCAGGCCCACTCCAATAAGTTACTTATTCCGATAGCGAAAATAATATTGAGTAAACTAGGTATAGTAAGACATTCATACACAATAAAAACAACAATAACAAGTTTATTATAACAGTTTTGGAATTATCGAATGCCAAGATGCAACATGAGATTTATTAAATTCCACAAATGACTGGATCACCTGTATATAATACAAGTTAAACATAAAAAACTATTTAAATTTAAAACATTTATGCCACGCAAAAAGTAGCATAAATACACTTATCAATTACATTAAATTAAATTTGAAAATATCCAACTATTAAAAGAAATTTAATCACGTCAAAAGATGCACAAAAGTACTTAAAAATTGAAAATTGATTTAAATTTGAAACTAATCAACTGACTAAAATTTAATAATAATAATAATAATAAATTATAATACTATAATGAGTAAGTAATAACTTACAAAAGAAATTATGTAGAACGAGATCTCGCATCACATTTAAGCCCCTACAGGTATTACATGCTGTAGATGTATAATTTTGAAAATAGAACGAATAATTAGTCAGCTATAACACTTCTGAGTACAAAAAAAAAAAAATTTAAAACTACATAATTTAGGTTACGGTCCTGACGAAAATTATCTAACAATTAAATTGGATAGATACGCAAAACGTAAATGAAAATGAAAGTGAATTTACAGATATAAGCACAACATATTCTAATGAAAATTAATTAAGCAAAACAGATCAATAGGTTTACAAATAAAAATTATTAAAGATACGTAACTTAACAATGTATTTGACCCTCATGGGGCATCGGTTTTCTATAAGGCCTCCACCATGGAAAACAATTAATTCCGGGTCCAAATAAGGTAAATTTTATATACAAGAACGGCGGATGGGTCAAATATTTGCAGATATAATTAAACGTGGTTGCGGAAGATAGGCTAACAAGATGGCGGCATTACTTCCGGCATTCCAACACGTGCTCTCACACAAACGCAATCGACAGTACGATATCAGGTAAAAAGAAAAACTAAAAGGGAAAATACACGAAACAAGGCATTAGTTAAGAGAAAGAGAATTTGAGAAACTTAGACATTCACCGATCCAAAAGTGTACTTCAATCAATATGAAAAATCCTACCCATGCAGTAGGAAACTAAATAACTACTAAAAGCTTAATTTATCACTGTTTAATCATCCACGATTTATCGTGAGAATTATGCGGCAAATGGCAACAGACCATTAAATACAGTGACACTGATTGAAGTGGACAGATCGCTTCTTAAATCAACTCAACGGTTCGATTGATATTGATGGAATGACAATGACAAGATCACGATGCCGAGATCAAGAATGCCCGCGCCACCTAACGTGACAGCGACATCTAAGTAAAAGGTGAATTGTTACGTAAAAATATTTAAAAGAAATGGGATCAATTAATAAGAACCCAACAAGGAAATAGAAATAATCGCAGATAATTAGGCATTGACGTAAGGAATAAACAACATAAAACGAAAAGACATTCATAAACAACATCTACTGACATTACTCTCGCCCACATGAGATGACGCCAGCGCTGCAAATTAAAGAAAATAAAACCATAATAATTAAAAATCAAGGAAAGCCGCTCAATTACGCGAGGTAATTAACATAAGAAAACAGTTTAATTATTCCCAATAACATTTAAAAATAATTCGAAAGAAATTTGCAACTCATTCGAACATTAAAAGAAAATTCTACATTCCACAGAAAATGTTCATACGTAGTTCCAGTAGTAACAAAAGATTATTCAAGGCGCAATCCAACATGCATAAAATTATACAAGGCAAGTATACAGCGTCATTCGCCGGAAATGCAACATAATGATAGAATGCTGATAAGGTATAAGATACACAAAGAAAAGGTGTAACATAGTTTTGCGAAATTTTTAGGAAATCCGTAACAATCTATCGAAAATATCGCAAAACTGCGTCAGTACTCGGTTACGTTTTACTTCTCATAACCTTACTTCCGGTCCGAATTTTAAAAATGCTTTAATACAGAAATTATCCCAAATTCAGCTCAGAGTACTTTTATTCTCTTAATTAATCTCTGTAGAATGCATAATTTGAGAAATATTTGCAAAAAACTGTATTCGATAAGCGTAACAGTGCTACTTCCGGTGCGAATTTTAAAATATTTTGGATAGAAAAGTTGTTCTAACTCGAGCTCTAAATACTTTTGCACTATAAATCTAAATAGAATGAATAGTTCGCGAGATATTCTCAAAAATTGCTATTCGATAAGAGGAATAAAAGTGTTACTTCTGGTCAAAATTATTTTTTAAACAAAAATGTAACGAGGCTTTTGTATACTAGATATATCTTTATAGAATGCATAATTTGCAAGACAGTTGCATAAAACAGCTTTTGGCTAAGAGAGAAAGACCCACTTCCGGTAGGAATTTCGAACAATATTTTTTATAGAAAAACATATTTCTATAATTCACTTTTTACTATATTTGAATTCTTTAGGTTTTTACATCTTTTTTATTTTGTTACTGAAGTAAACTGCTACCTCGGATATACCGATTTTACTGAAAATCTGATCAGATCCCAAGAGGAAGATTATACTCGTAAATATTCAAAAGGTGGACATCTGCAGACATTTCGAGGTCGAAAATTTTCGTCATCACAAGAAGTAGTTTTTTAAGTTGATGGGGTTCATGAGCAATATGCTGACTTATTCTTTTTACAATTATTTCTGGTAGCTCATGCTCATTAACTCAACACACGTATGTAAGTGTTCACTAAAATCTGTTGAATATTTGAATATTGAAATATCTCAATACTTCTTAAGTATATTAAATAATTGCTAGGGGTAAGATTGATAGTTCCCCACGTTGCCCTATACCAACGTTTATAGTTCATGTTGGTTCATCGTTGTCGAACACTCTGTATAAATAAACATATTTTTAAATTGTAGAGATCTAGATTGTTTATAATTCTGTTATTAAAGATGTTTGGCTATCTACATTATAAGTAGTGAGCGGACACGAAAGGTTGATGACTCATCTCTCATGGACGCACTATTGAAATTTTGTACTGTTAAAGAGGTTTTAATTTTATTTATATAATTGGATAACAAGTGGCTGGTGATCTATAAAATACAAAATACCTTATTATTTGTTCATTTTGTAGTTCAGCTCGAGTAAAGGAGTATTAATATTTACTAGTAATACTTTCTCAAAGTTCTCTTCTGTAAGATTTGTTCTCTTTGAATGAAGTAGATAGAAAACGTCCTTTCTACATCGTAACTGGTTATAGGTGCGTACTGGAAATATTCTTTTATTTCAGCATATTTAGCAGTTAGATTTTGTGTCATTGTCCCCGTACACAATTGCCGCAATGTTATTAAATCTGGATTTCTATTAAAAACTGCGTCTAACTTTTGCCTAAGGCCACATCCGAAGTCACTTGGAATACTTTTGAAATTATTAATAGCCCACATCTAATGTGGTTAATCCATCTTTTAATTTGATATTTCGATTTTCTAAATATGTGATTAGTTTAGGCAAATTTCCAAAGTGTTCCTGAAGGAATAACAACTCATTTCTTAAATTTGATATTTGTGTTAGTTCCTTGCACTCAGAAATACTTCGAGCATCGTCATTTAAACATGTAACGAAATTTTGTAAACTATCGAAATTCTCTGCATAAAAACTATTTCTGTGTATGTTTTAGCAAAGCTAAGTGACGGACGTGCGATATTTTGGCATTCTGTAACAATATTTTACAGACTTTGTAATAAATTTCGGAATCACTGACAATTCATTTTCATATCAGGAAAATGAACATAAACAACGTTCTAGATCTAAATAAATGATAACTAAAAATGTACGCGTATGTTATTGAAACTAAACGAAATCCAGTGCACACTTACGTCTAGATAATTGGGAGAAGTCGATTCAATAAACCTGTATTAAACAGACTATTACAAAAATTACGAAGTACGTAATTAACAATCAAAATAATGAAAAAACGAGACTAACTAAGTATGAATGAAAATTTTATTTCTCTTGCAAAATATAAGGTAAATATAATAAATTTTAAAAACCTCTCACGCTCCTATCTGCACCGATGAAAAAAGGATTTTACTCATTTAAAGTCAACTTGACGTTCCGTAAGAAAAATTAAATTAAGTGTTAAAACTAAAAAATGGAAAGTGCAAGAAAAAATTCAAGTCTATATATAAATTCTGCATGAAAAGTTCCTCAAGAAATTGCAAATAAAAAATATATGACTTCTAAAACAAAAAAGTTATTACATAGAAAAGAAATTTAAAATTTTCCTTTTTCTAGCTAAAGTCCTGAAAAATATGGAAATTTAGAAATTGGAGAATATCGTATAATTTGACTAATTCTTAGGAATAATTAATCTAATTTAACCAAACCTGTATCTTTTAGAATAAGCGAGATCCCAGTGCTAGAAATGTTATCTGAGACACGTTGACACTGTTTGACTTCTATAAGTAAACACTAAGCGTGAATAAGTTCAAAAATGTATAAAATTTGAATTGAAAACACAAGACAGTTTAGTCATGTATTACTCAACTGATGATGGATGAAAGAAAAAAATAAATTTAGCATATTTTAGTCATATGTGGTTCATCAAAACAAATTTCACAAATAGTATTTGGGAAGGGACCGTTTAGAAACAATTCGTCTATCATCGCGGTAAAATTTTTCAAAATTCATAATTACAGCTCTGTTGAATTGGCAAGAGGAATGCGAGTTGTGTAATACTTCTCTAGATTTACGATCAATCCAGATCAAAATTGAAATATCCATCGTATCAAATGGACGAGACGACAATAATTATCTTCAATACGTGGCACGTTAAATGAATGTATCTATCATTAGCCAATTCGAACGGTGAAATTTTTACACTGTAGCAAATAAAACATGTGCTGGCGGCCAAGATATACGTAAGCGAGACACGCGATAAGTACTAAATTAAATAGCTACTGCATGCTAATACAAACTGCTTGATGGGGAATTATATTTCTATGTATTTTTATAATTTTTTATATTAATTTTTATTTGAGTTCTAAATTAAGTGGTTGTGAATATTTGTGAGCTTGAATTTTATCTATATTTTAAATTTAAAAATAAATATAATTTCATATTTCTTCTATTTCCAAACGACAAGTATAAAATCAAAAAATATATAATGGTATGAATGTTGCAAAACATATACTACTACTACTACTTATAAGTAATACAAAATAAAATTTGGTGTCTGTATGGAAGCTCGCAATCCACTACAGTTGCTCCGTTTGTACTTCAGATATACCTTTTGACATCAGTTTTGAGACCAGTGCTATGAGTTACTTTTTTTTAACACGCGCAAATATATTCTTTTCATTCAAACGATACTATAATTATGTCTGTACACAAGTAAGAATTAATGATGAAAAAATTTTTACATATCAAACAATAACCGGTTTCGCAGATGTTAATGCTCATCAAATTGCCGTACGACACGAAAAAAGTGCAATTTGTTCGGTATGTGTGCAAATAAAATTGTTTTTGTACCAGTAGTAAAAAATCATAGCATTTTTACACGTAACAAAGCGCCACGAAATGACATTTCACGACCTGGAACTAATAAGAGGTAAATAATGAGGCCATTATTGACCTAGGGAAATAATGAAAACAAATAAAACGAATGCCGCAACCATGCACTCATGCTTGTAGTAGTAGTAGTATGTCAAGTTGTGAACCGTCAAAATAAATAACTCTATTTTAGGCACAATTTTAGGTTAACAATACCAGAATTATAATATACGTTTATTTAGCAATTGCTATTAATTTTATATTTTCTAACAATACTTTGTTGTTTACATGAAAAAAAAAAGCATTTGTCTATTAATACATAAAATATGTATGATAGTATAATATGGAATCAATATATCACCTAACTATTACAGATGCAAATAATTATTTAATTCATATTGAAAATTCCTGTATATATTGCAGGTGTGGTTGCGTAAGTAGATGTAGGTAGATCTTGTAACATACATTCTATATTTTTTTTATTTACTAGGGAATCTTCGATATAACCTTTAGCTACAAAGTGGTTCCATTATTACAAACTTTTGAGACGTACCATTTTTGCTATTGTGGATGTGAATAACAATTAAATTATCTCTCATGATGACATCAGAAATTAATAAATTACACAAATCATCCTTCGGCATGCACCAGCAACACCAATTACAAGACCAGTCTACAGAGATATAAATTATCAATAATTTCAAAGTATTAATATATAAACATACTATCTTAGTTGCAATGTAACATATGTCGGGTACCTCAGTAAAGAATTTTATAATTTCCTCGAGTAAATACTAATGATTTTTTGGGCTTATAATTTTAAGTTTTTCTTTTTAAAAAGGCAACTAATTTAAAATATTTTGATATGTTAATATTCTCTTTTAGGCCAAGTGTAGCTTTCAACATTGAATATTGCGCCCATAAAGTCGAGGCTTTTTTATTTTTTGAATATTCATGAAAATAAGCCAGAAGTACGTTTTCAGAAGTTACTACTGTATATTTGGAATTATACCATTTTTTAAATTCTGTAAATGTTTTCATGTATAAGTGATTGTGATTAGATTTATGCGGAAGCAAGTTCTCAGCTGCCTGTTCTGCAATCTCGCGCATTTCAGGTGGTGTACATCTAAACTCTTTAGACATTATAAATGGAATGAAAAATAATCTAAAAAATACTTGACTTTTAGTTTCAGCATTTACGTCAAAACTTATTTGTAAACATCAAAATATAGCCTACTTATTTGTTTACATGAAGTCTTATTACAAGGGCATTCTTACATATATGAGTAAATTTATTCATAATTATTAAGGTTTTAAGGTCCAATTAGACTACTGGTACAAAAAATAGTATACATACTACGGTTGAGAAGACTATTATTGCCCTTGTGGCTTAAATTCCTCGCCACTCGGGCAATAATAGTCATCTTCTCAACCTTGGTATGTAATATACTATTTAATTAGAGAATATCTTATGCATACAACGTTCCATGAATATTGTTGGCATGGTTGCATTTCTTGTTGCTTTTACCATATTTTACGAGAGAAAATGTTAAAAAAAACCGCCCTAGCTATGATAAAAAAGTGACAATCGCAAATTTTTGCGGTCAATTTGCTGCGATGTTTACTTGACGAATATAATTAATATACAAAGAGTCCCGCTCCATCACTCTAACCATTACAATTTAAATAGGGAAAGTAGTATATACGATACATCATTGAAAAGGTAATTGTACGGAAAATTCAGCAAAGTGATTGTTGGTTGCGCTATTTTTGATTTTAGCGCGCTCTAGCGGGAAAAAAAACGGTTACGTATTCCACAATGTGACACATTATTTCAAAGCTAATTTTATTAGCAACTAAATACATAATATTTTTGACATTTATTTGTCATTATTCTCAAATACAGACTGTCAGCGTCTTTTGTAAACTAATAAGTTCGTAGTTTCTAATATTTGAGCTCTGCAAGGTTTATAGATTTTTTAATTTTTTTTCAATTGTGCATTAAATTGCTAATAAAATTAGCTTTGAAATGATGTGTCACATTGTGAAATACGTAACCGTTCTTTTTCCCGCTAGAGGGCGCTAAAATCAAAAATAGCGCAACCAACAATCACATTGCTGAATTCTCCGTACAATTACCTTTTGAATGATGTATCGTATATACTACTTTCCCTATTTAAATTGTAATGGTTAGAGTGATGGAGGGGAGGGGAATGACGTATCACAGTTAAAGATATGATGGAAGGGTGTTCCCCTTGGATCAAAAATCGACCTGTTTTTGCGTTTTTTCAAAAAAGTTTTCTCCTTCGAGATATTCAATCTGTTTCGTTTTCGGTGGGGCACCTGTATGTATAGGTATACAGGTTATATCACGACGAGATTTCGTTAGAAAAATATAGAAAACTAATAAGAGTTGAGTTTTGAAATTTCGCAAATATTAGTTCCGCCTTAAGCTCTTTCGATTTAAAATAGTTTTGAATTTTTGCTTCTTCCAGTTTCGCCGGAAATGGATATCAACTTCCTTATTTTAAATAGAATACCCCATTTTTTATGATTGATTCGTATTTCCAACTTAATTTTAAGGATAGTTTGTCTGATAAACTCTGCCTCTAAAGTTAGCCATTTTTGAAGTATTTCAATTTTTGTAAAAAAATTGACAGGTGCAGACTATTACTCATAACAACATTCCCAATAATTGAATGCTTGCACATACTTAAAATTTCAGGTTATCATTTTGGAAGGTATACTGTTTCAAATGCGGTATTATAAACTTTTCAAAATAATACAGGGTGATCAGAAAACCATGTAAAACATTTCATCTAGAAAATATCAATATCTTGTTATTTTTAAATAGCAACCTACATTTTTTTTCAACTTCATTGGATTGCACGTTCAAAATTAGGGGCAGTATGTATTTACTTCCCTATAACTACACGTCCTAGTTTCAGAGTTATTTTGGAAAATGTATCAATTCCTTTAAAGTTTTATTTTGTATAATCAGTTAGGCTATGGAAACTCATAAATAAATAAAAACAAAACCAGCCATATGGTTCAATAATGTCCTAAAGCATTTAAATGAAAACTACACAATATCGAGAAGAAGTAGTCTTAATAATAGTTTCTAATAATCTTAAATAAAGTTTTCAAACACATCACCACCTCTTTCTAAACACTTTCTTACTCTTTTTAAAATGTTCGTACGTGTGGCACGCTGAATCATGGTACCGTCTAGATTATTGAACGCGCCTCGCACTCTGGCTAATTTAATGGTGCATTAGTCTAAGCTGTTCGCGTCCCTTTTGTTTTGAGCTACACATTGATTTTTCTTATTAATTTCCTTTCAAATTTCTTAGTTTCTTTTTGCGAGTACCTATTATTGTTGATGTCAATTATTGCTCCTAGATATCTCAAGGTGTCTGTTTTCTCGAATTCAGAGCTTCCCATTTCTTTGCTTTTCCTCCTGGGGTACGGTGTTCCATTGCTCACCACGTACTTTGGTTTCTTTTCGTTAATATGTAAACCTCTTTCTACAGCCGTTTCAACGATTTATCTGAATATCTCTTTCAAGCTTCCTTCGTCTCTGCCTACTATGACCAGATCATCCGAATATGTTATAATCTGCACCAATTTATTTCTAATATTGCCTATTATGTCCGCTCGTTTGACTATTCCTTCTAAGGTTATGTTAAAGAGGGTTGTTGAAAATGGTAGCCCCCTGTGTAACTCCTTTATTTCACAGCAATCCGCTTGGAAGTAAATGCACCCAAGAATATTCACCAGAGGGTGATTAATGTGTAAAGATATATACTCAAATATCGAAAATAATAAAGGAGTCAGGTTATTACCCTGAGGTAGCAGTAGAGTGAGTAACGTTTAGTGTTTGCTTATGATTGATTAGTGTTTGGTTAAACGTGACAAAGCTAGTTTTGGAACTTCTACTATACCTTTTGTTATTATTGTATTCTTTGTTTGCATTTTCTTTATTAAAATAGTAAATTGAATCTTTAAGGAGAAAATATAATATTACTATTGCTTATAATTCCTAATGGCGTCTATTACAGAAAATACGAACACTTTCATTAATATAATTACAACTTTGAACAAAGAAATATGTTTTCCTTGATTCTATATTGAATATTCAATACACAAAAACGACAAAGTGCTTCGCCATACGTAACCAAATAACTCGAAAAAAAAACGTGTTTTAATTCTATTGAATCCATTCCAACATACGCACGTAGTACACCTAACTCGGGACGTATAATACAAGTGTGTGTGTGTGCGCTAACACATTTGTATATTTTTCATAATCCAAATAGTTTTGAATACCACAAATAATGAGAGTATTAAAAATATCGCGGATTGTTTCAATGCCAATCTGTCCGAGCACGGTTTGGCAAAAGTTTGGAAAACCGTTCCCGTGTACCAGACGACTAGCTTATGATTAGATCACATGAATCATCCTTTGCTCATTTATGACTGTATTATTATAATCATTTATTACCTACGGTTTTCGTACTCGTTGGTTTTTAATTGGGTTTATATCTTCTGAGAAAAAATCACTCCTGAACCTAAACAAACGCGTATGTAATAGAAAACATATTCCAAATTTTTTTACTTACATCTTTATGGAATGCTTTTTATACACTTTTGCTTAATTTAATCAGGATGTTTGAGATTACATCAGCTTTATTTAAAGGATTTCGGGATGTTATGTTAATGAATATTTGCTTTACTAGTAATAATATAATTATGTCTTATATAAAAGTTGAGCGGTAACATGTTTACCTCACTGCGTCTTATAGTCAATTTGGATTGTTTCGAAATTATGACTACTTCTAGGAAAAATAAAACAAATATGAAATTAAAAAAGTAATACTGTGTCTTCATTGAAATATATCAGCCTTCAAGAGTACTAAGTAATAAAAAAAAAATTAATAATATATCATTACTACTACTTAGTACAAGGGATGTCTTTTAAGTTTGCATATAGAGCTGGAATAAAAAGATAGATAGCGTTTAAAAACTTTATTGTTTTTCGAAGTACCGCGCGATCATTTAAATTCTAAATTAGAGCAGTTTGTGAAATTTAAATTAAGTTGGTATATAAGTACTAATTTACAATTTGAATTGTCAAAGTGACGTTTCAAAATGTTTGATTTAGAACATAGGATTTTTCTTACTGAAAGTTATTTTAAAAACGTCGAACGACAAGAGAATGGTGAATGGACATATTCAGTACCGCACTGCATCAATGATTTTCAAAATGCCTTCCCTAATTTTCCTGCGGATTATCAAAAATTAGTCCAAGAAATTTACACATGTGTGGCAAAATTTCGTAATATTGGAACTGTAGGTAGGAAAGCTGGTAGTGGCGCGCCCAAAAAAAGGACTCCTGAGATTGTGGCAGATGTTGCAGAAAGAATGGAACAGTCTCCCAAAAAATATCTTCGCAGATTAGCCCAAGAAATAAACCTTTCATATGGAACTTCTCAAAAAATTTTAAAAGAAAATTTAAATCTTTATCCCTATAAGAATAACGTCGTTCAAGAGCTATTCCCTCGAGATTTTCCTGGACGAATAGAATACTGTCAGTGGTTTTTGAATAATTTAAATAACAACAACATTTTGGATTTAACATTTTTTTCTGACGAAGCATGGTTTCACCTATCCGGCTATATAAACAAACAAAATATGCGTATTTGGTCTTTGGAGAATCCTCATGAGTTTATTCAATCGCCTCTCCATCCGCAGAAAATTGGTGTTTGGCTAGCGGTTTCTAGAAGGCGTATATTTGGACCTGTGTTTTTTGAAGGAACGATAAATGCTGAGAGATATCGAAATAATTTACTTGAACCGTTTTTACAAAATCTTCATGATGACGAACTTTTACATGGGTATTTCCAACAGGACAATGCAACAGCTCACAAAACATGGGAAAGTATGGCTCGAATTCGCGAGTTTTATGATAATCGAGTCATTGAATTTCCGCCTCGCAGTCCGGACTTAACGATTCTTGATTATTTCATTTATCCGTATCTGAAAAACACAGTTTACAAAAATAACCCACAAAATCTTGAAGAACTACAAGAGGCAATTTCTAATGCATGTAACGCTATAACCTTTCAGATGTTGGCAAATGCTTTTGAAAATATGAAACGGAGGGTTAACAGTTGCATTGCAACAGGGGGAGAACACTTTGAACACCTTTTGCATGTAACGCTATAACCGTTCAGATGTTGGCAAATGCTTTTGAAAATATGAAACGGAGGGTTAACAGTTGCATTGCAACAGGGGGAGAACACTTTGAACACCTTTTGCAATTCACAATAAAACTAATTTATCTTGTAATGCTTTCATTTCCATTAAATTTAAATCGATTACACATAAGATTCACAAATGTCACAAAGTATAACATAACCGCAAATTTCAATTAACCAATAATTGACATTCTGGACAACCTAATAAAAAAAATCCCGCCTGCTATAATTTAGAATTTAAATGATCGCGTGGTATGTATTCTCCATGATTATTAATGCAAATTTGCGTCAGCTCAAATCAACTTTGGAAGCAGTTATTCCACTCGTTTGTTGGTACAGTCAGAATTGCGTTTTTGAAGGCATCGACGTCACCTTCTGAGGAGTGGAACCTTTGACCATGCAATCCGTCCTTGATTTCCGGAAAGGTAAAGAAAGAGTTGGGACTTAGGTCGCGACTGTACGAAGAATGGTCTAACAATTCGACGTTTTGTTGCGTTTATAATTCAATTTTCTTGCGAGCTATTTGCGAATTTGCATAGTCTTGGTGGAGGATGATTCGCTTCGATGATGGCTTTTTTTCACCTTGGAACACACAGACGACTGGCATTTATTTTTTGGCTCATATGAGTAAATCCAAGATACATCACCACTGACGATGTTGTATACGTTTTTTAGAGTTTCCTACGTTGAAGCTGTCTAGAGTCTTTTGACACCAATTCACCCTAGCTGCCTTCTGTTCTTCGGTCAACAGATGCGGTATCCAACGGGAAAATAATTTTTTTACACACAATTCTTCTTGCTAAATTTTTTGAACTGAGGTCTTTGAAATTCCCAATGACGCCTAAATCTCCCTATATTTCACATATTGATCTTTCTTGATGAACTTCGACGTTTTCCTGAGTGACTACTGTTTTTGATTCACCTGCTCTTGGATCGTCGCTAAAACTAGTCTGTCCTCGTTTGAATTTTCCATACCAACGAGAAATTATTGACTGATGTTGTGCATCATTGCCGAAAACATAAACCAACCCGGCGAGGAATTCTTGTTGAGGTAATTGTTTTCGAAAATTATAAAAAAATATTGCGCGAAAATGTTCACGGTTTGATTCCATTTTTCGACTAATTTGTGAACGTTGACAGTTCGTTGTAGCTACAACATTACACGTATCGCACTAAAACTTTGGATTTAGGTTAACTAAAGATGGAGGTTAATTTTTAGTACTATTTAGTAATATTTGATTAATGCCGCCCGGCCTCTATGTCTCAATAGCAAAACATGAAAGACATCCCTCGTATTACAAGTTTTTTTAAAAAATATCTATATTGTTGTCTCTCTTAAACCTTAAATCAAGATTTATTAATGTTTTACCATTTATATCTGCTTTTTGAAGTGGTTCAGTATCTCAGATATTCATTCAGAATCCGAACATAACCCTAATCACCCCAAAAACATTTAAAGTATCCAAATTTGTCAGACATTTTTTTTCTAAAAATTTTAAGTTATATTTTTTATAGACTTGATGAATGATACATGGGAGCCTTTTTAAATTCGCGAATGGGGGAAAAGAAGAGAAAATGAAAATACAAAATTCTTCTTCTTCAATATATATTCACCTGCAACCTCAATACATTTTTCAGAAAAAAAAAATGTATCGCCTTTATCTGAAAAATAGGTCGAAGCTGCGTCCTTTACTTCTTCATCTCTCGGAAATTTCTCTCTCTCATTTTTGGGGACAGATAAAATCAGCTAAAAGCCAGACCTGGACTATAGGGTGGGTACATCAAAATATCGAAGCCGGCTTTATGCAGGACAGCCAATGCAACACGATTCTTGGGGACGGGAGCATTACTGAGCAGGAGATGGACAGTTTTCGTCAATTTCCAGTTGTGGAAACGCCTTTATCTTTGTAATGAATGAACAAGATTCCTTCTGAGTTCCAAAAATAGAAGCCATTAGTTTTGCGGCCGACTGTTGCAGCTCAAACTTCTTTAATGGTAGTGGGGTTTTCTTATGTAACTGCATGGAATATTGCTTGAACTCAGATTCAAAATGATGAACCCAAGTTTTGCACCTCAGTAACAACTTGTTTCAGATACAGTCAAAATGTATTCATTAATGGAAACACTCATAGTCATTTTCGACAAACTGACAGCAGCTTCTTTATACGGCCTGTTGTCGAGAATGATGTTCTAAGAGTTATTAATAAGTTGAGTAATTCTACAACTGTTGGGAATGATTCTGTTCCAGCATTTATAATTAAGAGGGTTTCCCAGATAATTGCAGGACCTTTGGTCTACTTAGTAAATTACTCATTTCAAAAAGGGGTTTTCCGTCCTCATTAAAAATAGCACACATTTTCCCAATTTACAAAATGGGCGATCCAAATTGCATGAAAAATTATCGACCTATCAGTATTTTGGCTGTGTTTTCTAAGGTATACGAAATGCTTATGAATGAAATGATCATTTCATACTTCAGAGTGAATAATCTCTTCACGACTTGCCAACATGGATTCATACCGGGCCGATCTATTGATACGGCTTTGTATTGGTTTGTTAATTCAATCTTGCGCGTCATTGATGCTGGTACCTCTTGCCTTGCAATGTTTGTCGACCTATCGAAAGCTTTTGATGCTGTCGATCACAATGTTCTGCTCAATAAATTACAAAATTATGGTATTAGGGGTGAGGCTTACTGTTGGTTTGAGAGTTACCTATTAAATCGCAGACAGAGGGTGGTGATTGATCAGCTTTCGTCTGATACCAGAGTTTCGTGTAGGGGCGTTCCACAGGGGTCAGTCCTTGGACCCACTCTTTTCTTAATTTATATCAACGACTTTCCTTCATTTCTCGGGATGGCCTCTGATCTTGTACTATATGCTGATGACATTAATATAATAATTCGATCTAGAAATTTGGCTCGTTTGTTTGAGAGTACCAATTGTCTTTATGAAAGATTGTGTGAATGGCTTTGTGCTAATGGTTTGGTTGTTAACACCCAAAAAACCAAATGTATTTTGTTCCGCAACCGGCATGGATGTAATGTTAATAGTTTTTCCTTGGGTGGGAATGAGGTGAAATTGAGCAGGAATTCCAGACATCTTGGTGTCACCATTGATGAGGATCTTAGGTGGATTACCCATATCGATAATATCTGTAACGAACTATCTAGAACATGCTATGCTTTGTACAACCTGAGAAGGTCTTGCAGTGCTCATGTTCTTAGAATTTATTACTACGCCAATTTCCATTCCAGGTTGAGGTTTGGAATAATTCATTGGGGATCTGGTCTTGGAACAGGAGCGTCTTCTTATATTGCAGAAGCGCGCGATTCGTACCATTTTCAATCTTTCTTCTCGTGCATCTTGAAGAACAATCTTTGGCAAGCATAATATTCTTACTGTATATGACGTGTATATCCTTGAAGTCTTGTGCTATGTTTATAAATTTAAATGTCAATTTTCGACTGATACTTCGCATAATTACAACATACGTCAAACGGATCATTTGCTACCACCAACCCATAAAACCACTCTGTTTCAAAAGAACTTAGGTTTCACGGGATGTAGCTTTTATAATAAACTGCCAAACAGCATAAAATCTTGTAAAACTTATTGTAAATTTAGTAGTAAGTATAGTGTTAGGGCCTATTTGTTAACGTTATCTTGTTATTCTATTAATTAATATATGTCACAGTGATACTACATTTTAAATAATTTAGTTTTCAAATATTTTTAATATTTTAATAGTACTTTTTAATTTATAATATGTATACAGTAGAACCCCGGTTAACCGAAATAAAGGGGGGAGAGCCGTTTCGGGTAACCAATTTTTCGGTTAAACCATCGTATGCTAAAAATAGCCTATGAACATGGTGTGTAGGAAAAATTCAATCACAAACAAAGTCTACATAACTCAGTGTTTTATTCCTGCTAAAAAATGTTATATGTAATGGGTTAAAAAATAGTATTAACTAAACAACTTAAGTTACATACTTGTATATGTACATTAAATACGAGTACAGAAATCAGTTATTTTTGTTTGCTTTTTAGTAAGTCCTTCACATCGTTTTTGAGCGGCGATGTCCCGCCATCTTTTAATTAGAAGGACGTCAGCAGGCGTCGACTCGCTGCATTGTTCCACAAATTTTAGGGCAACCTAAAATAATAAAAGTATTGTACATAGTGTAATTTAACTTATTTAAAAACTATGTATGTACATAATCTCTATTAAAATTTTTGTGTCTGGGCCAGATACAGTAATGTTTGACTTACCTCTAGTGCATTTAATCCATCTTCAGCTGTCACTCTGCCGTTTCCGTCATCCGCGTCGTCTGCTTGGTTTACTGTTGTGTTGTCAGCTGGCTGCAACACTGTCTCTACAATATCTTGGTCGGAAAGTTCATCAGAATCATCGGCGACGACCCATTCGTCCACTTCACTTGAAGTCATGTCTTCACATCCAGGAATCCTAAGAACCATCTCTGACAAATTTTCAAAACTTTCAATTTCTTCTTCGGCCAGTCCATCATAAATCTTCCTCCAGCACCTTTGAAGAGTTTCATCTTTAATGTTATTCCAAGCCTCCGCACACCAATAAATTACGTGTTTCATGTTAACTGCCTTCAGTGCGTCATTAATCAGTTTATTATTTGTTTCGCAATCTTGTAGGATAATTCTCAACAACAGTACTCGATAGTGGCGTTTAAATGTTTCGATCACACCTTGATCAAGAGGCTGAATAAGGCTAGTGACATTTGGAGGAAGAAAGCGAACTTCAATATCGCCTTTTTTTAATTTACTGGGATGCGAGGGAGCGTTATCAATTAATAAAATTGCTTTTTTTGGCAAACCTGTTCCAGCTAAAAACTTTTCAACTTGTGGTACAAACAATTTTAAAAACCATTCCTCAAACAAGTCACTGGACATCCAGGCACTTTTTTGCGCTCTATAAAACACTGGCAAAGCGTTTGGCGCAATATCCTTTAGAGCTCGGAGTTTCATAGATTTGGCGATACACATTGGTGGCAACCTATGAGTGCCAGAGGCATTAGACGCTAAGAGAAGCGTTATTCTTTCTTTTTTCATCTTGTGACCGGGGGCAGACGTTTCAGTTGCTGAAGCTAGAGATTTGGTAGGCAACATCTTAAAATTAACACCCGTTTCATCGGCATTATAAATCTGATCCTTACTGTAGCCTTGAGTGTAATCTGCAAACATTGTTTTGAAAACATCTACCGCGTCTTGGTCTGCAGATAACTTTTCACCGCACAAGTTCAGTTGACGGATCCCATACCTCTTTTTAAAGCGATCTAACCAACCTGAGCTGGCACAAAAACTTTTCCCTTCGTCACCTAACAACTCTGCTAACATTTTAGCCTTTTCTTGTAGTAAGGGATCTGTTAGTGGCATGCCTTTTTCCCTTTGTTGCGTGAACCACATGAATAAAGCCTCGTTAACTTTCTCAAAATCTGACGTCTTCAGTGTTTTTCTGTTACTATTTTTTACGACTTGCTCTAAAAACTTAGGTTTAGATTTTATCCAATCCGAGACAGTAGACACACCAACTCCATAATTAGCCGCAACGGTCTTAAGCAAACAACCTTCTTCAACTTGTTTGATAGCAGCTAATTTATCCGCAAAAGAAATAACCACACGCTTTCGCTTGGTTGCCATAGCACACATACACTCACACACTTTTACGGTCAATATGATATGTACTAGTAAAAACACCCGAAAACACAAACTTGCTAATCACAAACAGTACACAACTGCAACGCGGTGACCGGAAGGGTGGTTGGTGACGGGGTGGGGGGAGGTGAGTCATCGTCTCAAGGACACGCCAAACGTCTCTCGCATCACCGATAAGTCACGGACGTACTCTTTCTGGAGATAGAGGCTCGACGCACCGCCTCACTGTTAATATCTTACATACATAAATATTTATGGAACCGTTTCGGTTAACCCGGGTTTCGGTTAACCCGAGTTCGGTTAACCGGGGTTCTACTGTATATGTAAATTTTATGATTAGTGATTTTATTGTAACTCTATTATTCTTTCTCTTTGTGACATATTTCCAGTACAAATACTGTTTTTGTTGAAATGAATAAAGATTATTATTATTATTATTATTATTATTATTATTATTATTATTTCTATAAGTTGTGCCTCCTTTAGGCAAGCATCTTGCACTATTAATTTTTCTACTTCTTCAAGATGTTCTGGAATGGCCTTTTCGATAGGACGTCCCTGCCGTGGGTCGTCTTCAAGTGATTCCCTACCTTGCTTACAGCGACTGTGCTACTTAACAAACATAGTTTTTCCCGGGCAAGAATCCTCGTAAAGGTTAACATGCGTATTTGTTTCTTACCTTCTTTTCTTTCAATTTACACATTGGTTTCACTAATAAGAAAAAAAACTTAAATAAACATATTTTCAAAAGTCAACCTAAAGCGGTCACGGAGTCCGAGGATTGGTGGCTACGCTCCAACTTTCATGGGTTGATGGTTAAGAGTTTAAAGTTTTTCTTGAACAAACATATTTGTGGAACTAAATCGGAGGCTTTTACGGGTATCGTTGAGTATCACGTCTTGATTAACTAAACTCAAAAGTTATGTTGAGGTAGTTTAAGTGGAGTAGGGCAGTTGCTCCAGTAATGGACACTCGATAGAAAATGACCAATAATTTTTAAAATAAGCGCCAAAAAATTTTGTTTTTGTAGTCCAGTTATTCATGTTACACATACTACACATCTCTATTGCAGTTTTATGTACCTAACTTCAGCCTTGTATGAGTAGGGAAAATTTTTTAAAATGGCCGTCCTGTAAACAGGTGTTTGAAGTCATCCGAAGGTTCGTGCACCGTGGTATTAAATATTGCAAAATGTCAAGTTCAGACAGTAGTACATACTTTTGTGACGTTTTGTAGTTCAATACAGTAAGTCAAATATATATGTATATAATTAATACGATGAAATCGCAATAATAGGGGACTTGTTAGGGGGGTGACCATTACTCAATCAAGAATTTCAACATTGTATCAGTAACGAACACCCCCGTGTCCATTACTGAAGTAATGAAATTTGGTAATGGACACCCACCCAATTTCATAGAAAACTTGTAAGATAAATTGATTATAGATTTTTGATTTATAGAGCAATGGCAAAAACTAAAACGTACGCCAAGTCTACAACGAAGCAGACTAAAAGATATTTCTTTTCATATTCTGATGAGAATATGCAAAAGGCCGTCCAAGCGGTGAAGGAAAGCAGCCTTAGTAAAAAACAGGCTGCACAGCAGTTTGGTGTTCCCCGAACTACATTAATCAGGAAATTGTCAGGTGTTGTTCCTCTTCAGAGAAAAATGGGTCCTCAATCGGAATTATCTGCAATAGAAGAAAATATGTTAGTTGCATGGATTCTTGCCATGGCGAAGAAAGGATTTCCAGTACATAAACAGAATCTCCTTTTGTCAGTCAAAAAATTTCTAGAAGACAATGGTAGAGAAATTCGATATTTAAAAAAATCTAAAACCCCAGGACGATCATGGTTTGAAGGTTTTCTAAAACGCCATCCCGAGGTAAAAGAGAAACATGCCGAATCAGTAAGCAAGGCTCGAGCAGCAGTTACGCAAGATCGTATTTATGGTTGGTTTGACGAAATATCAGATCATTTGAAAGAAAACAATCTGGAATCAATTCTTCTGGACCCCAGTCGCATATTCAATGGCGACGAATCAGGATTTGTTTTGTGCCCAAAAAATGGAAAAGTTTTAGGACCAGTCAAAATGACAGAAGATTTTTATGAACGAGTCAATTCTGAAAAAGAACAGATTACAGTCATGGCCACATTTTCAGCTAATGGAACTGTAGTACCACCAATGCTAATTTTTCCATATAAGAAGATGCCAAAAGCAATAGTTGCATCTTTTCCAGAAAATTGGGCGCTTGGCAGGTCAGATTCTGGACGGATTAATTCAGAAGTGTTCTATGAATATCTATCAAATCACTTTATACCGTTTGTGAAATCATCAAATATTGTTCGGCCGGTTGTACTTTTTGTTGATGGACATCGTTCACACCTAATTCAACAAGCAAGCCTACTTTGTAACGACAACGGTATCATTTTAATATCTCTATTGCCAAATACCACTCACATTATGCAACCGGCAGATGTAGCTGTCTTCAAGCCTCTTAAATCGGGATGGAAATCTGCCGTCAGGACCTGGAAATTTCAAAATTTTCCCAAAGAAGTAAATAGGTACACATTTGGGACAATTTTAAAAGGAGTGTTTGATCAATTTGCTACAGTGACCACGATCCAAAACGGGTTTAGGAAAAGTGGTTTATTTCCGTTTGACAAACATAATGTGGATTATACAAAATGTATTCCAAACCGAACAATAACTATCAAAACTTCTGAAAAAGTTCCAAACAGCGCGGCACTAAAAATCCTCGAAGGAAAAATTGAAAAAGAAGAGCTGGATCAATTCCAGCAAACATATAGAACTGGTGGTAAATGGACTGGAAATATAGAATCACTCACCTTGTATAAAGTGTGGTGTGATATAAAAAATGATAACAGTGCTACTTCGACCCAAGATATGAGATCAGTTAGCAAAGAGTCAAACCTTGAAAATTTGTCTCTTGCAGAAGGAAATACGAGTTTTTCAATGTCAATAGCTGACTCTGAGGAACCTTGTTATACAAGAGACGTTTCATCAGTTCAAGTAAAACCCTCCACAAGTGCACAGTGGGAAAGCCCTGCAGACGCCAGCCAGAAATATTACGAGAGCAAGGAGGAAGAAGGTTATAAAATACCAACACCATTTAAAAAATGTTTGATATTTCCTGATTCTAACTCTTCTGAAATGAAAACGCCAAAGCGCAAGAGAAAAATATTTCCTGCAGTTGTGTCCAGCGGGAAGTACCGAGAGTTTTATGAACATGAACAAAATAAGAAGTTACTGCCTAAGATGAAGAAGAAAAAGGAATCTAGACCAGTCATTGAAAGTTCTGATTCAGATGTAAGTGTTAGATACGATGATGAGGATCTAGATACTAGTGACCTCGAAGATTTAGATCTGACAGTGGGAAAATATGTAATTTTTAAATATGACGACAACCATTACCCTGGTGAGTAGAGAATATCAGTGCTTCGATGTTTAATTGAAATGCATTCTGTTAAACATGTAGACATACCTCTCTAATACTTTATTATTCTAAAAAATATCGTACCTTTGCAGGAGTTATCTTTAAAAGCGACGTTCAAGGGGCAGAAATTCGATCAATGGTTACCGCTGGGCTGGTGGATTCATGGAAGTGGCCAGTCAAAGATGATATTTTATATTATTTTAGGGAGGACATCGTTTGTAACATTGCAGAACCTAAAGAAAAGAATCAGAGGGGACACTACAGCGTACCTGAAATGACAAAATTTGAATAAATGTGAAAATTTGTTGGTGTCCATTACTCACTCAAAGTGTGTCCATTATTGATGATAGTATGTCCACCACTGACACATTTGACAATATTTTATAAATTATTAAAAAGAATATTTTTCTATATTATGTTATCAGCTTAAATATATACTAAAATAAAGCACATCAAATTTCCTACATTCCAGCGTATTTCATATTCGTCCCAATAAAATACCATAGTTTTTGAGAATTTTTGAAATCGAGATTTCCTCTTTGGCGTCCATTACTGGAGCAACTACCCTACATAGAAGTGCTGAACTATAGACGGACCATTATTTTCTAGTGGCGACAACGAGAGATAGTCGTAGAACAAATGCTATTATTGTTCTACGGCTATCTACGGCCACCAATCCTCGATCTTCGTGACCGCTATTTGATGTTGACCTTTCAAATATGTTTTATCCTCGGTCCCCGTGACCGCTTTTTATATTGACCTTTCAAATATGTTTTCTTTAAGTTTTGTTTCCTATTAGTGAAAGCAATACCGCTACGTGCAAACGTAAAATTATAATGTAGAAAAAACATGAATACGATCTTAGATAGCGACTTATTCCCAAAAAATGCAAAATTTTAACGTAAAGTGTGGTATATAAGGAAAAGTAAAGATGACGCTAAAATTAAAGTAAACAATCGTTAAAAGAATGTAGTTTTATCGTGTAAAATACATTTAAGGAAAAGTAAAATTGAAATAGTAACAAAATTTAATATTTCTAAAAAGAACTGAATGACCTCGACACTCAATACTTCTGTGCACATAACCTGTAATTCCAGTTTGACACTTGGTGTCGCGGGCGTATTGATCTAGTTAATAATTAATTCATTTTAATTAATTGTGTATGTATATGTGAGGGTCGATCTAATGCGAGTAACTCAAAATCGGAGATGCTCCTTTTCAGATAAGTCGTACGATTATTTTACTCTTTTCTTAGTATAAAAGTTAACGCCATCAAGATTTATTTTTTAAACCGTTTCAACAGGTACATATTCTCAAAATTCTATTCTTCCGAACGTCATGAGTAAAAATTAAAAAATAATTTTCGAACATTAAGTGTCACAATTATAAAAGACGGAGGTTTTTTTTTGTTTAGATAAATTTAATTAATATCGCATGCAGCAGTATTGTCGGGAGTGATGTACTAAACGAATTAATGAACAGGTCATTATATACAGCAGTTTAGGCGTAATTACGGATTAATCAGCAGGTCACTAGAAACAGCTGATGTGTGATGAGGTGTAAGTAGCCGATTAATTAACAGGTCATTAAAGACAGCTGATTAGGCGGAATTAGCGGATTAAATGCTGTCGTAAGGCAGCATTTAAAGTTCTAGGTGTACTGTGAAGCAGGCTAGGAAGCAGCGTTCGTAGCTCCTGGTAAACCAAGGAGCAGGCCAGAAGACAGCATTCATAGTTAAAATATATTCTGAATCGGGGGCTCTTATATACCCACTGCATAACTTGTGCATACAAAAAACTTGTTATATTGAACCCCCGGGCAGATATTTATCATGCGAACAAGCCATGACTTGGTCTCGTAATCAATACGACCCGCTCTTGTAAAATATTTATTATCAAGAAAAGCAATATACATAAAAGATTTAACATATTTTGAAAAATCATATAATTACAGAGACATAATATTATAGAAATGCTGAATTTATTGAGGCAAATTGATATTTGTATTTGTAAAACTTTAATAACTAGAAGTTCGGAAATTCTATACACGAACAAACAAAACTGTATGACTCCATATATTAGCCGGTAGATTAGTAAAACTTTGACGTGCTTATTGATGAAAGTCTGATAGTTGTATGACGATGTTGTTGCGTTCCAGTTCTTGTCACACATGGCTACGAGGGCCACTTATATTCATAATTGGTTAATAAATTTGAATACTCACGCTAAAGTACAGCATTATTACTAGTTTGTATCAACCTATTTTTTCAACTTTCTTAAGATTTCTTAAGATCTTAGGAGGGAGATTATACTCGTAAATATAAAATTTGGTATTGACAGCTAAAGCCGTTTGACCGATAACGTGGTCACACACATAAAAAAAATGAGAGAGTGACATTTTTATAAAACACTTTTTGTGTATCAGGGAACTTCAAAACGTGGACATCGCCAAAAATCTCCAGGTCAAACATTTTTGTCATCAAAATATGTATTTCCTCATACTACGTATAAGAAAGTAGAAAGCAATTTATGTAATTAATATATGATTTTTTCAAGTTTACATAATAGGCTGGTAATTTCTTTTGCAGTATAGTGTATACAGAAGGTTTGGTGCTTTTCTTTTGCGAATGTTGTGTCCCATATTCGCTTCGTCATTTAATATGGGTTTAGATGGAAAGCCGGCGATGTACAAATTTTGTTTGAAACATATAAATAACGTCGTACTGTTCCCAAAATACATTTCGTGACTAACAGTCGGAAGGCATGTGGAAAATATGTGTGTATATGTATGTATGCATGTGTGTATGGCGACTTGTATAGACTAGGATGACATCAATCGTTTCAACAATCCAACGAGAATTTGAATTCGTAATAGGTGACGCAGTAATCAAGGAATATACCGATAGAACCACCGGCCATCTGCCTATAGGGAATTGTATGCAGTACACATTTATATGTACATATATGTATCTAGTCCTACCGTTTATCAGAAGCGTTGTCTATGCCGACGCTAGGGATCGACAGTCAACCGCGTCAGTCGTGTCTTGACTGCGGAGGAGTATACTCATAGTTAGTCGAACTTGCAAAAATACGCAAATTCTTGCTGTCTGCATCTTTAGGGTTTAGAATTATTTAGAGCTCAGTATTTTTTTCTGTTTTTTTACCGATATTCATTTACGTATTTACTATGCCGTTAGTTTATAGTAAAGAAGAAAAAATAAATATTATTAAATGGTATTACTCATCTCAAGGAGGTACGCAAGAAGTGATTGGTCGTTTTGTTTTTTCGTTTCCTGATCGTCCAGTTCCCTGCCGTCGGACGATACTAGATATCATACATCGTTTTGAAAAGTCGGGCTGCATTAATGGATGTTCGAAATGCTATCAGAGTAATTTCCATCCTATTTCGGAGGAAAGAATAGAGAAGGAAGTCAGTGTATGCGCCTTTGTAGAATCAAGTGAGCCCTGCTCTAGCCGCCAAATTTCTGAACAATTAGGTATTCCAAAAACCACAGTTAGGCGTATATTACACAAAAAGAAATATAAGTGTTATAAGGTTAGAAAAAATCAAGAAATATTCCCAGATGACCAGTTTAGACGTCTCGAATTTTGTGAGGCTATTAGAGAAAAATGTGATAATGATGATAATTTTACACGAAATATTTTGTTCACTGACGAATCAACATTTTCCCTTCACAAACGCCATAATCCATCTGCCGTTCGCTACTGGTCTCAGAAAAACAAACATTTGAGCAGGGATGTCACCACTCAATATCCACAGAAACTAAATGTCTGGGCAGGAATCTTAGGGGATCACATCATAGGGCCATTTTTCCTAAACGGAACATTAAATGCGCAGTCATATTTACAATTACTGCAAAATCATATTGTTCCTGCAGTGCGTGACCTTGCTGTAAACTTTAATGATATTTGGTTTCAGCAAGATGGCTGCCCAGCTCATAATGCCAGAATAGTACAAGAATGTCTTTCATTGCATTTTCCACATACCATTAGCACTAGAGGTAATATTTCTTGGCCGCCTAGATCCCCTGCTGTGATTCATGTGATTTTTTCCTTTGGGGATATTTGAATGAAACCATTTATGTACACCAGAATGAAAGACCCCGCACATTAGATGATTTACGAATGCGAATTACACAACTCTGTAATAGTATTTCACCTGTAACTCTATCTAATGTACGTAGAGAATTTTACTACAGACTGGGCTACTGTGAGGCAAACAATGGAGGCTTGTTTGAAAGAGATATTTATTAGCCTCTAGAATTCCATTTTATTTTCTCTAGAATTTTTTTTGTTTGACATCAATTATTACTTTTTGAACGTTTTTTAATTTCTCCATGTTGCTTCCTTTTTAGAATTATTTTTCTTATTTTCTCTTGGTTTAGTAATTTGCAATTTAATTTTATTTAACTAGGTACATTCAGAATCACTAGTTACTACTTCTTTGGAATCTCAAACCTTCGTTTTCATTACAAATCTACTACTAATATTTCTACAACACGAAACATTATGCCGATGATTGATTCTTACAAATATCTACGAAATGAAATGACAATATCTGTGTCATATTTAAAGATTAAATATGCTTTATCGACGGATGTGTATTTATTTCTTTTTACGCCACAAATTATTATTGCCGGTACGTAGATATATACGTAGGCGTATATAAATGTGTACTGCATACAATTCCCTATAGGCAGATGGCCGGTGGTTCTATCTGTATATCCTTCTTAGTATGTTTAAATAAAATGCTAACGCAAGATTCGCTTGTTATGATACCGCCATTCTGCATGTTATAAATAATAAGAGGCTATGAAGTAATATAGGCTTGTTACAGGTTCATTTCTATAGGTAATATGGGCAGCGCTATGGGCTGAAGACAGTCATTTTTAAAAGTTTGAGTAGATAAAGCAAGTAAATACTATTTACATTCAAATCAAAACTATAGTTTGGAGACTACTTAAACTACATATACAGGATGGCGCATTCCCGTCGGTTTTATACGGAAAGTGGCAAAATATTTTAAAAATCTTTTTATAAAGAATAGAACATTTAAATGGAATACCTTGTATATTATGGCATATTTCGATACTATAGGCTAAATGAAGGTCACTTACTGTTATATTCCCTATATCTAATTACTTTCCTATTTTAAATGTAACACCCTGTATTTATTACCATATATAGTAATAATAAAAATATCGACCGTACTTAATAACAATAATTAATTATCAGGGTTATCGGTCCGTGTATTCTGGTTAAATAAAACTCAATTTGTTCATTCTTCTCTCTATATTTCGATAATGTTTATTATCTTCATCGGGAGAGTGCTATCAAAAATCGTAATGAATTTGTTAAAAAGGAAGCATAAGAAGTTAAAATGTTACTTACATCAATGAGTTAGCACTGGCAAAAACATCAATATATTTAAAATAATAGTGGAAACATTAAAATGGCAATGATGTTTTTTAAAAATTTAGAATTTTCTGTCAGAAATGACATTTAAAAAATATATTGATATCATCACAAAATTAGAATCAAGTGCCTTGTACTATGTAATATAATATACAAAATTATTTAAATCTCTTTAGATGATCTAAAGTACAAGAATTTTTATGAATTGAAGCAGAAAAATTTAAATATTTTAGGAACAATATAATTTATTCACAAATGCGTAATAGGTTGGAATATATCACACTTAAATTATTTGTATCAGTTTTATAATTTATTGTATTAGTCTCTTTGTTAATATAAATCATTTCAAGAACTATTATGTTTTTATAATTACGTTCTTTACTTAATATTTTAACATTATCATAATCAAAGGTATGTTTGAAATCTAAAAAATGCCCAGCTAACGCACAAGAACGTTTACCCACCTTACAATCACTTTTATGTTGTGAAAGTCTTTGTTTTAATAATTGTGAAGTTTGACCTATATAAACTTTATTGCAATCTTTACAAGGAATTTTGTATACTACACTATCTTGGTTTAAAACTGGTGTTTTGTCCTTAGTTTTAGAGAATATATTGTTAAGTGTAAGTAAATTATATTTACATATTTTAATATTGGTGTATCTTGTAAAATTCTTTATTATTAGTTCAGTTAAATTTTTAATATATGGAATCTTCTTATAATGTAATGGATCAACAGTAAAATTACGTTCATTAGAAATATGGAAACTATTCGAATTATAAATCAATTTGATAACTATATATTTTGGATATCCATTATTCATGAAAATTGTACACAATGTTTTTAAATTTTTGCTTAAAAAGGTGTTATGACTAATATAAGTAACTCTGTTCTTCATTGCAATGACATCATTGCCATTTTAATGTTTCCACTATTATTTTAAATATATTGATGTTTTTGCCAGTGCTAACTCATTGATGTAAGTAACATTTTAACTTCTTATGCTTCTTTACTTTAGCGAAGATGAAAATTTCTTAGATTTTGTACTTTTTACGGATGAGTCATCATTTCATACTAACGGTTTAATTAATAGACATACTTTTCCCTACTACAATAACGAAAATCCTCATTTTTTTAGAACTTTCAATAGGCAACACTGATGGCGTGTCAATGTGTAGAGTGGAATCATTGGAACGCTGGCTGTAGGTCCGTTCTTTTTTGATGATCATTTAAACGGCGCCATGTTTCTTCGATTTTTAAGAGAAGGTTTGTCTGCATTTTTGGAAAATATACCACTTAATATTCGTCAAACAATGTGTTACAACAAGACGGTGGGACAGCGCATTTTCGAGTAAACGTTAGAAATGAACTGGATACACAATGTCCCAATAGATGAATAGGACACGGCGCTCCTCACTATTGGCCAGCAAGACCCCAGACCTAACGAGTTCCAATTTTTTGTTTATGGGGTATCTCTAAAATACCGTTTATCATGCACTCCCAACCACATCCGACAATATGAGAGAAAGAATAAGAATAGCGTTTCGTTCTATAACACCAAATATTTTAACAATTGTTAAACAATCCTTTCGAGAGAGATTTGTTTATGAACAGATGGACATCATTTCGAGCACTTAAAAAACATTAGTTTTCTTTGACTACTTAAGTTTGTTACTTGTTTAATAAAGTATGTATTTATTTACCTAGTTATGACAACTTTTAATTATTGTGAAACAAAACCAATCAAACCGTTAGATTAATAAATATTAGCCTTTTAAAAATGAATTACAAGAAATTAGTGTTTGAAATTGATAATCCTAAATTACAAAAAAAAAAAAACTACAAGAGATAGATATAAGAAACCCTAATGCAGTTTCAAAAACAATTAAAATTAGAATCTAAATATGGAAATAAATACAGGCTGTTCCGTTTAAAATACGAAAATTATATGTATTTAATACTAGGCAAAACAAAAATTTTGTTTTTAAACAGCCCTGTATAATTTTTAGATATCAACTTTAAATTATCTTAAAGTCTGATGCTTTGAGTAAACAATAAATACAATTCAAAATAATTTACTCAAATATGTAAGACACAAATGTCTCTCAAATTTTGATCTACATTTTCAAAAATAGTAAAATATTTCGAAAAAAGCTTGAGTTAGGTATAGGGAATATAGCTATACTTGGCCTTTATCTAGCCTAGAATATCAAAATATGCTATAATTTACAAGGTGTTCCATTTACATTTTCATATCTTTGGTGACCCCCTTTTGTTGAATCACTCTGAATATTTCAAAATAATTAAACGTGCCTCTAATGAACCCACACAACTCTTGATAAAAACATTTTTAGAAATCTTGACACTTTACGTATATAAACCGCGCTGGAAACTGATTACACTGGGCAACAAATTTTCGAAAAGTTCATGCTTCCAAGCTGAAAATAGTCATTTCTTAATGAATTCAATGTGCTGAACACGAAAAAGCTGAATTGGCTACGGGTTTTCTGTTATATGTACGCATATTTCAGAAAAAGTGTACTTATGTCAATATTATAATACATGGTAAGAAAACATTTACGCATATTTCAGAAAAAGTGTACTTATGTCAATATTATAATACATGGTAAGAAAACATTTACGCATATTTCAGAAAAAGTGTACTTATGTCAATATTATAATACATGGTAAGAAAACCTTAGTCTGCTTCCGGCTTTCGACTTCTTTTGGCCTGCCGTTTGTAGTGGACTTGTGGAGCATCTCTACTGATTGTCCAACAATAGTCAGCTAGCATTGACGTAGACCATTTGCCTTGGTACCGTTGCTCCATGGTGGCAATGTCCTGATGAAATCGTTCGCCGTGCTCATCGCTGACCTGCCCGCAGTTATCAGAAAAGAAATCTAAGTGGGAATCAAGAAAGTGGATCTTTAAGGACATATTGCAGCCGAATTCATGAAACAAAGCCAACATATCCTCAACCAGACACTTGTAATTTTCTGCCTTGTAATTCCCCAGGAAGTTTGCTGCCACTTGATAGAATGCGTCCCAAACCTGTTTTTCTTTACCTTGAAGAAGTTCCTCAAACTTGGGGTCTCGGAAGAGCTGTCTAATTTGAGGCCCCACAAAGATGCCCTCTTTAATTTTGGCTTCACTGAGTCGAAAGAATTTGTCATGCAGGTACTTGAATGTTGGTCCATTCTTATCCATGGCTTTTACCAAGTTTTTGACAAGACCGAGTTTGATGTGTAAAACAGGAATGATGATTTTGTGTGGCTGTGCCAATGGTGGGTGCTGTACATTCGTTTCTCCAGGCTTAAAAAATGCTCTCGGAGGCCAGTCTTTCTTGATGTAGTGCAAATCGATTGCTCTGCTGTCCCACAGACAAAGAAAACAGCAGTACTTTGTATATCCCTGCTGCAAACCCATCAACAGAGATACTACCTTCAGGTCAGAACATATCTGCCAGCCATACTTGCTGTAGTTAATCGTCTCCAGTAGCTGCTTTAGATTGCCGTAAGTCTCCTTCATGTAGACCGCATGTGCAATAGGTATGGATGGAAGCTGGTTCCCATTATTCAACAAAACCGCCTTTAGGCTCAGTTTTGAAGCGTCTATAAACAGCCGCCATTCGTGGGGATCATGTGCAATACCGAGAGCTTGTAGTAGACCATCAATATCGCAGCAGAACACAAGGCTTTCCTCTTTCTTAAAGAAAGATTCGAAGAGCTGATGGCGAGTGCGAAATGAAGTCACTCGGACATTCTGTTCCAGAAGATTCCACTGTCGAAGTCTTGAGGCCAGTATCTCCGCTTTGCTTTTCGACAAATCCAAATCGCGAACAAGATCGTTCATTTCATCCTGGGTAATTTTATGTGGTGCAGATGTTTCGTCAAAGCACGAAAAGTCATCATCCTTACTGCCACGTTGAGGAGAACTCGCCGACGCATGGCCATCCTCATCGTCTGCACTGATAGAAAAATCTGTAGGAGGTTCTGGAATTGGGAGTCCTTCGCCATGAGAGACAGGTCGCAGAGCAGATGGTATGTTAGGGTATTCAACTGTCCACGTCTTCTTCTTGGTGATGCCTCCAGAAGCTGGTCGTACCATACAGAAATAACAGTCGTCAACGTGATTGGTGGCCTCCCTCCAAATCATGGGCACAGCAAATGGCATTGCCTTTCTTTTGCCATTAAGCCACTGTGAAAGATTTACGGTACAAGTGCGGCAGCATACGTGTGGGGCCCAGTCTTTGTCCTGGTCGCCTATCTTGCAACCAAAATACAAATGATACGCTTTCTTAACTGTTGCACTGATGTTCTTTTTCTGTGCAGCAAATGTCACTCCGCAAATATAACAGAAGTTATTTGCACTATTAACACAGTTACGAGGCATTGCTACTGTTTAGTTACTTTACACTATAGCAATCACTTATGTATGCTAGAGCTTCGAAAAATATGCGCGAATGAACGGACATTGCACGAGTTAACAGTCACGTCGGCCATTTATAAATAAACTATAATTAGCTATTGCTTGATATTGCGCAATCAATTTCGCAACACTCTCAATGGAAACTTACAGTAAATGCTGCATTAACTTCTTTGCATGAAGGGGTGATGCAATATGACGCAAAATTTCGTAATTTCTCACTAAATTGCATTACATTATGCAATAGCATCTATACAATGGACAAAACGTCAATATCTCTTGAACGTGAGCCAATCAACTTTTTTCAATGTGATATTCGTGTTCAGCACGTTGAATTCATTCAGGATTGGGTACTTTCACCTAAGAAGCAATTTCACTGTTGACCAGTGTTATTAGTGATCGCAAATCAGGTGTGCATTCCAGGATTGGATTTAAATGAATAGTAATTTCAAATTGGGCAAAGCAATAGCAGTAATACAATAATACGTAACAAGTTGTACATTATGAATGTAATGTTCTAATGAACATATACGAATTTTTTCGAACTCGGGTACGTCATTCTTGCCTTCAATAATGATGTTTACGACTTACGATATACAGGGTCCGGCAACGAAGCGGGGACGGAAGATTACATGCTTATTTGAAAGTTAGTCAAATATTTAGTCATCAGATATTCTTGCGCGCCATCAAGCGCACGTTTTAAAAATATTTTGGTTTATACAGGGTGTTCCAGATAGAAATGCCAGACCAAAGTTGCTTTTTTTTAAATGGAACACCCTATATATTAATAGATAAAATGATCCGCGCTTGAAAGCTGGTTACATCGATATAATCTGTATGGGTGTAAAGTTGATAGTTTCTGTGTTAATATAATTATTTTACTTGATAAATTAATACATTTCAGTAGGCTATTCTGCATAAGGAAAAATAAAAGATCCGAAACCAACAGAATAGAATTTTTTTTACTAGTATTGAGTTTCGTTGCTACGTGAAATAAATTCTGTAACTGTTCGCGTTATACAGAGTGTTCACAATTTCGCAAAATCGAAGAAATCTCGTAATTTTTAAATGGAACAACCTGTATATCAGTTTATTTTTGCATTGTTTATTAAATTTCATGTCAGAAACATGTAAGACGTTAATACTTTAAATGTGACTATTACTGAGCTACTGTCGTTTTTTGATATGCTTTTGTTAGTTTTTGCAAAAAAGTCAATTTTTTCAAATGGAACACCCTGTATATTATTTCATTTTTGAATTTCTTATTAAATTTCACATCAAAAACATGTAAGACTTTAATACTTTAAAAGTGACTATTACTGAGCTATTGTCGCTTTTTGATATAATTTTGTCAGTTTTGTGGTTTTAATTAATATAGTATAGTACTGACAAAATTATATCAAAAAGAGACAAGTGTGCTAGGAATATTATTTGTTATGAAACAAATCGGAAAAATTACATACAAATTAGTTAGGTATTTATAATTAATTTATCTGTTAAAAGAAATTTATCACGGGGGGGGGGGGGAGTGCCCCGTAAATAATAATGAATCCAATATAGAGCCCTGAGGAACACCACTTACAGTTTAAAGCAGACTTGACGTTTTATTTGAAATTGTTACTATTTGAGCACGACCTTGTAAGTAGTTGCCTAAAAAATCGATAGCATCTCAAGAGAAACCAACATAATGAAGTTTAGATAATAATGTGAGATGTGATATAGTATCAAAAGCCTTTGTATAGTCCAAAAACTCTAAGAACTGTTATAGCAAGCTTGTCACTAGCCGCTTCAGTACCATTCACTATGTTCTAAAGAGCAGTTGTGCGACTATGTCCCGTCCTAAATCCAGATTGGGTTTCAGGCAAAGTATTATTAATAAGTAAGTGATTTTTAATTTGCACCAAAATAATTTTCTCTAATAACTTAGACATAACTGGTAGAATGCTTATAGGTCTAAAGTCGGAAAAACTCGTTGGTTGTTCCTTTTTCAGAGTAGGACAGAAAACTGCATTACGATATACAAATAGAAAGTAGTTTTCGAGGGTATAAGAATTAACAATATAAGATATAAATGAAATGATATATAAGAAGATCTTAAAATAAACATTCTACTTGTACTTACTTGATCTATTCCAGCAGATTTAGATATAATACTAAATAAAAATTTGGATATGTCGTTCTCAGAAATAGTAGTAAACCTAAGTTGCGATGTACCTAATGCCGAGTATTTTATCTCTATCATAATATCGATATCGAATCTTCGTTCATATGTGGTACCGCATCAGCAACAAAAATTATTAACCATTTTAACTCTGTTGACTTGGTACCAATTCACAACCCATTACTATTTTCTTTTCAGGTAGTTCATCTAACGTCTTACTTACGAAAACCAAAGTACTATCATCTCCAAACATATTTTTTTTAAATTCGCTCCATTTCGTAAGAGAACAAGTAATCTCTTCCACTAGATTTGGAAAAAGTATTGCATTTTGTATTAATTTTTGTCAGAACTTTTTATTTAAATTATATTCAGACGTAATAATAGTATTAAATACTGCATATCGTTTAATATCATAAGCCGTCATAAAATATAAAGTTAAGTTTGTTGTTTATTATTCCATATCTGTCAGGAAATGTTTTCAGTGGGAGAATTTTCCAGTCTGAATATTTTCCGGTCGGGGAATTTTCCAATCGAGACATTTTCTGTAGATTAATTATTGTTTCTTGATTTTGTTTTTGGTTCCTTAATTATACGTAACAATAAGAATTAGAAGTATATATAAAACTCGTTCTTTCTGCAAGGAGGATCGGAACATATTACCTCAGACGGAGTGATTATTGAAGCTCATTCAACGTTTTCTAATAACAACATTTTACTGTGATCTTTAACACGTTCTTTGTTTATACTAGTTACACTAATAAAAAAAAAAAAAGCAGTTAAGTTATTTTTATGCCATTTAAATGCGAAAAATATACCTCCTCAAAATTTTTATCCGCTTACAAAAAAAATATTGTCTGCATTAATTTGACTGGCCCATTAAGATATCACCATTTTAATTTTGATACTTTGTAATCATTGTGTTAATTACCTCTTTAAACGCTAAGTTATAATTAGTCATCGCCGATTGTGCAGATGGTTTTCTCCTGGGTCAATGAGTTTTACATCCCATACCTACAATACACACACATAGACGCATGTGTTTCATGTAATATATGTACCTCTCTATACACTATACTCATATAGGAGCTATAAATACACAGTTTAGAACAAGGTTCTGTTTATTGAAACTTTGTGTAATTTAACTGAAAGCGTTAATAACATGTGCATGGTTTGCAAGCACCGATTTAAAATTAAAATCAAAATCCATACAGTATATACACGTAAATCGTACAGAAGCCTACGCCTTTTGAGTAAACGAAAACAGAATACTTTGGTCGTATATATAGGGGAAAGTAGGGAAATGGCGTTCACTTAACAAAAAGAATTAATAAAAATCTTATTTCCATCGCTACGAACAACTGAGGTAGAGAGTACAGTTTCTACTACATGAATTATAAGCAAAAACATTTGTTACGAACAACAACTCAATTAGTCCCATTCCCCACCCGCAGGGAAAATAGCGTTTAAAGGTGAGATAACAGCGGCCAGTCGTGGGATAATAAAAATGATACTGTTTTTAAGACTTCATAGGAAATATAATTATACTAAAATTCTTTAACGTACAGTAATACCATATAATTAGAAATGTTTCACTAAAACCCCCAAAAGATGACATTCTTTCTTTCATTTTGCAAGCATAATTCGCATTTGTAATTAGTATCAATGCCGGCTACGTTCTGTATGGGCCCAAATACCACAAGATGTAAATCGACACCACACCTCATTCTTCCAAAAATAACCACACATTACGCATTTTTCTTCAACATCTAATACATCATTACTGCTATTGTCGCGCGCAAATATTTTTAATTCCAACGTCTTCCTCAGACGATGAGGATTCAATTGGCTTAGTACGATATTTGATTTTTTAGTTTCTCACTTCTTTACGCATTTTCCATTTTTTATTCTTCTTCTTCTTCTTTATTGTGGCTTTGAGTTAAACTATTTAGTCTTTTACTCTTCATCTGAGTGCGGTGAATCTTGGAGTGTTGGAGTTGAATTTGATTAGCTATTGTTTATCTTTATTTTGATTAAGAATTAAAGTAGAACCATTTTAGGTCTTTTGTGTTTGAAGTTTGCATTTCCATCATCTGCGAGTGCTCTTTTAAGCCTCTACGTTCTGTATGGGCGCAAAGACCACAAGATGTAAATCGACACCACACCTCATTCTTCCAAAAATAACCACACATTACGCATTTTTCTTCAACATCTAATACATCATCACTGCTATTGTCGCGCGCAAATATTTTTAATTTCAACGTCTTCCTCAAACGATGAGGATTCATTTGGCTTAGTACGATATTTGATTTTTTAGTTTCTCACTTCTTTACGCATTTTCCATTTTTTATTCTTCTTCTTCTTCTTTATTGTGGCTTTGAGTTAAACTATTTAGTCTTTTACTCTTCATCTGAGTGCGGTGAATCTTGGAGTGTTGGAGTTGAATTTGATTAGCTATTGTTTATCTTTATTTTGATTAAGAATTAAAGTAGAACCATTTTAGGTCTTTTGTGTTTGAAGTTTTCATTTCCATCATCTGCGAGTGCTCTTTTAAGATTTTGGTTTGAGTGGTTTTCCATCTGGTTATAGAAGCTGAGCGCTCCTTCCTTGATGTTGTCAATGATGGTTGGGGTATTTGTTTCATTCATTATTTGATTATTTCTCATATACCATGGAGCATTTAGTATCATTCAAAGACTGGTGTTTTGTATTATTTGCAGTTTTTTGATGCCGGTCTTGCACATATGTACCCATATTGGGCATGCATATGTGAATATTGGACGTAATACTTGTTTGTAAAGTAGAATTTTGTTGTTCGTGTTCAACTGGCTTTTTCTGCCTATAAGAGGCCATAGTTGACATCTTGTTTGTTTGGTTTTGGTTATCGCTTTTGCTATGTGTGTGTTATAATTGAGCTTTATATCCAGGTACATTCCCAGGTATTTAATTTCTCTACTCCATGGTATAGTGTTGTTGTTGATGGTTATTTCGTTGTCTGTTGTTTTCCGATTCCTTTGAAAGATTATTGCTTGGGATTTGTCTTCGTTTATTGTTGTCCTCCATTGTTTGAACCATTTTATCGTGTTGTCTAGGTGCGTTTGGAGTTCCTGTACCGCGTTTGTCGAACATCTTGATGTTGATAGCAGTGCCGTATCATCTGCAAGTGTGTTCTGGATGCTAACTTGAAAGCAGCGTCCTTGGAGAAAACTGTTCGTGATTTTTATGATGTGTGTTGGGGAATCGTGTATTGTCATTTTATATATGAGTCCCTGCCTCCAGACTTTATCAAATGCCTTTGCTATCTCGAGAAATACAGCTGCTGTCACTTGATTTTTGTTGAATCCTTCTTGGATAATCTCAGTGACTCTTGAAAGTTGTGTTAACGTTGAATGTTCTTCTCTAAACCAGTGTTGATCTTCTGGTATTATGTCTTGATTGTCAGAGTGGTACTTTATCTTCTGTAGGATTATTTTTTCTATCACTTTGCTAATGGATGGTAACAGGTTTATGGGCCTGTAACTGCTTGGTATTGTTTTTGGTTTTCCTGGTTTAGGTATAACTATTACTTTGGCATGTTTCCATATCTTTGGGAATGTTTGGAGTTTGATAAAGGACCTTCTATTGCTAGAATTGACATTATTGCTTTTGGGGGGAGGTTTTGTAGTGATCTGTTGGTGATGCTGTCTATACCAGGACCTTTTTTGGGATTTAGTGCTTTAAGGATTGCTTTTAGGTTCTCGGCTGTGACTGGGTCGTTGCTAGGGGAGTTGGGTTCACGTATTTTTCTGCTTACTACTTTGTGAATATGCACTACGTGTTGCATGTCTACTTCATCCCAGTTGGGAGTGAATTGCTCTTCTAGTGATTCCGCTAGGGCTTCTGCTTTTTCCTCTGCTGTGACTTGTGTGGTATTTATTGAATTGAAGTGGTGGGATTTGTATTTGTTCTCTTTTGATTGCCTTGATTATTTTCCATGTCTTGGAGGGGTCTGCACCCTATTTCTTCAAGTGTTCTTTGCCATTCTACATTTTTCAGTTCCAGTAATTCCTTATGTACTTGATGTTGAAGGTTGTTTAGTATAGTTTTGTCTTGTGGTGCGAGTGTACGATTATGTCTTCTCCTAGCTCTGTTCTTTTCCTTTACTAGTTCTTTAATATGATGTGGTAGATTACCTGATTTATATATCCTTTCTATTTTGATGGTGTTATTTTTAACAGCATTCCACTTTTTGTAACTTCAGGCATTTTTTTTGTTTTTCTCTGAACAATTGTTCATTCAATGGAGTGAGAGTTAAAATTTGAGATTGTTGCTTTTTGATCATACGTCTACTAGTGCTAGAATTATTATCATCTGGAAGACGAGAAGGAAATGGGGAAATCACTTTGATGGGTACTTGGTACATTCTTGGAGCTTCTCTTTCTAAATCTTGTGAAATAGGTGCTGATGTAGATAGGTCTGTCACTTTTTGTAGAGTTTCAGCTGCCAAAGAATCTGGATCGGAATAAACGCTAGGATTCATTGGAAATATTCCGGCAGGGCAACTTTCTGACACTTCTTTGTCAATTGTAGCAACTTTAGAAAATACTTTGTTAAAAAGCGATACGAAGTCATAATTTTGGTATAAAAAGAATGAATATTCCATTTTCATTGCAAAATATGAAAGCATCGTATCGGCGTGACTACCTTGATCATACAAAATAAGGATAAATGAACCTTCTTTGGTTGGCGTGAAAAACTTTGAAATATGCTGGAGACACTCGACATTTCGACATTGGTCCGTCCGTCTTTAGAACAATGGTAAGCAGCATTAGTTGGCCCTTCTTTCGATAACTGAGGCGACATTCTTTATCGTCTTAATAAATCTATGCAGAATGTATCATTTGCGAAATAAACAGATAAGTTCCGTATACACAGTTTGTAAATCTGTATAGTGTGTAGAATTTTCGACATACTCGTACTTTCGCCACAAGCGATCTCTAAACTAAACCTCGTACGCAAAAATCATGTGTTAATAAAACTGATATTTTAATATACCATTTCTTCAATTCATTATTCTAAGTGAATTCGCTTACTGTCAAACTTAAATCGATATTTAATTTCAAATCCAAAACTTGAATTTATTAATTGTTGTAAAAAAAGTTTATAAAAAAGAACGCTGAAAATATAGATAGTGTATATACAGGTTCGAGAAAAGGTACGGCTAAATACTTTGAGAACTTAATTAGAACTAGCGGAAATTTGGCGCACTGTTAGAAGGATTTAGACTCCATCATTTGAGATTTTCTTCAGTTTTACACTATCATTTGTTTTCGAGATACAAGGCTAACTTGATGTTTTTTATATAGCACAGGTGGTTAAATGTAACATTTTTGAAAATACTGTTCTTTTTTCTATTTAATGACACATGCCTGCCTTAATTTGCATAAAAACAGAAATATTTTTTTACATATTATATTTTGCAGAAAAGTAAAATTAAGATAGCTTTTGATATGATGTTTTTAATCTGTTAAATATTTGATAACCTCACTTCGACCAAAAATAATAAAAACAACGCATTTTATTAAAATTGAACTCGTATACATTGTAATAGTACGGTCCTTTAAAGTTACATAAAAATGAATAAAATGCCCCAAAGTGGGGTGTTCATATATAATAATATAGATTTAAATAATATAATTAAAATGACTAAAATTGACTTATTGATCAAATGAATTTACTTAATGAACACTCCTCGTACTTAGCTCAGGTAAATAGTTCGGTTTTGCATAAGACTCTCAATTTCAAGACGGTTCGGGTATTTAGACACTAAGATTATTTATCTGAACGTACTATTACTTCTTTTTTTAAAATTCAAATTTCTTATATTAAAGTAGACAAATAATACGCAAAAGAATGTTTAAATATTATTAATATATTGATTATAACACCATCAACACAGATCAGGTTACAAACAAAGGTTATAGAAACAAAACACAATTCAAATGGTACAACACAATACAAATTACGCATCAATTACACCATGGGCAAATATAATAAATTGATTCAACAATGTTGCCTTATATAAATCATATCTCGTGAATTTTACTAGATTCTAATTCATTATTCACAAAATTTGCATGCATGATAGAGGCCTTTAATTCAAACAACGTTGGGTACCTTTATACGATGCTGTGACGCTGGAACGGTGTTTTCACGGGCAGCTTTCCCAGGGTAGACTGAAATCGTCGTCTTCTTTGTCCCGAGATACGGCACACACTTATTTTAATAAACATATATCTCTTTTCTCACCAGGCTTTTATATCACTTTTAACTAATGCTTAGAATTACTATGTTTGTATTCGCACTGTTAGCCTGTGAGATCGTTCCCTTTTTCTTGGGTGCGGTCCAGTGTTATTTTACTTAACGGGACCTGCGAACCTACTTGTTTACGGGCTAGGGAGCGTCTGACTCTTCCTCCTTACTTAAAGCACGTCACACCGTATTCTTCTCGGGAATTCCCCGAGCCACTTATGTACTTTACTTCTATTCAAACTCTGTTCGTGAGAATATGCACTCGCAAAATATGTAGCGTTCAATGTTGCCCACGTGTTGATTGTACACAAACCGTTTCTTGTTAATGCCGCCTAAACTCTTGTCTGAAATTGATAACATTGGCGCCACTTGAGTTTCTTGCACACAGATACACCTACGCACTATTTCTTTCTTACATATACAGAATTTATATAGAAACATTTTAAACAGGAATATAATAATTTAATACAAATAAATGAATAATACATGTTTCCTGATCTGTGTTGATTTATTATCTATCTTAATTTCATAATATACATTACCTTAATATAAATATTTTGGATGTTATATTATATTTATATTTTATTCATTATATACAGGGCCTACCGTTACAACATTTTAAGAACAATGAAAAAAAAATTGTATAAATATTTTATATAATAAATTATACTCAATGTGCTCTCCTTTAACTTCTTAAGAGTAATTAGTGCATTGAACAAAATTCTGTAAGGAGTCAATCAAAATATGAGAAAAAATCATGCCAATCGCATTTCCCATACGATCTGCGATATTGAGTGGTCTGTTTCAGTAAATTCGTTTTTTTAAATTACCCTACAGGAAAAAATCAAATGGGGTCAAATAACGTGAGCTAGTTGGCCATTCAATTGTTTCCCTCCGTCCTATCCATCTAATAGAAAACGTTTGCTTTAAATATGGTGGTGCTCCCTCTTGTTGAAGCCGTATGGTTTCTGCTGGTATATTTTGATTATTGTAGTCTGGAAAGATTTCTCTGAGCCGGGGAACAAAATTTTGTTGTCAAACTTGGAAGAATCTATCAGAAGTTAAATTACCATTAATGAAGAAAGGACGAATAATATTCCCACCAATGATCCCACACCAAACAATAAACATTAATTTTTTGGAGATTCTGCGTATGAACTTCCTCCATCCACTTCGGATTTCTGTCAGACAAATATCTGCAGTTTTGGCGGTTAACATTCCCATTTAAACAAAAAGTTGATTGATTCATCAGAGAAAAGAACGCGATTTATGAAGTTACCATCTTAATTTATTTTATTCATCATTGCTTCGCCAAATTCAATTCTGTGGTCGAAATCATTTTCACTTCGTTCTTGTAACAGGTGGATTGTGTGGGGTGATATTTTTCGCGTTTTATTATATTGTGTATAGATCTCCCACTCGTATTATAATTTAGAGACAACTGGTGTAGAGAAGTTTTTGGATTTTCCTCCATATCTAATATGGCATTCAAAGAATTTTCTTCGTTCGTTTGTAAGAATTTTCGGTCGTCCGGGTTTTACATGATTTTTGGTGCTTCCAATTTCACTAAATCAATTTCACCTTTGAAAAAAATTGGTGTGGACAAAACATTATTTTTTTAAAAACACTTCTCGATAAGAGTGTTCCAAATTTTGAAAATATTCTTATCCCTAACCAAAAAATTATAGAATATTTTATTTCTCCAGATGATGCTTGAAAAAGTGTTTTACCACCGCGCATCGATTCAATAACCGGTTTCGCGCTCTAGACTCTCAACAATGGCAATTCTTATAATCTCCATATATAATTCGTAACTCAATAAGTTCGTAAAATATATCATCATTCTACGAAGTTATTGAGTTATGGTGTCACTATTGACAAATCCCAAGGCCAACTGTATCTGCTATCGCTGCGTGATATAAGGTCGTCACATAACTTCCACTGACATTGATGAACTTGAATCTGGTAACCTCAAAATATTGATCCTTATGTAACGCCAACTAGTAGTACCCAAAAGAAATAGTTTTTGAATTTTTATTGAAATACACTTTAAAATAACGCTTTAAAAATTAACTTTACAATAATTAATATTAATTATTTTAAAATAATGAAATAGAACGAAATAAAATTTAAAAAGTGTTGCTAAAAATAAAGTTGTTGAGTAGTGTCAGGAAAAACAATTTTACTTACATTTCGAAGTTTTTATAAATATTCAAAAGCAAACACTAATTAGGGTTTGTTTGGATTTTGTATATTGCTTCTTGGATTTTAAAAAATGTTGCGGTACTAACGTAATCGACGCTTGCAACTGTATTGGAATATTTTGAGGCTTTACTACTCCACATCGCAATATTTGCCTTATAAAATATTCAGCCACTCTGTCACCGGTAGTATCATTTGCACCTCCTTTAAGCCAAACATGTGGAAACCCTTCTTCTACCGAATCGCAACTAAATGATGTTGCTAAGACAAAATAACTTTGTAGTACAGTATACACAAGAATTACAGTAAATTGATGTACATGAATTTACACTTACTTATTAAAAAAAATATAGAATATTTCCAAATAACACAGGTTAAATAGGTAATATTCACCAAACTCTAAACTCTTTTTTTTCTGTGTATTTAGGTACATATTTGATGTACTTTTTTTCCATTTTGGCACTATTACAATTTGCTAATTTAGGTAGTTACAGTGATGTACTCTTTAGTACTGTCCAGTGGCGTAACTACAAATTTTGCCTCCCCCCTCGCAACATCCAGCTCAACCTAACCAATTATTACGTTGGTGTATCCTACAAATAGGTGTATCTGGGCTCGGGTCCCCCCGCACCGTGGGGGCATGCGGGGTATAGTTACGCCACTGGTACTGTCTATACCAAATCTATTAGTATTTCTATGCACACATTTCAAGACAAACCAAAATTTGTTTTATAACACTTAATCCGTTTCTTGTTGACACTTCTCAACCTGACGATGATAACAAGGTGCATTCATTATTGGTAATAATAGAGCATTTTAAAAATAACTATAGCATCTTTATTTATCCAACAGGTGCAAGTCTAATTACAGAAGTAAAATTGACAATGTTGAAATATTCATAAACCAACTTCTATCCTTTTTAAAATTGTATTAAATCAGCCCTCAAATACCCTAAAGTTCACATATTTAGACTTATTGGTAATATTCACTTCACTTCAACCCGGCAATTTTTCCATTAGAATTTTATACATCTATAAATATTAAGACATAAATTTAACCTAAAACGCAAAAAATTATAGCTACTTACCAAGAATTTTCCTTATACTACATTTCGATTAATCAATTCTCATTTTCCGAAGTACCTTGCGAATTATTTGCCTTTTAGCGCAGACTAATTTGGTAAGAACTAAATTACCCAGAACAGCCACGTTTTTTCCGTGAGAAAACTAGACATAGTTTTCTATTAGTACTCGACGTAACTTTCAAAATACATTATAGTAAATATGTACCACACATTAAATGAAACGACTGAATGTGTGTAGTACTAGAATAATTTAACTAGAAAAGAATATGGAATAAACAAAATAAATGTCAAATCAGTCAAATGTCAATAACGGTAGGTTTGATACATTGAGAAAGAATAGGTAGGGGGACGACTTCACGTGATCAAACCGGGTACAGGTCCGCCATATTGATACTACACTTACGTCAAACAGGTAGTGTTGGTAAAAAGTGGAGTGCTTTTTAAGTGCATCGTGTATTAGAGTTATATAATAAGTTAATTATTAAAAGACATTATGGTTTCTTGTGCTCTACGTAGCTGCAACAGCAGAGACGGCGTTGATAAGAAGAATTCATCTGGAATAACATTTCATAGGTTAGTGTAGGCCTAACAGGTGTGGGATGACAGATTATAATATTGAGTGGTCCGGACTAGGTGAGGCAGCCATATTGGTCCCACACTTAGCCCCGCCCAATGCTCCCGTTTTGATAGTACAACAAAGATGCTTTAGAGCGTCTCCATAGTATTTTTCCTCAATGGTTTGACATAATCCAATGAATTATATTACATATTTTTAAAACGTTATTTTAAAAATACTCAGCGATTTCCAAGTAGTTTATAATGCTTTGGATAGATGGTGCCACTTATGAATAGATATGTTGAGGTTACCAGAGTCAGAAAAATCTCGCTATGTGGCGGCCTTATATCGCGCAGCGATAGCAGATACAGTTGGCCTTGCAAATCCATTATAGTAAATATGTAGCACACATTAAATGAAACGACCGAATGTGTGTAGTACTAGAATAATTTAAGTAGAAAAGAATATGGAATAAATGTCAAATCAGTCAAATGTCAATAACGGTAGGTTTGATATAATTCAATCAATCATATTGCATATTTTTAACACGTGATTTTAAAAATGCTCAGCGATTACCAAGTAGTTTAGAATGCTTTGGATAGATGGCGCCACTTATGGATAGATATTTTGAGGTTAACAGAGTCAGAAAAATCTCGCTATGTGATGGCCTTATATCGCGCAGCGATAGCAGATACAGTACCAACCTTCCAACTATGCGTGTCAAAATTTCATGGCAATCTGACGTTTAGTTCACAAGTTACAATGGTTTTAGTGACGCTACTTTTGTAATTTTCAAAACAATGGAAAAATACGAATTCCATGCGTTGAAAAATTATTGCTTTTTGATGGCACAAAAATACCTTTCAAGCATAGCAATGGTTTCACAAGTATTATCCTAAATCTTCCCCATCAATACAAACGGTAGAGATATGGTTTGCTGGTTCTAAACGCGGCCGTATAAGCGCCGATGCTGCTGAACAGAGCGTTCAGCCCGATTTGGGAGACCAGAGCGGTCTGCCAAATTGGGCATTTGTTCCAGAAAACATAAAAAACACAAAATTCTTTTGGCCTACATTTTTTGGGATGGTATATTATTCGTCGATTTCTTTAAGAAAGGAAAAAATATCAATAGCGAATATTATACAGAGTTATTGGTGCGTTTGAAGGAAGAAATCGCGAAAAAATGACCCCAAATGAAGAAGAAAAAGCGCCTGTTTCACTAATTCGATCGCAACAATGGCAAAATTGCACGAATTGCACTTTGAATTGCTTCCCCGTCCACCTTATTCTTCGGATCTGGCTTCCAGCGACTCCTACGTGTTTGCAGGCTTAAAAAAATGCTCCAGGAAAAAAGATTTGGTTTCAATGAAGAAGTAATTGCCGAAACTGAAGCGCATTATGAGGCCAAAGATCAATTGTTCTTCAAAAAAGGCATCAGTTTTGTAGGAGACTATGTTGATGAATAAGGTAAAATTTCGCCTCAAAATGTTGTTTAATTAGTTATCCTACGAACTTATTGAATCTAAATATATATATCTATATATAAGGAAAAGCAAAAATTAAACTGAAATGTCAATCTTCCTTATGAAACTTACAAATTTTCAGTACTTTTACGTTGAATGATTTTTGAGATTATAATTTTTATTATATTGACTATTCAATTCACCTGTCATTGTTCAAATATGAACCAATAAAATAGCAAATATTTACTTTCGTATCATAGCAACAGGAAATTTCAGCGATTATATCTTCCTAGAAGGTATTCAAGTGGATATTTTAAACAAGTGAAAGTTTTTATTAATGTAACTCATTTACTAACAATATTGAAGGTACAATTAGAAAAACTAACATTACTGCAGTGCTGCAGCAGACATTCTGGAACAGAGCTATCACTGGGAGTACCCGAGGGAGTACCTTTCTCTTGTAGCTTAATACCGTCACTATTACTGACAGATGTCGAAGTTGTACATGACACATGAGTTGTACTAAATTGTCTCCATACTGAATCTTTGGATTTCTTCGTGTTCCAAGGGATATTTTCGCAAATTTCAGCATCGATTTCGTCTTCAGATTTCGTGCCAAATCTTTTCTCAGTTCCCATTATTTAGAAACACCAGTTTTTATTCAACGAAACGAACTAAATAGGAACACGATTCCAAAAATTTTAATGACAAACATAAATGTTTTTTTTGTTGACATGGAAACGTAATCATGTGTAACTAAATTTTGAGTCATTTTAATATGAAAAATTGATTTGGTTCATTGAATAGTCTCTCGAATACGATTCGTAGTCAAAGTTGAGTCTACTATTTTTGTGGTGCTTTACACTCATGTCTTTCATAATTGCGAATACTACTCGTGCTCCGCACTCGTAGTATTTAAATGCAATCATGAAAGACATTCGTGTAACCACCACAAAAATAATCGACATAACTTTGACTACTCATGGTATTATAAGTGATTATTTATTTGTTCTTAGTTGCAAATATAAGTAGATAATTGAATAACATTATTGCTATATGAAGATAACTACAGGGAGAAAATAAAATATGTGAAATATTTACAACACATTTACTTTCAAAAATAGATTTCCACCCACTAATTTGCATTACACATAATTTTTCATGTTACAGTGCTATATTTTAAAATGAAGCTATTTTGGTACTTCAACAGAATGTATATCTATGTTAATATATGTTAAACATATATTGTTATTATATGTTAAACATATATTTAATACAATTTTCTGAGTAATTTTCCATAGCTTACATATTTTCTATACTCTTACAGATTTTGGAAGTTACAGATCTCTAAGAAATTATTTAGAATCTCATCAATAACCTAAACACGTATTCTTGACCCCAATTTCAATATGGGAATATATTGCGTGATAAATAAATAACATAATATGTATCGGTACAATTGGAATGCATCAACGCACTTTTACAGTTCGCTACTGTATAACTTTATAAACGCCCGATGTTTTCTTATTTAATTGGCCAAACGTAGAACATTTATATACGGACAGTAAAAATTTCGAATGATTCATCCGCTTGTTATTTTTGAACAACATGTGCGTTGAAAAATTAGGAAAAAGTAAACGCAAATTTGGCACTTGCAATCAAAAGAACTTTAAAATACATTTGTCAAGGCAATGCTATCTTTGCATATTATTTAATTGCTGTTCCTTCATCTCAAGTGTGTTCTAAAAATGTATTAAATGCAAATATTAAACGTGACGAACAATAAAATATGTAGAACAACCAGTGGTGGCGTGCGATGGAAATCTGTAATAATACATTAATTTCTCAAACGTATCTGCGTTCTGATTTCTTTATTGTAACAAAATTTGTTACAACTTAAGGTTAAAATGATTTGATCGTCTTGATAAATCTATACAGAATGTATTATTTGCGAAAGTTTTGTATATACAGTTCGTAAATCTATAGAATGTAGAATTTTCGACATACTTGCAAAAACAACTGCTTTTTGATAAGAGTAAAAATGATACTTTCGGTCCAAGATTTAAATTATTTTGGACAGAAATTGTTCCAAATCAAGCTTTTTGAACTTTCCCCAATATTCAACATAATTAATTCCATTAGTTAAATAGATAAGCTCAATTTGAATTATGGAGCTTACGAAGATCACCTGATGCTGGTTGTCAATTATCCAAAGCGTCCAAAACTAAGTCAACAAAGTTATCGAGATTACTTGCTGTTGATCTGTCTTTACAAAACAACGCAACTACACAGATAATTTATTAATAATATGGTTCAAGACAGTTTTGAAGAGAATAATCTCAAATACCGTGGAAAATTTAGAAAATATTGATATTGGCCTGTTATTAAAAATCTTATTTCTATTTCCGGATTTGAACACATAAATACATCCAATATAAATATAACCATATAACACTACCATTAGCTTAACATTATCATCATTGTGAATCAGGTATAACTTGTAAAACGATTTCGTTGTCATTCGGCATGAATATGAAATACGTATATATTCGAGGAATTCAACAGTTATTGTCCCTAACATAGAAGCAAACAACTGAGAAGATCGAAATAATTTTATTTTTCAATATAATCCCCAGAAAGGTTACATTATGTGTATCGATTTTTAAGTGCCAAGATTCCGTTCTTTTCCAATATCCACTCACTTACGCTATCATCACATCTTCATCGTCCGAAAAATGGTTACCCCGAAGATGTTCTTTTAATTTTGGGAATAGATGGAACCAGAACAGGAGAATAGGGAAGTTTTTCGAAAATTTGAAGCTCAGCATTGTGAATGGCAGCAACTGAAACAAATCTTTTGCCGGCCGGAGCATTATCTTGGTAAAACAGAACTCTTCGTCTTTCCTCTTCGTTTCTCTTCGATGGCCTCCCAAACTTTTGTAATTAAGTTTGCGTAGAGTACGCCACGTGGTAAAAAAATTCAGAAAAAGTAGCCCCTCAAAATTCCAAAAAGACTATGGCCATTATTTTTCCAGCAGTTGAACTGACACTATATTTTCAGGGGGTCGGGAAACCCATATGCCGCCATTCCCTACGTTGCTCTTTTGATTCTGGGTCATAGTGATGAACCCAAGATTCATGTACACTAACAAATTTTTGCAGAAAAATATTTGGGCCTCTGTTAATTATCGCCAAATTCGTCTCAGCGCTAACATGGCGGATGCGCTTTTGATCTGCCGTTAACATTTTGGTAGTACCATACCGACACTTTTGAAACTCAATTCTTCTATCGTTTAGTACCATATCATAAAGCAAATGAATATTGTCTTCGGTAACAACAATTTTGGGTAAACACGCACCAGCACCTGGTGCATGTTCACAAGTCTCCCTATCCAGTTAAAATCTCGTGACCAGTTTTTAATTATTTGGTATGAAGGTGCAGACTCACCCAATATGTTGATCATATCCGTATAAATTTCTTGTGGTGACAACCCTTTCTTAAAGAGATATTTTATCACAGCTCTTAATTCTATTTTATCTTCGTTAAATTACAAACACGTCAAGATAAATAAACTAATATTTCGTAAAAGCAAAGAGACTGAGAAACGATATTTTACATTCGCTAACGCCAATAAATGACACATCAAATGACAACAGTTTTTAATATCAGTCAACACCATGCGTTAGGACAATAATTAGTGAACTTTCCCCCTATAATCTGATTGCATTAAAAGTTTCATTTGTTAAATGTGTTCATTAATTAACAAAACAAAGAAAGACAAAATTCAAAATAGAAGAAAATAAATGATCCGTTCTTAAAATACTCCTCACGAAAATGGAGATAACAAGCATTTCAATTGCCAAAATTACTGTTTAATATCAGCTTTTTGCGTTGTTTCCCCGCGATGAAAACAAAACGCATTTTATTGTTGCACTTACGACGACTTACGACTGATTTAGCGGCAAACAGTGCTTGCAAATTTAAATCCGATTCAGGGTCGTAAAGGTCACATTTTCATATTTTTAACGTTATTCTAACGTAAACAGTGTTTACGGTATTTAAAATTGTTGTGCCGATAGAACGAACTGTTTTTTAAAAACAAATGCGGTATTAACGCATTTCCGGCCAGGTTAAGAAACAAGTTGACGCAAATAGGCAAGCTGCCAATAGAACAAAGCCTGTGCATGTTCAGGTTCAATTCCCTTATTAACTGGGGGCTTGTTTTACTCTTTGGACTTCTGAAAAGCGAAACGTCAAGCGCCTGTATTCCCTCTTGAATGTTTACGAATATATTCCATGAGTGCATCTGAAATTATACACAGTGGCCAGAAAAATGTGAGAAAACAGCAGGTAAAACGAAATTCTACTGTCCTTTGTTAATCCATACGAGGCAATAAAATTTGAAAATATGTTAGGAAATACGCCGTTAATAAATACTCAGGCTTCTCTTAAAAAATATTACTTGATGTAATTTAGTAATATTTAAAGATTCGAAATGATATCACTAGGTGGGTAAGAGAACCTCACTAGCGTTGGGAGGTTGTGAGTTCTAATCTGACCCGTGAGTAAATTTTTATAATTAAATTTGCTTAATTAAATTATGATTATCAGAGCTATGCAGATAATTATAATTACAAATTTCGAAACCTGAACTTATTAGAATTTGCCGAAAGTTTTGCAAATACTTATGAAACTTATTGTGGTGAAATTGAAAAGTGAAACTGCATTGACGTAACTAATTGATTAATACCGATTCTTTGCCTTTTTAACAGTTCTTCATTAGTATTTTGCTTTTCTTATACGGATGAATTATAACGATTTTTAGAGTACCTATTTCCAAAATTATATAAGACCAGAATTGCTATAGTCTTAGAAAATAATAAGTTATTCACAAAATCAGACTATGGCTTCAGAAATTATTATACATATTGTTGTGAACTTGTAAATTATGGTAAGGGTGATTAGATAAATTAATTAAAATAAGAGATAATTAAAATAGAAAAAAAATATGTTATATTAAGAATTAATTTAGTTATAGTATAAGCGTTATAATTCAATTGAATGTTTTTTAAGTTTAAATAGTAAAAGTTCTACTAATTATTAAGTTAAGGGTTAAAAACAATTTATCGAACACATTATATATAAAGACTAGAATGTATCATTTAAGTAAGATAGGTTACAGATACCATAGAGGATAAATTCCTTCGTTAAAAATGTTGTAAATGAAACAATATACAAATGATCATAAATAAACTTTATTTAGAAAAGTTTTAATGTTTGATATACAAAGATCAATGAACTATAATATAAATAATTAAATAAAGTGAAACATGTCAAAATATAAGTAAGTAATAACAAATAAAACACATGGTATTGTTTCACAAATATACAGGGTGTATTTGAAATAAGGGGACAGAATAAGATAAATGGAAAGATGCAATTATGTAGAATATAAATCCCAAAAATTGTGAGTCAATTACGACACGAACGCCCAAATTAAAAACTCCCTGCAAAGTGTTTAATGTGCCGCCTATGGATTTAGCATGTGTCTATATGTCGGTATCGCGCCAATTAGGCCATACAGCCGACGTCATGAGTCGTAATAAATAATATTTTTATGGAAGTAAATAAACACGCATATTTACGCATAGATACACACCGCAATAACAGTTGTAAACGTTATAAAAACCCCAATGATAGCATTGTTTACTATTTCTAAACAGGTGTTCATGCTAAGAGTTCAACAACCTTAATATGAAATATCAGCTGATTTGGGCAAATTTCCCAATAAAATTGATGCGTGTACTTTATTCGATTTCTTTTGTTCTCTTTTAAAATAGCTTAGTTTTCAACATCGAGAATTCTTTTTATTGAGATGCCGACTATGAATTTTGTAATTATTTAAAATTTGCCAGAATTATTTAGATATTACATTTTCTTCCGCAATAAATGTATAGTAAGTACTATTACTGTTATTATGATTAAATTCAACGACTTTTTACTTCTTATTTCTCACAAAAACAAATTTGTGTTGGAAAATTTGCCCAACTCCACTTATGAGAAACTTTTATTTTAATTGGACGCAAAGTGAATTAATAAAAAGACATAATTTATTTCTCATACCCTACAGTCGTATTGAAGTGCAGTGGCGTGACGAATATTTTAAAAATATCTTTATAATTTTTAAAATTTGAATTTGCGCAAAATATTTTGGATTTGAGTCTAATAAAATTAAATCTTTCAATTAATCATACTCTGTCCCCTTATTTCATATACACCCTGTATATAATTAAACACTCAATGTACATTTCGCCTTGCGGCATTATCAGGAGTTCTAGAGAAACTAAAGTAAAATTCAATATACTGTAACTACCTACTTCAGACAAAAATGTAAATACAAAAAAATAGAAAATTACGAAAAAGGTCATGACTTATGTGAAAAGACCGTTTTTACAATGCTAGGGTTTAATAACGGTGAATTTATTAGTTCGGTTTGGTCATTAAGAGCATTGCCTGGTTGTAAAAGTAAACTTTCTTTTATAAAATAACCTTCTAGAACATCCATTTTTTTACTTTTATTTAAACTAAACAGTACTTCTAGAAGATGGTCGCCACATCTTTTGGAATTAATGGACATGTTTTCACTGTTGCACTGGAGGATAGACGTACTGTTAATTCGGAATGCTACACTACAGTTTGTTTGCTTCAGGTTCTCCAAAATGTTTGCGAAAAACGTCCAAGAGGAAGGATGATCTTGCATCAAGATAACACTCGGGCCCACACTGCCGGTCGAACAACTGACTATTTGAATGCCCAAAACACAGAAATAATGGGTCATTCACCGTATAGTCCAGACCTAGCACCTAATGACTTCTTTTTATTTTCGCGAGCAAAGGATAAATTGCGCAGTTTACGTTTTACATCGGCCGAAGAAGCGATTGATGCCTTTAAAAATGAAATAAACAAACTACAGCCAGAAGATTAGCGAAAATGTTTTCAAGATTGGTTTTCACGGATGCAAAAATGCTTTGACTGTGGAGGAGAATACTTTGAAAAATTATAAATACATGTTTTTGTAAATAAATTGTGTTTTGCTTTACCAGGCTCAGCGGAAAGAGAACAGCCCTCGTAATAATAAGAATATACATAACCATCTATATTAGTGTTTGTCATTGAAATCATTAAGAAAGCTTTCGTATGTATATATAATGAATGATATTATTATAGTAGTAAAATTGTTGAAGAGCTCTTAAATATCAGCATGTTCGATAAATATGCCAATTTTTTAAATTAAAAACAAAATAAATTACGCCAGTCGGATTTGACCATCTGTCATAAAGTGTTTGAAGTTTGACAAAACTCGTATTTTTGAAAACAAGGGCGATTATGATCAAGAGTGCATACCAAAATTATGGTTTATCACAATTTTCTTTGTAATTGTCCATATCTTTTTTCCTTAAAAACTTATCCAGGGTCATAAAGTACAAAACAAATGAAGAATTACACATATCCATCGTTCGAATAGTGACTTATGGTTTTGAGTTCTTACAAAATCCTATAGAAAAAAAAGCATTTTCAGTTTTTTCCGAATTTTCCAATTATTCGGGCAACTTTTCCAATTTTTCTTTCCCTAAAAACTGTATTCCGACTAATACGAACACTTTTTTGAAAAAAGTAGCCAAACCGGTCCAGCCGTGCTCCAGTGATGTGCTTATCGATAAACAGCATTTAATTTTTGTTTATATAGATTTGTTATTTTAAATTGCTTTATATTGCAGTATTAATAAAACAGTCTGTGTTTTACCAATTTTATCAGTTTGAGAAAATCATTTTATTTGTACTTAGCTGCGTAATGATCTTTTCTTTCATTTTCTAAATTCAAATGTTCTACCTTCTACTTGAATAGTACCCCTTCAAAATAGGTTATCATCAAACAACAATACCGTTTTCAGCATTTTTATTAATTTTTAATTTCGTTTGTGGTATGTTGTAAGATTATTGAAAGTGTTAGAATAAAGCGGTTCATGAACATATCAGTCGGATTTGACTATCTGCCATAAAGTGTTTTAAGTTTGACAAAACTCGTATTTTTGAAAACAAGGGCGATTTTACACTACTGACGTTCTGGAAAATTTGAATAAAATCGCTTCTAATGAAGATTTTTCAAAACGGAATCTGTAGGCATGTTGTAATATAAGTACGCAAAATACCAGCCGTCTACCGTAAAAATTGACGATTTGCTCAAAACGGTCACCTTCATTTTATGCAGATTTTGCAGTTTTTGGCACTTTGCCAAGCCCCGCGATGGTTTCGTGAACCCTGATTTGATCCACATCTTAGACTCGCACCAGCGGTCATTTCCAAAAAATATATCGGCGCAGTAGTTCCGGAGAAACATATGGGTAGACACCCTCTAATGATAAACGAGGGGGTCAAATATATTAGCGTAGAGGTAGCGCAACTGCGTTACTTCTACGTAGAGGTAGCGCTACTGCGCTACTTCTGATGCAACCTAGCATATTTTGAAATAGGCTACTTCTAATTTCATTAATATTTTCCATAATCCTATCTCGTAGGTCTACATAATTTTGCACTGGTACTTGATAAAAATTTTTAGGACCGTAAGGTGTAAAACATCGACCACAATATCTTAGAGGGGAATCGTATTTGCTGTTTAAGCTAATTTAACGATTTCCAAACACTTTTCCTAACATATCCATTGGCTTGTAACGCTGTGTGAGCTATAGTCCACTACCCCCTTGTCGTCTTACAATACGGGTGTATCGAAAAAGTGGAACAATTTTTTTGATTGTGTTCTGAAAGGTATTATAATCAAAAAACAATGTTGGAAAATATACTTTGAATTTCTTCTAAACAATCTTGACTGGAATACTTCCACTCTATCGATATTTTGACCATTTCAAAAATACGATTCAACCATGAACGTTCTATGTACGTTCCACTGTGAAATTAAAAAATAAGGATACTATTTTTACTATCAGATTCTGAAATTATTAGCAGAGAACATGACATATAAAATTTAATAATAAGATTTAAGCTAAGACAAATGTCTTTTTTCCATTCCCTACATGACTACATATAAATGAAAATTGGCCACTTGTTAACTCTACATATTAATGCTTTTATCTCAGTATATCTTTCTTCCTGTATATTACGATACTGTTTACTACAAATTAGTAATTATATTATTATTAAAGTAGTTACATCCATTTTTATTTCATAAGAACATCCGATTCTTTCAAAAATCTTTTAATTTAAGGAGGATTTATTTTTAAAACTTTAATATGTAATCGACAATTGTTGTGATTCGCTGTCACATTGCCAAGCATTCGTGATGCAAATAAACTTTATGATATCGTTAAACCTACAACTGTTATATTAACTCCACTCAGCGCACATTTTTCCGACCCTGAAAATGTTGCTTTCTTAAAAGTTGTATTAAAAACATATGTTGGTGCAGTTATTATAAATGTCAAAATATATTACATTCATCCATTTCTTTTTAAAACTTTTAAAATTGTATTAATCACGTTATTTGAAAATAAAGCCATAGAATTTCAGATTTAACCAACTTTTAGGTGAACATGACGGATATGTATAAGTAAAGGAATAAAATAGGGTCATAAAATGAATCGGTTTTTTTATTTACATTTGATATTTTGTTGCAAGGATAAGAAAGGAAAAGTGTAAATCTTATTTTGCTGTTTTTGCTATTTTACGGAGTAGAAATTTTATCGAGCAGTTAAATAATTTATTGACGAAGTGATCATTTAATTGCTTTAATAGTTTTTTGTTAAATTAGAAAAGTTACATAGAAAATTTACACTGTTAGTTGTCATGTTAGTGGCATATAACGGTTCTTCTAATAGCTATGTCCGAGCTTTGACAGGTTACCGCTCTGATGTTTCAAGTGGCAGCGCTGTCATTCTTCAACGTTTGTGTTCTGCCATAGTCACCATTTTACTGTGGACCACTACACCATTCAACAGTGTATCGAAATTGTTAAAATTTATTATAAAAATTCGTGCTCTGTTTGCCAAACTTTTTGCGAGCTCCGAAATATTTACGGCCGAAATGATCATCCAACTGAGACAACAATTCTACGAATTATCGCGAAATTTGAGTAAAGCAGTTCGGTTGCTGATTGAGTAGCCCCTGTAGGATGCCGAAACTCGAAATCAATCGAGAATATTGCTGCTGTAGCTTAATATTTGACTGAACACCCAAACCTCTCGATTCCTCGTCGTGCACAAGGAATTGACCTTTCTGCCACCTCAACTTGGCGAATTTTGCGAAAAGACTTGGGCATGCGTCCGTATAAGATTCAAATGATAGAAGAACTGAAGCTCCAATACCACCAACTTCATTGTACGTTTGCACTGGGGCAGTTGGGAGCTAATCCAAATTTTGCCGAAAAATCATCTTCAATGATGAAGCACATATCTGGTTGAACGGCTTCGTGAACAACCAAAATTGCGCATTTTAGGAGATAGTAGTTGAAAACAGTATCAAGACCCTCCATTGTATCCGGAGAAACTTATTTTTTCGTGTGGATTTCGGGCAGGCGGCGTCATTGAACCATACATCTTCCGAAACGAGAATGACTAGACGATGACTGTCAATGGTGAACGGTACGGGCCATGATAACAGACTTTTTGTGGCTTCAATTGGATGACATGGACCTGGACGAGGTATTATTTCTACAAGATGGTGCAGCATGTCACACATTGGGCGTTACACTAAAGTTGTTGCAAGAAAAGTTCCCAGAACGCCTTATTTCCAGAAGAGGCGATGTGGAATGGTCGCCAAGATCGTCCAATTTATCGCCCTTAAACTTTTTTCTATGAGGCTACACGCTAAATCGCTGGTTTATGGCAACAAACCAACAACAATTGACCAACAGAAGAACAGTATTATTGACATCCAGGTCGACTTATGCAACAGAGTCTTACATCCAAAATTAGACCTTTCGGATCAATTCCTGTACACGAAGCCGCGGAGGGCATTTGAATGATATCATTTTTAAAACATAATGGTATTGAATGTTCTTAAATGCGTATAAAGGTTTCCTTCATGTGTCACACACAACTCCTTTTATGCAATATACAATACATGCATATATACATATACGTTTTACGTATAAAGGTATATATGTAAGTCACAGTAATCCTTTTATTCAGTTTTAAAGTTCAGACACTCTTAGTGAAGTTGTCCAAGAAGTTAAACTGAAATCAATATGGCCGCCTATAGACATATTTCAAAGCCACTTTTCTTTAATATCTCTATTCAAAAATAACAAAAATATGAATGAAATTGCTTGTTTTTTACTTGAACTTCGTAAGTAAACGTGTTCTTAGCTGTTTTGTTTCTTTTATTAGTGCTTCCTAGAAAAAGCACTATGTCATAAATTCTAGTAGTCCTGCTAATCTAGAAGTTAATAAATTAATATAGTTATATTATAGTTAGCTACATTTATGATTCGGCTTTACTCATTCAACCTAACTGAAACTCATTTTTTTACACACAGTGTATTGCTATATTAACACAATATTATACAGTATAATATAACAATTTCACTTCTGAGAATTATCGGAGTGGGATTATTCAACTGTTACGAGTACTAATGCTTTATCTGAAAATCGAATAGAGCATGAATATACAATTGTACCTACATAGTGGAACATAAATATTAGTAGTATTACATTTAGAATAACTCCACCTGCAGCATTTGGGGGGTGGATTGAGTAGCTCCGCAGTGCTTTTGCCGATCTTAAGCTCGGATAAACGAGGAAGCTTTCTGGGTAAGGCTAGCATCCTGTCCGAGGTAAAAAAATTTAAAGGCTCACACAACTGAAAGCCCAGCCTTAGAGCCAGGACTGGAATTAACGACGACCACCCATGCACGAAAACGGAAACGAATATAGAAGAAGAAGCAATATACAAGGTGTCTCTAAAAGGTCTTTAAGCAACTCTACCACGTATTTTTCGGACCAAAATAAACCGATTTGGCAAAACTTGGCTTAGTCAAAGTTGCTTAGTTTGTGCGCAATACGGTCCTGAAGTTGCAGTTGGAAAATTGTTTTTTTGTTATAAATTTGAAACGGCTGGAGCGATTGCGCTAAATTTTGTCACGTTTACATAGTTTTATGAGTCAAGAAATTCTGTATCAAAATTGTGATAGTAATCAATCCATAGGCGGAGAACCTGCGTTTATAAATATTTAAACATTTCCATTTTCTACGCCAATGGATAAAAAAGAGTTTGTCTATAAAATTTAGATTAAGTGTCTTAAGTACAAGAAAAAAGGTACTCTTGGTAAGACTCGAAAAATTGCATCGTTTTCTCAAAAATCGCATTTTAAGATTTGAGAACATTAACTAGAGGACGGCAGCGCATACTGTGTGCTCCATGTACATGTATCTTTAAGCCGTGTACACGTGTCTTAGGCCGTTTAGACGTCTTTTTAAATTATGTACACGTCTTTTGACGTCGTTTTTGAATTGATAAATTTTTTTGTATTTATTAAAAAAGGAAACATATCATAAAAAAATTGTTAACAATTCTTAAAATGCGATTTTTGAGAAAACGATGCAATTTTTCGAGTCTTACCAAGAGTACCTTTTTTCTTGTACTTAAGACACTTAATCTAAAATTTTATAGACAAACTCTTTTTTATCCATTGGCGTAGAAAATGAAAATGTTTTAATATTTATAAACGCAGGTTCTCCGCCTATGGATTGATTACTATCACAATTTTGATACAGAATTTCTTGACTCATAAAACTATGTAAACGTGACAAAATTTAGCGCAATCGCTCCAGCCGTTTCAAATTTATAACAAAAAAAACAATTTTCCAACTGCAACTTCAGGACCGTATTGCGCACAAACTAAGCAACTTTCACTAAGCCAAGTTTTGCTAAATCGGTTTATTTTGGTCCGGAAAATACGTGGTAGAGTTGTTTAAAGACCTTTTAGAGACAGCCTGTATAACAAGAGGGACTCGCTGGAACATAACCACTTGGAATGGAATGAACCAAAAAATTACTCTAGACATGACAAAGCACGACAATGATATATGTACTTTATCTGAAACAAAGAAAAAGGGTCAGGGAACCCTGAAATATTCAAACTATGTGCTAGTGTATAGCGGCAAACCGAAAAGGGATAAAGCACACTCTGGCGTAGGGATCCTGCTACACGGAAAATACTAGCACAGCATTGAAGAGATAAATTATATCAATGACAGAATTCTCTTCGTTGTCCTAAATTACAAAACTCACAAATTATACATAATAAGCACTTACGCACATATCAAGACCAAAAGATGAATCCGATAAATGTTACATAGAACTTCAGAATGCGATAAACAAGGTAGATAAAAGGCAAGAAATTCTACTGATGGGAGACCTAAACGCACGCATAAGAGACTCAGTGATGCCCGGAGTAAAACAGAAGTACGAGGGCGACCTGAAATGTTTTCGGAATCGAAAAGAAAAACACGGTTTTGGCGTGGTGTTTTATTTTTATTTTTCGATGTAGTCTCCTCGAAGATCAATACACTTTTTCAAACGTTGTCCAGTCTTTTCAAGCCGTTGGAAAAGTAGGATGTTTCGAGGTCTGCAAAGTAGCCATCTGTAGCGGCGATGACCTCCTCGTTTGAGCCAAATCTCTTTCCTGCCAGCGATTTTTTCAGGTTTGAAATAGGAAAAAGTCGCTAGGGGCTAGGTCTGGTGAATATGGAGGATGAGAAACTAATTCGTAGGCGCAACTCAAAAAAGCACTTTTTTCCGCTGCAAACGAGGCCGTCTCTCCTTCAATACTGCATCGAATCGGGCCAATAAGTAGTATTGCTCCGAGATCGTCTTTCCCTTCTGCAGATAGTCAATGAAAATCACACTTTGGGAATCCCAAAAATGGCCGCCATAACCTTTCCAGGCCGATGGAACGGTCATTGCTTTCTTCGGAGCTTATTCGCCCGGAAAAGTTCACTGCTTTGATTGTGTCTTGGTCTCCGGTATTTAGTCTCATCCACGGTTACGAGACGCATGAAGAAATCTCTTGGATTGCGTTGAATTTTGGCCAGACACTCCTCCGAAACGGTCACCCGTTTCGTTTTTGCTCTGGTGTAAGCAAACGCGGTACCCATCGCGCCGAAATCTTTTTCATTCTCAAAATTTCGTGTTGGATATGTCCAACGCGTTCTTCTGAGATGCCTGTTGTCTCTGCTATCTCTTTCAGCTTCAATCGGCGATCGGTTAACACGACATCATGAATCTTGTTGACCATTTTATCGTTGGTAGCGGTGTTTTGGGCGACCACTGCGTGGTTCATCACTTTTGCTTGTGCTGCTACGTTTGACTCGCTCACCCAGAAGCTGATGGTCGAAAATCACGGAGTAGATCCGCCATGAACCTCTAGCAAAATATTTCGAATTTCCGTGGCCGTTTTCCCAGCAATCCAGAAGTGTTTTATCACTGCACGAAATTCGATTTTATCCATTTTTGCGAAACCGACTAACTTGCTACACAAAACACACTCTTAAATAACAACTATTGACAGTAGACGTCTGAAATTTGACAATTGCTATAAAAAAGGTTGCCCTTGCTGACCAATGAATCCACTTCAACCTTCGTGCGCCATCTCTTGCCGATTCCGGAAACAATTCAGGTCGCCCTCGTATATCAGTCGAAAAAACAAAATATCTCACCTTCGTTAAAAAATCGGTCAAATGCAAGGTGGTAGTTCAAGATAAACCCATAGAACAGGTAATGCAAATTAAATACTTATAAGGAGTAAGCGTATCCTGTCACCAGAATCTGGCAAATGATCTCACAAGCCAGGTTAATAAAGTGGCCGCAATTTCGGGATGAGTAAGCGATGTAATATGGAAGAGTAGACACATGATCAGTACTGCATCGAAGCCAGAGCAGACACCAGTAAAACAAAAAGAATAATGCGAACGTCCGAAATGAAGACTCTAAGGACAATAGCAGGCAAAATTCTTTGGTATTGAGTAAGAAATGATGACATTAGGCGGATATGCGGAGTTCAAGACATAGTAAGATTGGGAAGACATCGAAGAAGACACTGGTACAAGCGCATAAAAGGGATGGACGTAAACTGAATAATCCGTATTGCATTGGTAGGAAAACCGAGAAGAAAACGCCTTCCCGGAAGACCACCAAAAAGATGGCAAGACTGTTGGAACTTACTGTCGCAGGAAAATAATAATTAATCAGTTACAAAACAGATCTACGGATCTTTTTTTTCTTACCTCATAATCGACAATTCTCAACAAAACAACAATATTTGTATGTATCTTCTGAAGCTGTTGTAAGCCTGCATTAAATAGAAATTATGATATCAGTAGAAAATGTTTTACACAAGCATGTTCTGTTTCTTTCTCTTTTTGTATAAAGGTATATCAATATTGTACATGTAAGTGTTGTAATTTGATATGTATTGTCGCATTCACTACAAGTGAATAAAATGATCAAAAAGGAAGTTATTGTTTCCTAGTATACTTCCAAATTGCAATGGATTACCACAAAATAAATATGAATTATTTTTTTAATAATAAAATGACAGCGCTTATATTCGGAACGATCTAGGGAATTCTATGACACCACTGCACTGCGGTCTAGATGGGTCAGCCCGTATGTAATCATTTGATCGCTTTTTATTTTTAAAAAGCCAGAAAACCCTGAACGTGATTTTAAATGTGTTCAAGTATATTATACTTACGTATACATATATCTATAGACAAAGCTGTTTGCCGGAATCATGAATCGAAGCCTCGTTAGATAAACATTTTGCCAGGCTGAAGTCTCGTGCGATTATTGAAACGACTCGTGTTATATGCTTGCTGACGTTATAAGTTAGAGATTTGCACGGTTCAAAGTTATGTAAAAATAAAAGTGTGAATGTTTTTTGCCGTTGATTTTCATATTTTGTTTTACAGTACTTTTTCTCTGACAATGGATGATTTGTAAATTATTTATTTAAAAATATATATTTTCTACAATACATTAATTACCTATGTTTTATATACATTATCCTTCAAAGAAATACGGACATTGTGGAAAGGGACTTTTAAAAAAGAAGTATTAAATTTCTTCTAAACTATTTTCCATTCAGTTTCAAATCATATATGCCATGATTTGCCATAATGACAGATTATATATATATATATATATATATATATATATATATATATATGTATAGATATATATATATATGTATAGATATATATATATATGTATATATATATATACATATATATATATAATTGAAAAGATAACATCTATACTATCGAAACGTTTCAATTTCTTATTTTGTTTTTCAGTTCATTTTACAGCCGCTAAATCACGAAAGGAAACTGTATATATATATATATATATATATATATATATATATATACTATGATATTTTTCTTTGTGGGAATTTTCGGCATTACAATTGAAAAACTATTTTCGAATAAAATTTGTGTTTATTTTACGTTTCGACATATTATTTTTGTCTTCTTCGGAAATATAAAAATTCTGTAACAATGTTGTGTGTCCTAAAAACTAGTGTATATCATGTTAAAATATTATTGCAAAAAGCATATCAATAACAAATTAATTGAAATATCCTCTGTAGAATTTAAAATAATTAATTAAAAAGTTAAAACAATAAAAAGTACATATTACGATACAAAAATATGAGTGCAAAGATAAAACATTTTAAAATTTATTCTTTCTCTATATTCTTACTTTCACCAAACTTTTCAATAAAGAAAAACTCGTCACGTTATAATGAAAATCGCATAATATTAGGAAACTTAGCAAGAAAACTAACCTTATAATTGCGGGAATATTGTTCGGTTGTAAAACCTTGTTGGTGGTGTTTTTTCCCCTATGTATTTTTCCATAACTTTCACTTATCACTAATCAACAATAGTTTTCATTACGTATATTAAGATTTTATTTATTCTCATTTTTATTGTTGATTTATAAATTTTTAGAATAAAACGACTATCTGCACTGAATGCTGTTAAAGTTGAAATAACAGGCAGTATCAAAATAACTTTTTCTTTTCTTTTTATTTTTGTATATTTTTTCTTATACTTTAAAACTGTTTGTATATTATTACGGATGTTCGAAGATTTTCAATATCCTAATTTTCAATAGCAGCAGAACAAATCCACAAAATATATAATAACACACAGAATGCCACCAACCCTCAACAAAACAATAACCAACAAAAAAGATATGTTTCTCTACCATTTGTTAATCACTTGTCTGAAAAATTACACAACATACTAATGCCATACGATATTAAAATTGCCCATAAAAAACATAATACCCTAAAGCCCTTATACACGAAGTTGTCAATAAACAAACACATATAGTTTATAAAATTCCTTGCAATGATTGCCAGGGTGTCTATATAGGTCAGACACAACAACACCTAGAGGAACGGATAAAAGCGCACAAGTATGCTAAAAACAGTACAGCACTCAAAAAGCACATCAATCAGCTATCACATACTTTTGACTTTGATAATACATCTATTTTACAGAAAGAGCATAACACCAGGGCAAGGGGCATACTGGAGATGATCGAGATTAAAAAATGCCATAATTCCATTAATGATAGGAGTGAAATAGAAAATCTAACTAAAATATATTTCCCATTACTACAATAGACACTTTAGAATATTTAAAATCTTCGAACATCCGTAATAATATACAAACAGTTTTAAAGTACTTATAAGGAAAAGTATACAAAAATAAAAAGAAAAAAAAAGTTGTTTCGATACCGCCTGTACCTCACACGTTTATTCCAACTTTAATAGCACATAGTCGTTTTATTCTAAAAATTTATAAAGCAACAATAAAAATGAGAATAAATAAAATCTTAATATACGTAATGAAAACTATTGTTGAGTAGTGATAAGTGAAAGTTATGGAAAAATACATAGGGGAAAAAACACCACCAACAAGGTCATTTACTAGCATCATTTTTAACAGTGTAGCAGCCACCTCAGCAATATGAATATATTAACCACGGCATTAAATTATTGTCCAATTTCGATCACGTACAAGTAAGTATTTGATGATAATTAATCAGGCATATTTGAAACGTCGATTCTTTTTGGATTCGCTAATGACTGTGATTCAAGATACCGGCAAGTGCCCATCTCTAAAAATGATTTTTAATATAGGCGCCGACCGTGAAGTAAACGATATATAGCGGGAGTATCCACGAATAGATAGATAGCTTCTCCTTTTCTTTCGTTTGGCCGTTTGTTGCTTGGAGATCATTTCATCCTCTCCATCCTCCGGTGCGAACCGCGTCTCATTCTAACAATATAACCGAAACACTCGGCAGAGTTGAGTAGGTATGTATTTTTATCTGGACGCTATTGAGGATTCTCTTCGATGTATGAAAGACAGAGAGAGACGACATTTCCGCGGATGAGATCCGCGAAACGCGAGCGACAGAGACGGCGATGCGTCGTGAGAGAAAAGGAAGAACGAATTGAAAGAAATAGAAAAGATCCCATTGTGCCACCACCTTATTAAGCTAGGAATGCCTACTTGTGCCCCGGCTTGGCTTGGCCTGTGAATAAAAGCACGCGTTTGCGAGAACATAACCTCAATTCGGATCTTAACATTGGAAAAGACAGTACACGCATTGCGCTTTTTTGACATTACTCACACTTTACCGATGTATTTAATGTACCTACATGGGGTTCTGGAAATAAATTGCTTTTTCTTCTAATAAGGAAATATTCTGAATTTTAAAAATCATCGATAAATGTAAAAGTAGGTACTGGTGTTAACAATAAGTGAAAATAAATTAAAGTAGGTATGCCATTTTATAATAAAACATCAAGCGTAAGCCATAAAATTTAGCCAAGTTTTCAAGAATCCTAAGAAACCTACTTACTAACGAATTTTTGGAGTGTTCCTTTTTGGATTTAGTTACCTAGTGAAACATTGCAGAACAGACTTAATTTTGGACTATTCATATGAATCTAGACTGTTACGAGTAGTGTATATCTATCTAATTAAATTTAATAATTTCGTAATTTATTAGCAAGGTTTTATTTTTATCCTAAGTGATTTTCGAATCATTAATGAAAACATATTCATGTAAAGGAAAGAGATACCATCATTGTATAAAAAGAAACTCGGATCATTAACGAATTTCTGATTTAACGGTCAAGCTCCTACTATACAGAGTATTTTGAAGTCTCAGACTTCAGTTCTTGCTTTATACAATTTAAACTATTTTTTTGCAATTATTTAGCTTTAGGTATTCTACATCTGCAAGATTTATATGTTCAGTGTGGCACTGTCCAATATTACCCATTTTTAATTTAGAAAAAAGGGCCGATTGGGTTTCCTAATAGCACATATAGTGTATAGTTGCAATTCTTGAATACTTTTAGCAAGAGATTTCGTACATTCGTTAGTTGTCTTCTGCTGTGGAAAAGTCTAGTCTATAGATGGATAATAGGTGTTGTCGTTTTATGTTTAGCAAATGTAAATAAGCTATATAAATTATTTATATATTTCGTGAAGTATGATGAGTAACGAAGAAACTAAGAAAACAGCCAAAAAAAAAGAAGAAAAAACCAGTCTATGTAGAAATCGTCGAATACGTGATTTTACAAAATGCGATTTTAAACTATAATAATAGGAAATGGTTTAGGAATTTTACTGTCATGGTTTTTTATATTTTTGATAAAGACATTAAACATTGTCGAAACGTAAAAATTTAGTTTTATTTATTTAATTAAGTAGTACCGCATACCTCAGAAATGCAATTTTGATTCATGTACTTGTGGTAAAGATATTTAAGTTAATATATATATACATCTCACTATCTTTAGAGCGTCGCCGTCGTTGTGGATGGAGGCTCACGTTATCTACAATGCAGGAACAAATATACGCCGAGATGTTCAAAGTATATTCACATAATGCACTATTAGTGTTCTCGCTATGGTATTGGTTAGGTAGTGGACGCTCTATGGTCGTTTTATGAACGGAGTGAGAGCGTCTTTTTATAAAACGACCATAGAGCGTCCACTACCTAACCAATATACGAGGGCGTATTTTTATCTATCTAGCCATGAAAAAAAGCACATAAGAGAATAAAAAAATATTTTTCTACATAACTCTCTTCAACACTAATACACTTATTTCATCTTTTTTCCAGTTGCCCCATACCCTCAGAAAAAAATTGCTTCGGTAACCCCGCAAAATATTCTTCAACAGCTTCTTTGAGTTCTTCCTCAGAAGCAAAATGCTTTCCTCTGAGATGCTTTTTTAAATTTTGGAATAAGAAGAAGTCTGACGGAGCTAGGTCGGGGCTATAAGGTGGATGCATTAACTCTATAAACCCACATTCATTGATTATCTGCTGAACTTTGTTTGCCTTATGAACCCGACAATTGTCGTGCAGCAACAAGTTTTGCGTATATCTGCAGGTATAAACACAATATTATGTGTTTGTCTCCTATGTATGTACATTTGACATTGGCACTTTTTCACATTGCCACTTCTTTTTCCTTTAAAAATTACACCATTTGTGTTTTGTGTTTGAAAAGCAAATTCGCTTGAAAATATTTTAATAATAACGTTACAGGTCCGAATGGAATTATTTGATTTTGGCTTTAATTTTGCGTATGATCTGAGGATAGAAGGCGAATAAATGTTACTGAAATCGCAGCAATCACTCTTATTGTTGATGTTACATTGTGCTATTTTTATGGCTAAGGTTTCTAGAAATAGTCTTTTCTTTTGATTAAATTGCTTTCCCTGAATAGGAGCTTTATAATGTTAAAAAATATATCGTGATTAGTATTGCTTAGATGGGCAGCCAACACACATATTTCAGGATGTCTTTTGATGTCACTCACATCGTAACATAACATCAACAATAGGAATGACTACTGCTGTTTCAGCAACATTTCTTCGATTTCAATCCCTCACATCAAACACAAAATAAAAACCAAAATTAAATAAGCCCATCCGGACCTGCACGGAATTTTTAAAGTGTTTTCATGAGTATTTGCGATTTAAATACAAAACAAAAATGTTACTGAAATCGCAGCAATCACTCTTATTGTTGATGTTACATTGTGCTATTTTTATGGCTAAGGTTTCTAGAAATAGTCTTTTCTTTTGATTAAATGGCTTTCCCTGAATAGGAGCTTTATAATGTTAAAAAATATATCGTGATTAGTATTGCTTAGATGGGCAGCCAACACACATATTTCAGGATGTCTTTTGATATCACTCACATCGTAACATATAACATCAACAATAGGAATGACTACTGCTGTTTCAGCAACATTTCTTCGATTTCAATCCCTCACATCAAACACAAAATAAAAACCAAAATTAAATAAGCCCATCCGGACCTGCACGGAATTTTTAAAGTGTTTTCATGAGTATTTGCGATTTAAATACAAAACAAAACAAAAAGTGGGAATGTGAAAAAGTGTCAATGTCAAAAGTATACACAAAGCACACAAACACATACTTCTGTTATTTGACAATCTGTTTCTCTAAATCGTTTCTTTTATTTAAGATGTGATGAAGATGGTAAACACACAATTGAAACGTCACATTTTTTCATTTATGTGCAGGTTTTCAACTTGTTTATGTAGTCTTTAATTATTTTGTCAAATTTCTAATAAAGTTTAACTTTTATTTACTCAGAGTTAAATATAAATGATTGTTTTAAAACCTATAACAACCAATCAATACAGTGTTTCAAAAAAAAACCAATATTTTAACATTTTATTAGTTCTCCATATTTAAAGTTACTGGGGGTTAAATTTCTAATAACAAAGTGGCAAAATATAAAATCTACCAATAAAATAATATTTAATAGAATATATTCCTAAGAAACAACAAAACCTATGGTTGTTTATTAATATTTCGAAAGCAGTTGCGTAAAACATTTTCTATACTTCGTGTTCCTGCTATCTAAAGAAAATTTTCAGATCAAAAACTAAACAAAAAAATACAATTACACAAACTAAGTTAATCCTTTATTAACTTTTTCTTATTTTACATATTATATTAAGACTACGTTCAATATTTGTTCTGGATGTATTTAGTGTGATTATTACATTGCTTATTATCCTTATATTCGGAAATGTTATTATTTTTAGCGACGGCTTTTTCGAATAATTTCCTCTGTTTAAAATACACTTTCATTTCCTCATGTTCCAGCTTCTCTGGATTTTCAATTTTCTCCACCTTCTTCATATTTTCCACTTTTTCCGATACATCATCATCTTTCTGACTTATTCCATCATCTGCAGCCGTATCAATTGTCTTCCTCTTGCACAATAATATCCACTCCTCGCACATGCTGATCAAACCGAGAACTGAAAGCCCCAAGAGGAATCCCAGGGAACCACCCAAGTCGGACAAGAATAAGTTCCAATCATAACCCAATACTTCGGACATCATCGTGACTAAGTTTGATGAAAAAGTTATGGCCAGATAGCAATTGGACAAAGGTATCTCTTTTATGCTGTGAATGAATGGGCTGTACACTCTCATGTGGCATGCTTCCGGACAAGCGCAGTCTTTAGCGTAGTCTTGCACGTAATCCCTAAGATACAATGTGTTATAATTTATAACACATTCTTATTTTGATAATCCTGGTATATTTGTAGCCTGTAAATATACCCGGATTATCAAAATAAGAAGCATTTATTTTTTTCTGGGTTAAAATCGTGTTGTCATCGCATCTTCTGTTTTCAGCAAATCGAAGAAGAGATGACATAAGAATCACTTCTTGATTTCATACATATTGGTGAATGAAATCTGAAAGTGAGGATGTAGAATTATGCATATCCCAGTTTGAAGTTAACCAAAATTCTACAATGATATTAGCAATGTTCAGAATATAGAGAGTAGAAAATTAAGAAACAGGTAACTAACCAAGCAAATTTATTGGCTATGAAAAGACAACTTTCGAATACCAGGATGGAACACAGACTTTAGTGGATCCCGTAACCGATTATAACATTTGTAAATGACGTAAAAGAAACATCTCTCAAATAATGCGGTAATCTTGAAGTTCTTAACGTTGGCAGTTAGATGGTAAGTGTAGATAAAGAAGAAGAAAGAGAAATAAAAAAGGGACCCAGGGTAGAACTTAAGGAGACTCCTCAATCAATGGCAAAGGTTGGTGATGATATAGTTTTTACTATTGGTTAGTATTACGAACTAGGACGATGTAAGAAAAGCAATTAAAACTGTAAAGAAGGAAAGAACACTGGGGGCTAAGTTTCACATTTGTAATAGATACTGGAAAGAAGAAATGGTACAAGGGACTGGAAAATAGGTGTTATCATACCAATCTTTAAAAAGGTAAGCAAACATGATTGCGCCTGTTATCGGGGCTTCACCATATTAAGTACAGTGTTTAAAGTGTATGAGAAAATACTTGTACGAAGACCAAGAAACTGAATTAAGCATGAAACATTCACAAAGCGGATTTAGGAAAGGAAGATCGACACATAACCACATCTTCACTATTAAACAGCTACAAGAACATACTCGAGGATATGGAAAAACTATCTCTTGGCTTTTCTAGACTTAAAAAAGCGTTTGATAATGTACCGAGGGATAAAAAGCTAGAAAGCTCAACCAAGCCTCAACGAGCAATAGAAAGTATTCATAGAATTAGCAGATATATAGTTGGAACAAATAATATGCAATCACAAGAACTTAGTATCAACATGGGACTACGGCAAGGAGGAAGGTACTGAGCCCAGTTCTTTTTAACATGATGATAGACGATGTTATTAAACAAAAACAAGAAAGAAAGCCGTATACGTAGGACACAAAAATTTATAGGCGGAGTATTTAAACATATGTGCATTTTAAGATAATTTGATCGTATTGGCACGCTATGAGACAGAATTGATAGCCCACCTGGATATATGAAATGTAACGCTAGTGTATACACAGCAGTGTTTAACCCTGACCTACAGATACAACGTCTGGGTACTTACAAAATGATGAAGACCCGATTGCAAAGTGTCGAAATGAAGTACCTGAGAGGAGTCCTAAGAGTAGCGCTGAGAGACAGGATAACAAACGCGACAAAAATTGAAAAGAGCAGCTGAGATGGTATGGACACCTACTACGAATGGGCAGCGATAGACTAGTGAAGTGAAGAGTAAGGCGACAAAGAGAGTAAGAGGGATAAGAATGTGAAAATACTAGAACTAGGAACTTGGCGTAACACAACTAAGAACGAAAGAACTGGCAAAATACAAAAAAAAATGGGGGAAGTTTGTTCACCAAAAAATGTAAATTCGCAATGTGCATATAGAACTTTACACCTAAGGGTATTTTTTCAGCACTTTGCGAAACGATATAGATTTGCGGCATAATACTAGAAAAAACAATAATATCAAACGGTATAACAAAAATATAATTTTAATAAACTTGAAATTTATTCTCTTACCCGTGGTATCTCAACATTAGTACTCGTGTGGTGCTATAATCTGTACAAGTTTTAAGTTCAGAATTTGGCAACCAAGGTGCACTGCAACCTACTTCCTCCGTCAACCTTTTCTGAAGACAACTTTGCTGACACTAAAAAAAAATTATGTTATATATGGAAATACGAGGATGTTTTAACAGAAGGTGTAACGGCTATCAGTGTTTATTTATGCCAAAAAAAAGTATTATTTTCGAAGAGGATACTTAAGTTTTCAATATCGTCTAACGGTCACTTTGACAGATATAACGTTGCTTAGCGAAAATAAAGTTGCTTAGAGAAAACGTGTTTTGGGAAATTTGTGAAATGGATGAAACAGCTATTAATGGTTCAATTCTGTACTTGTATATAGGTATATTTTTTAAAACACTTTGGTTACATAAGAATCACTTTTCGGTGGATTCTGAAGTTTTGTTTAATTTTTGAACTGCCGATGTCTGCCTTTACGTGTTTATACCGGGCTCTTTTTTTATCATTACACATAGCATTTACCCTATGTGTAATGATAAAAAAAAAATTGTCAATGCATTAGCGATATAGTCACTGTATAGTAGACAACCAGTTATACACCAATGAAGAATATACGTACAGCATACCTTAATTTTTAAATCAGGTTGCCATGACGGGAAAAACATTTTTTATGTCTAATATTTCTGAATTTTTATTCAAACATAAGTCATAAATTAAATACATTTTATTAAAAAATAGATAATTTATTTATAAATCATAGATAAATACAACACAAAGGAAAGGGTGGCAATAGTAATGTGGTACCAGAAAAATAATAGTTTAAGGCAAGTTAGAGACATGTTTTCCGTCAATTATCCAGACAGGCCTATACCTTGTGCAAAAACAATTCTGAACTTTTTTAAAAAATTTCAAGAAGATGGTTGTGTTCTAAATTCTCACAAAAAAAGAAATAGAACCAATCATGTTCGAACAGAAGACATGAAATTAAATATCCTGTGTTACGTAGAGGAACGGTCTGTAGGATCTCTTTTAGATGTAGCTAAACATTTTGGAGTATCGTACAGTTCGGTATACAACACTCTGAAAGAATTTAAATATAGGCCATACAAAATATCAAATCATCAAGAGCTTTTCGAAGAGGATAAGATAAAACGAACTGAGTTTTGTGAAATAATGTTTAACATGTTAAACGAAAACCAAGAAATTTTAAATAAAATAATTTTTACTGATGAGGCTACATTTACCGTAAACGGTGAAGTCAACTCTCAGAACTTTCGGTTTGTACCCTACATTTATCCATGAAAAATTATTAAATCTCCTATCCATTAATCCATTAGGTACTGGTCCCGTACAAATCCTCACGCTCAAAACCTGACCCGAACACAGTACCCTCAAAAAGTTAATGTCTGGATTGGAATAATAAGCGATAGACTTATTGGCCCATTTTTTATTGACGGTAACCTCACTGCAGTGAAATATTTGAATTTGTTGAGAGACCATATCATTCCATCAATTGAGATGATGAATGTTGATGAACCCTGATTCCAAATGGATGGGGCCCCGCCACATTCTACTAACGCTATCAGGAATTTTTTAAATAACTTATTTCAAAGACGGTGGATTGGTAGATTTGGTCCCATACTATGCAATGGCCTCCAAGATCCGCTGATTTATCTCCAAATGACTATTTTCTTTGGGGTTACCTATAAAGTAAAATTTACAACAATGTACGAATACGCAACTTGAATGAAATAAAAGAGCGTATACGTACTGCATGTAATGGAATAAGGCCAGAATTTATTAGAAATACACTTCGTTGCTTTCAAGATCGCCTTGCTTATTGCCTTGAAAGACAAGGTGGACATTTCGAGAACTTGTTATGATATTAGACTTCACATTAAATTCGTTTAATTGTTATAATAAACTAATTATTTTGTTCCAAGTGATATTCTGCATTTTCTTTATTAAAAACATAACCTAATTCTTCTAAGCTTTATTTTGCTCTGTATCGCCCAGTGTTACCAGTACAAGTATTATTGCCGAATCAAATACTTTCGCGCTAAATTTTAACAGTTTCGTAATAAATGTAAAAGGTTTTATGTACGCTGCAAAGTTTAATTTTTCCGTACAAATAATTTATGGTAGAAGTAAGAGAAACGGATCTCCAGAATATTATTTTATTTGTATCGGCCAGTGGGAAATGGCGGGAAATCCTTAATGTAGCAATTATGATGTTGACGACGTGATATATTTCGAATTTTAAAATTGTAAGAAAAATTGTACAAAATTAGTTATTTACGATATAATTGTTAAAAGTGCTATTTTATTTTGCGAGTAAGATTTGCGACACGAGGGTGATTAGGAACTGGTGCAATTTAAAATAAGCAAAATAAAATAACATTTTAACACGTGTATCGTACAGTGTTTCTGCTACAAACTCAATTTTTATTTTAAAATTTTAATAAAAAGTTTAACGAAAATTGACTGATAAAAATCTTATGACAGCTCACTGTTCCTGCTTGTCAAAATACGAGTGTATAACTGGTTGTCTACTATACAGTGACTATATCGCTAATGCATTGACAATTTTTTTTTATCATTACACATAGGGAAAATGCTATGTGTAATGATAAAAAAAGAGCCCGGTATATTTGGTTGCTGTATTTACGTATCCTTTTAGTTTCTTAATAAGAGGCACAATATTAATTTAATTTTATTAGTACTTTACATTGCCTTATTTCAACTGTCTAATTTTCATTTTGAATAAATCGTGGTTGAATTCCATTTGCATTTAGTTCTATTGGTGCCGTCTATTGAAAGTTTGTCACTCTTGTTTGCCAGAATTAAATCAAGTTTGTCGCTTTTGGGTCGTTTCAATTGATTTCTCTTTTCAAAAAGAAATTTTTAAAATGAATTTCGGTTAACTTTATCATGTTTTTGTGATATTTCACAGTTCAAATTTAATTTTTAATTAATATGCTTTCCGACATTATCGTCTGCGATTTTCTTTCTTTTTACGGTGGGCTAGTGATTCTTTCTAGCATTGGAAGAAACTCTGTGGAAGTTTTGGGTACTAAATACCGTACAGTTAGTATACCGACGAATTGTCAAAAGTCGGAAGTTTTAATAAGGAATCGTTGGCATGAGCGACTTTGATTCATTGTCCCGCCCATGGTTTCTACGTATTAGATTACGAATATTGGGCAATTGTCATGAAATATTGTGTCTTTGAGTTCATGAACCTAATCCAAGCTAAAGGGCTACTTAGTAGCAGCTAGGAACACCCTGTGTAACTGTCCGTGTAAAAACTGTATGTGCTTAGTACTTTCAGTGTTGTTTTTTTTCTTCACCTTTGGACCTATAATTAGCAGAAAATTTGACCTGAGCAGGTGTACCACCTAAAACTCCCAGGTCAAATATCTCGGAAACGAATATTAGAATTTTGTAAAAAGCAGTTACTAAAGAATGTGATTGACTCTAGTTTGCTCTCATAATTCTCTTTTATTATGTGAATATATAGATGGCGCTGCGATGCAAAAAAGAAATTGGATCGCCAAAATCTTCATTTGTATGTTATTTGACAGAGTATTAAAATTAATGTAAATTTTAGTATTTGTGTTAGTTTCCAAAATTTAACGGTTTCGTAAATATTCGTGTTTAAAGAAAGTAAGAGTAATTTCAATTTTTGCCTTTATTATGTTTAAATATTTAATTTGTAGGGGAACATAGCAGAAAACATATTCACAATTCTTGTTATTATAGTTACTTTACAATTTAAATTTTATAGTTCTTTCCTTTTTATAAATTCCACTTCATAGGCACCTATAGGTATCTAGGCAGAAAAGCATTCATATCTGTGTTATATGTATGTATGGTGGAAACGCGTTACATTCAGTTGCACGTCATACTAGATCCATGACGACTCGCCTTGTATATGTTGCCGGATCTATTTTTATTTCTGTCAGTAACATTTGATATAACCAAAGAAAAAAATTATTCACTATACAATAACTATAACGTAATATATTTAGTAATTGAAATGCTCTAAGACTTCAGTCTTTCTCAACTTATTTATTATATTGATTTAGATTGTCGAAAAACCGTAAATGTTTCATTACGTATCCATATCCATAATATAATTTAAAATAAGCAATACTTACGCTATTCACATTAAATTTAACACATGATTATAGAAAAGTTTGTAAAAAGCCTCGACTGTTTACAGAAACCTTTCGGCATTATATTCAATGGACGCAAACAAATAATAAATACACTTCCAAGAAGCACTGTTTTTAAACAATTTATATCAAAGCAAAAATAAACATGAAAAATTTGACAGGAAGATTATACACAACGCACGTCTTTTTGACAGATATGATTTATCTGTCAACACCGAATTGAACTATTAGTCTATTAAAAATATGTAATAAAGAAATTTAATATTGAAACGGAAATTATGTGTTTATTTGCCATGAATGCGTATATTACGATCAATTTATAAATCTTCTATTTAAGTTAATGAAATAAATGTCCTCAAGTATAATTTAACAAAGTAATTTTTTTAGTTTCTCTAATACAGTTATGACAACATGTAAATGTCATCGATGACGTGCAACTGAACTTAACGCGTCTCCAGTATATGCTTGTTTTGATAACTTAAAAAATATTTTGACATTAGTGACATTTACTTGATTACTAATTGTCTTCATACTTAACTTCATTCAAACATCTAGTCACTTTACGTTCAGACTGTATTAAAAATGAAGACAAACAATATGGCTTTAATTTATGGAGAATCCCGTAGTAATGCATCTGAAGCAGTGCATTATATGCTCTACGCTTTCCAAACAGGCCTTTATCTGATCACAAAACATTTATAAGTATGTGTGCAAATCTCAGAAATTACGGTAGCTTCAAAAAAAAAAAACAATTAAGGCAGAAAAGAGTAAGAGATGATGAAATTACGGCATCGGTATTACAAACAGTTAATAATAATCCACAAACATCATTATGGCAATTAAAAAAATCTAACAGGAAATAAATACTTCCCGGATAAAGTTAATTTAGTGAACCATTTAAGAATAGGAGATAATCAACGCAGACACGATTTTCTGCCAGAATTTTCTGTAATGTTAGCGGAAAACAATAAGTTTATAAGTCAGAACATGTGGAGTGACGAATGTCGTTTTTACAACAATGGTATTTCAATTAAGCATAATGCTCGTTATTGGTCAGAAAATAATTCAAGGTGGATAAGGCAAACAGTTTTTGGCGTTAACGTTTGGTGTGGAATTGTAAACAGATATATCATAGGCCCCAACATGTATCATGAAACATCTGGTGTGCGCTACTTACAATTCCTGCAAAATGAGTTACCACTGCTTTTGGGAGATGTACTAATAGAGCTGCGAAATAATTTGTTGTTATATCAACACGGTGCACCTGCTCATGATGCCAACATAGATACTGATTATTTTAATCAAATGTTACCACGTCGTTGGATGAGTACTAATGGCGTCCTCAGGTGGCCGGTTCGTTCGCCGGATCTAATCCCGACAAAAATTGAAATTACTCTTAGCTTCTTGAAAGGCGAATACCTATGAAACCGTTATACTTTGGAAACTAACACAAATAATATAATTTACATTAATTTTAATACTCTTTCAAATAAAGAACAAAGATTATAGCGATCAAAAAAATTCTTTTCATCGCAGCGCCATCTATATATTCACATAATAAAACACAATTGTGAGAGCAAACCAGAGTCGATCACATTCTTTCGTAATTGCTTTTTACAAAATTCAAATATCCTTATTTGTTTCCGAGATATTTGATCTGGGAGTTTTAAGTAGTACACCCTGTATATATTAAACTTTCATTTGTGGATAGTGAACGAGCCAAGTCTCGTATTTGTGGATTCGAATTGTTTAGGCAGACATTAAGTCTGACTTTATATTAAATTTTACTCTTTTGTGCCCAACTGCTTTTTTTGTAAATTGTTAAATACACATACTTTGTTAAGTATTACGTAAATTATTAAGCTTCGTATGTACGAAAGTAAACACTTTATTTTATGAAATCTGTGTATAATCGATGTCTTAAAGTAAAGGCTTCGAAAATTTTTAAAACTACCGTGGGGAAATATCTCGATTTATGTACTATTATCACAGCTCTTCAAATCACTGAGAGTAACTTATATTTCTAAATGTTTTCGTGTTCAATCATTACTTTTCTTGCCTTCTTTATACACCTGCGACTTGGGTATACTGGGTGTGTTGCATCCTTTATAATTGACTTAGGTAAAATTCATATTTTAATTACACACCTGTCGGAGATTTGACATAAAGGATGTGTCACATATATGGTGTCCGTTTCTTAGTAACGTAATTTAAAGGATTTAGCCTTCATGTTTTAACAAGGACTTCATGTGTAACACCAACCTACATAAGCGCGCAGCGAAAGTTTTCCTTTTTTATTCGAATTTATCAAATTTAAACCTACCATACAATTCAATTAATTAATCTTTTCCTTTTTTTTGCTTGTTTTAGTGATTCTATTAATTGTCAACAAATAATTTGAATTTCCGTTTTTGTTTAAAACTGCTTACAATCTATTCGGAATAGAGTTATAAAGGTTGGTACAATTATTTTGATTTTGATTTTCTCATGCTGTGTGAACTATTTCTACCAGTTCTTGTCTATTTTGAGATCTTTGATTTAATTTTTTTGATCATTAACTGCCACGTATTTTCGATAATATTTAAATCAGGACTTCTTGGCAGAAAATCCAACACATTGATTTTATTTTCTCTGAACCATGTTTTCACTCTATTCGATGTATGGATGGGACAGATGTTCAAGTGCATATCTTACACGAGTTTCTTTGTGGGTCACATTCAAATTGCTTTTCGGTAGTTTTATAGACCGCAAATTGGCTTCTCTAATTCTTCGTTGGACAGTAAAAACAAAACCCAGAAAGTTATTTACATCAGCTAGATTCACTACTGTAGTAAATGGATTTTCAATAAGCACATTTGTGATATGCTCGGCTGTTAATATTCTTTTGTGGTCAGAACCAGAAATTCTACAAATTCTATTCTGATCTCACCATATTTTAATAATTGGCTGTGCTTTCATTTATATTATTTCTTTTTGAAACCGTAACTCAAATATGTTATAACATTTAATATCTTGATTTATGGAAGGCATCTTTATAATAAGCTTAATATCAAGTTTAAGGTTGTCAATTTTGAAAGATAACCAAATATTGACAAGTAACTTTGAAGACGCTATTACACTAATCATTTTAAGAAAGTCTATGACAGAAATCTGTATTTTTGTCTATTTTTTTTGCTTTCGACTGTAGTTTTAATATTGCAAATTCCTGCATATTCTTTGTTAATAACATAATTAACGCTAAACTAATAAATTGAAGTTGTTATTTCAACTTGTATGGTTTTCGATTCCCTTTCGTTTGGTTTTGGTTGTGTGTTGGTACAATTGCCGTTGGCTTTTGATCCTGATCCTGATCATGATCTCTCGTGCATGACCTTGACAGACTCTAACGTATGAGCGGCGCCAAATATTACACTTGTTTCGGAAACCCGGCTATCTTCAAATGAGCCGGCGGTGGTCTTGATGATAGACAAACTCACAGATAGGTGGGTTAGAGGAACAATTTTGGAGATTTTCCACGTCTTATACTATTTTAGTAAAATTAGTTACTTTTTTTATTATCCCACTACTGGCACCATTATATGCCTCTACAAATAACCCTTGCGTTTTAAACGTAGCACTCAGCAGGCGATGTTTGGTGGCAGTCCTTCGGCCAAGGAGGTCGAAACGTTCTTTTCTGTAGTAGTATTGCATACGTGGAGAAGTATTATGACGATTTTGATACTGGTGATTATAAAACATATAATCGTATTCAAACACTGCTGGTCCAAGTGGAGTAATGTTATAGTTATTTACGAACCAAGTGCGGGAAGCAATTTTCCCGCCTGAGTGCACTTTGAAAGCACGAGCGACCGCAGGAAGCGAGTGCTTTTAATTGCGCGAATGCGTGGAAAATGTCTTCACGCAAGTGGTTTGCACAATAATTTTTGTACGAACATTAAATTAAAAAAATATTAATAATTAATGTCATTATAGTATCATACCTAACCTAAGATAGATTACCTAATTAATTTAAGCATTTCATGTACGTAACTATTACTCACCTTTCCCTAAAATTAAGTTATTATATTCTTACACGTGGCAAACATGAGGTATTTATTCTTATATTTATAAATTTATAGTACATTTATTGCGTTTTTTGGTTTAATTACAATTTATTATGAACTGCCAATATGAATGTCGATGTGGTCAAATAGATGGCGCCACAAATTTATTGGAAGAATGTTTAATTATTACTCCTATTTCCCCAACTTTTAGTGAAGAATAGTCGAGGGAAGTAGTATTTTATGGACTAAATTTTATTACTGTCAAGTTCGATTTTTTTTAAATGTCCCAAAGAGCCGGTGTTTTTTTCAATTTTTACAGTCGCCTCGACCGGGAAATACTCCTTCCTGGTCGAGCGACACATGCCTCAAATGTCACTTTACAGGCGGTGAGTACAAAAAAGGAATTTATGTTCAAAAATTAAAAAGAAAGCGTTGCCTTAATTCGAGTGCTTCATTTTAAAATTCAACTTCCGCCAAATCATCTTTGTATGATACTTTTTATTTGATGTGAAACGTCGTACCTAAATGGTACTTTAATTACCTTTGAAATACTGTAGAAATTGCTGTCATTGCAATAGTGGTCTTTTGTAGAGATTTGTTCGTAAATTTGCACCTTCAGATGTAACTTAATGTCTTCATATACTTCACCGTAGACGTATTCCATGAAGCTACCAACATTTTCAACATTTCCTGGATAACATAAAAAATAATGATTAATGTATATTTCCTTGAAATCGGAAACGTTTGTAATTTAGTTTTTACTTAATTTTATAAGTAAATATTTTCTTTCGGATGCTGACTTGAAACTCGAAAACTTGAAAAATAATTTAAAGGTTCTATTGCGTGCCAGAGGTTTAATTTTTACGAAATAATGTAAATACACACGCATGACAACTAAAACAACGTTCAAAAACTATATGTTCGTAGACCTGTAGTGTAATCTTTAAGTGTAACCTGTAAACACTTCTCTGCGATCATGTATGTAAATATGGAAACCAGCCAACGAAACACCATTTTGTTTTACAGTTCTGGACGCATCTGTATGTACCAGATATAAGAAGTAACCATCGCTGTCCCATTTTGTAGTTTCATTTTTCGGAGTCACAGTGAAACAACGTCCAAATTTGAATAGAAAGAATGAAGTGATGTCTACATCTAAAAAAAAAAAAAAGTAGAATTAAGGCAGCTTAAGTGATTGCTTACTGTGTATAATATAAAATAACAATTCTTTGTATTTACAAATTAAAAAAGTAACTACGATTAACAGTATTGGGTCTAACAAGTTTATAAATGAAATAGAATTTAATTTTCTGTACTAAACTTGTTTTCAAAACACTTTTAATTCCAATTTTCAGAAGTCACAATTTAAACCGTTGCGTTGTGGTAGCCCTCAACGAATTCGCCGAGGCAAATTTTAGAACTTTGCTTTAATTAAAATATTACATATGGGTTGAAAATATTGATTTTTGACTTTATTAGAAATTTTTATTTTAACGCTGAAAAATATCTCAAATCAACAGGGTGAGTCATATCCCAGGAGAAAGCAGATTGTGACTTTATGACAAAAGATATTTCGAAGCGGTTTTTTCCATATGATATCCACTCATTAGGAGCATCTTTTAAAATGTTGTCTTTCATTTAACTGTTTTACATTGTACATTTGTCTATTTATTTATGCTTAATGGATTCTGTACTAGTTATTTCTCTTATTTATATGTAATTATTTGTTTATATGGGCGTGTATAATGTGCTTGATTGTATGACTTAGAAAAATAAAATTATTATTATTATTATAAAGAATTGCAATAAATACAAGGAGCTGCATCGTCATTATCCGCCTCAAAATATGATTCGCAGCTCGTTTCCTCTTTAAGATCAGAATCGTGTCCTGAGTTGTTTATTCTTTTCGCATTTTTACCGATACATCTTCTTTTGGGTTGACCATCATCCTCTGCATTTCCCATTTTAAGATTCTCCCTCTTTTCAGTTTCAATACATAAATTGCGCTTGGTTCTTTGAACTTCCACTTTATACTCAGCATCAATGGACTCTTTTTTCTTGGCAAAGCCTTGGGATACGACGCACTTCCTCTGGGCTTCTAGTAATTCTTTTATTTATTATCATTTCTGTTTCAACATTCGTACTTTTCAAAAAACATCCATTTTACATGCAGAAGAATCTTGTTGCTAGATCCATGTGCAATATCATCATTGGAAACTTCAGGTTTTGTTTCAGCGACTTGTCCTTCTTTCTGAAAGTCTATTTGTAACTTTTGCTCCAGCGAAATCCGTTTCCTAAAATGAGTGTGGGTTAGAGGAATCAACTCCTAAAATACCTTGATGTAAAAGCGAGAAATGTAATTACGTAAAAGCTCTGGCAAAAGCTAGTCCAACTAATTCCGGAATATTCCTTAAGGTATGGTTTCACTGAAAGCGTCTGACAGTTGCGATTGACGGCCGCGTTTGAACGCGACAGTCGAAGGCAGCGCTAACGGAATGTGTGTTTGGTACATACATTAGTAAAAGTGGAAAAAGAAAATTACAATCTTTTCTTTTCTTAGAAGAAGAGGAAGATAACATACTCATCAAAACTATGTTAACAGTCAAAGGGCGTCAATACATTAATTTATACAAAACCTGTACTGAAGAGGGTTGTTTTAATATTTTGTCTAAACGTCATTTAAAATCCGATGATGTTTAATTTAAAAAGTTTTTTTTTTTACGTAAACAATTTTATTTTATAGGTATTAGATATGCTCAGAAAAGGTTTGGCGAAAATACGAACCGATGTAATAATAGTTATTTATTGTATAAGGGTTTTAGATAGCATATTATTCACGCAAGAATGTTTAAACGCGAGAGCTTGCTCGAGCGTTTAATTTTCTTAAGTGAATAAAATGCATCTAAAACCCGTATGCAATACAACGTTTTATCCACAATCACACTTATTTATAATCAGAATCGCCGAAATTTATGAAACAATGATCTGACATTTCGGTCTGACAGCGGCTGTCACCTCAAAAATCATTGAAATTTCGCATTAACTAAAAAAATATCGGGAGGTCTTGGATCGGTTACTATGTATTTTCGATTGTTTATCGACTCCATTTGTAAGCATTCATTGTTGAAAAGTGGAAAAGATGGAAGAGATTTGTGAGAGCAAGTTTATTCCGGAACAAATACTTGAAGAAGCTCAGAAAGCAACTTTAGATTTATTGCCGTGGAAGTCAAAGGACGCCTACGAAAAAGTATTTGCCGACTTCAATAATTGGAAAGAAAAAAGTGGTGTAAAAGGAGCGATAAACGAAGAGGTACTCCTAGCATATTTCTACAATGTTAATAAGAAGTTTGCGGCATCATCATTATGGACAAAGTATTCTATGTTGAAGACAACATTAAAAGTGCACAGAAATATAGATATCTCAAAATACAGCAAGTTGATCGCCTTTTTGAAAAGCAAGTGTCGTACCTACAAACCTAAGAAGGCCAAAATTCTTGAAAACAAACACATCACACAATTTTTGAAGGAGGCTCCAGATGAAAAATATTTGATGATGAAGGTAACACTTAGTTGTGATTTTTGTTTGTTTGCATTCAAACTTAGAGTTTCTTCCTTAGGTGGGACTTATAATGGGTGTAGCTGGCGCTTGTAGATGTAATGAGTTGACGTACTTGAAAATTGAAAATGTCGAAGATAAAGGAAAATATTTGTTTATTACGATTGCTGATACAAAAACCTACGTTTCTCGAAGTTTTACAGTATTGGAAGAGGGTTTTTCTGTTAACGCTCTGGACATGTGTAGGAAGTATATGCAATTACGCCCAGCTTCTATCGCTTCCCAGGGCAGATTTTTTCTACGATATACAGATGGAAAATGTACAAGTCAATCTGTGGGTATCAACACTATGTCAAGAATACCTGCTGCAGTGGCTTCTTTTTTGCAATTACGGGATGCTTGTTCCTATACTGGTCATAGCATGAGACGCTCTTCAGCTACATTA